>OX375877.1:6170978-7370978 GCA_947359465.1 Metellina segmentata | reverse complement strand
TACGTCTGTCGCGTACGGATAGGCGATGAGAATTTTTGGGTAAGGTGGTAGTCGCCTCTACACCAGGCCTCGGTCGTTTTTTTTTTTAATTTGCAGGGAGGTGTGCATTTTTGGGCCTTTTCGCCAAATTTAAAATGATACCAACATTGGTCGTGTTGGTTTTGGCTGGATCGCGATTTGCTGCGATTACCCGGCGCGTGATGTTGCTTATTATGATTGCGGCTTCTGCCACGAGAAAGGTTATCTATGCGCAGATTTAATTTTTCAATTTCTGCAAATAATCGATCTTCCATGGAAACTGAGGCAACTGAGCAAGCACTTACCGGCATCGGCGTCACTTCCAGTACTCGGTCGGCCACTTCCGCTGCTTTCTCGATCGTCAGAGGAGTTATGGCTGCAAGAATGGACTGTACTCGCGTTGGCAGATGCGTTTGAAAAAGTTCGAGCATGAGCTCGTCTGGCACTTGATGCGATTCGGCACGTCGCTTCATGATGCGGAGCAATTCAGTAGGCTTCCTGTCTCGTAATTGTTCGCCAGCTAAAAGTTTCCGAATTTCCTGGTGTGATGATTCGCCACTTCGGTTGATTAGTTCCCTTTTGATATGTTGGTAAGGGTCGGTCGGGTCCGGCTTCGTGATGACGTCGCGAACTGTCGACGCTGCTTCTGAAGGTTGGATGCAATGTAGTTAAACTTGGTACGATTGTCCGTTATTGGTTTGGGTACTCCTAATTCGAACGTACTCTCACACATGTGGAACCAAAGTGCAGGGTCGCTGAAGTTGTAGGACGGAATTTTCACCGCGCTGACGTCGGTCATTTTTAAGTCCAAGGCTTCACAGCACGTTGAAGAAAAATAATGGATAATTTTGAAAAATATATCCGGATTCAGGTATTGTGCGTTCTTTAACAGGGTGGCTACAAAAATTGAAGTAAAAAGTTCCCTGATTTTTCCCTGATTTCCAGAGTATTTTTCATGAAATTCCCTGAGTTTCTCAATCCGTTCGCAGAACAATTCTATAGACTGATAGATGAATAAAAATAAAGTAAGTAAAAAATATTTTTACTGTATTCCATAATAGACCAAATAATATAAAGTTATAGATAGAATATTCAATTTTACATTTTTAACTATTTTGATGTGTTTGTAAAAGCAGTCATCAGCCCCTGAATCCGTCAATGGCGCCAGTGCTCGGTACATCTCTACTATTATAAAAGGAAGTGTTTGTCTGTCTGTCCTGTACACAGTGTCCTAACGAATCGATGGCACTAACAATAGTGAAATTTAGCACACATGTGGTCCAAATTTTGTGCAATTTTTCTATCGAGGCCGAATTTTAAAATTTAATCTAAAACATTTAAAAAATAATTAATTGGAATTTAATTATTATTATTTTCCTTGGAATGGCATACGGTATAAAGACATGACATTCTAAATTAATTTTTTCCGTTTCCGTTAGATTTTCTCAGCAACGATTTTAGCGGACGAACAAAACAAATAAAGTTTTAACTGGAGTTATGTAGTTCTTTTTTCTATCTCCTAGATCGTTAAAGATAGAAGAAAAATTTCAACGGATTTCAAATCTGCGGAAAATTTTACAACAGATCGATACCTAAAAACATGATTTTCTATAAATAAATAATTTTTAAATTGTAACTTTTATATTTTTTCCAATACGAATTTGGCCGCCGGCGCCGTGAAGAATTCTAACTTCGTGATTAAAAAGATCAGATTAATTCATTTTGATTTCCTGAGCAACGGATTCGAGTTCGTTCGTTCTGGTTAGAACTGGCGTTCTTCGTTGCTTTTTTCTATCTTTGCGATCGTTAAATATCTCTCTATATTGAAAAAAAGTTACCGCTGACGCCGCCGCAGGATTGAAAACTGCGTTTCAGTACTGCGGCGATTCTTAGCTCGATTCTTAAACGATTTCCCGAGAAAGTACTGATAAGGAAAAAAACGAAATTAACATGATTTGTTCTTCATCGTATTCCCTGGACAATTATTAAAATTTTTTTCCGATGCGGCTATTAGTTTAGGGTTTATTAAGTGTCAAAATTGAAGAAGCGAAATTTCTTCCGCGAGTGAGCAAAACACATACAAATTTTCAGTCTTCAGCCGTGAGTTTTTTTTAAAGAGTACCTCTCAACGTACATTTTTGCAGATCGTCGAGTTTTTTTTTAAATTTCAATTTGGTTCTTGATAATATTTTTTTGAAATTCGAGAAAAATCAGGACATTTTTGTTATTTTTTTTTAAACCTGCCGTATATTTTATTAATATTAGTTTTTAATTTTTAAAATATCGCAGTATATCTCAGAATGTACTCTTTCTTACGGTACTATTATTTTTGAAATCGGTTAATAATTAAATTGGATGCGATCAAAAGTGGGTCATACAAAATTCGGAATCTTTGGATATTTTCGCTACTTTTTGTTACAACCGTTAACTAAACCTGTCATATCTATATCGTATTACTATTAGTTTTTTATTTTGAAAATAGCGCAGTATACCTCAGACTGTACTCTTTCTTACGGTACCATTATTTTTAAAATTGGTTCATAAATAAATTCGATGCAATCAAAAGTTGGTGACACAAATTTCGTATTTTTTATTTCGCGGAGCAACTTTGCGGAGCTGATGAGGGTTGTATTTCTTACTTTCGGGTTTGCCAGATATCAAATTTATCGTAGCAACAATTGCCATGAAAACGTTTTCTTTTTATTTGGCGAGGAAAAAGGCTCGCTTTTTTCTCTTTGTTCTCAGACGGTTTAACGAGAAAGTACAAAGTACAGATCGTAAAGTTTGGAGATTAACAGGGTTTACTTAAAATTGTACAGGGAATAAGATGCAGAAGATTTTTTACTCATGCGGCTATTAGTTAGGGTGCATTAAGTGTTAAAGTAAAAAAGAGTGAAATCACTTGCGTAAGAGGTATTGATTTGGGAAACAAACCAAACGGGATTGCGTAGCAATCCCCGAGGGTCGGCGTGCGTAAGCGAGCAGGGGGCGAAGCCCTCGCTGTGACGTCATGGACCGTAAAGTGAAATCAGGATAATACAAATTATTCAGATAGTTTCACTCTACGAAAGGAATGTTAGTTTGCGAAGCAAACCAAATGGGATTGCGTAGCAATCTCCGGGGGTTGGCGAGCGTAAGCGAACAGGGGGCGGAGCCCCCTAGTAGAATAAAAATTTCAACGGATTTGAAATCTGCGGAAAATTTTACATCAGATCCATACCTAAAAATATGATTTTCTTCAGATAAATAATTTTTAAATTGTAACTTTTATATTTTTTCCAATACGAATTTCGCCGCCGAGAAGAATGACCTTCGTTTGATTCGAGATTCATTCATTTTGAAAAGTAACGGATTCGGGTGAAGCAAAAGAAATAATTAAAGTTATGACTGGCGTTCTTCTCAGTGCTTTTTTCTAAATCAGCGATTGTTTCAAATAAAATGAAAATATCAACGAATTTCTAAACTGCGGAAAATTTTACACCAGATAATTACCTTATACGTTTGATTTACTTTAATAAATAATTTTTCAATTAAATATTTATATTTTCATAGTAGATTGTGACGTTACGCCGATTGAATCTCTTCGCAAACGATTTCGAATCAATCACGAAAAGAACTGTAACGGACAACGCAAACTTTTCAACGAAAAAAACCCTCAGAGTTCGAAAATTTTCGTAAATTTAATAACTTTTAAAACACATATGTATTAAAAAACATATGCATTATCTAAATGAGTACTTTTCCGTTAGCCGGGGGCAATTTTGGATCTAAATCAAAATCGCCAATCTAGGTATTTTAGAAAAAAAAGATTTTTTTTAAAATGTTGAGATTAAATTGGAACCGGATGTTTAACTTTAGCAAGTTTTTCCGGCCGTCAGTATTTTTCAAACAGGCGCCTCAATCCCATGATAGTACTTTACGCAAGTCCAACTTGATTGGCTAATCGGATCACATGACCTAGATACGTATGTCATCAAGGTTTATAGTTGTTGGCGATTTATCTCTTCCTTTTTGCTTTCTTCTTTTCTTTTCAGATCCATGGCTATGGGTGGGTATAGATGGGAGCCGAAAATTGTATCATTTTATTATATAAGTTAATAATTATATAAGTTAGTGTTTTATGTATGCTTTTTGTAACATCAGAATGGTCCTAAGCCAGCGGTGGATACGACACCATCATCCTAAAGCAAAGGGGACGGCAGAGGGGCGGAAAAATATCAGCTGGTAGTGAGTTCAGGAGTGGTTCTTAGATTATTTATGTAAAATGAACGGAAGCTTGGAAAAATATGAAAAGGGTATTAAAAATTAGGAAAAGTAAATTAGAATAAAAAGGAATTAAATTGGAATTTTTTAAAAATAATTTGGAGGATCTAAAAATTTTTTCGCCAGCTGGGTACGAACTCGGGAAGTCATCCTCCGCTGCCGACGCTACTCTGAAAGTGGGTGACTCTAGCCATTAGGCCATCGTTGCTTCACGAAAAGAAGCTCTTTAAAGTATAAGTACCCTTAATATAAGTTTAAGTTGGCAAGAAATACTACTAACAACAACCATACAACATATATATGAGGAGCAAACCAGAGTCAACTTGTCGGACACTTACGCTGTACGCTGAGGCGCTAGTGTTATGTATTGTATTTCTACGAAACAACGCGCATATTCAAAATCAAATGGTTACTGCAACAATCTGATTGGCGAGATATCCAAGTGAAGCCAAGCCCGTGAAACTAGTCAATCAAGTTGGACTTGCGTAAAGTACTATCATGGGATTGAGCCGCTTCTTATTTTTTACGTAAACATCCAGAAAAAAGAGTTGTATATATTGTATACTGTGTTTTATACAAATACAAATACAAATACAAATATTGACGACCAGCTACAGGCTCAAGCCCAACAAGGCTGGTCCTTTGTTTATGAATTCTCCAATTCCCACTGACTATCCAATTGTGTCTTAAATTCGTACACCACCTTTGAATTAACTATATTTTCTGGCAACGCGTTCCAACTGTCTATTACCCTATTAAAGTAGTAGTTTTTCCTTAAATCCCGATTAAAATGTGTCTTATTCAATTTATACCCATGGTCCCTTGTTCTGTTATCCCTATTGAAATTTAAGCCCTCTGTGTCCCCTTGTTTTACAAACTTGAAAAGCTGAATCAAATCCCCCCTCCTCCTTCTTCTTTCCAGTGTATACATGTTTAGCTTACTTAAACGTTCATTATAGTCGAAATTTGCTTGCCCCTTTATTATTTTTGTAGCTCTGTGCTGAACTCTTTCAATTGATTCTATGTCCTTTCTCATATATGGAGACCAGAATTGTACAGCATATTCTAGATGTGGTCTTACTAAAGCTTTATATAATGGCAAGATTATATTCTTATCCCTTGAAGTTACAGTCTTTTTAATATACCCCAATAACCTATTAGCCTTTTTACCCGCAGCTGAACATTGGTGACCCATTTTAAAATCCCTGTGAATTATCACCCCAAGATCCTTGACTGTTTCTCCCTCCTTTACCTTTACTCCCTGCAGACAGTACTCGGCTCCACTGTTCCTGTAACCCATTATTCCATTATTAAACCTGTAATGGCCGGAAATCCTGTAACCGAAGTCTACAGCTATGCCACATTCCCTAATGTCAATAATAGGAACGTAGTGCCTTGCGGCTTTGAAAAATAGAAGCGGGTCAATCCCATGATAGTACTTTACGCAAGTCCAACTTGATTGGCTAGTTTCACGGGCTTGGCTTCACTTGGATATCTCGCCAATCTGATTGTTGCAGTAACCATTTGATTTTGAATATGCGCGTTGTTTCGTAGAATTACACAAATACAATACATACACTAGCACCTCAGCGTACAGCGTAAGTGTCCGACCAGTTGACTCCTCATGTATGTGTTGCATGATTGTTGTTAGTATACTTCTCGCCAACTTATACTAAGGGTACTTATACTTTTAAAGAGCCCTTTTTCCGTGAAGCAACGATGGCCTAATGGGTGAAGTCACCTACCTTCAGATTAACGTCGGCAGCGGATGATGACTTTACGCGTTCGAATCCAGCAGGCGGAAAAAATTTTAGATCCTCCAAATTATTTAAAAAAAATTCCAATTTAATTAATTTTGAGTCTAAATTACTTTTCCTAATTTTTAATACCCTTTTTATATTTTTCCAAGCTTCCGTTGATTTTACATAAATAATCTAAGAACCACTTCTGAACTCTCTACCAGCTGATATTTTTCCGCCCCTCTGCCGTCCCCTTTGCTTTAGGATGATGGTGTCGTATCCAACCCTGGCTTAGGACCATTCTGATGTAACAAAAAGCATACATAAAACACTAACTTATATAATTATTAACTTATATAATAAAAGGATACAATTTTCGGCTCCCACCTCTACCCACCCATAGCCATGGATCTGAAAAGAAAAGAAGAAAGCAGAAAGGAAGAGATAAATCGCCAACAGAAAAATTCTCATGACATACGTATCTAGGTCATGTGATCCGATTAGCCAATCAAGTTGGACTTGCGTAAAGTACTATCATGGCATTGAGGCGCCTGTATCTACCACCCTCAGAACCATCTCCAAAGCCAGATGGTTTCAGCGAAATACCGAAAAATAAGACACGATCTTAAAATTAACTCTCTTAAAACGAGGCCGTGCGCAAAAGGACAGTCACTCTCTAGGCCTGAATGTTGGATTCGTGACGTCACAGTCGACAGCCTCTCCGCAGCTCTGTTGTTGATGCAACAAACGTTCATTCCTATGCGGGACGCTAAATAAACACAAGATTTTCGGCAGGTTCTTTTTACTGAATGAGTTTTTAATATTGAAGATTAATTAATATAAATATTGGGTGAAAATAGCACATGCAAAACAACTTATATTTCATAGAAAAAGCTTTGAATTAATTTCAATGAGAAAAGATCAGTCGAAAGCATGCGTTTTGGTTTACATTTTAGATTATCCAGTGTTTTGAGAAGAAATTGTTCCAGAAACAGACAAATTAGAGAAAAACTGAACATCGTTAAATTTTCATATAGTTCCATCTTAATAATGAAGTTTACATAGTTAAATTTTAATGTTAGAACAGCTTTCCACATCACCTTAGAGGTACTGTTTCAGGATGCACTACCCTTTTTTTTAAATGTTATGAGAAGGCGGGTTAAACATAAAACATTGTATATGCAGTCATATAGCAGTTTTAGGACCTTAAGTGTTTGACAATAAAGGTCATCAGCTGTTTGATTCTTCATGGGAACCAAGGCAACCATTTCTTTATACTTTGAAAATAAAGATGTGATCATGAATGCTTGTATAGTATTAGCTTGTTTATTGACATTTTCTGCTTTTCCTAGCAGTTTTCCTCCTTTATAATTTAAGCTTTGATTTACATAAATTTCATCTATAAGAAGGCAGACAAGTTTTTCATGGGGAGATAGCATTTCACTCTTTTTTTGAAGGTACATAACATGATTATTGTTGGAAGCACTACTCGGGCCCTTTAAAGAATTAGACAGTTTTTTAATGTATACAGGATGAGGTAAAATTAAAATTTTAGAATTTCGTATAAAATTATAAGCTGCAGGATAGCAAAAATAAAACTTTGCTGCAAGAAGAAACTCTGTTGAATACATGTGTTTCGATAATAATGTTAATTTTAGCTGTTCAATTATTACACTGAAGTATAAAATTTCATCACTGTCTTCTTGCTGAAAAAATGCATCATTAATCAAATTTATGGAATTTTCTCGTTAGGTTTGACATTATTAGGTTGGAATCCAGCTAACCAACTCAACAAACAATCAAATTTTGTCCATCGATCACATTTATTATTTTTTCCCAGTATAAACTGGTAAGATTTGTGTTTTAACAGCACAGAATCATGTCAAATTTCGGCAGTTAAATCCTTATACACAGGCTTCCCAGTGGTTCTTACCTTTGAAAATAGTCGCTTCAGTTGCCTTATATGTGAAAAATAGTAGCCAAAATAGATTATAGTCTCTTCAATTATACAAAATTAGCACTGTACATTTTTCATTGTCAATTTTTTTAGATTTATGATGTTTTGAAAGATGATCAATAGGGGGGGGGTATATTTTCTTTTCTGAACAACACTGTTCAGTGTACTTGCTTTCCTTTCTTGCTCCTTCTCTTTTTGACGAATTTGTTCAGCTGTTTAAAGCATTCCTTGAGCAATGCGCATTTGAACGGGGTCTTGCTTTTCTATAGCTTTTTTTAAGCGGTCATTCCCTTCCTTTAATAACGAATCGGCTTTATAGCTTCCATATTTGAAATTGTTTATTTTCTCTCGTGTAATTCTTTTTCTAACAATTCTAGTTTTCTTCTTTCTCTCTATCTTTTGTTTTCTGTTGCTTTAATTTCTTTTGCTCCTCCAAAAACTTGAAGTAGGATTTAGAAGTGTATGCCATATTCAAAAGCCTTTTGGTTATCGATACCTTCGAAACATTCTCAAATTCCTTTATTCCATCTCGGATATTCAATCTGGCATTTAACATTTTATCCGACTTCGACTTCTCTTCTGAGAGGATACGTTGTGAAATCGAGAATCCTCTCTCAATGTCACTATTACCGTGACTGAGAATAAGACAAGCTTTTTCAGAAGTGATGTTACATTTGGATTTTTTTTTTTCACCAATTGCATTTATTTCTTTGATTTTGCTTCTCCATATGTTGTCAATTCTAACGTGTTTTACATCTTTGGGAGATACAAAGTCAGTTTGCAAAAGAAGCCATACGTCTCTTACTTTTACTTCATCGATATCAAGAAATGGTAAGGCTCTTGCAATATTGCATGCATACTTTACACTCCTTTCTTTAGAAACTTCAACTGGTTGTAAACATTGAAACTTTCAGAGGAATTTTCCACTACGCAATGAAGCTTTTTTTTTTAAGATAGTTAAATGCTGCTAAATAAGTGTGCTTGCATTTTATGTTTACACGTAATTTGATCAGAACTTTTTAGATCAATGATCAAGTCCCTCATTTTTTAGCCACAATATACCTTTGCTATGGCAACAATTGCTCAGTACAAATAACTTCATTCACATTTGTGTCCTTACAAATTCTGCCGCCAAGTTTTATCATTAATACCCTTATTTCGGCGTATAAAATGTGAATAAGTGGTGCTGATGTTTAAAAAAAATTCAGAAAAGGTTCAAATAGCTCAGCACTTTCAAATACAAATTGTAACTCAATTTTAATGTCTGCATATTTTAAATATCTTAATTCTTTTGTATTTCTCAGACTGCATCAGTATTGGCTGTTTAGATGGAATGAAGTCCAAAAAGTAATCAACAATTACAGGCCATTGAGCTAATAGCCTTTCGTCAGCTGGTCACATTGTCAACCAACGTGTTGATGTATGTTTGTCAAAGGTTTTGTTTTCGCATTTGTTTTTCTTGTACCACTCTAAAATTTTCCCATCTTGAGAATTTTTTGAAGGAAGTATAAATATCTACAGTTAATTCTTTGGCCACTTCACCACAACACAATCATCGATTATTGCGGTTATTTTCCGAAAAAAACTCGCCTTGCGATGAAAATAGTTCCCGTTTTTTGCCAAAATAGTTGCTTTTGACGATTTTCGATGTTAATGTTCTGAAAAAAGTCGCCTTTTTAGGCACACCGGAGAGATCGTAAAGCGACACGCGATAACTAGTCGTCAGAACCCACAAGCTTCCACTCGCTATAACCGCACACCAAAAAGACAGGCGACAGAGAGTTTTGCATTGAAATTGAAGTCAAGAACATGGGCAGTGTAATGAGCGACAACCCCGATTTCAACATTTTTTTTGTTGGGGTGATAGAAAGTTTTCCTCTCATTTACAATCAGTTTCTCCCGGAACATGCTAACCGGAATGCTTTGGAGAAAACTTGGCAAAATGTTGCGAAGAAAGTCGATTTTTCAAGTAAATATCATTTCAATATTCCAACTAACCACATTGAATTTCTTCATTAATATTAATTACTTTCAAATTTGCTTGTTTTTCTGTTAAATTTCTCTCGCAGTAAACCTATTATATATTTTCAATTTCATAATGTAGAGATGATTTATATGGTTTTTGAGTAAATACTTCTTTTTTAATATGAAATATAAATTTACTTGATTCAAGTAACCCTATTAAATTATCCTGTCTCCTATGTAAACTAATAATTTTCTTATTTGTTATACTAGCTGAAATACCCTGAGTTTCACAGGGTTTTAAAGAAAATTATCTGGCTCAAAGAACAATTTATTATCTCCCATAATCTTTTCCCAGCATACTCCATTATCAGATGAGTGAATTCACTTTTACATTCCAAATAAAAATTCCTTAAATACTCCTTTTTTAATATGAAATATAAATTTACTTGATTCAAGTAACCCTATTAAATTATTCTGTCTCCTATGTAAATTAATAATTTCCTTATTTGTTATACTAGCTGAAATACTCTGAGTAGCACAGGGTTTTTTAAATAAAATTATCTGGCTCGAAGAATTTATTTTTATTATCTCCCATAATCTTTTCTCAACATACTCAATTATCAGATGAGTGAATTCACTTTTACATTCCAAATATAAATTCCATAAATATTGAATATTTATTCCAGATAATGTAAAGAATTCTGAGGGATCAATGTATGAAATTTCTCCATATGAATTGAACCAATGTAACAAAATTAAAATGGGCAATTAATTATAAAGATTTATGTGCAAAATTTGAATGCTTTGTGATACTAAAGAAAATTTTTTCATTGAGAGAGTGTCTTTAAATTTTTTATGAACAGACTACAATGCTAAATAAACATCTTGGAACAAAGCACGCTTCCATAATTGTAATAATTTGAGTGAATATATTTCGAACATCTTCACTCAACACATGGCGAATGGTTTAAAATTGGCCATGTGCGATTTGTAGTCACACAGAATGTTTAAAACAAAATTACCACTGATGGACATCTATTGGTCAGTGGCCCAAGATGAAAATATTTGTCTGGTAATTATGATCCCAATCAGCAAGTACTGTTATTTATTCAAAGGGAGGATGATTTTCAATATAATTCTGGGGTGAACTCAGTATGATCAAAGTTTTAAACTTATTTGAATAAATTAACATACATCTTGTTCAGTATTTCATTTTCAATATTAAACATAACAGAAAGAAAAATTCAATGTAAAATTTTGATTTAAATCAGTGTTATTTAAAAAAAAAATCATTTGGATTTAAAGCGGCTTACTCTGATTAATAATGACATAGAAAGGTATGATTGTGAAAGTCTCCCATTTAAAATTTTCTTGTATATTTGTTTCCAGTTGAACAGAGTTGTTCCATCGCATCGTCATCCGAGGAATCCACCATGATGTATGAATAAACAACAAACTTTGGCAGGTTTTTTTTTGTAAACAACTGAAATGCGCATGCGTCGAACCCGGTCGCATGTTTCTGCGGTGTGCTTATAATTTGTCGTCGCGTAGAGATATCCACTGAGGACTAGAAACCTGAAATCGACATCGTATCGCGGGTCTCTTTTCGGTCTCTCCGGTGTGCGGCTGGCCTTACTTGCCTCTGGGAGGCCTGTTAAGCCCCGTCCACACCGGACAAGTCGAGCTAAACATCGGTGATTGATTAAACCCGGAGACAGGTTTGGTTAATCAATCTCTCTGGTTTTTCTGGTTTGACAGCTCGGACACAAAATGTTCCATGTGCTCGCGATCAATCTGGTTGGTTGTGTGTTGAAGTTAAACTGCAAATTGTTTAAAGGTCCCATTCTTTACGAAGTTGGCGCATAATCGCGAGTGCAGCGTATATTATTATTGACAATTTATTAAAGAGAAATAGGAAGGAAAGTTAAAAAAAAAAAAACGACATTGGGTGACACCCGTGATGGAAAATATTCTCAGGAACCAAAGGACTGAAAATGTGTACGTCTTTTGCTCACACACGGTAGAAATTACGCTTTTCCTACTTGGACACTTAATAAACCCTAAACTAATAGCCGCTTCGAAAAATAATCTTCTTCATCGTTATCCCTGTACAATTTTGAACAAACCATGTTTTCAATCCTGCGACGGAATACGTTCTTGCAAAATTGAAATTAAGCATATTATTCCCTACAAAATAAAAATTTCTTACTGAATATTTCCCTCATATGTTACAACATATTGAATGTTTCTTTCAATTCGGCATTTTTCGGCAAAACTTATTAATATTTCAGTGGGACAATTTTAAATTTTCTTCAATTGCAAAAAAGTTTAAATACATTTTAAATATCCACCTCATATTTATCTTAAACTAGCCACTGCGAGGTGATCGCTAAGAATTCACATTTGGTTTGCGAAGCCTATTGGATAACAGCAATCATGGCGTTGGTTTGCCTCACAAACCAAATGGAAATTCGTAGCCTATTCGCAAACCAAATTATGAATATTATGAACTGTGAATTGCTTCGCAAACAAACACCACGGGCAACGCCGTAATGACCTCGTCATTGTCAAATTCGAATTGCGAAGAGATCCAATCGGCGTGTCGTCACAATCTCTTGCGAAAATATAAATATTTAATTGAAAAATTATTTATTAAAAGTAAATTAAATGTGAAGTAGAGATTTAGGGGTTTAGATTTAGAGATTTTCCACAGATTTCAAATCTGTTGAAATTTTCAATCTATCTTTAACGATCCCGATTTTACAAAAAAGTACTTAACAATGGCAGTCAATAAGTTTTTTTATTTGTTTTGCTTTTCTTCGCTGTGAAATGGTTTGAGCGTAGGAAATGAAATCTGATATCTCGAATCAAACGAAAGTCATTCTTCACAGAAAGTGGTGTTCGTATTGGAAAGAATATAAGTTTCAATTTAAAAATTATTTATTTATCGAAAACCATATTTTTAGGTATAGATCTAATGCGAAATTTTCCGCAGATTTCAAATCCGTTGAAAATTTTACTCTATTTTTAACGATCAAGGAGATAAGTAAAAAGAACCACATAACTAAAGTAAAAACTTTATTTGTTTTCTTAGTCTGATGACAAATCTTTCTCCGCATAATGAAAACGGAAGCGGAAAAAATAAATTTAGAATCTGCCAACTCTTTATGCAGTTGTCATTTCAAAGAAAACAATAATAATTAAATTCCAATAAATTAATTAAAAAATGTAGATTGAATATTAAAATTCGGGCTGGACACAAAAATTGCAAAAACTTCTGACTTCCCGTGTGGCAAATTCCATAAGTTCCCCAAGACCACTATTTCATCTAAATACGCATGGATGGACACATCAATTTTGGTATTAATGTGGGCAGATTACATTTTTACAATTAAGTTTTAATCGTCAACGATGTATAGCAAAACAAACAATGCGAACAAATAGACTACTTAAATAATAGCATCACTTTAAAATCCGAAGAAAAATAAACATTTCTATGTTCCGATCCCTGACCCGTTTCTTAACGATGGCCTTGGTGATTGACTGAACGTCGAACAAGGGAACCAAAAAAAGCCGCCCAAATTGAGCGAGCACAAGCACGTGCTTGCCTTTGATGTACCAACACGAAGCGGATCATTTGAGGATTTTTTTTTTCAATTTACTTGTTATTTTAAAATAAGAAATTACAGGCTTTAAAAATATTTGGATGTGTATATTTTTTTATTTTATGATACAGCAATCTGCACACCATTACGTATTTAACCAAAGATGTAAAGAAAGTTGGTCGAAATATACATATACCTCCAAGGAATTATCAATATCTAGTAATAGTTTGCAGGAAATAAATAAATCATTAAAATCTAACTCCTGAATAATATTTCATATAAATGCAAAAGGAAACAAAATTCCAATCCCTGAAAAAAATGCAGAATTATGAAAAAAAAAATCTGTTCTAACGTGTTATATTTCGATTTCCTGAATATATTCTGAAATAGAACAATTCGACAAAAAACGAAAAATATTGATAAAAACAATGAGGATTTATAAGAAAAAAGAATCCTCAAATATGACCGCAACATCTCGCTGTCAACTCAAATACCAAAACAAAGAATTCTAAATTAAATTAAAAAATAAAACATTAAAAGAGACTCAAACCCCAAATTTCGAAAAAATAATTTCAAAAAGTATTTTTTGGTTTATTGGATAAAACGACGCATCAGATATTCAAGAATAAATGGACAAAATATCTTCGGAGTCGAAAGAAATTGCTAACAGCTGCTTTTTAACTTTTATTTGACGTTCCAACTTTAAAATCGACTGCCAACCATTGGCTTCGGTTTCCATGAAAACCTCCATTTATACAACATTATATCAGTGTATCTACCAACGACTATCCAAAACATTTTAAATACCCTTAGGGTGTAGGCTCCTGGTTTTTCTATCAATCGGTGAAAGCTAAAGGACAAAATGCAGGTCCTCATGTAAAACATGTGGTGACGCCATTGAAGGTAACACATTGAAAAAATAGCTCTAAATTTCGTCGCATGCGTATCAATACAAAAAAAGGCTCGTTTACAGAAAAAAATAGCTGTCGAAAAAAAGGTGTGGTTTTCCAGTGGTGGTTTATTTTAAAATAGTACTGATCAATTATAAATATATATATTTTTTCAGTTCATTAAACAAGAAATTAATAATTTTTCAGTGAATTATCACAAATCACTCAGCTGTCATCAGAGATAAAACTGGCTTTAAAAAAATATATACGAGCTTATGGTAAAAACTTTTGTTTTGATCAGAGTCTTAATGTAATAGAAATTACTAAAAAAATAGTACTTGCAAAAAGTAAGCTGTTTTCGTTAGCTTCTGTGCGATTATCTCAAAATCAATTTTTCGCAATTTTGCCAATGTTCAAAGTACTAAGGCTTTTTGATAAATGCACTTAGAGTTAAACTGTTTACATTTTGTAGGTATTGAATAACTGTTTAGCAGACACAGAAAGAGCTTTTTTGTATGAATAAATCACAAAAATTTATAAAAATTAATAAACATAAAAAATTGGATATTTTTATAGACATTTAACGTATAATGAGTTAAATAATTTTTTTAATGAAAACTCGTAAATAAATTTTAAAACATCTCTCCCTAGGTCTTTTGCATATACTATAACAATATTGTAAAAATTTATTTCATACAAAAATATTGAAAATTGGTACAGGAGTAGAGTTTATAAAAAATGTGTATATCGGCTGAAAAAACATATTAAAATCGTAACATAAAACATAATTGTTAATGAAAATTAAAATTTTTATTGATTATTCTTTTAATATATGTGCTTGATTATCGCTAAAAAAATAGGTTATGTAAAATGAATAATAAGAATTTTGGGTTTTTCTTTACGGATCTCCCTTAATTCTGACGTTGCCAGATACCGAAAAGCAAAATTACGCTTTTATGTTCAATGAGTTTTATTTTTAGGCTTCCGTGTTCCATTACAAAATGTTAGTTATGTAAAATTAAATGTCTTAAATATTCTTTCTTCATCAATCAAATATTTATAAATATTATTTTCATCATGGGAAGAAGTAAAAAGTCAGTTCAAACATGAATCTTATAATTTAATTTGTTTTTAAAAAAAATTGTTTTTCGAACAACACTGGTTAAGCAATCAGAGCTACGTATAGCAATCGTTTTACACTCAATGTTATTTCTATGGCGATTTCGATTTGCTTTTGGCTTAGGCCTTAGGTTAAATTTAGGCATCTTCCGATTCGAATTTTTCTAAATCCTTTCTTAGTGCACCCCTACGGTATAAGAATTGCCCTGCAAAATTTCAACTTTTTAGGATTTGTAGTTCTTGAGATACAGTAATCAGTGAGTGGTATTTGAATTTTATATATATAGATTTTATACGTTTTCAGGATGTACCGTCATGTAAGAATTTGACGGACAGCTGATTTAAAATTAAACTATTTATTTACATAAATATTTACAAGATAATTATGGGCACAGCCATCGACAACCGAAACCTGCCTGAAGCCAAAGTAACACAATTGGCAAAACAGAGACGTCTGTCTCTCGTTGAATCTCGAGTCCGAATTCCCTCAAAATCCACGTTCGCTTCGCAGAACCGCCGCTGACAACGAGAGGGGGGTGAATTCCGAGCCCTCTAGAGATGTTTATGTTCTCTGCCGAACAGAAACACCCCCACCGCAAAAACCTGATCCCAAATACGAGATTGGGGAACCGACGGAAACTCCAGCTGTGAATGGATCAAACGGGCCGTCGCCGCACGTGCGAAGACTAAAGTTGTTTTCGCATTCCGAAACATTCCAGCGTCCACGTGTTAGGGAAAAGGGTCGGCAAGTACCATATGGTACAACCGCCCCCACTACTGAAAAAACTTTTCCCAAATGTGAAAAGTTTTCAACGTACGCATCCACAGACGCACGGATAATCACCCACTGGCAATTCAGAAACAGATCACTTACCACCACCATATCCTGAAACCGTGACTCAAGAATATGTGTAAGGCAAGTTAAATCCAATCAATTTAAAATTCATATACCGGAGTAACTTTCTACTCCCTTACAGTATGGTCACTCAAGGCTCAAATACCAAATTAAAATAAAAACAAAATAAACACCAAACATTAAGACTTATACCAAATTCGTTAAAACTAAAACCAAATCACATTAACCACATCACATATAAGAATTTCGTTAAGCGAAACCCAAAATTTCAATACACAATACGAACTATACAAATTCCATTAACCAGACAAAAATACAACAAAGCATATTTCGAAATTCAATATTTTCGCTAAGCGAACCCAGAATAAACAAACCATACGAACTATAATAATACTTTCATTAAACCAACCAAAATACACCAAAACATATATAAAATATCAATCTTGTTAAGCGAAAACCAAATTTCAGCGAAAAGTACTCGAGTGAAGAACATAGATACAAGAAATCAATTCCACCATACGCAAAACATAGTTTACAACTTTTAACATTTAAAATCCTCAGCAAAAGATACTGATATCATAGATGAGTATTTCATAATTACAAGGCTACCAATTTCACTCCGAGCAAACATGATTCACAATTTTAGCACTTAAAATCTCCAGAAAGAAAAAAGAAACATTTAAGTGAAATGCCCATAACTACAAAAATCTCCATTTCACTCAACTCAAAACATGATTCGCAATAATATTACACTATACAACACAAATCTTCCTCATTTACATTTTATTTAGCTCCTTGAATTTTCGTGAAAAGCGCGACTCAGACTGTCGGCATTAAATTTTTTTTTTCCTTTCCCAGATCGGTGTTCGATCGCGGAATTTCCAATTTTTTTGGTCGATGCATTGCCAAAATCATTAATACCCTCCCGATTTCACATTCCTGCCAATCTCGTGACAATTTTATCTGGGGTCCTAGCCATTTCTCATACCGCAAGGTGTCTGGGGTTTTTATACTCTTCCCGTGCACCAATTCTGCCGGGGCGTAAACGCTGCTCACGTGTACCGTGGAAAACACTAACGGTGTAAGTTGTGGGTCCCAATCTGATCCGGCTCCGGAACCTAACGCTAAAGGTCTTGGCTTCACCCCTTCACTCACTAGCAACTCTTTTCTTTTCCCCTTTTGGCCCACGTGACCTATTTCAAAAGTTTCCTCCTGAACGGAAACGGACACCTCTAATTCTTCTTCTAACCCTGGGCCACCTTCCGTTATCTTTCCCTTACTGCTATTCGGTATTTCCAGGAAAATCATTCCCGTCGTTTCACTTGCTACCCCCACTGGAAGAACCAACGGTTCTTTCGATCGCACCTTTGCGATAGCGGTCTGGATTACCACCCTCGGAGAGCATAACTTGGCTACTTGGGGACTTACTTTCTCCCCTCCAGAAACATCGTCGTCTCTCTGCCCCTTTAGTTCTTTTTTCTGGTCGTTAGCCTCTGTCATAGGAAGACTAATAGGCTCGCCCGATCTCAACTCCGCGTCGGTCTTATTTATCGCCAACGGGGCCTTTTTCCTGTCATTTGGCTTTCCCGCCCTTTGACAAGGATCACATGACCGTACATAATCTTCCATCTCCCGAAAACACCCGGGCCAATAAAAATACCGCGCAAGCTTATCCTTTGATTTCGTACCCCCCAGGTGCGCCAATGTCCCTTCGTGACACAACGCCAAAACCTTTTGCCTTAACGCCTTTGGCACTACTAATAATTTCTGTGCCAGACCCATTCGGTCTTCTCGACCTTTTACAAGTATTCCCTTCTCAAATGAATATGGTTTATCCCTCTGATTTCGTTTTGGGTCGGACGCCATCTCTAACGCCTCTTTCAAACTAGGGCAATTTTCCTGCGCCTTCTTAAATTCCTCTCTCTTTACTTCCAGAAGCTCCAATTCCGTGCCGCTTGCCTCCGCCACGGGAATAACAAGCGGTTCGTCCAACCTCAATTCTGTAGCTGTCTTGTCTATCCCCGGCGAGGGCGAAATCGAAACTACTTGGGGGTTTTCCCCCTCCCCCAAAACATTCGCTTCTGACTGCCGTTTCTGTAAACGCGTTTGAACGGCATTAATTTGCTCAGTTTCCGAGAACTCATATCCCGTTAATTCGCGAATCATCTGAGCTGTTCTGTTACCTAAGATGTATCGTCGCACATCGGCGGTGTTTGCAAAGACAGCTGCCTTGGTAGTGATTGACGCGAAACCTCCTTCTACTTTCACTTCCGCTAAGGGTAACGAAATTTGATAGGAGTCTAGTGGTTGCTGAATCCACACGGTCTCTCCCGTGTAGGATTTGGGGTCCACGTAATTCCGGTGTACTAAATCCAAGGTCGAACCCGAATCTCGAAGGATGTTTATTTCTTTAGCGTTTACAGATCCCTTTTGTACATACGGCATCAATAATTCATGTTCGGCTTCCCGTCTGAGTCTATTTACCGATTCAACTGTCACCCTATTCCCCAACCTCGGACAATTTGGCCTTAGGTGGTCGCTCGCGTTGCACTCAAAACACCGCGGCGTGCGTCTCCGGTCAAAAGTGTCGAATTTCCTTCCCTGGGAACTAGGCGGGAAAAAATCGTTTCTCCCTCGAGTGGGAGCAGGATGGTATCTCCCCTCTCTCACTTTCGCTGGGAAAGGCGTACTTCCTTTGGGTTTTTCGAAAGGCTTTCTTTTGGGTTTCCGAATGTCTTCGTAGGAATCTAGCAGTTCGGCTAATTTGCCGGGGTTTTTAATCTTAGCCCAATCATCGAGGAAATGGTCCCTCACCTCCAACGGGACACGTCTTTTGACTTGGTCCGTTATCATTAAATCTTTTAAAGATTCATAGTCCATAACCTCCAACCCTCGAATCCACTCTTCCAGATAATTTCGGGTTTCGAAAATAAAATCCTTCCAAGTGCTATCGGGTTTTCGGCTATGGTGGAGGAATTTTTGGCGAAAAATTTCGGGACTCAACTTATACCGCTTTAGCAGAAGCTCTTTGACGTGGTCATAGTTTTCTGCTACTTCATCTGGTTCGCGTGCGATGATCTGCACGATATCCAGAGGCAATACCGGTTGTAAGCAAGACACCCAGTCTTTTTTCTCAATGTTAGCCCTCTTAGCCTGACGCTCAAACATTATCAGGTACAGACTAATGTCGGTCTGGTCTGAATCGAATTTGGGAACCAGTTTTAAAATATCTATTCGTGGTTTTCCCTGGGAACTTAACGAGTCGACGTGATCGCGGGGTTCTCGTCGGGATGCCTCAATCCGTAGTTTTTCAAGCTCAAAGTTATACTGTCTTTCTTGTTCCCTATCCCTATCCTTACTTGCTTGTTCTTTTTCCTGCCTCTCCCTCTCCCGTCTTTCCTGTATAATCCTTTCTAACGCCACTTTTGTGTATTCCTCATCGTAGGAATCGTGCGAGAGGATTAACTCCTTAAGTTGGGATGTCATTAATCCCGGAGTAACCGTTCTTTCCAAAAATTCCGCTAGTTACTCTAGATCTTGTTTCCTACCTTTGCCCAAGTACGCCATTTCGAAAATTCAAAATTGCCAAAAAAAACCCAAAAAATTCAATTCTTTTGCACAACACCCAATTCAATACTTTTTACGACATACCGTAATCTCACAACATACAATAATTTAGCAATTCTAAGATGCACAATACAGATTCAAAAAAAAAAAAAAACTTAAGCTAAATCAATTCCCTTTGGAGTGACCACACTAATTGAGATTAACAAAATTTTAGCTATTACACAATTCTTGAAACTTAGTCACAGTGACAAAATAGGGAAATGGCACTAACCTGTATCTGCTGACTTGGATCACTTGGCACCACTGTCCACAGGCTGGACCACGGGTGGAAACACTGCACTGCACTATCTTCGGCTAAAAAGCCCACAAACACACTCTTCGGCTGAAAGCCCACTGGTGTAGGTCGTCTCGACCTCTTCCACAACGCGCACAAATAGCACTGCGCCACTGACGAAAAAACGGTTCGCGATGAACCTATATAAAACGGTCAAGATGACCTCTGGACTATTCCCCTGATGAACAGGACTTGTCGAACTTTCCGTCGATTCCGCTCACGCTCCGTTGAAAAGGACCGGCAACTCGAAACCAAAACCAGAACCTCTTGCGACGAGTTTCCGTTTCGGTGATGGATGGGGTCGATGACTCCGGTACCTCCTTCTCGCTTTCTCTAAGACTAGGGAACGGTCTCCAGCGAAAATCCGAACTTCTGGTTACGAAGTTCTATCGGCCTTCTCTTTCAGGCAAAACGGCAGGTTCGATTTACTTGTCGAGGCTGTTTTAATCTATCAACCCCGCTGCCACCAATATAATAAGCTGTACCGTCATGTAAGAATTTGACGGACAGCTGATTTAAAATTAAACTATTTATTTACATAAATATTTACAAGATAATTATGGGCACAGCCATCGACAACCGAAACCTGCCTGAAGCCAAAGTAACACAATTGGCAAAACAGAGACGTCTGTCTCTCGTTGAATCTCGAGTCCGAATTCCCTCAAAATCCACGTTCGCTTCGCAGAACCGCCGCTGACAACGAGAGGGGGGTGAATTCCGAGCCCTCTAGAGATGTTTATGTTCTCTGCCGAACAGAAACACCCCCAGCGCAAAAACCTGATCCCAAATACGAGATTGGGGAACCGACGGAAACTCCAGCTGTGAATGGATCAAACGGGCCGTCGCCGCACGTGCGAAGACTAAAGTTGTTTTCGCATTCCGAAACATTCCAGCGTCCACGTGTTAGGGAAAAGGGTCGGCAAGTACCATATGGTACAAGGATAACGAGATCAAGATCTTATCAGCTTTTTCAGTGTACAAGATATATAGAGAACATCAAAATCGAGTAAATTTTTCTTATTTGCAAGATACCTCGTCGAGATAACCACCAGGAGGGTTAACTACCAGCTTAAACCCCATTCCCCAAACTACCACACCAACAGAAGGACATTTGAGGACACGACAGATTTAACATGCTCCAACGCTAAAGCAGATGACGGACATCCGTCGGATCGAGATTCAAACTCGCAACCCTCCAGTTGCTATTCCGTTTCTCTTCCAACTGGGCAACAGCGACCCAAAGTTCATTCTTTGGTTCAAATGTGATTTTGATTTCGATTCAGCATTCTGAAAGGAGACGAGAGTCGGTTTGGGGTCGTAGAATGTTTTTATTAGATCTTTAATACATTCGATTGAGATGATCTGCCTGACGGCATCCCCAAAAACGAAGCTGATGGATGAGTCGAGTCCATGAAGACATCAGGCCTTCGGAAACTCCACGAACTGATCCCCTCATGCCCGTAGGAATTTTGACATATTCACAGAAAGGAGGGAGGACGGACACAAGGGGGCAGCCGCAGAGCTCTTCAGGACCTGGATGCCTCACATCGCTTGACAGGTGGTAACAGTTTCCATGTCTTGGCTTCACTGGAAGAGAACAGAAATGAACATCAGGTACACCATAGAAATTGAAACAGTTTTTAAAATTGTTCGTTCATTTATTAGAATACCTCGATATTTCAAAGTCCTTACCAAAATTACAAATATAATACCATAATTTCGTTTAGACCTTCAATTGTACCGAGACATTGATTATTGCAATATATTTGTCTGGAATAAAAACTTTTTGGTTCAAATATTTATATAGTATTTTCTTCTTTAATATTACACATGTTGCTTACTGATACTAAAATTTCATTTGTTCGAATGCGTTGTTTACTAATAATACTCCATTAAATATTTTTTTTATTCAATTTTAATTGACTAGATTTTGTTTTGTCAATTTTCTTCCCTCGAAAAGAAATTATTGTTAACAAAACGAGGTTTCTCAAAATTCGATTGAAGCTCTTGATTTGATTGTCGGTGAGTTTCCTCGAGCAAAGGCCATATTTACCAAGCAGAATTAAACACAAAAAACTATCCAACCAGATATGGTCAAACACATCGAAAGAACATTTTACTGACAAAGAAGAATTCATGACAGGAAGTTAAAAAAAGAGGGAATTCTATCCCGATTCAGCCTTATTTAAGGTATGTAAATGACGAGATATCTTGACTTCCTGACATTGCCGAATTTTTGATGATGAAGAGAGTCAGTGTTTCAGATCTAGTCAGTTTTTTTTTTCTTCTAATGACAAGATGTTTTGTCCAAGTTCAGGTCAGTTTTGCTAATTACTTGAAACTTCGCTGTGACACCGACAAGGAGAATTGAATATATAGCCGCTTCCGTTAAGCACTAATATTCCTTTAATTCCGCCTTAACTTTGTTATAGGCTCAACATTACATCATCGGCTAAGAAAAGAAACTCATTAACTGATCAAAATTGTTTATGTATATGTCAAACTGTATTTTTCATCCTCATGAAAATGGGCATTTAGCTTCTCCGGGAAAAATTCAGTTAATGAGTTTCAGCTCTAAGCTGAGGATCTATGAAATTAAATCCTCACTTACTTCTTTCATCGGACTTCACTTTGTCCTTCACACCTTCACAGGATACTATTCACTTTTGTATTTGTGTTGATGGAGGTAAGTAGCCTTCAAGTAGATAGACTGTAATACGGAATCCACGTTGAAATGTTTCCTTGTATAATTTTCTATGGATGTGGGTGTTTAACATGTTTCTATTGTAGCTATGTCGAAACAATGTGATTTTATTCGTCGGGCTCCAGGTTGAAACTCCGGCTGAAAAACAGTATGCATCAAATGAAGCCAAATAAAATATTCACATTGTATTAATTGAAATAGAAGTTAGAATATGAAAATGTCACTTTTAATAAATGAAAAATTACGTATAGAAGCTCAAAGTAACCATATTCAGCTCAAGCTGTAGTTAAATCTTTATAGATGTAAAACGTACTTATAAAAGCATAGTGAATTTCAGTCGAACTGGCGCAAACGTGGTAGAGCACACTGGCGGAAGGTGAGAGATCAATACCGAAAGGATAAATTCGAGTACATCACCTCGTAATTTTAAACCACTGTTTGATGGCGAGGTCGACTCCTATCCCGAACTCATTTAACACGCCAACGTGAGAACAATTGAAGCCACGACAAAAGTGCTCACGTACACAACATTCTTTGGTTGGACCTACTTTCGAATTCGCAATATTTTGGTTGCTGATATGTTACTCTTTTAAAAGCTACTAAGGCCGAGAAAATATAATCTAGGTAGATGGAATTTATGTCGAACTTGAGCAACACAACGGGCTATTGAACCACGGTCAGATGACGCGGTAAACACCATGTCCTGGTAACCCACTATCCATAATTCCTCACCACGCAAACGTGAGAAAATTTGAGTCCAAGGCAGGTTTAATGTCCCCCCCCCCCTAAAAAAAAAAACCGTTTCCGTCTGTGGTTGGAACGATTTTGGAACCTCTTCCAACCAGACAACTACGGCTTCCTCATTTACACTTCTTATCCATGGCGCTCAATGCAGTATAACCACTTTTTTGCTGTTGGCTTTATAGCTGTTTTCACTCAATAGATTCAAGAACTCTCCATCCACCTTTCGTGTCCTTTTCACTCAATGTCATTTCAGTGCAAAATAGCAAGTGTGTTCTTACTGTTCCCTAATCTTGTTTACTGGTGCAATTTAATTATTCGCCATAATAAAAGGTAATTAGCCTTTACACGGCGGCGGCGCTTAAATTTTTTCAAACGTCTCACAGAACGGCTTTTCTCCTGATTCTCCGAGCCCCCATACCTAATTACCAAACTTGAGCGATAGGGCCGTGAGTGGCATTTCCGACTGACGCTTTCCTTTCATGGTATCGTTTGACGTGAGAAGAGATATCGAGTTCCTAGAGAACGAGTTCCTAGTCGAACCAAGAGACACCTTGAGAAGCGGTGAGTACCACTTTGTTGAATTTCCCATCTGCACTCATATTTGACCCCTCATCACACCAGTCTGTAACCATGATGCTCTGCAACAATAGTGTATGAAATATTCACGAACGCTCACGAGTGCAAACGATTATCGCAAATCTATTAGTTAAGGCCCTAGTTTATACACCTAGGAGACTTATTGTTCATCTTCATGCAAATGTACTCATAAGTTCTTCAGTTGTAATGTTTTTCGTCATCGTTAGTTTTTACCTACATTTTTCAATTGCTGTCAGCTTCTTGACAAAGTATGATAACTTTTTGTTACATAATATATTTTGAATTATCGCTTTATACTATTACAAACAGAAAGTAGTATAAATTGACTATTTTTTAAAAAGGACTCCGAGCAGCTTTTTTTTAACATAAATAACACCTTACGCTAACATAAATATTTATTTTTTAACATTGATACCATTTAGAGGTATAAATGCTACGGAGGCGTACAGTCATTTGTAAATTTAGATATCAATTTGTTTATTCATTTGCAATTATGCAGGCACAAACATCTACGGAAGATTGCCATTACATCGAATAAAGATGCCGTGCGCAAATGTAATTGGAGTTCACACTAAAGCACTACTCGTGCGAAAAGTTTGCTTAAAATTAGATCTTATTATGTATCAAGAAAAGTTCTTAAATATAGGCAAATTTGGAAGGAAAGTTTGACAGCGATGAGATCAGTATAGTGAAAAATAAATTTTTTACCTTCTCACTTTACATCTACATTTCAAAGTGCAGCACATGTGTCGTAACCAATTCATTAACCGCCTTCCTCGGCTCACTTTCCGAACTTCTGATTCTATTTCAAAAAAATAATGCCTTAATAATAATCATTAGTCAATAGTGACGTTATACGAAATGTCATAAGCACACTTAAGACAAGAAAATACCATACGAAAACACATCTGGAAAACAGAAGTTTGCATTATCTATATTATTCCAACATAGCCTTCGTCCACCAACCGGTCTGTGGTGAATGTATTAGCTTCTAGATCGGAAGGTTCCTGGTTCGAATCCGAATCAGTGCATAGATGTTTGTAAGCGTATGGTGTAGAGGCGGCTGGTGCACCTTAAATCTGTCGTGGCCAAAAGTACTGACGTTGGTTTGTAATTTTGGAGGGTGGGGTGCCAGCTGAGGTGTAGCCTCGTCATCTGACAGTGGTTCAAAATGACGTGGTGTTGTTCTCGGATCTTTTTCCCTTAGGGAATTGATCCCGAATTGTAAAATATAATCTAGAACAGTTTTTAATTTATTTATTGGCATACTTTTATTATTTGGTTTCCTAAAAAAGGAACAGTGTGAGAGAGATCAAACATTATAAAATGATTTTTTTAGTTTCATTTCTTTATTTAATTTATCCCTTTCATTTCATTGATTGTTCTTTTTTTTCGTTTTTGGACGCGTGCCAATTGAGCAGATTTTCGTAACATATTGTTCTGTTTGATTTGAGATACGTGTGTGTGGTCGAGTGTCATTTTTTACTTTCATTTTCTCGCTTTTCGATTGTAAATTGGAAGCGTTCAAATTGATTTGAGTCACGGAATCTATATTTGTTTCATTTTTGTTAACTTCAAGAGTTTTTGAAAGTAAAGCGATATTTAATTTTTATTATTTATGTAATTTTTTGTTTATATCCGTTAAATTCGGTTTTGTCAGATTCAGTGAGGTTGACTTTTAAAAACATAACTTAGTCACGGGCAACGCCTTGCGGGTACTGCTCCTAGTTTATCATAAAAAAGATTGAATTATATCCTTTCAGAAATTAACCTTCTGATTACGGCTGTAGACATAACTGGCAGGATTCTTATAACTCCCAAGGTACAACAGCTGTACCGACAGTAGTCTAAAGGTCAACTCATATTCGTTACGAAATTTAAAAAGGTATTAAACTAAAAATGTGCCGACTTTACTTGTGATTTCAGGAATCTCTTGCGATCGGACAACCTGTGGAAGCTCTTGCGATTCGAGACACTGTGGAATCTCTTGCGACTGGACACACTGTGGAATATCTTTTAACTCCATAGATGGAGGTTGATCCAAACTCCCCCAAGAGACTCCAGGGATCTCTGAAAATAAAAAAGATATGAATTAGACATACGCACGATCAAACGGAATCAATGAATCGTCCATTCCCTTGGCAAGGATCGTCATCTGCCTATGGTTCAAAATGAGGTGGTTCGTATTCTCGAATCTCTCCCTTCGGGGGTTGAACCCGGAACGTAGCCAATTACTTGTTGTGTTGCTCCAGTCAGACGTTAATTAAAGAAATATAAAATACAAGAGGATATTTTCTGTGATAACCTAATAATTAGCTTCCTCTATATGTTTCTATAAGTGACTACAAGTGTTTTCTGTTAATTTGTGGTTAGTACAGCTTTTACTCAAAGATAATTTCTATGAGCACTCGGGAACTCTATAAAGTATAAAGAATTCATTTTGGGATAAATTGTTTAAATTAGTAACATTTTACACTATACTTAAGGAATTATTTGAAGTTACGCTTAACTGACAATTATTAAACTTAATCTTGTTCCTAAGTCATGATTTTTTTTATTGTTTTCGTTATCCATCTATTTAGCTTAATACTTTGAAAGAGTTACCTTTTTATCAAATATATTTCCGTTATACAAAACAATTGCTTCGGTTTTACTTAATAGTCGACTTCGAAGAGAATATTTGATTCTCGTTCAGTGAAATTACTTAGAATTCAACCATTTCAAGCACAAAAGTCTCGAAAAGGACAGGAGGTGATAACATAATGCTTAATGCTTTCTTGTAGCCAGAGTTAACACAAATATTATATCGCCTGAACTCAATCAAATATTTTATCTCTACTTACGCCTTTCAATCCCATGATCTTCCTCCCTTGAACAGGTTCCCCGATTAAAGAAAGGATGTAATTTTCCTACTCTCGGGGACACTCTGTCCAAGGGATCAGTCTGTAAGAACATTTTGGCGAAATCCAGGGCGATCTTAGTGTCCGTTTTCGTGACTCTGTCACCATAGAAGGTCTTTTTAAACAATGTTCCAAAATTTTCTTCCTAGAAAAATTTACGAACATCGCTATTAAAACAAATTCCACTGACCAGCAAGGGTACAGGAACGGGAAAAAAGGAACCTTCTCCATTAGTTCGAACACTATTCAAACTAGAGCAAATTCAAAGGTATCATTGAATAGGGAATAACATCCTCTACCGAGTCAAATACAAACCAATTGCAAAAGGTGACGTCTTCAGAACAAATTTTGCACAAACAAAGAAATGTCTAATAGATAAACCAGGTTTTCATGCCATAATCCCATTCTGCATTGTTAAATTAGTCTAAATATATAATTGCATGACTTTACTATCTTTACATCCAGAGATATACAATGCTAAATTTCGTGTCAATTTGAGGGACCATCTCTAAACAGGACGTTGCTATTCGTAGGTCGAGATTAATTGTAGTTATCGTCACCCGAATTTTAAATTTTAACGCTATTTTAAAGCATATTTTTCAGCGACCCAAGAATGATTGTGTTTATTATGCAAGTGCAAACGATATGAACAGACGTTTTTTAAACTTTTGGTTGCCCCCTGAAATCGCAGTAATGAGGAAAATTTAATGTACCGCAAAAACTAAGTATCGGAATGATTTGAAATTTTGCATGGCAATATTATTCTTGAATCGATTCCCATAAAAACATATAATAAGGTTTCAATTCATAATTTTTTCAAACATTAATTTAATAAGTATTTTTGTATACTTAAAACTATTTTATTTAAAAATATTAGGTGGATTTAGTTTGGGTAGTTTAACAGTAATACGGTGAAAAATAACTGCCCTGTAGAAATACATATTAAAGGAAGATAGCCATAAAAGTCTAAGAAACGAATTTAACATTAGGAGTTTCAATTTTTCTGTACTGTTCACTTCGAAACAGTGAGACCAAATGACATCATATCTGAAGTTAAGTTTTGGTATCGATTCGAAATTGTGTTTCAAAATTGAGTGTTCCTGTTGAAAATTATGACGTTCGTGCACAATTTAATATGAAGAAGACTCTTTATGTAAATTTTATGCATTTGAGTTTTTATAGACTTTTTAGTTTCTGTTAATCATATTCTTTAAATTTTTTCTACTGATAAAATTGTTCGAATTAAGAGTGATGGTTCGTATTTTCTTCAAAAACTGTACTTGATTCATATTAAAATGCTATATTGGAGTTAATTCTTTAAAAGGCACATCTTCGATGTACCCAATGTGTAGTGGCAACGTTCCTGGCAATTTTTGGCGAACGTTTTATGTCGCCATAGCAGAAATTCCTTTCTTCTTTGTCTTTTTTTTTACTGAAAATAGTAAGCTTTAGCCCCTTATCTACTATATTAACTGTAGAAGGCATTTTCAAATAGAAAAAGATAACGATTTCCAAATGGAAATAGCTAGAAACAATACAGCCACAACACAGAATTTGGGGGAAAAAAAAAATATATATATATATATATATATATATATATAATTTCAAATCACCAATTAAGTCAAAGAACAATTTAGCCGAAATGAAAAGAACTTTCTAGAAATTAAAAATGAAACTTTCCGCATGCCGAGGTTGCCATAACACAGGAATAACACTCATAAAAACGGGTTTCCTTCACCTGCCATTACTCGCTACAAAAGGAACGCTGTCATCAAGCATTGTGTATATTAAAGTTGAACCCCTTTAAATGATAGAGGAGGAGAGTGTGAAATTTAGAGGAAGCTTCTGGGCCCTCTATCTCACGGTAAGAAAATCTAATTAGAATGGTCTTGGATAAGGGACGAGTAGGGGGAGGGGTGTCAGAGTTAACTGTAGGAAAAAACATGGACGCAAAAATGCATTGAAAAGTCATTGACAACAAAGCAAAACAGTTTTGGAACATAAGTGTAGCTGCTGAGTTAACAAACTGGAAGGTCAATCGAATAGCGGGGATGGATGAATGAAAAGGGGAAGGGTGATAGCATCACTAGGCTCCGTATCCTTCGGATTTAAATGATAAAAGACAGTCATTGCCAAGACTAAAGTGTTTTCATAAGGTAGAGTGGTGTAAATGCACTTTCGGGTTAGTGAATACATAACATTGGAGCCGGGCACTTCACTTTTTCTTCCCCTTCATGTCTTCTTGTCCCAAACGATAAAAAATTCTACAATTCGGTGATTCTTTTTCCACTTTTAGAATTTCAACCCTCAACATTATGTTTAAAACCGAAGCTGTTTCCACTTGCCACAACATCATTCACCATTCAACCTTTAAAAGCCAAGTAAGCATTGACTCCGCTACAGTTGGGCCCCTTGGACCTTCGATACAATTTTGAACCTTATTAATAGTTGCCTTTGAATATATATTTCGAATAAGGAGAATCTGATCTCGATTTGTCAGCAAAAAATAAATATAGGTTCAGTCATAAAAATATAACTGTAGAGACCTTTTAAATCAAACTTGATAAATTTTGGTATGCACTGTCCTCACTTTACCTTACTTGGTGATTTGAAAGTTTTAAATTTTGAAATTCATTAAACGCATATCATTGATAAAATTACACACTTATCTTAGACATGAAAAGGTACACAGTATGTTCTCCTACCTGCAGAGCATGGGAAAGAATTGGGTGTACGTCCTCCTTCCAACTTGTGTGTACTTCCCGGATGTTCGACAGTAGGGTAAAATGGGTCAGGATTTCGACAACCATGATACCATATCCCCAAGCATCATATAAAACACCGTTAAAACGGATTTTCCTTGCAAGTGATTGGCACACCTCAGGAGGTCGATATACACGGGGCTGGCCCAGACTTCCTACGACAAAAAAAATGTGTTGAACATTCAATTTCGGGAGCGAACTTATAATCACTAATCCAGTACATAAAGAGGCACTATCTACACAGTCCAGTCACATTAATGTGACCACCACCTTCTTTCGCAGCTGGCCACGGCACTGGAGTCGGCATGGCTCAACATCCCAGTGAACACCTTCAGAAACTTAACTGACTCTCTTCCTTCACGTCTCGCAGCGGTCCGCTCTGCCAAAGGTGGTTATTCTGTCTTTTGACAGGTGGTCACATTAATGTGACTGGACTGTGTATTTGTATCATAGACCGCACGAAAAGGTTACGCATATCTATCAAATGAAAATAGTTTTCAGATGCAGTATGTCTTGTAGAATATTAGTCAGAAAAACATGGAACCAGTTGTATCGATTTCACTTGAAATGGAGAAAGAGTTTTAAATGCGGGGACGCGGTACCCCGATTGGAAGAGTACCGGATTAGCAACCGGAAGGTTGCGAGTTCGAATCCTACCCAAGACTGTCGTGTACGAAGGGGTCTGGTTCACGTTGAATCTGTCAAACGACCACAAGTGAGCTCGGTTTGGAGAAACTCTCGCAGTTCTAAAAGGGTCACTATATTGTCAGTATTCTTTTCAATGGGATTTACGGATTCGATTGATAGGTGTTTCAATATATCTTCAACAACCAGCCAAACAAATTCGGTCAGTGTTTTTCGAAGTGGCGTGACGTATTTCATTTTTTGAGTTTCAATGTCAGATATGGGCTTTCTTGCCTTGACTTTGGCTGTCTATATTCTTTTAACATATTAACCATTTTTTGCAAATCAATAGTTCTTTCGTTTTCGTTTGCATACACTAGTTTCCAAAAATTAAGAAAAAATCACAGAAAGAGCGATAACTTGTTCAAAAAGAAACCAATCCGTTAGAGATTTGCATATGTTGTTAACTAAAATAAATTGAACAAATATGCAAAATGCAAATTAGTGACGCTGCAATTACGATTGCGTCTACCGTGAAAAGCAAAAGAATGCACGCTAGAGAGTAGTGCTGCAGATATCGCTGTGATAGTGAGGTAAGAAATTTGGGATAGCCAATTCGTTACAATGACCTCGAGTTATCATTTGCCGCATAACTGCAATTTAGAGTCATCGGGAGACTGGCGGACAAAGTCAGACAAGGTGGCTAAATGTAAGTCCTTCTGTGGTTTATAGACTTTGGCAACAATTTCAAACCACTGGTTCGACATCCAGAAGGCTCAGCCTAGGACATCAAGGACAAGGGCCAAGCACCGATGATCGATACATGCGGTTGTGTGCACGAAGGAATAGAACCGCAACCCCATCTCATCTTAGAGCCTCTCTTGCTGAAGCCACCGGAAGGTTGGTGTCAACATCTACCGTGCGTAGAAGGCTTCACGCAGTTATGGTCGCTCCCCACCAACGGCGACAGCAACAAAGACAGGCAACATTTTGTCGCATGTTTCTGTTGCTGCTAAAAGAGCCTTCACACCAGCAGTGACAATTTTTTGCGCATGCGCATAACCTTCTTTTTCGAAAGCAAAACATTTATTTCTGATTCTGCAAGATGGCTGACAGATCGCGTCTCTCCGCCTTTAATAATACTCCTTTTATTCTTGTTGGACGTGCTTAGCTGTCTTTATCTCCGGTAGAACAATTTTGGTGGGGTGACTTAATTCTAAAATGAAATGCCAAGAATTTAAAAAATAGTAGAAATAAAGTAAAATAAGTTGTTTGGAATTAAATAAGTAGCTATGAAGTGGTAATAAAGGTTTAAAAAAGTAGTATTGCATCAGTAAACAGATTGCCTGTCGCGGGAGCTTGCGTGGTCACCCCCTCTCAAGTACTGACCGCGACCGGAGATGCTTAAAAATAATGACCCATATTTGGGACGTTGCTGTGCTAACTTCCAGCTTATTGCTGGTATAAGGTGAATATTTTTAAAAATGTTGGTTTTCGGCAAGAAAAAATAGTACTGAGATTCGACTTTATAATGTCTCTTCAAATATGAGTTAGATTTTAATCAGCTATCAGCATTACATATCGTGGTTTATTTTTTTCGAAAGTTTAGCGATATGGGTTTTAAGGGAGGTAATTCTAAGAACGTGTCTTATAATTTCTGTTTTTCGTTGGAACCATCTTGCTTTGGCGATGGTTCGTAGTATAAAAGTTTGAAGGATTTCAAGTGAATTTATATTTTTGTATTAATAGAGATCCCCAAATTTGGCTTGCGTGTGTGATTACTGGTCTGAGATAGCTTAGGTACACGAGTATTTTGTTTTCAATAGTCATTGGCGAATTCCGAGCAATTAGGTGGAAAAGTTAACGTTTTACGTCTCAGAATTTATGGATAACGTTTTTTGTATTGTTGATTCCATGTGAGTCTTCTGTCTAGGATAATACCTAGGTCTTTAGCTTCCTGAGCCCATGGGATTTCAATATTATTAATTTTTAGCTTGCTGGGTAAAAAACCACAACCGAAACCGGATTAGGCTTTATTCTGATTGGCTGTCAGCATGGCGACAGAGACAAAAGTTGAACTTCCTCCAAGACTTGAAAGCGCAGCGACAGAGACAAACCGAGAGAAACAAAATTTGTTTGTAATACGCATGCGCAAAGCGAAGAGACATGTTTTTGTTGCTGTCGCCGTTGGTGTGAAGCCACCATTAGTCTTTACGCGAGGCAACCAACTATTTGTGTGCCGATCGCATCACGTCAAAAAAAAGAACGTTTGAGGAGGGCACGTCGACATGTCCACTCGACGGCTGATCAATGTAGGTGTGTTCTCTTCACCGATGAGTTCCGGTTTAGCCTTCAAAGCGATAGTAGGCGTTGTTTGAATTGGAGAGAACACGGTCATCATCCTTCAAACATCCGTGAAAGAGCTTCATACAGAGGAGGCAATGTCTGATTTTGGGGTGGTCTCTCTTTGGGTGGACGCACAGGCCTCCATGTCTTTGGAACCGTGAATGCTCACATCTATAGAGATGACATCCTCGACACTTATGTGCACCCTTATGCTGGAGCAATAGGTAATGATTTCCTGTTACAGGACGACAACGATAGACCGCACAGGGAAAATTATCTTCAGCACCATACAATTCAGCGCATGGAATGGCCAGCCCGATCACCGAACTTGAATCGCATCAAACATATTTGGGATGCTTTAGGAAGATATGTTGCTGCTCTCAATCCTGCTCCTAAGACAATTGCCACGCTTTCAACTGCTTTGCAAGAGCACTTCCCAGCGAACTCATCGATCGCATAATTGACAGAAGCACACATCGCATTATGTCTGTAGTGCTTCTATGAGTGATCCTACTCCCATATTAAAGGTACGTTACCTTTTCAAAACTGACACATTCACTTTGTTAATTTTATACATGTTCTAATTTCTAAAAAAAATAATCATCTGGTATTTTATTTTTCATGTTATTTTATACCCTAGTACGTGTTGTAACTTTTTGAATAATCGATATTTTTGTGATTCGTCCTTGACTTTTGGAAACCAGTGTAATTAGTTGACTTAACTTTCTACAACGTAGGGTAATCACGATGAAAATTGATCACAAACAACTCTCTTTCCCACAGACATAATCGCTTTTCGTGCGGCCTGATGCATCCGTCATATTTGCTATCTTGAGCGAAACTGCTCGAACGATTGACGGTCGCGTATTTTACTCGATCAATCAGCTCCATCAATGCCCTTCAATCAAAATTTCTATGAATGCTCTTCCATCGATGGACAATCGCGTCAATCCCCACCCTCACCATCAGTCGATTGCAAAAATGAGCATCATTGACACTATTATTGACCGTCTAGGGACCCCTTAATGAACATCGAATGGGTTCGAAGTGTAGTTGGTTACCTGCCGAGCGGTTTGTCCGTCACGTTGATGAAAGAGAAATCACATAGCTGGGCTGTGAATTCCTTTGAGATGAGGACGTTGTCCGCTTTGAGGTCCAGGTGGCAAATATGATTGCATCCGAGGTACTCCAAAGCGGACAACGCCTCCCACATCCACACCTTCACTTGACCCAAGCATCCGGGTTGACTTTTAAAGCTTTTCAGGTACAGTTGGTGTTGGAGGCTACACTTCTGGGCTGGCGTCACGTAAACGGTCACGTCACAGGTGCTGAGGTTCAAGATTTCCAGGAGTGGCAAGATGTTACGATGCTCTAGACGAGCCCATAACGTAGATTCCTTTTCGAAGGTCTTTTTTGAAAGGACCATCTTGACTGCAACCTCAGAATTCCTTTCCGGATCAAACATTTTATGTACTTCCCCATAGTGCCCGCTGCCAAGACGAGACACAAGTTGGAAGTTGTTGTTGGTTTCGAGCTCTTTTAAGGCAGCACGAAACTTCTCCTTACGTTCCTCCTTCCTTTCGGAGGTTTTATCTCTCTTCATAACGATTTCACACAGTTAGTTTGAAATCTTCGCAGTTTTTAAATAGCAGCTTAAAATATTCGTCTGTATTCGAGTAATAGTTCAAGCAATATGGGATGAAATAGAAATTTGTGTAATTGTTGTTCGTAGGCTCCTTTGTTGTGTTAATTGTTGTACACAAATACGTTTTTTGACAATACGTCCATTGTTGAGTCCAAGAATTAAAAAAACAAATAGAAATAAGGAACAAGGCCATTGTTATAGATTTAAGAAAATTTGGGGGATGGGCTTGCTTTTGAAATTTTACAAATGTGATGAATTTTAAGTAATTGAAATACTCAATTCATTACAAGAGAACAAAAATTTAACTTTGAAAACAACGTCTTTTAACTTTTAGACTACACTCTGTACAAAAGTTGTAACTTTAACTCACAAAAAAAGTATTTAGCCTACGGCAGGTACTGTAGTTGCACCTTGAGTTATCAGATCACTCCAAGAAAGAATCACCCTTGTTATATCTATAGCTGTAGTGAAAACGTTAAACAAAATAGATTTGTAACGAAAACATCATAACTTAGGTTTAAAATTAAGTCTAATAAACTGTCAGTAAAACGTAACTATTTTTTAAGCATTGTGAGAAAAGTTTGTAACTCATAAACAATTTATCCAATATGAATTCACCTTACATTATAGAGTTCCCAAGTGCTTATAAAAACAATCTTTGAGTAAAATCTGTACTCACCAGATATTAACAGAAAATATTCACAGTAACTCTGCAGAACATATACCTGAAGCTAATTATTAGGTTATCTCGGAAAATATCCTCTTGAATTTGGCATTTCTTGAATCCTGTCACACTGGATCAACTCAACGTTTTATTGGTGGCGGTCCTGGATCAAAACCGAAGGGAGGGATTCGAGGACAACATTATCTAATTTATAATCATGGTCAGATATGACGAGGCGAGGTAATTACGACTCTCATAAAAGAATTTTTTACAAGGATATTCGTTAACGCCCCAATTTCTTCCATAATCCTACATTGTCTCCATTCACTTTAGACGCGTGCTATAACGGTGAGGCCAAGTTGTCCAATACTTGAAAATAACGGCCTTTCATTCCTTTTTAAATCTATCTACGAGATTTGAATGTTTCCAGTCTATGTTAATGCTCTAACCCAGCGGTTCCCCAAACTTTTTCTCTCCTGTACCTCTCGATTAGACTTTTCTATTACGAGTAACCACTCTCTTCATTACACCCACCCAATGCCTTGCTGTGAGTAAGAAGTTTCATTGTGCAATAATTGTTGTCTCTCTCCATGCTGTAAGTTAGATAAGCTTAAAAATCAAAATAAAATTATAATTGTTTTATTATTTATGATGAAAAATGAAATTTTTAAGTAGCCCGCCTCAAATTTTTATAATATGGAAGATCAATACAATAATAAAAACAGAATTAAAATAATAATCACTAATAAATATTAACTTATATGATCAAAGTACAATAATTATTCATGCAATTTTAATGCGATCCTTGAAATTGTTTTATGGATCCGAGTTTTTTTTAAATCAGGTTCAACTGTAGATAGATATAGACTAAAATATAAAGAGGTGTGTGTCATGCTTATTGCGATATTTAGTCTTAATGTATGCTTAAGATGATAATGCTTCTTTCGACAAGCTCTGTGTTAGTGAAAGGTAATAAATATTTTATTGCTTTGTCACCGAGTTCTCTCTCGGTATTCTTCTTACACTACTTTGCAAAAGTCAATAAGTATTCTTTTTTTTTTAATCTTATTCTAAAGAAGAATCGGTTGAAAGTTTTATCAATTTTTCTTTTTCAGAAACTGATAGTTTTTCGGCTTGTTGGAAAAAAAATTCGTTAAATGGATTTAATATCCAGTTCTTTTCACTGTTTCGCTTCGTAAAATTCTGTCTAAACGACACCTTAAGTCTATTTTTAGTGAGCTATTATACTACTTTTATATTCATTTTGCAATTTCAAATGGTTCTCTCATTAGAAACTGTGCAGTATCTCTAAAACTTAACACTGGTCTTTTAGGAAACGATTCGCAAAAATACAACTTCTTGATCATAGATACGATTTTGTCAGGCACCGCAAAGATGGTTACGAAACTATTCTGTAATCTTAAGTTTTATTCGTTTATTTTAGAAAATATATTGGACAAGTACGACAACTGCTGAAGCCATTCCCCTTCATGAAACTTACAGCTCAACTCAAAGCGACGGTCTTCAAAAAAAAACTTGAACTTCAGGTCTGAATTCAAACAATCTGAAGAATATTTTTCTTCGTAAGATCCCCTTTCCTTCTGAAAATGGAATGTAGTGTATGGAGGCTGTGCATCCCTTCACACTAAGATTTGAACTGTCTGGATTTCGTTGAATCGGTCTTAATAAAATTAACAACTTTGACAGATGATTAAGAATTTCCTTCAAAGAATCTGGCATGTATTTGGCTGCTAGGCTTTGTCTGTGACTTCAAAATACACGAGGAGCTTTTTCTATGATGCGACTACGGAATCCTGTACAACCACCTGACATGGATTTTCCACCATCCGTGTAAACACCACAGCAATTGATCCAATGTGCACAGCCGTGGAATTGCGGTTGAAAGAGCAACGGCCTACCAACCGGAAGGTTGCGAGTTCGGATCCCACCAAAGACCGTCAGGTACAAGAAGAGGGGAGGGGGCTGTTGGCACTTTAAATCTGTCGCGGTTTCTAATGTCCTTACGTTGGCGTGGATGGAGAGTGGGGTGTCAGCTCAGGTGTTGCCTCGTCGTCTGACCGTGGTTCAAAATAACGTCGTGTTGTCCTCGGATCTTTCCCTCAGGGGATTGATCCCGGACCGTCGTCAATAGCCCTTGTGCGACGATTGTGTTGCTCTTGTGCGACGTTAATTAAAAATACCATACCTCAATAATTTCCTTCCCTTGGTTCCTGGTGGAGGCGGCTGGTGCACCTTAAATCTGTCGTGGCAGAAAGTCCTGACGTTAGGTTGGTGTGGAAGTTTGGAGAGTGGGGTGCCAGCTCAGGTGTTGCCTCGTCATCTGACCGTGGTTCAAAATAACGTGGTGTTGTCCTCGGATCTTTCCCTCAGGGGATTGATCCCGGACCGTCGTCAAAAGCCCATTGTGTTGCTCTAGTACGACGTTAATTAAAAATTACCAATCACTCTTGGTTAGTTTCGAAAAGTGCTAACACATGAGGTTCATAGAATACATATTACCATCTCTGACCACGTGGTCTAAAGCAAGAAAATGTCCTCCGGGTTTTCAACACCGCGTACCACTGCAGCATAGTTGTTAATGAAGACAAACGATAGATGAGAATGTTTTTCATTGCGTCAGCGAAATCTACTTTTCCACTTTTCCAAACAACCGAAGGCACACATTCACGAAATGTTTTGACTTCATGATTCGAATGTCGTCTGCCCTCCGTCGCACCCAAACACCTGCAAACCTCTGTAATAATGGAAACTGCTGACTATAATAATGGAAAAATTTTGTGTGATTGAGTTGTAGGGACGCGACATCGACAACAAAACATCGATGTTCAAAGTTAAAACATCGATGTTGATAATACATAGCCCAAAACCATCGATGTTTTGATGTTTTTAAACATAAGTGTATATAAACTTTTCTCCCCAATTCTTAAAACTGGTTTAGTAGCCTCAAATATTGATGTTCGACCGGAAGGGGGGGGGGGTTTAAACAAAGTTTAAAAAATTAATAACAATTAACAAATCTTTTATTTTAAATTGAATAATATAAAAGAAAATAGTATTTACAACCCTTTGACATAGGTACTACTAACTACAAATATAATTAGGTAGGCACATAACCATAATTATTGTTAGTTATTATTAATTGTTTATCAACTTAGGGCGGGACAACACAACAAACTTATTTTTTTATTTACTGTAAATAAAAAATATTGGGGCCTATAATTATTCTATCCTCAATATTTGTTATTTGAAGTTTGTACAAAAACAAGTTTGTTGACCTTCTCCTCCTTAAGCCGACTTCTTTTTTCACTCACCAGTTAGGAAAAAATCTCTTTCTGATGGGACGGATGTCGACATCACTCACAAATACTCAGTTGTACGGTTATATTTCTTAATTTCTATTATTGGTACTCTTTTCATTCAAAAATAAAACACCGAAACGTAAAAACAGAGCAATTTTAAAACATCGATGTCAAACAAACATAGGTTCCAATAAATCGTTAGTAAATACATCGATATTTATATAAAACGTCGATGTTTTGAAAACATCGACATCGATGTCGCATCCCTAGTGGCTAATGAAATCTTTGTTTAGTGGTATGAGACCTCCGTGGAAAAAGCAACCTGTTTATTTTGTTTCGGAATTCAGTAAGTTTTCTTTTTTCATTTTCTGTGGAAAGAAAAATTAGTCTTACGTTTAAAAATGAACAGAGCCCATGATTTTCATTCAGTAAAATTTAACTTCTCTCATTCAAACTAAATTAAACTGTTCGCGCAAATGACATGGAGAATAGTGTCATATTTTTAATTAGATGGCTTCTGATTGGACGAGTCCCGACAACGTCACGACTCTGTTGGTACACGTGTGAACCCTGTGGAAAAACTTGCCTCTCGTCTTGAGAACGGAATCATTGTAATTCTGTTTCATGTTGAAAAGTTTACTATATTTATAAGAATTTTACTATTAAGAAAGAATTTAGACATACTCTAAATGATCTTACTCTCGGCATCGTGTTTTCGGATATCGAGCTAGTTTAGCTGAAGATCTCGTTTGCACGTACAGAAATTTACTCGATTTATAACTAAAGAACTAACGGATTACTCTTTTTAAATTCGAAGAGCCTGAAAGCCGTCAAGTGCCGCTTTCATAAAGTGATACTGTTTCTCCTGGGATGTTAATATTAATGCTCAGTTCAAGTATAGAATTTGCATTGAAGAGGCACAATAGGTAAGTGTTCGAAAATATATATATTCTTCATGTGACTCGTGTTAATGTAATGAACTTCATTGAAGCAAACTTCTTTGTTATTGTTAAACAAAGTCCTTGTATATTTAATTAATTATGTTTGTGATCATTTGGGCTTGTCATATTGCTAACTTTATTGTTTTTTCACAGTTCATTGTGTAATTGAATACAAATTTCTTTATACTGGCTTTAGAAGAGTTTTCTAAAGCACTTCTCGACATGTTTACGAAAAAGTTTGGTTGAGTTACATAGAACTCTAGCGATATTTCTATAAAGAAAGGAAATCGTTTCTAAAAAAATATTCTACAGAGATTGCTGTAGAAAAAATGAGCTTTAATTCGAAAGAAATGTATTTATATAGAATTCTATTAATAACGTACAGAGAGTAGCTCCAAAAAGAGTTCGTAAACTTACGAATTTCAATGAAATACTGCTATATTCATTAATGAAATTACTAATTATGAATTGGAATTTTTTAATAATATATATAACTTGTTCTTAACAAAATCTCGTAAAATATTTTTAAAACATAGAAAAGTTTATTTCTTTGGAAAATCAGTAATCATAATGAGAAAAACAAAAGTAAGTAACTCCTCCACCGCCATGCTTTACTGTTCCAACTAAGATCTTGGGATTAAGTTCTCCTCATTTTTCTTCTCCATACAATTATACGCTCACCGGAATCAAAAATGTTACATTTGATTTCATCTGCAAATAAGACATGATTCCAATACGTTTCAGGCTTATTAATCATTGATTTTGCGAAGGAAATCATAGGCTTTTTATTCTTCACACTAACTAAAACATTTTCTTCGGGAAGAACGCCCATTTAATCCATCTGATATTCTATCTATATAAATCTCTGATCACGTTGAGTTAACTTTGCCGGTCGACCGTTTTCTACCTTGTTTTCGATCCGATTTTCTTCTTGAAAGCGCTTCAACACATATTACACCGTAGAACAGGATAAATTTGCTAATTTAGCGATATTATGAACTGACTTACCACTACTATAATGAAAAACAATCAATTTTCGAATGCTGTTCGTTGTTTCGTCACGACTATGAGCCATTTTGAAATAATAAATAGAATTTTACGAAGTAAGCAGTCCCAGAAATTAAAGCCAAACGATTTTTAATATTTCACCGCAATGCAAAAATAAAAAAAGCGACAGAAAATAATTTTATTTATGAAGGTATCTGAATATATTTCGGTGCACGATCACTTTAGTGACGTGCTCTTTTTGTCTCTCTCTGCTTCCTTATTTTTCCTTTTTTTTAAGAAAAAGAATCAGTATTAAAAAAAAAGTATTAGATTTTATACAGAATCACATGGAGTTGATATGAAAAAATAGTGGACTTAATATTCGAATTGAATTCCAGGCTACAGCGCTTTTTCTTAAGATTTTTAGTGTACGAACACTTGGAAAGCACTGTAGATAAAAGATTAAAGTCGTGAAACAAAAGATATGAGGTTTAGAATTCTAAAGAGACTTATATATGTTTCTATAACGATTACTTTACAGAGATTATAGAAAACGGGCCATAATTATATAGGATTATGTACTCCACAATCTATAGACGTTTTAACAAAATTCTCTATAGAAATTTCTCAATGAAAATTTGGACTGTCGTGGCCGAAAGTTCTCACGTTGGGTTGGCGTGGAAGTTTGGAGAGTGGGGTGCCAGTTCAGTTGTTGCCTCGTTATCTGAATTTGGTTCAAAATTACGTATTGTTGTCCTTGGATCTTTACCTTGGTAATTTGACAATTTTTTTAAACTAACGTCGTACTAGAGAAACACAACGATCGTTTGACGACGGTCCGGGATCAATCACTTAAGGAAAAGATCCGAGGACAATTCCACGTAATTTTGAACCACGGTCAGATGACAAGGCAACACCTGAGCAGTAAGCCCACTCTCCGAACTTCCACACCAACCCAACGTGAGGACTTTCGGCCACGACAGATTTAAGGTGTACCATCTGCCTCTAGACCTTAGGCTTACAAACATCCATACACTGACCCGGTTTCGAACTAGAAACCTTCCGATCTAGAGTCTAACAGCTTAACCACCAGACAAGTTGGGCCGACCAAGCGGTATAGTCCGACTGATCCCGGACCGTCGTTAATAGCCCGTTGTGTTGCTCAAGTACGACGTTAACCAAAATTACCATTACCAGACTTGTTGGTCCTTTTGGAGATCCCAATCCGTGTCAGGACATGGATATTTGTAAACGTATGGTGTAGAGGCGGCTAGTACACCTTAAATCTGTCGTGGCCGAAAGTTCTCACGTTGGGTTAGTGTGGAAATTCGGAGAGTGAGCTGACTGCTTAGATGTTGCCTCGTCATCTGACCGTGGTTCAAAATTACGTGGAATTGTCCTCGGATCTTTCCCTTAAGGCAGTGCACCAAAAAATGAATATAAAGTGATTTAACATTTTAACTCACTAAAACGCTAAATCAACGAGAACCCCGAGCTTGTTTCTTTACAACGAGATGGTTTCATCTGGGGGTGATAGGAGACAATGACACCCGAAGTGTGTTGCTTATGTCCAGTTTATTCCGTTGTTTTGGTTACTGTCACTGCAGAAAACTCCGCTTCACACAGATAGGTTGTCGGAAATGGCAATAGGGATTTAAGTGATGTGGTGGCAATTTCATGGTATTCCACCATGACTTTAATTCAGAACACCAGCAGAGTTGTTGTCTCGACGTAGTTTTAAGGCCGCCTTCATTTACAATCTCCAGCAGTTGATCTTCTTCTTGCACAGACATGCTAGATTCGTCTGATTTGTTGACAAATGGGCTGCGGATCCATTCCTTACTAGTTCGTGGGTCTTTTGTGGTTGGGAAGTAACGCTCGAACTTTTAAAAGCAAAGACAGGTGATCGTGCACCAACTGGGAGAATGAATGTTTAGGCTCAGTCTCGCCTAAAATCCCCGCTATGTCTGAAACATGTCCAAAAGGCCTCTGTTCTTCTCTGTGGGGAAGGCACGTGCCTTCCCCACAACTTCAGTTTGGCTTTAAATGCAGCTACTTTGTCTGCCAACTTGAAAACAGCTGTCACATTTGTCAAAATTGGAAAACAGAACCAATTTCAAGTTCTGATTTACCTCCTAATTTGAGTGGACATTTCATAGATAAGAACCGCACAAAGAGGAGATAAATACACCGAGTAAATAAAATGGAAATAATTTAATGTTCCATGCGCGGCCCGGTACCATTTGATCCACGGACCGGCACCGGTCCGCGGCCCGGGGGTTGGGGACCACTGCCTTAAGGGATTGATCCAGTCCGTCGTCAATAGTCAATTGTGTTACTCAATACAACATTAATTAAAAATTCCCAATTACCTTTTGGAGGATTGATCCTGGACCGTCGTCAATAGTACATTGTGTTGCTCCAGTACGACGTTAATTAAAATACCTACCAGATAAATTTTACTTTCCTTCAGATAATCTGGTGTACAGAAATAATACATTCGCGTTTGTGTCGAGCGGAATAAAACTATCGCACTATCTCTTCTGAGATCGACCTGTCCGCTTTTCTTACACATAAATAAACAGGAAAGAATCAGTAAAGTCGCCAAGTATGCTTTATTTTGTCTAGAATTATAAGCTTTAAATTGATTTTTTTAGTTTAATTACATTTCTGCTGCTTACTCAACAGGATTTATGGCTAATTTTGGGGACATTTTACCTTTTGACTACGGCTAAAGATAACTGGTGCGTTTCTTTCTTGGCGCGATTCTTGTAATTTTCAAGAAACAACTACTGTTCCCGCCATAGTTTAAATACTTTCTTGGCGCGGTTCTTTCAGGTTATAGCTGCTGTACCGGCCGAAGTCTAAAAGTTAACTCCTGAAAACTAACAGGCCTTCACATACACGAGCAGTGATAACTTTGGATTTCAGGCTCTGTCAACGCATGCAAGCATCGAATTCAACGATCAAAACGATGAATCAAGGATTTTGCTTATGCATTAAAATCGTAACTGTCGTGAACATTCGGTTTGGAAAAGGTTGCCAAGGGGCAATTGGCGAGAAAAAGAGGATTTCGCCTAAGGCGAAAGGACCAGGGGAGTCAATCGGGAAATTCGAGGAGGATCGGACGTGTTTGTCCGGTGCTGTTGGAGATACAGCTAATTGTATGTTTTATGTTTCATCTGTGTTGTGTTCCTTAGAAGTAATAAATGATTGGGAACCAAGGCTGATCCTTCCTTTCGTAGTTAACAACATTTGGATTCGTGCTATTTCACGCTATAACGCTGGCCATGATGCTACCAGGTCGATTTCCCGACATTTGGTTTACAGCGGCGTCATGTTAAACTAGGAAAGGAACGGCGTGAACGTTCACCGTCGGATGTGGATGCGAGAAAGTGGCTGGATGAGTTCGGTTCCGTTGTGGCTCCAGGACCGGTGAGGTTGGACGGCGGTGTGCCAGAATTCAGGATTCCTGGATGGGGCTGGAGGTATTGCCGGATCTTTTCCCTAAGGACATAGGGATGATGACCCTTTAGGATGCTATTCGGTTTGGAGGACTGGACGTTCGAGGTTGGTGCGCAGGAAGGAGACTCAACTCAAGGATTATCCAAGTCTTCTGAAATCGGCGGTAAGTGCCATTATTTCTGGACTTCCAAATTTATTAAACGTTGGGACAGAGTTTTCTTGTGGCATATTTTGTTTCGTAACTACATGTGATTTGTGAAAGGTTTTGTAATATTGCGTTTAATCAGTGTCAAATTGCAATATGGAACGTTTTGAAAATGATATATTTTAAACTAGTGATATTTAATTATTGTTTGTTTAAAAGAAAAACGGTGATTGTGAAACAATATTAAAGCTTTTTTGACATCAGAATTGAAATATATATATATATATATATATATATATATATATGGAAATCGCCAAGTGGTTTTAACAGGAATGTGGTAAACCTAAAGGCTAGCGCCAGTGTGTCGCGTTTGTTTCACGTTCATCTTCTTTATTTTGAGTTCTGGGGATGTTTATAGTAACTGTTGTAAATAACAGGGTCCTAATCAGGATGGATTTGTTTTGTTTATGTGTTTATTATTTTGCAGTACTTACTTTATTGCATGTGTTTAATGGATACGTTGTGGTTGAAATATTTTCATTGGAGTTTTGCATTACTTGTGTGCAGATTATATTGTATTTAGAATTATAGTTGTTTTATATTCTGTGTATATTTTTTATTTGGTAAGATGGCGTTTTTGCTACGAGCCAAAAAGGCTGACTTGGTTAGTCTGGCTCAAGAATGAATTCGGGACTGATGTTAACTTAACTAAGTTAAAGCTTAAAGATTTAATTCTAGCAAATCATAAGTATGATGAGCAAACCGCTATGGACTTGCTTGAATTTATCGCGGCTGAAAGAATCGAAGATCAGGAATGCGCTGACAGGAAGGAAAGATTAAAACTTTAGTCAGACAAAGAAAGTCATGATAGGGAACTAGAAGAGCTTAAACTCAGGCTTGAGTCCCAAAAACTTCAGTCTGAGAGGGAAGAAAAGGAATTAGAGCTTAAATTAAAAATTGAGTCTGAGAAATTTCAGGTTGAAAAATTACGCTTAGAATTGGAGCTAGGTAGGAATATTCCAAATGGAAATTTAAATGTTAATCCTGGTGCGCGTGAAAGGTCGTTGGATGAAATAGTTAAAATGATCAGGATTTTAACGGTAAAACCTCCAGCCAGATCAGAAGGTTGGGATTTTTATTTTTCTAGTTTGGAAAAGGCCTTTGTGAATGAAAATATTTCGGACGCGATTAAACCTAGGGTTTTATTGTGTTTATTGGGGGATAAGATATCTAACTTACTATTGGATGTGAGTGAGGAGGAATTTAGGAATTATGAATTCCTGAAGCAGTTAGTGTTAGATGAATTCGAACCATCTCCAAAATTATGTTTAGATAATTTTCGGAAAGCAAAACGAAATCACGATGAAACTTTCGCTCAATTTGCGTCCAGGCTTTCGGCTATGTGGCGAAATTACTCTAAGGTAAGAGGAGCAAAGGATTTTGAGTCACTTAATCAACTTATCGTAGCTGACAGAATGCTTGATACTCTTGATTGTGAAACTGCCACACATATTGGGGTTTTACAGGGGGAAGGGTGGTTTAAGCCTAAAGAGTTAGGTAAGCATTGTGATGTTTTTTATACATCAAAGGGAAAGTCGTATACTGCTTCGGTAAGGGAGAAAACGAAAGATGGTGACGAGAGATTTTTGGCTGGTGCTGGGAGTAAATTCATCGAAAAAAAGAAAGAAAATGGGAATTTCCATTTTCGGAGAAATGAGGATAAACAAAAGGAAAATAGGAAATTCGTCTGTTTTTCTTGTGGGTCAGATAAACATTTTAAAAGGGACTGTCCTTTTGGGAAGGAAAGGGAGAGGAATAGGGGTAGTGAGAGTAAAAAAATAAGGGTAAATAATGTGATCGCGGAGGAACCAGAACCGAAAACTGAAACGGTAGTTGCTAGGGTTGACGTATTTGGGAAGGTGGTCCCAAGGGAAGCAATTGTAGATAAATTGAGCCAATTAAAAAAAACACCTATAAGTATAGGAGGAAAGCTACTTTCAGCTTTGATTGACTCGGGGAGTGAGATAACTGTGGTAAAACGGGATTTAGTTCCGAAAATTTCTACGGAAGGAGCGGCTTCAATTTATTTGAAGGGAATTTTTGGTCCAGCCGTAAAGTGTCCTTTAGTGTATGTTCCAATGGGTCTCGCTTCTGGTGACCGGGGTAATGTGGTTCACCAGGAAGTTTTGTCTGCTTTGGCAGAGGCGTTGGTGGAAGATGTTTTGCTTCCGCCGGATGTCTTTAACATGTTAAGTGGGACTAAAAAGGGAACAGGTGGTAATCAGTCTCTAGTTGCTCTGGGGGTGCTGGAAAGCATGGAGCAGGAAAGGGCTGGGGAAGATACTTTGTCGGTGTTCAATGACAATGGGTCGGATACTAAAGGTGTTAGTGTACTAACTGCTGAGGGGGGCCAGGGCAATATTTCTGCCGTTAATTTTCGCTCTGAACAGGAGAGCTGTACTGAGTTACAGGACTTGTGGAAACAGGCTCGAGATTTAAAGGGTAATTTTTATATCTCCGATGGGTATCTCTTTCACAAGGATAAAATTTTAGGGGAGACCGTAGGACAGTTAGTGTTACCCAAGTGTAGGCGTAAGGACGTCTTGGATTTGGCTCATAGTTCTGTGTTCGGGGGTCACATGGGAATCAAAAAGACGATGGAACGGATCAAGTATTCATTTGTTTGGGTGGGTCTAAGGGACGACGTGACAAAATTTTGTGCATCGTGTAAGGAGTGTCAGCTAACTAAATCTATAAAGGTTAGGGACAGAGCTCCGATTACACCTGTCACTAGACCTGATTTACCTTTTCAGGTGGTAAATGTTGACCTTATTGGCCCAATAACTCCGCCAAGTGCTAAAGGGCATAAGCACATTTTGTGTCGGGTCGATCAACACACCAGGTGGGACGAGGCTGTACCATTAACCAGTCTCACTGCTAAAGCCACTTGTGAAGCACTACTTAGTATTTTTTCCAGGACTGGAATACCCAATGTTATAGCGTCAGATAACGGCACAAACTTTAACGCCGAGCTGACAAAGGAATTTGAAAGGAGAATAGGTAGTAGCCCAAGATTTTCCACTCCTGCTTATCCACAATCTAACGGATTGGTGGAGAGGTTTAATCAAACTCTTAAAAAGATGTTGCATAACGTAATAAGGGTGGAAGGTAGAGGATGGCACTCACAGATTCCTTATGTGTTGTGGGCGTATAGAGAAATTCCGAATACGACCACAGGGGTTTCGCCATTCCAGCTATTGTATGGTAGACCTCCACAAGGTCCTTTGTCCATATTAAAGTCCACATGGACTGGGGAACATAACAACCTTCAGTTGAACACCACTCCCGTAGCTACTTACTTGCAAAATTTGAAATTAAAACTTGAGAAGGCTGCTGAACAAGCTAAGATTACTGCAGAAATCCAGCAAGGGAAAACTGCTCACCACTACAATTTGAGATCTTCTGACAAAACTTTTCGAGTTGGGGATGAAGTTCTAGTATTAATTCCAGATTCAGACAATAAACTTTATGCCAGGTGGCAAGGTCCCTCAGTTATTTTAGAAAGGAGAAATCCCCATTCTTTTATTGTTAGAATGCCGGATGAATCCAAAAAACACGTTCACCAAAACAAATTAAGGCACTTCATAGCAAGATTGAATTCGGTAAACGTTATTTTCGAGGATGAGGAAGATTTCGGAACTGTCGAAATGTTGCCAACCACTACTAGTGAGATTGATTTTTTTCAAAAATTGGGTGATCTGGATTTAAGTACGTTGGCTAGTGGTGAATCCAAAATTGTTAAAAATTTGTTAAAGGAGTTTAAGAATCTTTTCACTCGACCGGTTCAACCTGCTAGAGTAGGTACTCATAAAATTGAACTCGTTCCGGGGGTGGAAAGGAAACAACCACATTGTTATAGTGTCCCAATGGCGTATCGAAAGGAAATTAACAAACAAGTGCAGGAGCTTGTAGACTTAAATTTAATAGAGCCTTCCTGTTCGGAAATAGCGTACCCTATTGTGTGCGTTGCGAAAAAGGATTCAACCATACGTATGTGCATTGATTATAGGGCATTAAATACTGTGACAAAGGTACCGGTAATCCCTATGAAAAATATGCAGGAATTAATTTTCACGGCAGGATCTGCGAATTGGTTGACAAGTTTAGATATGCTAAAGGGGTACTGGCAAATCAGAATGGACGAAGCTAGTAAGCCTCTAACCACTTTCACGACAAATCAGGGGGTATTCCAATGGATAACTATGCCTTTTGGTTTGGCTGGAGCTTCGGGAACCTTTCAAAAGGAAATGAATAAAGTGTTAAAGTCTCATTCCGATTATGCGGAAGCCTATATGGACGATGTGGTAGTTTTTTCGAGGACCTTCGAAGAGCACATCGCTCATTTAGGATTTATTTTACATGATTTAGAAAAATTAGGTTTTGCGGTTCGGTTAGACAAATGTAAATTTGCTGCCAAACAGATAAAATATTTAGGACATGTGATAGGAGGCGGAAAACATGGACCTGACGAAGGCAAAATAGAGTGTATTAAGAACTTGCCTATTCCCGCCACAAAGAAAGATGTTAGATCCGTGTTAGGGTTAATGGGATTTTATAGAACGTATATTCCCAAATATTCTGAAATATCCACACCTCTTTCAGAATTAACCAAGAAAAATAAACCTAACAATGTTTCTTGGGGTGAAGTTGAACAAACGGCATTTCAGAAATTGAAAGATTCGTTATGTCGTGTAACTGGTTTGGCCACTCCGGATGTTAGTCTGCCTTTTCAGATACATTGTGACGCATCTGACTATGGGGTTGGTAGCTGCTTAACTCAAGTAGACAGCAATGGACGGTATAAACCCATAGCTTTTGCAAGTCAAAAATTGACCACAACACAAAAAAAGTGGTCGAGCATCGAAAAAGAAGCGTGGGCAGTGCTCTTTGGGTTAAACAAGTTTGATAAGTGGATTTATGGGAGTCGTTTGGAAATAATATCGGATCATAATCCTTTAACATTTCTGAATCTGACTACTCCCAAGTCCCAAGTTAACCCGATGGGCACTGGCGTTACAAAGATGGAACTACTCCATCACACATAAACCGGGAAAGCTGCACGAAGGGGCTGATGCCTTATCTAGGTTATAAAATACCAATGTATAATATTGTATTGTTATTTGTTTGTGAAATATATATTATATTGATTTTGTGTGAGTGATATTATATTGATTTGTTTATCTGATCCCAACGAAGGTGGTCCAGGAGTGATGTCACTTCCATGTCTTTGTTCTTTCACTTGTTATGAACTGTGCCTTTGGACTTTTTATAGGTGCATTATTAGTAGTTCTCCAGTTGGTAAAATCAGCCACAGAGGGCAAATTTTACTCTCTGGTGGGGCGTGTCGTGAACATTCGGTTTGGAAAAGGTTGCCAAGGGGCAATTGGCGAGAAAAAGAGGATTTCGCCTAAGGCGAAAGGACCAGGGGAGTCAATCGGGAAATTCGAGGAGGATCGGACGTGTTTGTCCGGTGCTGTTGGAGATACAGCTAATTGTATGTTTTATGTTTCATCTGTGTTGTGTTCCTTAGAAGTAATAAATGATTGGGAACCAAGGCTGATCCTTCCTTTCGTAGTTAACAACATTTGGATTCGTGCTATTTCACGCTATAACGCTGGCCATGATGCTACCAGGTCGATTTCCCGACAGTAACGTACGGAACACATCCAGTTTTCGTGATTTTTATGCTCAGCCTCCAAATTTGGAACCGTTGTTTTCTTTCACTGAACCCTGAGAGATCATCGAATCGAGATGAAGTTTCTCATAAGCTATAACATTTGAAGGGTGTTAAAACCTCTGAATGCATTAATGCAGAACATCGCAATGGTTTCTCACGGAACAGTTGTTGGGTGGGACGAAGTTTAGAAAACAATTTCTTCGGAGTGGTATGTCGATTCGGGTGCAACCGAAACAGCCCGACCCTTTCCTTACACGCTGTATTTCATGGTGATTTGCGGATGAAGAAATGTAAGTTGAAATTGTTAGATCTAGTTTTTTGTTTGATACGTTTAAGGTGAATCGCCTAGGAAAATTATACAATTAACTTTTAAAAATAGTGTCAGAAAGAAGGCCTCTCATTTGTGTACAATATATTTTCTTTTGCCTGTCAGCAATAGTCGCCGAATGTTTTGTCTACGTTTAATGCAGCTGGCGCCGCAATGCTTGATGGGAAGGCGAAAAGAGAGTTTAATCTCGCTTCTGTTTTCCATGAGTTTTGACCTCAACCCTTCATTTTAGGACGAGGCGTAATATCGGTAGAAATTGCGGTCGCATTTGTGAAAAATATGGTAATAGCCCGTTGTATTGCTCCAGTGTGACGTTAATTATTTAGCTACCTACCTGACCTCTAAGTATGGTTTTTCTATTCCGGCAAAGAACAAAGTAAAATATTTTTTTTTTCAAATATAGATAATTGTTGTGTGAACAATAATGAATGATTTGAAGCTGTTTGCACGTTAAAATTGATGTCTTAGGATTTAATTTTCGCTACAACTGTTTTAGTGATCTTACTTATAAAGTGTTAAGATGTTTGAAAACTGTATAGTTTACGTCTGACATTTTCAAATTACCCTCTTTTATTTACAACTTCTAATGACCGGTAGACGGTTTCCCGGGCAGGTCCAACCTACCGGCAATTGACTGGTGCACTACTAGTATTCCACTAGAGCAGTGGTTCTCGACCTGGGGTTCGAGAGAAGTTTCTAGAATTTCGATGGAAGCTATTTCTTGTGGGGAGAAACTAGCGAATACTTAAGTTGACTTTTGGGACTTCAACCCTCGCCTCAGTCACTGGGGTAGACTGGAATAGGCGATGCTGCTTCGAAGACGGCACTAAAATATACCTTAGAAAATTGACTGAGAAATATTTTACTCTGCAGTCTCCTCTGAATAAATAATCACTATCTTTAGGTTGTATTGATGTTGTCTTCCTCGAATAAAATGCAAAATTATGTTTTTGATGGGTATTATCAGAGTGCAGAATTTTAATTACTTGTACTTAAAAACAAAAGCCAGAAATCGCCTCTATGGAAGTGTTGACTTAGGCGTGGCTCTTTAAAGTAGGGGCTCTGTAAACAACGGCAGCCGTTTCAAATTGATAGACTGTTTTATATGCAATGTAAATATGTGTGTTTATTTTCCAATAGATGAATTATCTTGCAATAGATGTAATAAAGAAGCCGACTCACCGGTCTGGTGGTTAAGGTGTTAACCTGTAGATCGGAAGGTTGGTTCGAATCCGGGTCAGTGCATGCATGTTTGTAAGCGTATGGTGTAGAGGAGGCTGGTGCACCCGAAATCTGTCTTGGCAGAAATAACTCACGTTGGGTTGGTGTGGAAGTATTTTAGTAAATACTACTACTACTTTATATTTACTTAAAATACTAGTAAATTATAACTTTTGTTTTAAAATACAAAAACGCATTTTTTTAAATGAGATGATGAAGCTCATAGCTGCACTAAATCCACATTCTACTAAATAGGAAGACAGGAAAGCAATTAACAGCTTCTGTACACATTAACCCATAATGAAGGATATAAAATTGGTATCTGTTTTGCAAATAGAATATGTGGTATCCTTGTTCAAACATTGGTTTCGGTTCCTCATTTGTGAATAATTCAATATATTGCTCCTGTATTAGTATGGATTCATCTGAGTTTGTGGGTCTACTTACAAAAGATTCCAACACCCAATCGGTGACAACCATGTGAAAAATATCTTCAAATCTTTGACTGAGGCCAGAATAAAGAACCCTTAAGTGTTGACTTCTCGTTTTTGCAGTTTTGAAAGATTTGGAAACTGAGAGCATTCTTCTCTCCCCAAATTGTATAGAAAAAGTTTTGTAACCAACTTAGATATTATACTTTTAATTTTGATTAAATTTAATTCATCACCTTGTAGCTTCAAATTGGTTTCGTTAGATTTGGCAAATAAGTGAGTAATATAAGCTATGTCATTCTTTTGAATTAATTGAGCCGCAAATCATTGTCTTTGATTCAGTAATGGAATTCCTGGAAAGTAAAGAGTACATAAAATCGAACCAAACATGCACTCTAAGATAAACAACGAACTTCCACGCTAAGTAGTAAACTATTATAATCTTCATCATTTTCTAAGCAAAGTTGAGCAAATAATCTCTCATTTAAGGCATTCCTTTAATTAACTCCTCTAATGAGATATTCTAGTGAGCCATGAAAGCGTTCACTCAGATTTTTGGCGACTAAATGTTGTCGATGAAAGACACAAAGTATAGATAATACACTCAGTATAGCTTGTTTTAAGTATGCCAGAAAGCCTTGGTGTCGTCCTACTATTGCCATAGCAACGTCAGTAGCAACGAAGAGCATATTACTCAAGGGTATAGCTTTTAAATCGAAAAATCTTTTTAATTCATTAAATATTGCTTCACCTTTCGTATCAGCTTCCAAACATTTGATAAATAATAATATTCTTGAAAATGTTTTCTTTTACAACTATCACAAAAGTTAAAAGTAAAGCTTCTTTCCCTGGTAAAGTTGCCACGTCAAGCTGTATAGAGTATTCAGATGTTTTTAAGTACTCACATAAAGAATTTTCAACGAACTGTGCCATTTCGTTAATCTTTCTTTGTATCGTATTATTATTACTCAATGAAATTTGTATAATATCAAAAACTGGTTTATGCAGCACGATGCGTATTACCTCAATTACAGCCGGTATAATACGTTCTTCACCAATGGTGTGCGACTTTGCGGACTTTTCAATGAGTAAAGAAATGTTATGACAAGCACGAAATCCATCCGCGTCCCGCTTAGATGTTGTCTCTACGATTTGTCGCAATGACGGTGTTTTCAAATATTTTTATTTGATTGTTTTAAAAAAGTTAAAAATATCTTTTTTTTGTCGCTGCGTACTTTTGTCAAATGTTCCTTATGAATATGTTCCAAATGAAGGTTATAAAGTTTCATTGATTCGTTTGACAAAGTTGCATAGAAGACATATTACAAAGAAGGCACATAAGTAACGTACTATTTCCTGATGACGGAATAAAGCCACATTTTAAATATTCACCACTATATTATCTGCATTTTTTCTTCGTCTCACATCATACTGTTATCAATGAAAAAAGATAAATTTAAGGTTTAAGAAAATAAAACAAATTATTTCTTTTCTCAGGACGTAAAAATTGCTACCAATTTATTTATTGTTAATTATTTTTAATAAAATTAAATATTAATAATATGAGCCACAATTATTTTACTTTATATTAAACCTTCGCGACCCTCCCCCCTGACGTTGTCCATGCACCCCGAAATCAATTTTAATTTACCACAGACCCCCCCTCAGCGGTTCGCGGACCCCTGGGGGACCGTAGGAACCACTTAGGGAACCACTGCTCTAGTTCGACGCTAATTAAAAATTACCGAATTATTTACCTAAATAAAGAAAAAGGAACACAATTTTCAAGGGAGTGCGATAACTTTCGATTCAAGGGGGTACCGATAACTAGAAAGATTAAGAACCATTGAACTAGAGCACGGTGACTCGTGCGTGTAACTTTGACCACTGCACTAGCAACCTTCGATTTGATGGTGGCGCATGTTCGATTATTCCTTGGCAGTTTCACCCTTTCGTGTCGAGTCGCGGTAGCCTGGTTGGATGGGTTGCGATTTAAATCAACGCCGTAGTTGTGCAACACTATGGGCCATTTGAGACGGTCCGGGCCCGACGGGAAAGATTCGAGGACACTACGTCATTTTGAACAACGGTCAGATGGCGAGTTCATACCTGAGATGTTGCCTCACTCCAAACATGCACACCCTTCCAACGTGGAAAAGTAATCGTAGGATTGCGAGTTCGAAACTAGGTCCAGCCAAAGACAGTCGTGCACATGGGGGCTGGTGTATGTCAAATCGGTCGTGGTCTCAAACGTCCTCACGTTGGCGTTATGGAACTTCTGGACCATCTTAATGAACTCCATACCAAGGCGTCTGCAACAGGTCATTGAATACGACGGCCACTACACGTCTTTATTAATATGTATAATGTGATAGAATTCCAAACATTTATACGCTCCCTCAATGTTTTTTTTTGATATTCTCGGTTAATTTCACGCCGTTTTACATTATTTTTCAACACATCCGCCTGAAATTGTGTGTAGAATCCAAATTTGTTGTAAAAGATGGGGGTTCGTATTGAAATTATCGGAGCAAGAACCCAATTTAATATGAAGACGGCCCCTTAGACAAATTTTAAGTATTTATACTTGTAGAAAACATTAATCCCTATCGATTGCTACCTTCCATTTTGTTCTAGAATGTAAATTGTGCAATTGCAATCGGGTGAGCCGTTGCTTCTTCCGACTGCTGTACCTACTTGTTTCCAATCTAAATTCATTGCTGGATAGATTATTAATTTAAGTAATTTATAAATTTTACTGAGTCAAATTGTATCTCGTGTTTGGCTTACCCTTTCTCCTATCAGACCTTGCCGCAATAACTCTCAAACGAACAAACCAAGAAGAAACCCTCTTTGGTTAAGAAAATAACGTCGTTGGTTAGGGTCACTGATGGGATCATCCTGTATGACCTCATAGCTGTCAAATGTACTTCTGAAAGTATGTTCCAAACGACGAGGTGTTATCCTCGGATTTTTCCCTTCGGGGTTAATTCCGTCTGCAATAACCCGCTATGTTGTGCTTCAGTGCGACGTTCATTAACAACCGACCCATCTGTTGTTTTTACTGTTTTCTGATGAGATAGTGTCCCTAAAAATAATCATTGACACTCCATCCGACATCGCATTAGGGAACAAAATGCGTAACTTAATTAAATTTAATTAATACATTTAGGGTTGAAATGTGCAATTGAATTGAAATTCGTCAAATGTAAATATTCAATTCAATCGAGACGCGGTTTTATCGTTCCGTTGTGATTTCTGTTAAAGGGAGTCGTGGACAAAACAAAACTCACCAGTCCCTTCATTTCTGTTATTCTACGAAGCACTTTCAATTTTTGGAATGAAAAATAATGTTGTAAAATGTTTTGATACAATTAAACTGTCAATCTTCGCACCCTGTAGATTTTCTCTTTATGGCGCGTATTACTCCTTTGTGGATATTAGCGTTTAATAAAATTAATTTCTAAAGGGATAAAGATTATAGATAAACAGTGTCACATTACATACAAATCTAGTGAAATTGTAAACACCAGATGAAATAACGAAATGTGAAGGGATAGAAAACATTGTAAAAAGTGAGATACATGTGAAAGAAAAGTGAGAGGACGGGAAATTTTAATTCATTTTGAAGTTATGTATAGATGATATTTGCAATTTTCTACCCCAATTCATATTTTACAAAATATGCATTTTCCATTTTTACAATACTCATTCATTGAATAGCATATATTATTCATACTAAAAATTATTAAACATGCCTAGGGATTCCAATCCGGTCGATCCGGCCGGATTGACACAAATCCGGCCGGATAGGAATTTTGTTAATAAGTCTATCTAACCAGTATGTATTTTTCCAAAATCGTCTGAGTGAAAGTAGATAAAAAGCTTATTATTCCAAATTGATGAACAAAACGTTTATTTTAGCATAAGAGAATCAACTTTATTAATAATTATCCATAGGTAGGAAATCAGTCGCCAACAATTAATAATAGTAACTATTATTACTGCTAGTAGTAAGTATTAAACGATTGATTATGATCAATGTTACTAGTTTCCACCCCTAAAAACATCAGCTTGTTTTATACGTAGTACTTTTCTATTAATCTAAAATTAAGTAGTCTCTATCTCTAATATCGTTGAGCAAATGACATATAAATTGTACCTAACCTTGCCTCATACTAACGCAAAAATCTAATCTTTGACAGTATTTGGTCAACATAACAAACAAGGGAACTTAATTGTTCTTAATTGCTTAATTCGCAGTTATATAGCAATGAAAATCACTTTTGAGTTTGAAAGAACCATCTAAGGAAACAAATCGTATTAATAGTGTCATCCCCAAACCTACTTCTAAATGAACTAATAAATAATGTGCTATATCATTCAGAGATTTTAAAACGTCATTTACAAGGTGAACAACATAGTGATGATCGACACTCGCCTCGTAAACTCTACAGTCGATTACGCAAGTTTCCTCTGGATTATCAAGAGTGCCAACCAAAGTCTTAAAGTTACTTCTTGCATTTATTTCACTTTCGGCTGTTAGTACGAACATCAACTTTCCGTGAACTTCTTGTTTGATCCGCAATACTTCGGAATTCGCTAGAGCAGATACACGTGATCAAAGGGTTGGATCAGGGGGCAAAAAATGAAATTGTAATTTAAGATAGGTGGGTTGCATTTATACAAAAAGTTGCATTTATGCAGAAAGTTGCGTTTATGTTGCGATTATAACTAACTTACAATACCCCCCCCCCCCCAATGTAGGAGGAATTTTTGGTTTTAGTACTTTACATGCAGTGTAGAGAACGTGTGAAAAAATAGTTGCATTTGTTGCAAAAAGTTGCCCTACTAATAACGCAAATATAACCAGTGGTCGACAAGAAGGTCCTCTCAACTTCAACACTAGTTGGTTTAACCGTCATTAAGTAGTCGCACATAAGAGACAAATATTTTCCTTTGATTCCATTTCATATATGTGAAGTCATTTCTTTCTTCGTTATTTTCTCAAAATCTGTTTCGTTTCCGAAGCTTGTCTTTTTGCAATAGTCTTCATTTTCTTGCAGAATTTGTTTTTCTAATCCCTCTTTAATAAAAAAAATATTATTTATAATATAATTTATTATTTTTGCTAGAATTCTCCAAACTGATGATTGAAAGATATAAAATCGATTCATTCACAATCAATTGCTTAATAAACGATTTCGCGACTTTAAAGTTGGGTTTGAATAATCGATTATTTCATTAAAAAAAAATTCGGGTTTGTCGGATCCGGACCGGATTTGATAGATGTTGCCGGATCCGGTAGGTAGCTAAATGATGCCGGATCCGCCGGATCGGAATGCAATTCCTAAACATACCTAAAGCCACCCTGTGTGTCGGTCTAATTAATCTAACAAAATAATGCACTACTTGGTATCATGTATTTCAATTTATGTTTCAATGAATATCTTTTTTTGTTTAACACTTGACTATGAAAAAAGACTTTCTAAACCATTACCACACACAAGGAAATGAACAAAAGAGTGCAGATGGGAATGCAAAAACAATCACGGTCTTTGGGATAGAAATGAGATCAATATCTTATATTAAAATCTAATTCCCTGAAAATATTATTCAATTAATTATTTCGGATTTGCTTTAAATTTCCCAGACTATTTTATTAAGTACAATTTATATTTAAACAGTGTACATTGGACGCAAGGACACTATTCAAAATTTAAAAGAAATAAAAATGAAGATATACTATGGGCGAAAACAATTCGGTAACCATGTTTCTGCTACTCTCAAGTTATTAACATACTGTAAGAAGAAACTGTTTGTAGCACCAATGAAACCCTTGAATTTTGATGTAAAGGTGGATGTGTATTCCATCTAATGTTAAATCTATTCCAAGAAATTTACTAATACTTCAAACTTCAATGACTCAAGTACGTTTTAATGAACGCACATACGAAAATCCACAAGTGTGTTCATTTGGGAATGGCGGAAAGTTGATTAATCTTGGTGTTTCAAATTAAAAAGAGTTCAATATATCGTATTGAATTCTTATTTTACTGAAACTATTAGTTTCAGAAAACTTTTCAGTCAGAAATAAAATCTATTTTTAATGATTTGTGCAATTGATGTACAGCAACTACGTATTCCAAATTTAAAAAAAAATAAAGAGAAATGGCTATAACACCAATATTTGCCTTTCTTGAGTTATTTACAAATTTTAATATGTACTGTGTTTGTAGTATAAGTGAAACCATGGAATTTGAATGTACAGTTGGATGTGTATTCCATCTAATGTTCCATGACCTAAATATAACAATATTTCCAACTTTTTTATGATTCAAGATATAATGAACGCACATACGAAATTCCACAGGTGAGTTCATTCGGGAATGGCGGAAAGTTGATTAATCTTGGTGTTTCAAATTAAAAAGAGTTCAATATATCGTATTGAATTCTTATTTTACTGAAACTATTAGTTTCAGAATACTTTTCAGACAGAAATAAAATCTATTTTTAATGATTTGTGCAATTGATGCACAGCAACTACGTATTCCAAATTTTAAAAAAATAATGAGAAATAACTATATTACCAATATTTGCCTTTCTTGAGTTATTTACAAATTTTAATATGTACTGTGTTTGTAGTATAAGTGAAACCATGGAATTTGAATGTACAGTTGGATGTGTATTCCACCTAATGTTCCATGGCCTAAATATAACAATATTTCCAACTTTTGTATGATTCAAGATATAATGAACGCACATACGAAATTCCACAAGTGTGTTCATTTGGGAATGGCAGAAAGTTGATTAATCTTGGTGTTTCAAATTAAAAAGAGTTCAGTATATCGTATTGAATTCTTATTTTACTGAAACTATTAGTTTCAGAATACTTTTTAGTCAGAAATAAAATCTATTTTTAATGATTTGTGCAATTGATGCACAGCAACTACGTATTCCAAATTTTAAAAAAATGAGAAATAACTATATATTACCAATATTTGCCTTTCTTGAGTTATTTACAAATTTTAATATGTACTGTGTTTGTAGTATAAGTGAAACCATGGAATGTGAATGTACGGTTGGATGTGTATTCCACCTAATGTTCCATGGCCTAAATATAACAATATTTCCAACTCTTTTATGATTCAAGATATAATGAACGCACATACGAAATTCCACAAGTGTGTTCATTTGGGAATGGCAGAAAGTTGATTAATCTTGGTGTTTCAAATTAAAAAGAGTTCAGTATATCGTATTGAATTCTTATTTTTCTGAAACTATTAGTTTCAGAATACTTTTCAGCCAGAAATAAAATCTATTTTTAATGATTTGTGCAATTGATGCACAGCAACTACGTATTCCAAATTTTAAAAAAATAATGAGAAATAATTATAACACCAATATCTGCCTTTCTTGAGTTAGTTACAAATTTTAATATGTACTGTGTTTGTAGTATAAGTGAAACCATGGAATTTGAATGTACAGTTGGATGTGTATTCCACCTATTGTTCCATGGCCTAAATATAACAATATTTCCAACTTTTGTATAATTCAAGATATAATGAACGCACATACGAAATTCCACGAGTGTGTTCATTTGGGAGTGGCGGAAAAATGATTAATCTTGGTGTTTCAAATTAAAAAGAGTTCAGTATATCGTATTGAATTCTTATTTTACTGAAACTATTAGTTTCAGAATACTTTTCAGTCAGAAATAAAATCTATTTTTAATGATTTGTGCAATTGATGCACAGTAACTACGTATTCCATATTTAAAAAAATAATGAGAAATAATTATAACACCAATATCTGCCTTTCTTGAGTTAGTTACAAATTTTAATATGTACTGGTGTTTGTAGTATAAGTGAAACCATGGAATTTAAATGTACAGTTGGATGTGTATTCCACCTAATGTTCCATGGCCTAAATATAACAATATTTCCAACTCTTTTATGATTCAAGATATAATGAACGCACATACGAAATTCCACAAGTGTGTTCATTTGTAAATGGCAGAAAGTTGATTAATCTTGGTGTTTCAAATTAAAAAGAGTTCAGTATATCGTATTGAATTCTTATTTTTCTGAAACTATTAGTTTCAGAATACTTTTCAGCCAGAAATAAAATCTATTTTTAATGATTTGTGCAATTGATGCACAGCAACTACGTATTCCAAATTTAAAAAAAATAATGAGAAATAATTATGACACCAATATCTGCCTTTCTTGAGTTATTTACAAATTTTAATATGTACTGTGTTTGAGGTATAAGTGAAACCATGGAATTCAAATGTACAGTTGGATGTGTATTCCACCTAATGTTCCATGGCCTAAATATAACAATATTTCCAACTTTTTTATGATTCAAGATATAATGAACGCACATACGAAATTCCACAGGTGAGTTCATTTGGGAGTGGCGGAAAGTTGATTAACCTTGGTGTTTAAAATTAAATAGAATTCAGTATATCGTATTGAATTCTTATTTTACTGAAACTATTAGTTTCAGAATACTTTTCAGTCAGAAATAAAATCTATTTTTAATGATTTGTGCAATTGATGCACAGCAACTACGTATTCCAAATTAAAAAAAAATAATGAGAAATAATTATAACACCAATGTCTGCCTTTCTTGAGTTATTTACAAATTTTAATATGTACTGTGTTTGTAGTATAAGTGAAACCATTGAATTTGAATGTACAGTTGGATGTGTATTCCACCTAATGTTCCATGGCCTAAATATAACAATATTTCCAACTTTTTTATGATTCAAGATATAATGAACGCACATACGAAATTCCACAAGTGTGTTCATTTGGGAACGGCAGAAAGTTGATTAATCTTGGTGTTTCAAATTAAAAAGAGTTCAGTATATCGTATTGAATTCTTATTTTTCTGAAACTATTAGTTTCAGAATACTTTTCAGCCAGAAATAAAATCTATTTTTAATGATTTGTGCAATTGATGCACAGCAACTACGTATTCCAAATTTAAAAAAAATAATGAGAAATAATTATGACACCAATATCTGCCTTTCTTGAGTTATTTACAAATTTTAATATGTACTGTGTTTGAGGTATAAGTGAAACCATGGAATTCAAATGTACAGTTGGATGTGTATTCCACCTAATGTTCCATGGCCTAAATATAACAATATTTCCAACTTTTTTATGATTCAAGATATAATGAACGCACATACGAAATTCCACAGGTGAGTTCATTTGGCAGTGGCGGAAAGTTGATTAACCTTGGTGTTTCAAATTAAAAAGAATTCAGTATATCGTATTGAATTCTTATTTTACTGAAACTATTAGTTTCAGAATACTTTTCAGTCAGAAATAAAATCTATTTTTAATGATTTGTGCACTTGATGCACAGCAACTACGTATTCCAAATTAAAAAAAAATAATGAGAAATAATTATAACACCAATGTCTGCCTTTCTTGAGTTATTTACAAATTTTAATATGTACTGTGTTTGTAGTATAAGTGAAACCATTGAATTTGAATGTACAGTTGGATGTGTATTCCACCTAATGTTCCATGGCCTAAATATAACAATATTTCCAACTTATTTATGATTCAAGATATAATGAACGCACATATGAAATTCCACAAGTGTGTTCATTTGGGAATGGCAGAAAGTTGATTAATCTTGGTGTTTCAAATTAAAAAGAGTTCAATATATCGTAGTGAAACCTTATTTTACTGAAACTATTGGTTTCAGAATACTTTTCAGTCAGTAATAAAATCTATTTTTAATGATTTGTGCAATTGATGCACAGCAACTACGTATTCCAAATTTTAAAAAAATAATGAGAAATAATTATAACACCAATATCTGCCTTTCTTGAGTTAGTTACAAATTTTAATATGTACTGTGTTTGTAGTATAAGTGAAACCATGGAATTTGAATGTACAGTTGGATGTGTATTCCACCTAATGTTCCATGGCCTAAATATAACAATATTTCCAACTTATTTATGATTCAAGATATAATGAACGCACATATGAAATTCCACAAGTGTGTTCATTTGGGAATGGCAGAAAGTTGATTAATCTTGGTGTTTCAAATTAAAAAGAGTTCAATATATCGTAGTGAAACCTTATTTTACTGAAACTATTAGTTTCAGAATACTTTTCAGTCAGAAATAAAATCTATTTTTAATGATTTGTGCAATTGATGCACAGCAACTACGTATTCCAAATTTTAAAAAAATAATGAGAAATAATTATAACACCAATATCTGCCTTTCTTGAGTTAGTTACAAATTTTAATATGTACTGGTGTTTGTAGTATTAGTGAAACCATGGAATTTAAATGTACAGTTGGATGTGTATTCCACCTAATGTTCCATGGCCTAAATATAACAATATTTCCAACTTTTTTATGATTCAAGATATAATGAACGCACATACGAAATTACATAGGTGAGTTCATTTGGGAATGGCGGAAAGTTGATTAATCTTGGTGTTTCAAATTAAAAAGAGTTCAATATATCGTATTGAATTCTTATTTTACTGAAACTATTAGTTTCAGAATACTTTTCAGTCAGAAATAAAATCTATTTTTAATGATTTGTGCAATTCATGCACAGCAACTACGTATTCCAAATTTTAAAAAAATAATGAGAAATAATTATAACACCAATATCTGCCTTTCTTGAGTTAGTTACAAATTTTAATATGTACTGTGTTTGTAGTATAAGTGAAACCATGGAATTTGAATGTACAGTTGGATGTGTATTCCACCTATTGTTCCATGGCCTAAATATAACAATATTTCCAACTTTTGTATAATTCAAGATATAATGAACGCACATACGAAATTCCACGAGTGTGTTCATTTGGGAGTGGCGGAAAAATGATTAATCTTGGTGTTTCAAATTAAAAAGAGTTCAGTATATCGTATTGAATTCTTATTTTACTGAAACTATTAGTTTCAGAATACTTTTCAGTCAGAAATAAAATCTATTTTTAATGATTTGTGCAATTGATGCACAGTAACTACGTATTCCATATTAAAAAAAATAATGAGAAATAATTATAACACCAATATCTGCCTTTCTTGAGTTAGTTACAAATTTTAATATGTACTGTGTTTGTAGTATAAGTGAAACCATGTAATTTGAATGTTCAGTTGGATGTGTATTCCACCTAATGTTCCATGGCCTATATATAAAAATATTTCCAACTTTTGTATAATTCAAGATATAATGAACGCACATACGAAATTCCACGAGTGTGTTCATTTGGGAGTGGCGGAAAGTTGATTAATCTTGGTGTTTCAAAATAAAAAGAGTTCAATATATCGTAGTGAAACCTTATTTTACTGAAACTATTAGTGTCAAAATACTTTTTAGTCAGAAATAAAATCTATTTTTAATGATTTGTGCAATTGATGCACAGCAACTACGTATTCCAAATTTTAAAAAACTAATGAGAAATAACTATATTACCAATATTTGCCTTTCTTGAGTAATTTACAAATTTTAATATGTACTGTGTTTGTAGTATAAGTGAAACCATGGAATTTGAATGTACAGTTGGATGTGTATTCCACCTAATGTTCCATGGCCTAAATATAACAATATTTCCAACTCTTTTATGATTCAAGATATAATGAACGCACATACGAAATTCCACAGGTGAGTTCATTTGGGAATGGCGGAAAGTTGATTAATCTTGGTGTTTCAAATTAAAAAGAGTTCAATATATCGTATTGAATTCTTATTTTACTGAAACTATTAGTTTCAGAATACTTTTCAGTCAGAAATAAAATCTATTTTTAATGATTTGTGCAATTCATGCACAGCAACTACGTATTCCAAATTTAAAAAAAATAATGAGAAATAATTATAACACCAATATCTGCCTTTCTTGAGTTAGTTACAAATTTTAATATGTACTGTGTTTGTAGTATAAGTGAAACCATGGAATTTGAATGTACAGTTGGATGTGTATTCCACCTATTGTTCCATGGCCTAAATATAACAATATTTCCAACTTTTGTATAATTCAAGATATAATGAACGCACATACGAAATTCCACGAGTGTGTTCATTTGGGAGTGGCGGAAAAATGATTAATCTTGGTGATTCAAATTAAAAAGAGTTCAGTATATCGTATTGAATTCTTATTTTACTGAAACTATTAGTTTCAGAATACTTTTCAGTCAGAAATAAAATCTATTTTTAATGATTTGTGCAATTGATGCACAGCAACTACGTATTCCAAATTTTAAAAAAATAATGAGAAATAATTATAACACCAATATCTGCCTTTCTTGAGTTATTTACAAATTTTAATATGTACTGTGTTTGTAGTATAAGTGAAACCATGGAATTTGAATGTACAGTTGGATGTGTATTCCACCTAATGTTCCATGGCCTAAATATAACAATATTTCCAACTTTTTTACGATTCAAGATATAATGAACGCACATACGAAATTCCACAGGTGAGTTCATTTGGGAATGGCGGAAAGTTGATTAATCTTGGTGTTTCAAATTAAAAAGAGTTCAATATATCGTATTGAATTCTTATTTTACTGAAACTATTAGTTTCAGAATACTTTTCAGTCAGAAATAAAATCTATTTTTAATGATTTGTGCAATTGATGCACAGCAACTAGGTATTCCAAATTTAAAAAAAATAATGAGAAATAATTATAACACCAATATCTGCCTTTCTTGAGTTATTTACAAATTTTAATATGTTCTGTGTTTGTAGTATAAGTGAAACCATGGAATTTGAATGTACGGTTGGATGTGTATTCCACCTAATGTTCCATGGCCTAAATATAACAATATTTCCAATTTTTTTATGATTCAAGATATAATGAACGCACATACGAAATTCCACAGGTGAGTTCATTTGGGAATGGCGGAAAGTTGATTAATCTTGGTGTTTCAAATTAAAAAGAGTTCAATATATCGTATTGAATTTTTATTTTACTGAAACTATTAGTTTCAGAATACTTTTCAGTCAGAAAAAAATCTATTTTTAATGATTTGCGCAATTGATGCACAGCAACTACGTATTCCAAATTTAAAAAAAAAAATTAGAAATAATTATAACACCAATATCTGCCTTTCTTGAGTTATTTACAAATTTTAATATGTACTGTGTTTGTAGTATAAGTGAAACCATGGAATTTGAATGTACAGTTGGATGTGTATTCCACCTAATGTTTCATGGCCTAAATATAACAATATTTCCAACTGTTGTATAATTCAAGATATAATGAACGCACATCCGAAATTCCACAAGTGTGTTCATTTGGGAATGGCAGAAAGTTGATTAATCTTGGTGTTTCAAATTAAAAAGAGTTCAGTATATCGTATTGAATTCTTATTTTAATGAAACTATTAGTTTCAGAATACTTTTCAGTCAGAAATAAAATGTATTTTTAATGATTTGTGCAATTGATGCACAGCAACTACGTATTCCAAATTTTTAAAAAATAATGAGAAATAATTATAACACCAATATCTGCCTTTCTTGAGTTATTTACAAATTTTAATATGTACTGTGTTTGTAGTATAAGTGAAACCATGGAATTTGAATGTTCAGTTGGATGTGTATTCCACCTAATGTTCCATGGCCTATATATAAAAATATTTCCAACTTTTGTATAATTCAAGATATAATGAACGCACATACGAAATTCCACGAGTGTGTTCATTTGGGAGTGGCGGAAAGTTGATTAATCTTGGTGTTTCAAAATAAAAAGAGTTCAATATATCGTAGTGAAACCTTATTTTACTGAAACTATTAGTGTCAAAATACTTTTTAGTCAGAAATAAAATCTATTTTTAATGATTTGTGCAATTGATGCACAGCAACTACGTATTCCAAATTTTAAAAAACTAATGAGAAATAACTATATTACCAATATTTGCCTTTCTTGAGTTATTTTCAAATTTTAATATGTACTGTGTTTGTAGTATAAGTGAAACCATGTAATTTGAATGTACGGTTGGATGTGTATTCCACCTAATGTTCCATGGCCTAAATATAACAATATTTCCAACTTTTTTATGATTCAAGATATAATGAACGCACATACGAAATTCCACAGGTGAGTTCATTTGGGAATGGCGGAAAGTTGATTAATCTTGGTGTTTCAAATTAAAAAGAGTTCAATATATCGTATTGAATTCTTATTTTACTGAAACTATTAGTTTCAGAATACTTTTCAGTCAGAAATAAAATCTATTTTTAATGATTTGTGCAATTGATGCACAGCAACTACGTATTCCAAATTTAAAAAAAATAATGAGAAATAATTATAACACCAATATCTGCCTTTCTTGAGTTAGTTACAAATTTTAATATGTACTGGTGTTTGTAGTATAAGTGAAACCATGGAATTTGAATGTTCAGTTGGATGTGTATTCCACCTAATGTTCCATGGCCTATATATAAAAATATTTCCAACTTTTGTATAATTCAAGATATAATGAACGCACATACGAAATTCCACGAGTGTGTTCATTTGGGAGTGGCGGAAAGTTGATTAATCTTGGTGTTTCAAAATAAAAAGAGTTCAATATATCGTAGTGAAACCTTATTTTACTGAAACTATTAGTGTCAAAATACTTTTTAGTCAGAAATAAAATCTATTTTTAATGATTTGTGCAATTGATGCACAGCAACTACGTATTCCAAATTTTAAAAAACTAATGAGAAATAACTATATTACCAATATTTGCCTTTCTTGAGTAATTTACAAATTTTAATATGTACTGTGTTTGTAGTATAAGTGAAACCATGGAATTTGAATGTACAGTTGGATGTGTATTCCACCTAATGTTCCATGGCCTAAATATAACAATATTTCCAACTCTTTTATGATTCAAGATATAATGAACGCACATACGAAATTCCACAGGTGAGTTCATTTGGGAATGGCGGAAAGTTGATTAATCTTGGTGTTTCAAATTAAAAAGAGTTCAGTATATCGTATTGAATTCTTATTTTACTGAAACTATTAGTTTCAGAATACTTTTCAGTCAGAAATAAAATCTATTTTTAATGATTTGTGCAATTGATGCACAGCAACTACGTATTCCAAATTTTAAAAAAATAATGAGAAATAATTATAACACCAATATCTGCCTTTCTTGAGTTATTTACAAATTTTAATATGTACTGTGTTTGTAGTATAAGTGAAACCATGGAATTTGAATGTACAGTTGGATGTGTATTCCACCTAATGTTCCATGGCCTAAATATAACAATATTTCCAACTTTTTTACGATTCAAGATATAATGAACGCACATACGAAATTCCACAGGTGAGTTCATTTGGGAATGGCGGAAAGTTGATTAATCTTGGTGTTTCAAATTAAAAAGAGTTCAATATATCGTATTGAATTCTTATTTTACTGAAACTATTAGTTTCAGAATACTTTTCAGTCAGAAATAAAATCTATTTTTAATGATTTGTGCAATTGATGCACAGCAACTAGGTATTCCAAATTTAAAAAAAATAATGAGAAATAATTATAACACCAATATCTGCCTTTCTTGAGTTATTTACAAATTTTAATATGTTCTGTGTTTGTAGTATAAGTGAAACCATGGAATTTGAATGTACGGTTGGATGTGTATTCCACCTAATGTTCCATGGCCTAAATATAACAATATTTCCAATTTTTTTATGATTCAAGATATAATGAACGCACATACGAAATTCCACAGGTGAGTTCATTTGGGAATGGCGGAAAGTTGATTAATCTTGGTGTTTCAAATTAAAAAGAGTTCAATATATCGTATTGAATTTTTATTTTACTGAAACTATTAGTTTCAGAATACTTTTCAGTCAGAAAAAAATCTATTTTTAATGATTTGCGCAATTGATGCACAGCAACTACGTATTCCAAATTTAAAAAAAATAATGAGAAATAATTATAACACCAATATCTGCCTTTCTTGAGTTATTTACAAATTTTAATATGTACTGTGTTTGTAGTATAAGTGAAACCATGGAATTTGAATGTTCAGTTGGATGTGTATTCCACCTAATGTTCCATGGCCTATATATAAAAATATTTCCAACTTTTGTATAATTCAAGATATAATGAACGCACATACGAAATTCCACGAGTGTGTTCATTTGGGAGTGGCGGAAAGTTGATTAATCTTGGTGTTTCAAAATAAAAAGAGTTCAATATATCGTAGTGAAACCTTATTTTACTGAAACTATTAGTGTCAAAATACTTTTTAGTCAGAAATAAAATCTATTTTTAATGATTTGTGCAATTGATGCACAGCAACTACGTATTCCAAATTTTAAAAAACTAATGAGAAATAACTATATTACCAATATTTGCCTTTCTTGAGTTATTTTCAAATTTTAATATGTACTGTGTTTGTAGTATAAGTGAAACCATGTAATTTGAATGTACGGTTGGATGTGTATTCCACCTAATGTTCCATGGCCTAAATATAACAATATTTCCAACTTTTTTATGATTCAAGATATAATGAACGCACATACGAAATTCCACAGGTGAGTTCATTTGGGAATGGCGGAAAGTTGATTAATCTTGGTGTTTCAAATTAAAAAGAGTTCAATATATCGTATTGAATTCTTATTTTACTGAAACTATTAGTTTCTGAATATTTTTCAGTCAGAAATAAAATCTATTTTTAATGATTTGTGCAATTGATGCACAGCAACTACGTATTCCAAATTTAAAAAAAAATAATGAGAAATAATTATAACACCAATATCTGCCTTTCTTGAGTTAGTTACAAATTTTAATATGTACTGGTGTTTGTAGTATAAGTGAAACCATGGAATTTGAATGTTCAGTTGGATGTGTATTCCACCTAATGTTCCATGGCCTATATATAAAAATATTTCCAACTTTTGTATAATTCAAGATATAATGAACGCACATACGAAATTCCACGAGTGTGTTCATTTGGGAGTGGCGGAAAGTTGATTAATCTTGGTGTTTCAAAATAAAAAGAGTTCAATATATCGTAGTGAAACCTTATTTTACTGAAACTATTAGTGTCAAAATACTTTTTAGTCAGAAATAAAATCTATTTTTAATGATTTGTGCAATTGATGCACAGCAACTACGTATTCCAAATTTTAAAAAACTAATGAGAAATAACTATATTACCAATATTTGCCTTTCTTGAGTAATTTACAAATTTTAATATGTACTGTGTTTGTAGTATAAGTGAAACCATGGAATTTGAATGTACAGTTGGATGTGTATTCCACCTAATGTTCCATGGCCTAAATATAACAATATTTCCAACTCTTTTATGATTCAAGATATAATGAACGCACATACGAAATTCCACAGGTGAGTTCATTTGGGAATGGCGGAAAGTTGATTAATCTTGGTGTTTCAAATTAAAAAGAGTTCAATATATCGTATTGAATTCTTATTTTACTGAAACTATTAGTTTCAGAATACTTTTCAGTCAGAAATAAAATCTATTTTTAATGATTTGTGCAATTCATGCACAGCAACTACGTATTCCAAATTTAAAAAAAATAATGAGAAATAATTATAACACCAATATCTGCCTTTCTTGAGTTAGTTACAAATTTTAATATGTACTGTGTTTGTAGTATAAGTGAAACCATGGAATTTGAATGTACAGTTGGATGTGTATTCCACCTATTGTTCCATGGCCTAAATATAACAATATTTCCAACTTTTGTATAATTCAAGATATAATGAACGCACATACGAAATTCCACGAGTGTGTTCATTTGGGAGTGGCGGAAAAATGATTAATCTTGGTGATTCAAATTAAAAAGAGTTCAGTATATCGTATTGAATTCTTATTTTACTGAAACTATTAGTTTCAGAATACTTTTCAGTCAGAAATAAAATCTATTTTTAATGATTTGTGCAATTGATGCACAGCAACTACGTATTCCAAATTTTAAAAAAATAATGAGAAATAATTATAACACCAATATCTGCCTTTCTTGAGTTATTTACAAATTTTAATATGTACTGTGTTTGTAGTATAAGTGAAACCATGGAATTTGAATGTACAGTTGGATGTGTATTCCACCTAATGTTCCATGGCCTAAATATAACAATATTTCCAACTTTTTTACGATTCAAGATATAATGAACGCACATACGAAATTCCACAGGTGAGTTCATTTGGGAATGGCGGAAAGTTGATTAATCTTGGTGTTTCAAATTAAAAAGAGTTCAATATATCGTATTGAATTCTTATTTTACTGAAACTATTAGTTTCAGAATACTTTTCAGTCAGAAATAAAATCTATTTTTAATGATTTGTGCAATTGATGCACAGCAACTAGGTATTCCAAATTTAAAAAAAAGTAATGAGAAATAATTATAACACCAATATCTGCCTTTCTTGAGTTATTTACAAATTTTAATATGTACTGTGTTTGTAGTATAAGTGAAACCATGGAATTTGAATGTACAGTTGGATGTGTATTCCACCTAATGTTCCATGGCCTAAATATAACAATATTTCCAACTTTTTTATGATTCAAGATATAATGAACGCACATACGAAATTCCACAGGTGAGTTCATTTGGGAATGGCGGAAAGTTGATTAATCTTGGTGTTTCAAATTAAAAAGAGTTCAGTATGTCGTATTGAATTCTTATTTTACTGAAACTATTAGTTTCAGAATACTTTTCAGTCAGAAATAAAATCTATTTTTAATGATTTGTGCAATTGATGCACAGCAACTACGTATTCCAAATTTAAAAAAAATAATGAGAAATAATTATAACACCAATATCTGCCTTTCTTGAGTTATTTACAAATTTTAATATGTACTGTGTTTGTAGTATAAGTGAAACCATGGACTTAGAATGTTCAGTTGGATGTGTATTCCATCTAATGTTCCATGACCTATATATAAAAATATTTCCAACTTTTGTATAATTCAAGATATAATGAACGCACATACGAAATTCCACGAGTGTGTTCATTTGGGAATGGCAGAAAGTTGATTAATCTTGGTGTTTCAAAATAAAAAGAGTTCAATATATCGTAGTGAAACCTTATTTTACTGAAACTATTAGTGTCAAAATACTTTTTAGTCAGAAATAAAATCTATTTTTAATGATTTGTGCAATTGATGCACAGCAACTACGTATTCCAAATTTTAAAAAACTAATGAGAAATAACTATATTACCAATATTTGCCTTTCTTGAGTTATTTTCAAATTTTAATATGTACTGTGTTTGTAGTATAAGTGAAACCATGTAATTTGAATGTACGGTTGGATGTGTATTCCACCTAATGTTAAATGGCCTAAATATAACAATATTTCCAACTTTTTTATGATTCAAGATATAATGAACGCACATACGAAATTCCACAGGTGAGTTCATTTGGGAATGGCGGAAAGTTGATTAATCTTGGTGTTTCAAATTAAAAAGAGTTCAATATGTCGTATTGAATTCTTATTTTACTGAAACTATTAGTTTCAGAATACTTTTCAGTCAGAAATAAAATCTATTTTTAATGATTTGTGCAATTGATGCACAGCAACTACGTATTCCAAATTAAAAAAAAATGAGAAATAACTATATATTACCAATATTTGCCTTTCTTGAGTTATTTACAAATTTTAATATGTACTGTGTTTGTAGTATAAGTGAAACCATGGAATGTGAATGTACGGTTGGATGTGTATTCCACCTAATGTTCCATGGCCTAAATATAACAATATTTCCAACTCTTTTATGATTCAAGATATAATGAACGCACATACGAAATTCCACAAGTGTGTTCATTTGGGAATGGCAGAAAGTTGATTAATCTTGGTGTTTCAAATTAAAAAGAGTTCAGTATATCGTATTGAATTCTTATTTTTCTGAAACTATTAGTTTCAGAATACTTTTCAGCCAGAAATAAAATCTATTTTTAATGATTTGTGCAATTGATGCACAGCAACTACGTATTCCAAATTAAAAAAAAATAATGAGAAATAATTATAACACCAATGTCTGCCTTTCTTGAGTTATTTACAAATTTTAATATGTACTGTGTTTGTAGTATAAGTGAAACCATTGAATTTGAATTTACAGTTGGATGTGTATTCCACCTAATGTTCCATGGCCTAAATATAACAATATTTCCAACTATTTTATGATTCAAGATATAATGAACGCACATACGAAATTCCACAAGTGTGTTCATTTGGGAACGGCAGAAAGTTGATTAATCTTGGTGTTTCAAATTAAAAAGAGTTCAGTATATCGTATTGAATTCTTATTTTTCTGAAACTATTAGTTTCAGAATACTTTTCAGCCAGAAATAAAATCTATTTTTAATGATTTGTGCAATTGATGCACAGCAACTACGTATTCCAAATTAAAAAAAAATAATGAGAAATAATTATGACACCAATATCTGCCTTTCTTGAGTTATTTACAAATTTTAATATGTACTGTGTTTGAGGTATAAGTGAAACCATGGAATTCAAATGTACAGTTGGATGTGTATTCCACCTAATGTTCCATGGCCTAAATATAACAATATTTCCAACTTTTTTATGATTCAAGATATAATGAACGCACATACGAAATTCCACAGGTGAGTTCATTTGGGAGTGGCGGAAAGTTGATTAACCTTGGTGTTTCAAATTAAAAAGAATTCAGTATATCGTATTGAATTCTTATTTTACTGAAACTATTAGTTTCAGAATACTTTTCAGTCAGAAATAAAATCTATTTTTAATGATTTGTGCACTTGATGCACAGCAACTACGTATTCCAAATTAAAAAAAAATAATGAGAAATAATTATAACACCAATGTCTGCCTTTCTTGAGTTATTTACAAATTTTAATATGTACTGTGTTTGTAGTATAAGTGAAACCATTGAATTTGAATGTACAGTTGGATGTGTATTCCACCTAATGTTCCATGGCCTAAATATAACAATATTTCCAACTTATTTATGATTCAAGATATAATGAACGCACATATGAAATTCCACAAGTGTGTTCATTTGGGAATGGCAGAAAGTTGATTAATCTTGGTGTTTCAAATTAAAAAGAGTTCAATATATCGTAGTGAAACCTTATTTTACTGAAACTATTGGTTTCAGAATACTTTTCAGTCAGTAATAAAATCTATTTTTAATGATTTGTGCAATTGATGCACAGCAACTACGTATTCCAAATTTTAAAAAAATAATGAGAAATAATTATAACACCAATATCTGCCTTTCTTGAGTTAGTTACAAATTTTAATATGTACTGTGTTTGTAGTATAAGTGAAACCATGGAATTTGAATGTACAGTTGGATGTGTATTCCACCTAATGTTCCATGGCCTAAATATAACAATATTTCCAACTTATTTATGATTCAAGATATAATGAACGCACATATGAAATTCCACAAGTGTGTTCATTTGGGAATGGCAGAAAGTTGATTAATCTTGGTGTTTCAAATTAAAAAGAGTTCAATATATCGTAGTGAAACCTTATTTTACTGAAACTATTAGTTTCAGAATACTTTTCAGTCAGAAATAAAATCTATTTTTAATGATTTGTGCAATTGATGCACAGCAACTACGTATTCCAAATTTTAAAAAAATAATGAGAAATAATTATAACACCAATATCTGCCTTTCTTGAGTTAGTTACAAATTTTAATATGTACTGGTGTTTGTAGTATTAGTGAAACCATGGAATTTAAATGTACAGTTGGATGTGTATTCCACCTAATGTTCCATGGCCTAAATATAACAATATTTCCAACTTTTTTATGATTCAAGATATAATGAACGCACATACGAAATTACATAGGTGAGTTCATTTGGGAATGGCGGAAAGTTGATTAATCTTGGTGTTTCAAATTAAAAAGAGTTCAATATATCGTATTGAATTCTTATTTTACTGAAACTATTAGTTTCAGAATACTTTTCAGTCAGAAATAAAATCTATTTTTAATGATTTGTGCAATTCATGCACAGCAACTACGTATTCCAAATTTTAAAAAAATAATGAGAAATAATTATAACACCAATATCTGCCTTTCTTGAGTTAGTTACAAATTTTAATATGTACTGTGTTTGTAGTATAAGTGAAACCATGGAATTTGAATGTACAGTTGGATGTGTATTCCACCTATTGTTCCATGGCCTAAATATAACAATATTTCCAACTTTTGTATAATTCAAGATATAATGAACGCACATACGAAATTCCACGAGTGTGTTCATTTGGGAGTGGCGGAAAAATGATTAATCTTGGTGTTTCAAATTAAAAAGAGTTCAGTATATCGTATTGAATTCTTATTTTACTGAAACTATTAGTTTCAGAATACTTTTCAGTCAGAAATAAAATCTATTTTTAATGATTTGTGCAATTGATGCACAGTAACTACGTATTCCATATTAAAAAAAATAATGAGAAATAATTATAACACCAATATCTGCCTTTCTTGAGTTAGTTACAAATTTTAATATGTACTGTGTTTGTAGTATAAGTGAAACCATGTAATTTGAATGTTCAGTTGGATGTGTATTCCACCTAATGTTCCATGGCCTATATATAAAAATATTTCCAACTTTTGTATAATTCAAGATATAATGAACGCACATACGAAATTCCACGAGTGTGTTCATTTGGGAGTGGCGGAAAGTTGATTAATCTTGGTGTTTCAAAATAAAAAGAGTTCAATATATCGTAGTGAAACCTTATTTTACTGAAACTATTAGTGTCAAAATACTTTTTAGTCAGAAATAAAATCTATTTTTAATGATTTGTGCAATTGATGCACAGCAACTACGTATTCCAAATTTTAAAAAACTAATGAGAAATAACTATATTACCAATATTTGCCTTTCTTGAGTAATTTACAAATTTTAATATGTACTGTGTTTGTAGTATAAGTGAAACCATGGAATTTGAATGTACAGTTGGATGTGTATTCCACCTAATGTTCCATGGCCTAAATATAACAATATTTCCAACTCTTTTATGATTCAAGATATAATGAACGCACATACGAAATTCCACAGGTGAGTTCATTTGGGAATGGCGGAAAGTTGATTAATCTTGGTGTTTCAAATTAAAAAGAGTTCAATATATCGTATTGAATTCTTATTTTACTGAAACTATTAGTTTCAGAATACTTTTCAGTCAGAAATAAAATCTATTTTTAATGATTTGTGCAATTCATGCACAGCAACTACGTATTCCAAATTTAAAAAAAATAATGAGAAATAATTATAACAACAATATCTGCCTTTCTTGAGTTAGTTACAAATTTTAATATGTACTGTGTTTGTAGTATAAGTGAAACCATGGAATTTGAATGTACAGTTGGATGTGTATTCCACCTATTGTTCCATGGCCTAAATATAACAATATTTCCAACTTTTGTATAATTCAAGATATAATGAACGCACATACGAAATTCCACGAGTGTGTTCATTTGGGAGTGGCGGAAAAATGATTAATCTTGGTGATTCAAATTAAAAAGAGTTCAGTATATCGTATTGAATTCTTATTTTACTGAAACTATTAGTTTCAGAATACTTTTCAGTCAGAAATAAAATCTATTTTTAATGATTTGTGCAATTGATGCACAGCAACTACGTATTCCAAATTTAAAAAAAATAATGAGAAATAATTATAACACCAATATCTGCCTTTCTTGAGTTATTTACAAATTTTAATATGTACTGTGTTTGTAGTATAAGTGAAACCATGGAATTTGAATGTACAGTTGGATGTGTATTCCACCTAATGTTCCATGGCCTAAATATAACAATATTTCCAACTTTTTTACGATTCAAGATATAATGAACGCACATACGAAATTCCACAGGCGAGTTCATTTGGGAATGGCGGAAAGTTGATTAATCTTGGTGTTTCAAATTAAAAAGAGTTCAATATATCGTATTGAATTCTTATTTTACTGAAACTATTAGTTTCAGAATACTTTTCAGTCAGAAATAAAATCCATTTTTAATGATTTGTGCAATTGATGCACAGCAACTAGGTATTCCAAATTTAAAAAAAATAATGAGAAATAATTATAACACCAATATCTGCCTTTCTTGAGTTATTTACAAATTTTAATATGTTCTGTGTTTGTAGTATAAGTGAAACCATGGAATTTGAATGTACGGTTGGATGTGTATTCCACCTAATGTTCCATGGCCTAAATATAACAATATTTCCAATTTTTTTATGATTCAAGATATAATGAACGCACATACGAAATTCCACAGGTGAGTTCATTTGGGAATGGCGGAAAGTTGATTAATCTTGGTGTTTCAAATTAAAAAGAGTTCAATATATCGTATTGAATTTTTATTTTACTGAAACTATTAGTTTCAGAATACTTTTCAGTCAGAAAAAAATCTATTTTTAATGATTTGCGCAATTGATGCACAGCAACTACGTATTCCAAATTTAAAAAAAATAATGAGAAATAATTATAACACCAATATCTGCCTTTCTTGAGTTATTTACAAATTTTAATATGTACTGTGTTTGTAGTATAAGTGAAACCATGGAATTTGAATGTTCAGTTGGATGTGTATTCCATCTAATGTTCCATGACCTATATATAAAAATATTTCCAACTTTTGTATAATTCAAGATATAATGAACGCACATACGAAATTCCACGAGTGTGTTCATTTGGGAATGGCAGAAAGTTGATTAATATTGGTGTTTCAAATTAAAAAGAGTTCAGTATATCGTATTGAATTCTTATTTTACTGAAACTATTAGTTTCAGAATACTTTTCAGTCAGAAATAAAATCTATTTTTAATGATTTGTGCAATTGATGCACAGCAACTACGTATTCCAAATTTAAAAAAAATAATGAGAAATAATTATAACACCAATATCTGCCTTTCTTGAGTTAGTTACAAATTTTAATATGTACTGGTGTTTGTAGTATAAGTGAAACCATGGAATTTGAATGTTCAGTTGGATGTGTATTCCACCTAATGTTCCATGGCCTATATATAAAAATATTTCCAACTTTTGTATAATTCAAGATATAATGAACGCACATACGAAATTCCACGAGTGTGTTCATTTGGGAGTGGCGGAAAGTTGATTAATCTTGGTGTTTCAAAATAAAAAGAGTTCAATATATCGTAGTGAAACCTTATTTTACTGAAACTATTAGTGTCAAAATACTTTTTAGTCAGAAATAAAATCTATTTTTAATGATTTGTGCAATTGATGCACAGCAACTACGTATTCCAAATTTTAAAAAACTAATGAGAAATAACTATATTACCAATATTTGCCTTTCTTGAGTTATTTTCAAATTTTAATATGTACTGTGTTTGTAGTATAAGTGAAACCATGTAATTTGAATGTACGGTTGGATGTGTATTCCACCTAATGTTCCATGGCCTAAATATAACAATATTTCCTACTTTTTTATGATTCAAGATATAATGAACGCACATACGAAATTCCACAGGTGAGTTCATTTGGGAATGGCGGAAAGTTGATTAATCTTGGTGTTTCAAATTAAAAAGAGTTCAATATATCGTATTGAATTCTTATTTTACTGAAACTATTAGTTTCTGAATATTTTTCAGTCAGAAATAAAATCTATTTTTAATGATTTGTGTAATTGATGCACAGCAACTACGTATTCCAAATTTAAAAAAAAATAATGAGAAATAATTATAACACCAATATTTGCCTTTTTTGAGTTATTTACAAATTTTAATATGTACTGTGTTTGTAGTATAAGTGAAACCATGGAATTTGAATGTACGGTTGGATGTGTATTCCACCTAATGTTCCATGGCCTAAATATAACAATATTTCCAACTTTTTTATGATTCAAGATATAATGAACGCACATACGAAATTCCACAGGTGAGTTCATTTGGGAATGGCGGAAAGTTGATTAATCTTGGTGTTTCAAATTAAAAAGAGTTCAATATGTCGTATTGAATTCTTATTTTACTGAAACTATTAGTTTCAGAATACTTTTCAGTCAGAAATAAAATCTATTTTTAATGATTTGTGCAATTGATGCACAGCAACTACGTATTCCAAATTTAAAAAAAATAATGAGAAATAATTATAACACCAATATCTGCCTTTCTTGAGTTATTTACAAATTTTAATATGTACTGTGTTTGTAGTATAAGTGAAACCATGGACTTTGAATGTTCAGTTTGATGATTATTCTATCTAATGTTCCATGACCTATGTATAAAAATATTTCCAACTTTTGTATAATTCAAGATATAATGAAAGCACATACGAAATTCCACAAGTGTGTTCATTTGGGAATGGCAGAAAGTTGATTAATCTTGGTGTTTCAAATTAAAAAGAGTTCAGTATATCGTATTGAATTCTTATTTTACTGAAACTATTAGTTTCAGAATACTTTTTAGTCAGAAATAAAATCTATTTTTAATGATTTGTGCAATTGATGCACAGCAACTATGTATTCCAAATTTTAAAAAAATAATGAGAAATAATTATAACACCAATATCTGCCTTTCTTGAGTTATTTACAAATTTTAATATGTACTGTGTTTGTAGTATAAGTGAAACCATGGAATTTGAATGTACGGTTGGATGTGTATTCCACCTAATGTTCCATGGCCTAAATATAACAATATTTCCAACTTTTTTATGATTCAAGATATAATGAACGCACATACCAAATTCCACAGGTGAGTTCATTTGGGAATGGCGGAAAGTTGATTAATCTTGGTGTTTCAAATTAAAAAGAGTTCAATATATCGTATTGAATTCTTATTTTACTGAAACTATTAGTTTCAGAATACTTTTCAGTCAGAAATAAAATCTATTTTTAATGATTTGTGCAATTGATGCACAGCAACTACGTATTCCAAATTTTAAAAAAATAATGAGAAATAATTATAACACCAATATCTGCCTTTCTTGAGTTATTTACAAATTTTAATATGTACTGTGTTTGTAGTATAAGTGAAACCATGGACTTTGAATGTTCAGTTGGATGTGTATTCCATCTAATGTTCCAGGACCTATATATAAAAATATTTCCAACTTTTGTATAATTCAAGATATAATGAACGCACATATGAAATTCCACAAGTGTGTTCATTTGGGAATGGCAGAAAGTTGATTAATATTGGTGTTTCAAATTAAAAAGAGTTAAGTATATCGTATTGAGTTCTTATTTTACTGAAACTATTAGTTTCTGAAGACTTTTCAGTCAGAAATAAAATCTATTTTTAATTATTTGTGCAATTGATGTACAGTAACTACGTATTCCAAATTTTAAAAATAATGAGAAATAATTATAACACCAATATCTGCCTTTCTTGAGTTAGTTACAAATTTTAATATGTACTGTGTTTGTAGTATAAGTGAAACCATGGAATTTGAATGTTCAGTTGGATGTGTATTCCACCTAATGTTCCATGGCCTATATATAAAAATATTTCCAACTTTTGTATAATTCAAGATATAATGAACGCACATACGAAATTCCACGAGTGTGTTCATTTGGGAGTGGCGGAAAGTTGATTAATCTTGGTGTTTCAAAATAAAAAGAGTTCAATATATCGTAGTGAAACCTTATTTTACTGAAACTATTAGTGTCAAAATACTTTTTAGTCAGAAATAAAATCTATTTTTAATGATTTGTGCAATTGATGCACAGCAACTACGTATTCCAAATTTTAAAAAACTAATGAGAAATAACTATATTACCAATATTTGCCTTTCTTGAGTTATTTTCAAATTTTAATATGTACTGTGTTTGTAGTATAAGTGAAACCATGTAATTTGAATGTACGGTTGGATGTGTATTCCACCTAATGTTCCATGGCCTAAATATAACAATATTTCCAACTTTTTTATGATTCAAGATATAATGAACGCACATACGAAATTCCACAGGTGAGTTCATTTGGGAATGGCGGAAAGTTGATTAATCTTGGTGTTTCAAATTAAAAAGAGTTCAATATATCGTATTGAATTCTTATTTTACTGAAACTATTAGTTTCTGAATATTTTTCAGTCAGAAATAAAATCTATTTTTAATGATTTGTGCAATTGATGCACAGCAACTACGTATTCCAAATTTAAAAAAAAATAATGAGAAATAATTATAACACCAATATTTGCCTTTTTTGAGTTATTTACAAATTTTAATATGTACTGTGTTTGTAGTATAAGTGAAACCATGGAATTTGAATGTACGGTTGGATGTGTATTCCACCTAATGTTCCATGGCCTAAATATAACAATATTTCCAACTTTTTTATGATTCAAGATATAATGAACGCACATACGAAATTCCACAGGTGAGTTCATTTGGGAATGGCGGAAAGTTGATTAATCTTGGTGTTTCAAATTAAAAAGAGTTCAATATGTCGTATTGAATTCTTATTTTACTGAAACTATTAGTTTCAGAATACTTTTCAGTCAGAAATAAAATCTATTTTTAATGATTTGTGCAATTGATGCACAGCAACTACGTATTCCAAATTAAAAAAAAATAATGAGAAATAATTATAACACCAATATCTGCCTTTCTTGAGTTATTTACAAATTTTAATATGTACTGTGTTTGTAGTATAAGTGAAACCATGGACTTTGAATGTTCAGTTTGATGATTATTCTATCTAATGTTCCATGACCTATGTATAAAAATATTTCCAACTTTTGTATAATTCAAGATATAATGAAAGCACATACGAAATTCCACAAGTGTGTTCATTTGGGAATGGCAGAAAGTTGATTAATCTTGGTGTTTCAAATTAAAAAGAGTTCAGTATATCGTATTGAATTCTTATTTTACTGAAACTATTAGTTTCAGAATACTTTTTAGTCAGAAATAAAATCTATTTTTAATGATTTGTGCAATTGATGCACAGCAACTATGTATTCCAAATTTTAAAAAAATAATGAGAAATAATTATAACACCAATATCTGCCTTTCTTGAGTTATTTACAAATTTTAATATGTACTGTGTTTGTAGTATAAGTGAAACCATGGAATTTGAATGTACGGTTGGATGTGTATTCCACCTAATGTTCCATGGCCTAAATATAACAATATTTCCAACTTTTTTATGATTCAAGATATAATGAACGCACATACCAAATTCCACAGGTGAGTTCATTTGGGAATGGCGGAAAGTTGATTAATCTTGGTGTTTCAAATTAAAAAGAGTTCAATATATCGTATTGAATTCTTATTTTACTGAAACTATTAGTTTCAGAATACTTTTCAGTCAGAAATAAAATCTATTTTTAATGATTTGTGCAATTGATGCACAGCAACTACGTATTCCAAATTTTAAAAAAATAATGAGAAATAATTATAACACCAATATCTGCCTTTCTTGAGTTATTTACAAATTTTAATATGTACTGTGTTTGTAGTATAAGTGAAACCATGGACTTTGAATGTTCAGTTGGATGTGTATTCCATCTAATGTTCCAGGACCTATATATAAAAATATTTCCAACTTTTGTATAATTCAAGATATAATGAACGCACATATGAAATTCCACAAGTGTGTTCATTTGGGAATGGCAGAAAGTTGATTAATATTGGTGTTTCAAATTAAAAAGAGTTAAGTATATCGTATTGAGTTCTTATTTTACTGAAACTATTAGTTTCTGAAGACTTTTCAGTCAGAAATAAAATCTATTTTTAATTATTTGTGCAATTGATGTACAGTAACTACGTATTCCAAATTTTAAAAATAATGAGAAATAATTATAACACCAATATCTGCCTTTCTTGAGTTAGTTACAAATTTTAATATGTACTGTGTTTGTAGTATAAGTGAAACCATGGAATTTGAATGTTCAGTTGGATGTGTATTCCACCTAATGTTCCATGGCCTATATATAAAAATATTTCCAACTTTTGTATAATTCAAGATATAATGAACGCACATACGAAATTCCACGAGTGTGTTCATTTGGGAGTGGCGGAAAGTTGATTAATCTTGGTGTTTCAAAATAAAAAGAGTTCAATATATCGTAGTGAAACCTTATTTTACTGAAACTATTAGTGTCAAAATACTTTTTAGTCAGAAATAAAATCTATTTTTAATGATTTGTGCAATTGATGCACAGCAACTACGTATTCCAAATTTTAAAAAACTAATGAGAAATAACTATATTACCAATATTTGCCTTTCTTGAGTTATTTTCAAATTTTAATATGTACTGTGTTTGTAGTATAAGTGAAACCATGTAATTTGAATGTACGGTTGGATGTGTATTCCACCTAATGTTCCATGGCCTAAATATAACAATATTTCCAACTTTTTTATGATTCAAGATATAATGAACGCACATACGAAATTCCACAGGTGAGTTCATTTGGGAATGGCGGAAAGTTGATTAATCTTGGTGTTTCAAATTAAAAAGAGTTCAATATATCGTATTGAATTCTTATTTTACTGAAACTATTAGTTTCAGAATACTTTTCAGTCAGAAATAAAATCTATTTTTAATGATTTGTGCAATTGATGCACAGCAACTACGTATTCCAAATTTAAAAAAAATAATGAGAAATAATTATAACACCAATATCTGCCTTTCTTGAGTTAGTTACAAATTTTAATATGTACTGGTGTTTGTAGTATAAGTGAAACCATGGAATTTGAATGTTCAGTTGGATGTGTATTCCACCTAATGTTCCATGGCCTATATATAAAAATATTTCCAACTTTTGTATAATTCAAGATATAATGAACGCACATACGAAATTCCACGAGTGTGTTCATTTGGGAGTGGCGGAAAGTTGATTAATCTTGGTGTTTCAAAATAAAAAGAGTTCAATATATCGTAGTGAAACCTTATTTTACTGAAACTATTAGTGTCAAAATACTTTTTAGTCAGAAATAAAATCTATTTTTAATGATTTGTGCAATTGATGCACAGCAACTACGTATTCCAAATTTTAAAAAACTAATGAGAAATAACTATATTACCAATATTTGCCTTTCTTGAGTAATTTACAAATTTTAATATGTACTGTGTTTGTAGTATAAGTGAAACCATGGAATTTGAATGTACAGTTGGATGTGTATTCCACCTAATGTTCCATGGCCTAAATATAACAATATTTCCAACTCTTTTATGATTCAAGATATAATGAACGCACATACGAAATTCCACAGGTGAGTTCATTTGGGAATGGCGGAAAGTTGATTAATCTTGGTGTTTCAAATTAAAAAGAGTTCAGTATATCGTATTGAATTCTTATTTTACTGAAACTATTAGTTTCAGAATACTTTTCAGTCAGAAATAAAATCTATTTTTAATGATTTGTGCAATTGATGCACAGCAACTACGTATTCCAAATTTTAAAAAAATAATGAGAAATAATTATAACACCAATATCTGCCTTTCTTGAGTTATTTACAAATTTTAATATGTACTGTGTTTGTAGTATAAGTGAAACCATGGACTTTGAATGTTCAGTTTGATGATTATTCTATCTAATGTTCCATGACCTATGTATAAAAATATTTCCAACTTTTGTATAATTCAAGATATAATGAAAGCACATACGAAATTCCACAAGTGTGTTCATTTGGGAATGGCAGAAAGTTGATTAATCTTGGTGTTTCAAATTAAAAAGAGTTCAGTATATCGTATTGAATTCTTATTTTACTGAAACTATTAGTTTCAGAATACTTTTTAGTCAGAAATAAAATCTATTTTTAATGATTTGTGCAATTGATGCACAGCAACTATGTATTCCAAATTTTAAAAAAATAATGAGAAATAATTATAACACCAATATCTGCCTTTCTTGAGTTATTTACAAATTTTAATATGTACTGTGTTTGTAGTATAAGTGAAACCATGGAATTTGAATGTACGGTTGGATGTGTATTCCACCTAATGTTCCATGGCCTAAATATAACAATATTTCCAACTTTTTTATGATTCAAGATATAATGAACGCACATACCAAATTCCACAGGTGAGTTCATTTGGGAATGGCGGAAAGTTGATTAATCTTGGTGTTTCAAATTAAAAAGAGTTCAATATATCGTATTGAATTCTTATTTTACTGAAACTATTAGTTTCAGAATACTTTTCAGTCAGAAATAAAATCTATTTTTAATTATTTGTGCAATTGATGTACAGTAACTACGTATTCCAAATTTTAAAAATAATGAGAAATAATTATAACACCAATATCTGCCTTTCTTGAGTTAGTTACAAATTTTAATATGTACTGTGTTTGTATAGTATAAGTGAAATAGTATAAGTGAAACCATGGAATTTGAATCTACAGATGTATGTGTATTTCACCTATTGTTCCATGGCCTAAATATAAAAATATTTCCAACTTTTGTGTAAGTCAAGATATAATGAACGCACATACGAAATTCCACAAATGTGTTCATTTGGGAATGGCAGAAAGTTGATTAATCTTGATGTTTCAAATTAAAAAGAGTTCAGTATATCGTATTGAATTCTTATTTTACTGAAACTATTAGTTTCAGAATACTTTTCAGTCAGAAATAAAATCTATTTTTAATGATTTGTGCAATTGATGCACAGCAACTACATATTCCAAATTTTAAAAAAATAATGAGAAATAATTATAACACCAATATCTGCCTTTCTTGAGTTATTCACAAATTTTAATATGTACTGTGTTTGTAGTATAAGTGAAACCATGGAATTTGAATGTACAGTTGGATGTGCCAGTTACTATTCCAGATTTTGAACAAGGATAAAGAAAGATTTATGACATTAATTTCTGTCATCCCAAGGTTTTTAGATTTTATAAGAAGTTTTTAATGTAGAGCTGGATGCGTTCGCCATTGAATAGCGTAAAACCTTTTCTGTTATGTCTAGTATTTGGAAGGCAACATCTCAATTGTCAATCAAAGTATTCAAGTTCCTTAATTGTGTTTTAATGAAATGTGGAATAATCATGATCCTTAGGATGTATATTAAATGAATACAATGTTATCCAATCCTAATCTATTAACATCTATATTTTAAAAATATTTCGAAAATTTTATCATTTAGTAGAATGTATTTTAATGTGATGTTTGTACACTTAATGTTCGGAAACTATTTAAAAGTAAAAAGAATAAGATATTATCGAAATATTCACCTCAAAATTATTAACCTATTGTAAGAAGAGAAGTATTTTCGACGAGATATCTCGTCCGTCGAAGTTTGGTAATTGTAGTAATGACGAGATATCTCGCCAGCAAGATGTCACGGGAATTGGATGATGACAAGATCCAAGTCTTGTCAGTTTTGTAATGGAGATATATTTCGTCTAGCACAGGTCATCTTTCTAATGACGAGATTCCAGGTTGAGATAACCATGATTAAGATTAATATAGTATTATAAAAAATGTATTCTTATTTCCCCCTTCTTCTGGGATTGTAATTTTCTGGATAGTGTGGATGTTCTGTCTAATGTTTCTGAGGAAATTGTATACCTATTCTGAACCTCATGGAATGGCTACGAATAGATAGAATGAACATGCATGTGAATCTACAAATGGATATAATGAAAAAATGTAGCTGTTCCTATGTGTAATTGTTATAGATGACATTTTTTATAGAGCATTTTCATATATGCTTATAACTGGGTTACTTTATTTCATATGGTGTAAACGTGTGATACATATCACATTTACAAAGTGTACGAGTATTAGAAATATTTTATGAAGAGCTCTTTAATGTCAGTATTACAGTCAGTCCTAAAATTGTGTCAGTATTTTGAAGATATGCTTTTGGTAATATAATAATCCCATTTTTAATTATTCATCTTTAAAATTTTACACTTTGTTGTCTATATGCAATGGAATACTCAATTTTGCGAGCGTATATGCATAAATAAATAAGTATTTAAAATTTTATTTACATTGGAAAAAAGGTTTGTTCTTTTTTCCGATGCATTGTTTATGATACTTATAGAAGTGTGGTCAGAATTTTCTTCCAAAAATGCATTATTTATCTAAGTTGACTAATTATCTAACTAAGTTGACGAATTATCTAAGTAGGAAATTTTTATATCAATTTTAAAAGTGATTTTCATTTTGAACTGTTTTTCTAAGTATTATTTTACAAGTAAGGATTTTGTTTAAATATTATTGGTGCTTAAAAATTGCGCAAAATAATAAAGAACATAATATTACTTTTCCATCATCGGTCAAGAACCATTTTTTTCTTTAATAAATGCAGTTAAATTGTTCCATCAGCATGTATAATAGATTTGTGTCGAGCCTTCTGTGTTTAGGATTTAAAAATTATGTAAATTAATTTTCGCCCACAGTGAATATGTGTGTTGTGGTATGGATATCTATGAGGCTATCAGAGAAAAAGTGGCCTAACCCACAAAAACCAGAACATTTTATCATTAACCTTTTATTGAAACCTTTCTAATGTCCAGATTCAAGTCTTCTGAAATAACAAAACAACTTTTTGTTGATCACTGAAAAACAAATCTCAAATCAGTGCGGATAAATAAAATTATATTCAAAAATGGTGGCGAGAAAATCGCATTTATCTCCATTATGTGTGTTGGTGGGTGTGGCCACTCTTGCTGTGATAGCCTCTGATATAAAATTTATTTTAATTACTGTCATTTAAAGATTTTAAAATTAACTGTGCACTTAAATAATGTATGACTAGAATGATTCAGATGGCTCATTGATCCTGAATAAGTTCTTTTCTTAAGAATGCAGCAAGACAAATAGTTAGTATTCAAAGGCAAAAGTTTAAAGATTGCAAAACATTGATGCGTTGAAACAATATTAATATTTGAAGGTTTTTCGTATTTAAAACATTTGCCTTTTTATGAATTAAACTCTATAATCGCATGCTGCATCTATAGAAAGTTTATAATCAGAAGGTAATAACTAATGGAATTATAATATTTTGAAATTGCTCGGATGAAATTTTCTCTTAAAGGATTATTGAGCTGGTTTGTCATTCTCGAAACAGACTTTCTCTGTAAAAAAATGATTTTAGTTACCTAATATAGACGTAATTAAGTAAAAGATTTGTTTTCCAAATGAACGTTTTATAAGTCATTAAATAAAAATTTGATATTCATTGAAATATAAAAGAACACCATAACTGCAATTTCCTGTGTCTTTTGTAATTTTGGTAGTTTGAGAATGGAAAATGCTGTTGGGGGAGGATTAAACTGAATTTTGAAAACTTATGTGGGGTGTTACGTTGTGGATGAAGTGTTGTGAAAAATCATGTAGTTGTTAAAATATTTTTTTCCAATGGTGGACATATATGAACTTAATCATTCGCCACTACAAGGCCGGAAGTGATGGCCACTTGTGAAGGAGCACCCAGTGGGAGGACCATCAGTGCCCTAACAAAGGACAGCACCGACAGCCCTGAACACGTATTCAAACTAGGAACCATCCGGTTCAGAGGCCAACACCTTAACCACTAGACCGGTTGGTCGGTAAAAGTTTTAAAATTATGATAAAATTATATTTTTATTTTTTTAAGTATAATTTTATCACAATTTTTTCTTGTAAATGAATCGCATAATATTCAAAAGTTTTAATGACATTTACAAACGACATATTCTCTGCAGACTGAGAAGAGCTAGAAATTCAAGTCAATGTTTGAAATATTCAGTTAAACTTGTAATTTATTGAAACGACACCTTCTCGTTCAAAACTGCGCAATGAATAAAAATCTATCGTAAAGAAATCATAATTCGAAATAGATCTCTAATTTGTTTTATCGATTTCAGAACCACAAAACGATTCACTTCAACTTCTAAAACCGCCCTACAATAATGGACCGGACGCCAGCGGATTTGCATAAAATCCGACTACTTGTTTGGGGGTGTTTTTCGTGGTATGACCTGGGACCGTTGCATGTTCCTGGTCAATTGAACGCCGACGCCTACAGGAACATTTTAGACAGTCAGATTCTTCCTACGATCTGGCAGTTTTATGGAATGGACGAATGTTACTTCCAGGACGATAACGATTTAACCCTCAGAGTGTCCCTCTCGCAATTATTCGTCCTGCAACTTGAATTCCTGACCCATTTCTATCTTCTTGGTCAATACAATCCTTCAACCGATGTATGATTGGTCATTATGTGAGAAAAAGGCAACACTCGATATCCGAGTAGAATCTTACTGGTGACGTTCAGAGCGTCAAAAAAACTCGATATTCCTTTCGCTTAGAAAATTTGGGACTTCCATGCCCCGATTTTGTGTTTCCTGCCGGCCTTAGTAGCTCGGTTGGAAGAGTAACGGACTAGCAACAGTAGGATTGCGAGTTCGAATCCAACCTAACGACCGTCAGCCGTTGGTAGTCCGGCGTGTTGCTCCAGTGGGACGTTCATTGACTACTTACCTAAGTAAAAAGTGTGCTAAATCAAGACTTATAAAAATGTTTCAGTATGTAAAATATATTTCAAAACGTATTAGTGATCTCATTAAAAACATCCTGTAGTAAGATGAAAAGCAACTCTTAAGCCCTACTAATGTTTTTTTTCTTCTTGTTACGGTCCCATTGGATGGGGATCCCGCAATTGCCGCCGGAGACTTCGGAGAGCGAGCGGCTCTACCTGAAGGCAACTGGGAGACGACTCTGCTCTCGAGCTTCAGGACAGTTTGATTTCAAGCAAGTAAGTAAAAAGCTTTTCAAGACTCATTCCCTTCGTGATTTTTTTGACTGTTTTCACACTGTTCTTGAATGATAAATAAATGAAATTTCGTGATTTCGCGATACTTTTGTCAATACAGATTTTCGCAATACTCTTTATTTATGGATGGTGTCCAGTTTCTAGGGAAATCAGCGTTACCTGTGGATCCGCCAAACTATGGCAAGAGGCTGGGGCTCAGACTTAGATTAGGAGGTGATAGATTCGCCAGGAACCTGTTGCATTATTCTCACCAGGGGATGGATCTTCGCATGGACGCTGGCTAGCGGTCACTCGTGCCTCTTAGGTAGGTACAGGCGATGGACAAAAAAAATAGGAACACCTGTGAAAGAACGCAAACTGTTTATTAGGAAGTTGGACCACCCTTGGCCTGAATTACAGCTTTCATCCGACGTGAGATTGACAAATAAAGGTCTTATGCAATGTTCAAAGGAATTCACACCTATTTTCAAAGGAAAGGTTCACTCGAGATCAGATAGTGTGCATGGAAATGGAAACCGAGAATGGACTTTGTTCTCCCCCCCCCACAAGTGCTCAATGATGTTGAGATCAGGGGACTGAAGACGCCACGCGACCACTTCATCATGCTCATCAAACCATGTTTGAACACAACGAGCCGTGTGAACAGGGGCGTTGTCATCTTGGAACACAGGTCTTTCTCTAGGAAACAGTCTGAAGCGTAGGGTGAAAATGATCTGTGAGAATACTGCGATAATGCTTGGCTTTGATCTTCCCACTACGAATGTCCCCAAGCCACGCCTAGATGTCGTGCCCCACACAAAATCAAAGAGCCACCTCTATGCTTAACGCTCCGAACCAGACAGTTGACATGAAATGCTTCTGCCGGTGTTCGTCCGACGTACACACGTCCTATGGTCTGAAATAATATAAATGATAATTCGTCACACCAGATGACCTGTTCCCATTGCTGTTGTATCCAGTTTGGGTGGTCTCGGCCCCACTGTGGTCGCTTAATAGCATTACGCGACGACACGAACGGCTTTGGAATAGAGACTCTGCCGTGAATGTTCTCAGCATGCAGCTCAAGTTGAATAGTTTGGGTTGATACGGGATTCTGGAGATGGGTGTTCATCTCTGAGGTTATCTGCGGCAGTGTAGCGTTTCGGCCGACTATCCTCTTCAACACTCGTCTATCCCTGTCTGTCAATTTCGACTTAAGCCCACTGTTCTGCTTCGCAGATAAAATCTTTCCAAGTTTTGTGAAGGCTGTCATAATTGTTGACACAGTGGTGCAACACCCACAAGGTTGGCTGCTCTCGTCACAGACGCTCCAGCGAGGCGAGCTCCAAAGATCATACCTCTTTGCACGTCAAAGAGATCGGAGATAACGGCTCTTAGCTGGAAACATAATTTTTTTTTCATACAGCTTTCACTCCGGTCAATGCTTGACTGATACCTTCGCTTTCGCGGCCATTAGATGGAAAACTGCTGTGATCCGTGACATGGCTGTATTAGAAGGTAGAATTGCTACGCATTGAGATAGGGGTGTTCCTATTATTTTGTCCACCACCTGTAGAAATTTCAATTAACGTCGCACTGATGCAACACTACGGAATTTGGGCGACGGTCCGGGATTCAACCCGAAAGGACAACACCTTCGTCGTTTTGAACCACTGTCAGATGAACCTGAGCTGGCACTCCACTCTCCAAACTTCCACACCACGCAAACGTGAGGACATTAGAGACCACGGCTGATTAAACGTGCCCCACCTCCCTTTGTACACGACGTTCTTCGGTTGGTTTTGAGCTCGCAACCCTCCGGTTACTGTTCGATCCTCCTCTCCCTGTCTCCTCTCGATTGAGTAAAACGGAAAGCGGGCAAATAACACCTGTTCGTTTAGACCAGGGGTCGGCAACCTGCGGCTCGCGAGCCGCATGCGGCTCTTTTGATGTAAAGTTGCGGCTCTTTTTAAAAACAAAGCAGAAATCATGAAAAAGTCAAAGATTTGCCATTATCTGCTAAAACAGTACAATATAGAACTGCTAAAATGTCTTCAAATGTAACACATATGCAAGTGGAAGGCATTTAACTGGCTTCTGCCTTATCACTTGCTATAGATTAGTCTTGTGACATAAAAGACACGGCACAAGTTTCGTCAAGTATATGTCGTCCCAAGGTCCAAAAGAAGAACTGCTAGGATTGCTACCGCTCTCAGGGCAAACTCGTGGAGAAGATATTGCAAATGCTGTGCAAAAATGCCTGGAAGACAATGGAATCGATATAAACAAAATCGTTCCTATAGCAACTGATGGAGCCAGTAGTACGACAGGAATACCCCCCATAGAGGGCTAACATCAATTCTTCAGAAAAAAATAAACCACAAAATTCTAATGTTTCACTGCACCAGAAGCCGTTTTGTGCCCAAACATTTCCGGCCGAAATAGATGAGGTCATGAACTTGGTAATTAAGATTATTAACAGCATCTTGGCAAAAGCACTACCATCGCCAGTTTAAAGATTTCCTTGAAGAAATAGATAGCCAGTTTTCTGACCTACTTCTGCACAATAAAGTGTGATGGCTTTCCAGAGGTAACGTATTCCAACGTTTTGCTTTGTGCTTGAGTGAAATAAAAACATTCCTCAATGAAAAAAGCATTGACCATCCCGAATTGGAAGAAGACAAATTTCTGCAAAAATTCAACTTCATGGTAGATACAACACTGAAACTAAATGAACTAAATCTAAAACTGCAATGAAAGGGCAACCCAGCCTACGCCTTGCTTGAAGAAGTAGTTTGTTTCGAAAAAAATTACTTCTTTCTGTTGAAGACATAGAGAGCGGTAAATTACTTCATTTTAAAAATCTGAAGCAATATCGCGATGAGACCAATGCAACTATTGACACGAATTACTTCAGCATAAAAGCTTTAAAAAACATGAAAGATGGATTCGCTGAGAGATTCGAACAATTCTAAACAAACAGAAGTACTCTCGCGTTCACAGTAAATCCTCTCAACACAAATACAAATGAGATCAACATTGATCCATTTGGAATTGATGCTGGATCGCTTCAAATGCAATTACTAGATTTGAAAACCAAAGACTTGCGGAGTGGCAAGTTCACAGAACTCAAGAGCAAGTTGGAAGAGTTGGAGGTCCAGAAATGCATGCACATTGCATAGCACAAGTGGACAGCTCTAAAAGAAATTCCGCGAGTTGAGGCCCTCATATTCGGCGCATGGAATAGTCTTCCAGAATGCTACAGTGAGGTGAAGAAGTTGGCATATGGATCTGACGATCTTCGGGTCGACATATTCGTGCGAGCAAGCATTCTATTGCATGAATATAATAAAAAGTAAAATTAGAAGTCAACTAACAAATAAAAATCTAGAGTCGTGCTTGAAACTTAAAACAACAAGTTATAAGCCAGATATAACCCAAACTTTCAAAAGGCATGCAAAGCCAATACTCCCAGTGATGTAACTATCTATATTAATGTTTTTATATGAATAAATATTATTCCGTATTTAAAGCCGTTAATTTTAAATCAAAAATCAAATATATATAAGCAAATACTATAATATTGAAACGAAAATTTTTAGTGGCTCTTTAAAAACTGGGAAATTTTGTAAATTGTAACTTTTGGCTCTTCCGTTTCAATAGGTTGCCGACCCCTGGTTTAGACAAGTGCCCCCTTTTCACCTCGACTCTCACCAGTCCCCTAAGTTCTGCTCACACATAAGATGAAGCGAGGACCATCGAAGATCATGGCGTAACTTCGATTGAATCTGACTCTCAATTAGGTTCAGTGAATGTTAGTAAGTGCTTGTTGATAGTTAAAACGGGCTCGAGTCAGTGGTTCTCCTTTCTAGACGCGTCTTCGGTCTCACGAGTCTAGGCGAATAGGTCTGAAAGTTTTATCGTCCAATTCACTAGCAGAGATTTTCAACCACAACACGGTTGTGCCTTACGAATATTGAAACGGTTTCAATTATGTAGGATTCATTTCATTTCGATGGCTTAGTTTTGACCTCCGAAAAGTTTTTTCATACTGTTAAATAAGATTCCTTCCGAGGAAAGAAATGATACAGGCCATGTGGATAGCAAAAGGGAAAGAGTATTTATTGAAGGCACGACACGTATCTATACAGATTTGAGGGAATTGCATTACTAACCATTAGGATTCTTGTATATTGAAACGGACGTATAAGAAAGCTATAGAATCTTCACACATGCTGCCTGGAATGAATGACTCAGCCCCAGCAGCACAAAGAAAAGTACAAAGTTCTATGGGCGATTACATTATATAACACAATCAACCATTCATACTTGAAATTATTGAAGTATAATAAGTAATCATAAATAAGTTGTTTCATAACGAATAGAAAGACACCCACCCACACTTTGGAACAAAAAGGGTTCTTCTTTACAAGATTTTTTCGTAGAGGAACATTTATATCTATTTTTTTAAGATTCCGGCAAAAAATATATTTTTTTGGGAGTGCCATGAAACGAAATCGAATGAACCCCCCCCCCCACATCCTCCTTCCAAGTGACTACGAGAGCGCGGTAGTCCGGTTGGTAGAGTAACGGATTCGCAACCGGAGGGTCGCGAGTTCGAATCCAACCTAAGACCTTCGTGGACAAAGAGAGATGGTGCATGCTGAAATCTATCATGAACTCCAATGTCCTCATGGCGTGGTGTGGGAGTTTGGAGAGTGGGGTGACAAATCATATATTGCCTCGTGTATCTGACCGAGGTTACACACGACGTAATATTGTTCTCGAATCTTTCCCTTTGGGATGGATCCCGGACCGTCGCCAATAGCCCGTTGTTGCTCTAGTGTGACTTTAATTAAACTACCCACCTACCTACTCTTTTTCCTTTCACCTTTGTCTCGTTCGGCTCAGCGTGGCCCAGTCTTGAGCCTTGCGACATGAAACCCAAAACCACCCCGTGGAGTTGACTGTATTTTGTAAACAGGAGGGTCCAGTAGTGCTCAAGCGACAGTTTTCTACTTCCATCTCTGTTCTCCGATACCTCTTTCTTCCCAGTTCGCATTTTTTACTTGACGTCTCTTCAGCGAAGCTTGACCAGGTTAGATTTAGGTGTCGCCGGTTCGATGCCTGTTGGGTTTGTTTCCTCCATGGGTGTATTTGTTCTGTGTGTGTACGTCGTACTACTGGACCCTACCTGCCTTGTGCTGGGTACAGTCTGGCCAAATACGCCCCTTGTAACGTAAAAAGACTCGTGAACACTATGGAAGGAGACAACAACGATTTATTAACAAAAACAACACATGCTTATAATTCTTAGAAAAGCTAAAATGGGTCCGCAACATTTCGTAACTAAGATACATGAACTCAAGAATTCCCTATCGAATTAAGAAATAAATATTAATTCAGGTTTTACCAGTTTCCAAGAAGCAAACGTGGTTCAAAATTCCTTGATGTTGTCTTCGGATCTTTCCTTTCTGATCCTGAACCGTCGCCAATAGCCCATTGTGTTGCTCCAGAGTACGACGGTAATTAAATACTTACCTAACAATAGTCAAAATGATGCTTTTACCATCTGGGTTTTTGGATATGCTCTTCGCGTCTTGCTTATTTCCAAACAAAATGTAAATTGCAAGATTATATATTTAAAATATTCTTATATATAGTATTCTTTGTGTAAACTTTATTTATATTTTGGAGAGAAATAAAAAATAAGTTTATACAAAGAATTAAAATTTAAATTTTGTAAATAATTTTTTGGAAAATTGCTTTTTTAGTAATATTTGTAACACTATCTGAGTTTCATCAGCAATCGAAATTATTTTCATTGTTATTCCTATGGGAATTTCGAGTTGTCTTTACATCCCTCTGCACACACATGTTGCAAGAACAACGGATTAGCAACCGGATGTATGCGAATTCGTATCCAACCAAAGAACGTTGTATTCAAAGGTGGCTTGTGCACGTTCAATCTGTCGTGGCCCACACTGTCCTCACGTTGGCATGGTGTAGAAGTACGGGACAGTGAGGTGCCACCTCACGTGTGAGCTTGTTTCCTGACAGTGGTTGACTCGATGTTGTCCTTGGATCAGTTGTGAAGCTTCTTGAAGGATGTGAGGTTATCTCTCCACTCGGCGTTCGCTGATAGCGGTCGCGTAGTTTCATTTGAGTTGTTCTATTAGAGAGTTAGATGAATGATGTCTCACCGAACACAGGAGAATAACAATTCTTGAAATGCAGTAATGCTTAATCTTTTCGTCCCCCCCCCTATCTGTATTCTTGCTTGATTACGTTCGCAATTTATTTGCATTGATGCAAAAGTTCGATCCGTTTTTGTTTGACGAGAATTGAAAGAAAATTATTTTTTTTGGCTTATAAATTACACTGAAGCAGTGTTGTATGTGGCGTTCTGTTCGATGACCGTCTTCCATCGCTTTAGTGGTTCAAAATGACGTGGTGTTGTCCTCGGATCTTTCCCTTGGGGGATTGATCCCGGACCGTCGTCAGTAGCCCATTGTGTAGCTCTAGTACGACGTTAATTTAAACTGACCAATTATTCTAATCGCTCAGGTAACTCAACATCCCGCGCTCTCGGAAGTTCCGTGGTTTCTGGCGAAAGAACGGAAACAGGTGGCCAAACTCTCACAGCCCCCTACTGCACTTCAAGAATCGTCAATGGCACACCCACCCTACACTACATCTCTCTTCCTTCCCATTTATAAAGCCTTCTTGTCTTTTCGGTACTGGTATTTTAATAACATCGTACTGGAGCAACACAACGTCTTATCGTAGACGGTCCGGGATCAATCCCTCCATGAACAACACCTCGTTATTTTAAACTATTGTCCAACCTTTTTTTTTTTCTTTTTTCAAATATTTTTTTTAGTGTCTTTGGAGGAAAATAAACGTAAAATCGAAGGTTCTACCAAATATAAATTAACGTTTTTAAGTCCACTCAACAAACTTCCACACCCCGCCCACTACTTGAGAACATTTGAGGTTACGACTGATTTAACATGCACCAGCTCCCTCCTACACGTCGGTCTTTGACTGAATTCCTACCTAACGTATGGTAGTAGATATCTTAATTAACCTTTACGCTTAGATTTTTCAATCTTCACACAGAACGGCTCTTTCGCCAGCATGTCCGACCCCTCTTACCTACTTGAGCTATAGAGCCTTGAATGGCATTTACGACTGACGCTTTCCTTTCATAGCACTGTTTGGCGTATCGTTTGGCGTGAGATAGATATCACAAGAGCGACCTTCTGCCTTTCCCTCAAAGTGTTCACGGTCGACAGGATAGGGTACCGAACAAAAGGAGGGATCCTCTAGAAGGTCAGTCGCTGACAGCTCGTATGGTGATCTGTGTCAGCGATCACTTAAAAGGGGGATCACATCCACAGTACACAGATCTATACTATGCCGCTGGTGGAAACGTAATTTTAGTGGAAACAATTGTATATCTGCCGCAGCGTACTGGAGCAACACAACGGGCTATTGACAAAGGTCCGAGATCAATCCCAACGGGAATGAAGCGAGGACACCACGGTGGATGACGAGGCAACCCCTGATCTGGAACCCCACTCTCCAAACTTCCACGCCACGCCAACTGGAGGACAGTGGAGGCCACGACTGATTTAACGTGTTCCAGCCCCCTATTATATGCGACGGTCCTTGGCTTTATTCGAATTCACAACTCTCCGTTTGCTAATCCGATGCCCTTCCATCAGGATACCGCGCTTGCCTTTTCGGAAATATACAAAGGACACTAGGTCAAAAATGCTCCTTATTTTCTGCCATTTCGAACACAGTCAAAACACACAACCCGATGATACTATTTTCTTTTAAAACGTGACGGAAGTAGATAATAGATTTAGAAATAGAAATAGATAGTAGAAATAGATTTGCGATGCGACGCGACCCAGTCCCCAAAACGAGAAGAACTTTTGCATCAACCCCAATAATGTTTACTAAACCCCCCTTGGCATAGGTTGACCGTCCCACTGACTTTTCTCTCTGTATTAACCAAAAAGTTGCCGCCGCAGGAATGTTAACTGGGGATTTTTGCTCAATTCTTTGACGGTTTCCCGAGAGAGTACGGATCAGAAAAATACGAAATTAACATGGTTTGTGTTTCATCGTGTTTCCTGGACAATTTTTGGAAATTTTTTTTCCGATGCGGCTGTTTTGTTTAGAGTTTATAAAGCGTCAAAATTGAAAAGACGAAATTTCTAACGCGAGTGAGCAAAAGACGTACAAATTTTCAATCTTTAGTCGTGATTTTTTTAGAGTACATCTAAACGTGAATTTTTGCATCTATTTTTAGAAATTTCAATATATTTTTGATCATATTTTTTTGAAATTCCGGAGAAATCGGGACATTTTCGTTACTTTTTTGTTAAAACTGTGATATATACGAGGAAGTATCAACAAGTAATGCACATAATGTAAAAAATAATAATGAAAACAATTAATGACAGTAGGAAACAGATATGAAAGTACTACCCATTTATTATTTTCCCACATAATTTCCATGCATGTTGAGGCATTTTTCCCAACGATGGATCAGTTATTAAAATCCCGGTCTCATAAAACTCCTTCGGCTGCGAGAAGAGCCAACTTTGCACGGTCCGTTTGAGTGCAGTCGTCAGAGTCAAACTTCTTACCGTCAAGAAACTTCTTTATGGGTCCAAAGCGCAGTACGACACATCAATACATTCGACTGCTGCACAACATCGCCCGTCCGCATGTGTCTCACCTAGTTCGTGCAAAAGTGCAGGGTTTCGGTTGAGAAGTTTTGGAGCACCGTCCATACAGCCTGGACCTGGCACCCTCCGATTTCCATCCGTTTGGACCCATAAAGAAGTTTGACTCTGACCACGGCACTCAAACGGGCCGTGTGAATGTGGCTCTTCTCGCAGCCGAAGGAGTTTTATGAGACCGGGATTTTCAAACTGATCCATCGTTGGGAAAAATGCCTCAACATGCATGGAAATTATGTGGGAAATACTTTCATATCTGTTTCCTACTGTCATTAATTGTTTTTATTATTATTTTTTGCATTATATGCGTTACTTATTGATACTTCCTCGTATATCGCATTACTATTATATTTTAAATTTGAAATCATCGCAGTATACCTTAGAATGTACTCTTTCTTACGGTACAATTATTTTTGAAATGGGTTAATAAATAAATTCGATGCGATCAGGGCCGGATTTATACTTGATAAGGCCCTAAGCTATTTGAGATATGGGACCCTTTATAATGTCCAGATATTGTATGTCAGTGCCAAATATGATTTTTCGAATACCTATTGGGTTAAACTAAAATACGATTAAGAAGTATATAGATAGTGAAATAATAAATCTTTAACTTGAAATCTTTTTTATTCATAACAAAAATGCAAACTCTGTTAAAAAGAAACAAAAGTTCTTTTAAAAGGCACAATTTATAAAGGCTTATTATCTAATCGCTTAAAGCATGTTACAAGGATCAAGGAATTATATTGAACTAAAATATTTTCTTTCTTGCCTTTGCCAGAGCAAAGTCACTGATGACATCATCAAATGATAAACTGCTTATTTTGTAACTTTCTATGCACATGAGACTGATGGAACATAATTTATCTTGAGTCATTGTTGTTCTAAATTCATTTTTTATCCTCTTCAGCTGAGAAAAAGATCTTTCTCCAGAGCAATTTGCAACCATCATACTAAGAAACAATCTCAAAATTGCTTCTACATTAGGGAATGCTGATTGAACACATTAAGTAAATAAATATTAACCTATACAGATACTGATGTGTCAGATTATCATGTTCCGCTGAACCATAGGCTTGACTATGTCTATCATATTGATGAAAATGCTTGACTTCTCCCACAAGATTCATGTCCACATCTTCAGGATATGTTTGGAATAAAGCACTAACTTCTTCACGAATCTCTTCTTCTGTAGCTTCTAATTTTGTTAAGAATGAAAACTTTTTTGCAGCGTCATTGTATACTGAGGTCCTCTGTGCCAGACGACTCTAATGCATCCATCACATGTATAATTGATTCTAAACTTGTCTCTTGGCTCAACGTTTTCTAAAACATCATCTTCATCATCATTGATATGCCTTCTTCTATATCTGCTTTTCTTGTGATCAACATCAGGCAATTTTTCGTTTGCTTTTTCTTCAAAATGATCGAACTTATTCCTGGAACCTTTAACAAAATCCGAAAGTGAAGCATACAATTCCCTACATACGTATAGACTAATTTGGGGGTCTTGCAGTGATTGACTAGTCTTGTGAAATTCATCCAGCATTTAACTCCACAAATATAACATTACCATAAATTTAAACTTCTCCATTTTATACAAAATGTTTATGGCTTGATTTCTTGTTTCGCCTTTCTCTGTAGTATCAATATGCAGCTGATGCAAAGCAGAAATTATTCCATCATAGCTATCAAGTATTGCACCTGTGGCCATTGAATATGCTTCCCTGACAAAGACTTTGGAACTTTTGAATCATCTTTTAAGAATGACAACAGTTCAGCCCATCTATGTGTAGATGATGAAAGGAAATTATATATTTCTTGAACAATTCCAAAAAAGTTTACTGCATCTAAATATCAGTCAACTGCTACTCTACCAACACGATTCAGGGAATGACTAGCACGTGGAATATATATATAGCATACTTGTTAATATTCAATATCATTTCTTCCATACCCTTGTATTTTCCAGACATATTGGAAGCATTTTCATATGACTGGCCTTGACACTTACTAAAATCTATTTTGCACTCATTTGTAAGGTAGTTGTACACTATCTTAACCATACTTTCCCCTGTATAGCTACCCATCTCTATTAAAGTTAGAAAACGTTCAATAGGGAGCCCATCATCTGGTGAAATATACCTCACAATAACAGGGAGCTCATCAATATGGGACCGGTCTGGAGTGGAATCTACAGATAAACTGAAGTACCCTGCAGTTCTTAAATCATCCAAGATTGAGTCTCTTACTTTATGTGCCATAATTTGGATAAATTCATCACATATTGTTTTAGAAAGACAAGATGTGACACCTGATCCTTTATTCTCAAATTTTTTTTATATGGCTTGCTAGAAAAGGATCAAATTTTGCTATAAGTTCGAGTAATCCAAGGAAATTGCCATTGTGAGGAGAATTAAATGTTTCCTTATCTCCCCTGAAAGGTAAACCACTTTCTGCCATAGTAATAATGACTGCCACAACGCGTTCAAGAACATTTTTCCAGTACTGGCGTTTATTATTTATCTGTTCTGCTAGTTGGCAGTCAATTGTTGAACCATGTTTTCTTGTAAGATTTGTTACCGAAGCTGTTCTATGGTCTACAGAGTTTTCATGACTTTGAACTAAATAGGTGTTGCGCCAATCACACAATCCATAGGATGATAATGATGTAGAAGAATTTGAAAAGAGTTTACACACGAAACAGTATACACGACCAGTTGCTGGCGAATATACTAATTATCTGCAATATTTAAATAAAAGGTCAGAAATATTGTATCGTCTGCCGGCTCACTCGAACTACAAAAGGTGAGCTCATGCTCGAGTGTAGACACAGGGGAATCTCCGTGTTTATAGTAAAAGAAATTACATTTTTTACACGTTCCATTTCTATTATAAAATAATAATAAAATAATTTTAAATTTAACGAAATTACCGGCATTTGCTGTCGAGATTTTTCAGTAATTTCGGTAGTCGTAATTACCGGTAATACCGGTTATCGGTAATGCATACCCTAGACACAATAGCGCTTTGTTCTTCGAAAAGACGCGCTAAAACAATTGGGTGAAGAGTATTTCGAACGTGCGGCTTTGGGACAACTAATGCCGTAGTATATTTAAGTATATATGATAATTGCTCACTCGAACAATTTTTTGGGGGCCCCTAAGAAAGTGGGGGCTCTAAGCTATAGCTTGTCTAGCTTATACGTAAATCCTGCACTGGATGCGATCAAAAGTTGGCCACACAAATTTTGTTCTTTTTAGATCGCGGAGCCAATAGCGGTCATTTTCTTCACGGAAATTAAGGTTACATTTTCTGACTAAAGGGTTTGCCAGATGCCCTTAATACTCGCTGTCACGTCGTGCTCGTTTTATCGCTCGATTTTCAGACGGTTTGCCGATTAAGTACACATCAGAATATTACGAAAGTAACATGGTTTATTCAAAATTGTGCAGGGAACAGGATGGAGATGATTTTTTTACTGATGCGGTATTAGTTTAGGGTGTATTAAGTGTAAGAGTAAAAAAAAGGCGTAATCACTTGCGACAGGAGTGTTGGTTTGCCAAGCAAACAAAATAGAATTACATAGCAATCCTTAGGGGTAGGAGAGCAGGGGGTGGATTCCCCTAGCAAACAAAAATAAGAAGTAATGTGCAAAGAATTTTGTAAACTATTCCACTAACCCCCTTAGAGAGGTTCACCCGCATCTATTCTTTTCGCAACTAGCAAATTCACCCCTATGACTTCTAAATAGCATAACCCTTCTTTGCATAATGGTGGAAATTTCCATCATAACATTGAATGCCCAAAAATTATATAAAAGAACAAGTTCACTTTAAGTTGATCGTGTCTGGATACCTTTTTAATGTCCATTGCATAAAAAAAACAAAAACATAACTGTCAAAAATAAGCAAGTGTCACCATAGTAAAACGAGCTTAAAGTTGTCATTCCGCTGTTTGTTGTAGTTGCAATAAACGTATGATTTCGTTTTTTCATTTTGTTTTATTATATTTGAGTTTCTATTGCTAAAAAAGTGAAAATGAGTGAAAGAAAGGTTTGTAACATGTGTTTCTGTTATTTTTAGAGCAATTTCTGAAAAAGTTTGCATTTAATTTAAAAAATACCACATGATAGAATTTTACATCACTATGCACTAATTATCATAAAGAATAAAAAATATCCAATGATATCCTCTTTTATTTCTATTTAGTACTAAGCTAATGATCTAACTTTGCATGATGATGGAAATTTCCATCATATTGTTTTTTGCTAAATTTATACTATAAATATATACTAAGATTTTTTTAACCATTTTTCCTTTAATTTTGAACATGAATTATATCACCTTGATTTATTTCACCAATAAAGAAAAAAATCATGCAAAGAAGGGTTAAGCCTTTTTGACCAATAGAATGTTGTTTTGTGGGATTATTTCAACACTTAAATGAGCCGTTTAAAGCTAAAGTTATGCAGGTCCATTAAGCATTGTTGCGAGGTATAGACTTTTAGTAGAATGGTAGTTAGCTAATGGACTGCATATTCTTATGCTGCCATCTGTGTGGTTATTTGGGGAAATAGGAGTTGCACCGCTTTTCCCATAATAGTTTTCCATATTCAGAATTTGTTAACAGCATTCACTCAGATTTTTCAGAAAGTGTTCTTACACCACTCTGGCCTTCCACTATTCAACTCGACTCATAAGATGTTTTGTACGTTGGCAGTACCATGACACTACTCGAGAAGCTCACGACACTCAGAGAGTTGGGAACAAAAGAACGTATGATTAGTAACGTTAGGACTTCTGTGGGGATCATAAGAGAGAAAATAGGGACGACTTTGACCCCAAAACCGATTTGTGCCGACACATTCTGATAACAGCGAAAATCAATAGGTATTTTATTTAACATCGCACTGGAGCAAAACAACAAGCTATTGGCGACGATCCGGGATCAACCCCTAATGGTGGCTTCACACCAGCGTCGACAAAGACAACAAACATGTATCTTCGTTATCGCGCATGCGTATTACAAACACATTTTGTTTCTCCCGGTTTGTCGCTTTCGCTGCGCTTTCAAGTCTTGGAGGAAGTTCAATGTTTGTCTCTGTCGCCATGCCGACAGCCCATCAGAATGAGTCATCGAAAATTTCTCTGAAGTCGTAATTGCTTTTCGATAATTAATATCGAATTTTCGAATAGTGGGTCCGACCCAATTTAAAAGTTCGTCAAACACAGCTGGATTCATTCGAAAACAGCGGAACAAACTTTCAACCATTAGAGAAAGAACGGAGGACGACACCACGTCATTTTGAACCACGATCAGCTGACGAGGCCACACCTCAGCTGACACTTCAAACTTCCACGCCACGCTCTATTCGGGACGTCTGAGGCCACGACCCACTGAACGTGCACCAGCACCCTTTGTATACGACGGGATGAGATTTGAAATCGCAACCGTCCGGTTGCTAATCAGTTACTCTACCAACGGTTCCACCGCGGCCCGAGAAAAAGTGGAAAGAATAAGAACTCTGAAAAGATCAAGTCTTTCTGGCAGTTAAAATTCGTTGCGCAGTTTTTTTTTTCTTCAATTCCAAAATAAAGATCATGAGATGGAACATCACTATCCTTCAGTTACACTTTTCTGATCGCTCAAATTTTTTTAATTTTGGTATCGGAGTCCTAATTGAAACTGAAAATATAAAGAATCGACTTGCTCTGTTTTCCTTCTATGTGACCTAGTACTGGCATTCCTAGTTTGACCTCGTCATCTGACCGTGGTTCTAAATTACGTTTAGTCCTTGATCTTTGCCTCAGGAGGATCCTGGACCGTCACCAAAAGCCCGGTGTGTTGTTACAGTGTGACGTTAACTAAAAATATCTATTTTGTGTAGGTCGTGGCTCAGTGGGTATGCCCACTGCGCTAGCAACCTTCGAGTTGTAGACAGTCGATTCCTGTCAAGTGTATTCCTCCCCGAGTGTATTTCTCTCTCTGCTGTGTGTCAGTAAAAACTTTCATTGTGTGTGTCTATTATTTGATTGTGTATGTCTTGTGTGTGGCACAGCATGTCTCAATGCGTCCTAAATCCTCTTCAAAACCAACACGAAATATAAGAGTGCCTTCCGAGAGGGGAGTGCATGGGGTCGAAGACGGAAAGAAACTTCAATTGCCGTGACATTCCTATGAACTGATTTCAGTAAAAGCATGAAGCTCAATAGTGTATAGCACTGTATTTATCTTTCTAATTGTGTCCATTTTGTCTTTGCATTAGCGTCATTCAGTATAGTACCTATCCTCAACGCAGTCCGTCACGTGGTGTGCTACCTGCAACAGACTGCTGCGGCCTTCTCCGGTTCAATCCCCGCACGATCTTCTGTCGGTGGCGGATTTGGATTATCCACGACTGTTCTTCCAAGTTTCCTGTTCCCAACTACCAAGGAGCGTTCATAGTTCCTACGGTTGTCAACAGTTGACTACAGAAATCGAAGACTGCACAGCCAAGGCTTCAAGGGACAGTACTTTAAAACGTCCGATACCGAGAGAAACGCATTTGAGGGGACTATCCACTTTTATTGATTCTGAAACATGCAGAGTTAAGAAGATATCTTTGCCGACTTCATTTGCTAGGACCGACTTTATTTGCTTTCAATAACATTACAAACTTGTTTTCAGTTTCTGTTATGTAGCTCCAAATGCAAATCGTTGATGAATAGTTTTTAAGGTTCATTTGTGAATTAAGATGTTACCTATGTATGTGGTTTGGTATTATGTCACTTGCATGTTGTGTCATGTGACATTTAAGTCCTCGTCTAGCCTCGAGTTCACTTTGGACTTGAACTATAAACTGAAACTACTTGGAGAATCCTCCAAGAACTGCACTTTCATTCGTTTGAGTAAACCAATCCTTCTTGATGGTCCCCAAAGACCACATTTTCCATTTCGAAAACACCTGTTTCGTGAATAAAGCTTTGTTGTGATGCCGGGGGTTATCCCCGGTAGTGTGAGCCTTCTTTTACTCGAGGGGTGACCTTCAAGAGAAGGTACTCCAGACGATTATTTTTCAGTAGAAACGAAATTCTCAGGCACTCATTTATTGAAAAAGGGGTAAGTAATTTGGGAAGGACACAGGTAAGGTGATTTTAGTTTTATTTCTGTAGTTTTATTTCTACATATATTATAAAACTATTTTTGTATCTGAGTTTAGCTTAGGATTCCCCGAAAAAAAAAAGCTCTTAAATTTTATTTTATTGTTCTACGATATCGGTAAGTTTTTTAAAATTTCCTCGGAAAAGTCATTGAAGTATAACCCATAGCTTTTTTATAAACGACGACTTTAGTTAATCACAAATTAACATGCATTTTTCTATCAACACACGAAAGACTCGAAAATAGTTTTCACTCTACAGTCTTTTCCTTGTACATTCAACGATTTTTACAAATATTTCTAAATTTCTTACTCAACTTTCAAAGTGATCAATTATTTATCACCTATAAGGAATTGGTAATTAATACATTTTGAATACGAGTGCTACTTTAATATAAGCACTTTATAAATGCTTTATACATTTAATTATAAGCTACAGAAAACACAAAATTTCTGTTTTTAAAATTTAAAAGTCAATATATTTCGTAAAAATTATTTGATAGAAAAAAGTAGCTGTGTGAAAATACCTGTAAGCTAGAAAAATCAGAGTATGTAAATCACAAATAAATTTTTTATTTACGGCTTAGAAACATTGAAAGGTAGGTAGTTTTTAAATACTGTGAAAAAAAAAATTGTTACCTCACCACTTGAAGTATGTATACCCTGACGAAAAAATTAAATTTTAGGTGACTCGTTAAAATTTCCAAAAATTTGTTCGATTCTTGATTTTCAAGTTCGATAAATAGTTGGAGTTAGTTCTTTTATTTCGTTGAAATGCTTCAAGTAATTAACATACCTCTAGAAAATATATTTACTTTTAATTTTGCAATTTTAGAATTGTTTTCTAAAATGTTTCAGTGACACCATTTTTGCACTAAAAATCATTACACTCGCTAGTCTATCCAATACACTGTATAGCTAAGTATATATACTTCAAACTGTTATAAAATTGTTCACAGCGCTATCTTCATCGCTAAAACCTACAAAAACGTTGAATGATTTCGCTTCACAAAATAAGACGACACGTGTAAAGCATTTTTTAAGAAAAGGATTAAAATGGTTTTGTTGTAAGAAATTATATTTCTTATAATTTCTTTTACTAATATTTCATCAGATTTATGAATCTTTTTCTGAATAAGACATGATAATGAGGCAAAATAAAAACTAAATACTTATTGCACATTAACCCCAAACCCGTTTAAATAATGGGAAACAATTTCAGTGTCGTTCCTCGGATCAATGCTAGTACTTTATGATATTTTTTATTTAACCTACATGATGAAGAAAACAATATATTGCACACGCACGCAATTATAATTACTATACTTCTATATATATACACGAATAATTGAGGCTATCATAGCAAGAGGGCCTAATCCACGAACATACCCCAAAACATCGATGTTTTTAAAATTCAGTGCATTTAAACTTTTTCCCCCATTTCTTAAAACTGGTTTAGCAACTAGTGGTGCGACATCGGCTCCGATACATCGATGTTTTTTATAAAACATCAATGTCGCATCCCTACTTTTCAGACCCTTCAACCTTGGCCACTTAGGTCTAAAAGTGTGTACAATTTGCTGATTATAAAAATTATGCTTCTTGGTTATTTTTATAATGGTACTTTTTTCATTTAAAAATAAAACTTCGACAAAAAAAATATAAAATAAAACATCGATGTTGCATCCCTAATAGAGATATGCGATTTTCTTGCCACCATTTTTGAGATTCTGAAAATTTTTTTTTTAGGGGTTTAACACTAAGTTATTTATTATTATAGACCAGTTAAACTTGCTTGTTAAAAAAGGTAATAAAATTTTCGGATTTTTGTGGGTTAGGCCACTTTTGCTCCGATAGCCTCAACTATGCTAAAGTCAGTGAAAGGGATTTTTATTATGAGATCACATGAAATGAAAAAGCTCGGTCAAACTGTATACCAGTTGCATTTAATTAAAAGGACTAATAAAGAATTTTTTGGAACTCAATATTTAAAACGACTATAGAACTATTGATAAAAAAAAATCCGTTTAGCTAATATTAATAGTAAACCACTAGATGGCAGCCTTGAAGAATAAAATTTTCATGGAACATTTAAGTTAAGTATTTGATTCATGTTTAAATTAATTTGATGTGATGAAATTTTTTTGCAATGTTACTAGACAACAAAGTTAAGTCACAATAGCTTTTAGAATTATCAACTAGATGGCAGCACCAAATAAGATTTTTATCAATTTTCAAAATTAAAGTTGAGCAATTAAAAGGTTGGATTGAAAATAAAATCTCAATTATTCTTTAATATGTACAAACAATATGATTGGTGGATTGAAATTTTTTTTTATTCAAGTTACTTTTGAAAGCATTTGAAGTTAAGTGAAAGAAAAAAGGTTAAAATGTATTGAATAGGTTTTTTAAGAACAAACATTCATTTTCGCACAGAAACTGTCTGTCCTATTTAGTTTCCTTGTCTCACTTTCGACGTAATTAAAAGTTTACGATTCAACTAAATTATGTTCAATTTTTCACAAATATCAATCTACTAGCCCGGCGTTGCACGTGGTGTAAGGTATTAATGTGGTGTAAAATTTTGAATCTATCTTTAAAGAATCCGATTTTACGAAAAAAAAAAAATTTACAACACCAGTCAATATGATTTTTATTTCTTGCTCTGTTTTTTGTTTTTTTTAACGCGTAGGGCAGAAGATGCAATCTGTATTTTTTATTTATTTATTTATTTTTTTTATTGGAAAGAGAAAGTTTACGTGACGTCACAATCTTTTGCGAAAATATAAAATATATATTCAATTTAAAAATTATTTTTTTGAAGAAAATCATATTTTTAGGTATCGATCTGAAGAAAATTTGTTGAAATTTTTACTCTATCTTTAACGGTCTCGGTGATAGAAAAAAGTACTACCTAACTAAAGTTAAAACTTTTTTTAAGCTCTGCTGGAAAATCATTAATTTGCGCAAAATGAAAACGGGAAAAATAAATTTAGAATATGTCATATCTTTATGCGGTTGCCATTCCCAAGAAAACAATAATATTTAAATTCATTTAAAAATGTTCCTAGATTAAATTTTAAAATTCGCCGCGACCCAAAAAATTCGGACTAACTGTGTGCTAAATCTCATTGCTGTAAGTGCCATAGAATCGTCAGGATCTTGCGGCCCCAAACAGACAAGGTGGAGATTTAAAGCTTTTTATCCTTATAAACTTAACAGAAAACAATCGCCTTCAATTTGCGTTTTAAGTATTTAGTGTAAATCAAAGGTTGATTCACTTGTATTTTAAGGACGAGTAAACTGTCTCTTACTGGATAAATGACCTATTACTGCTCTATCCTAATTATCAGTCTTATCATTTTTTTTCGATTTCTGTTAAAGTCGTAAATTATTACTTTAATTCACACGATTAAAATTTCCTAAAACTTACTCTATTTCGGTGCAATTTAAATTGCCTTCGCGTGTCAAATAATTCCTATAAAAATTGAATTTTTTTGGGATAGGGTTAATGCTGTAGGGTTAAAATCCAGACAAAGCATTTCAATTCATCTTCGAATTGAATTTTTTTTTCCACACTTCACATTTAGGGACACCGTGAATGAATATATTTTTTTATAATCTGAATAAAATATTCGAAATTCAGGTCAGAAAGTGATATCATAAATGATACCAAAATTCATTGGCAGTACGTGCATTTTATTAAAAATATGAATTTTTCTATCTGACTAATCTAAAATTTATTTTGTCAAGTTCCTACATATGTTCGCTGTGTAGCTCTATATAGGGCGTTCATTAAACTTACCTTACCTACATGTATTAAATCGGTGTGCGCAGATTTTATAAATAGTTGAGCTATTATTTAATGCAATGACCCTGATCATAAAACTGTCAAGATCCTTAAGGCAAATTCTTTGCAAAAGGATCCGAGACCCCGACCATAATGTTAAGTCTTGGAGAAAAAAAAACGAACCACCTTTATTTCGATCACTATTCGTACTAATGGCAAATTTAATCAGGGATAGCGTTCTCTACAAATTCAAACTCTTAATCGTCTTCTGATCGTGATTCAAAATTACGAGGTGTTGTCCTCGGATCTTTCCCCTAAAGGACTGATCCCGGACCGTCGTGTAGCTCTAGTACGACGTTAACTAAAATTACCATCAAACTCAAAAAAATTAAATAAAGGGATGTCTTCATATCAAATTGTGCACAAACTACGAAATTTGTAATAGAAACCATATTTTGACGCCAAATTAAATTCTGCATCGTTGAGTCAGTCGATATATGACTATCCAGACATTAAATCCTAAAGTTGGTATCTCAATTTCAGGGATCATCTCCCAAAAAAAAGGCGCCATTCGTAGATCGAGATTATAGCAATTTACCTGAATTACAAACGTATTTGTTAGCAATCTGAGGATTAGATTTATTATGCAAGTGTAAAAACAATATCAGAATTGAATTAGACAGCAATTTGGTATTTTTTTTGTAAATAACATCTACTAGAGCAACACAACGGGCTATTGACTTCGCTCCGGCATCCATCCCCTAAGGGAAAATTCTTAGAACAACAACACGTCATTTTGAACCACAGTCAGATGACGAGGCAACACCTGCACTCAATTCTCCAAACTTACACACCCACCCAACGTGAGGACTTTCGGCCACGACAGATTTAAGGTGCACCAGCCTCTACACCCATGCACTGACCCGGACTCGAACCAAGAACCTTCCGATCTAGAGGCTAACACCTTAACCACCAGATCGGTTAAATTGAACAGTAGGGTGGAGCGAAAAACACGAATTTCGGAAATTGAAAACGCCTATGGTGGGAATAGTTGGGGACTACCATGCTTATTAATAATACAAAATATGAGCTAAATCAATTAATATCTTCAGGTGCCAAAATCGTTTCGAAATTTTGCCAATTTTTTCACAAAAATTATAATAACGCATTTAAAAAACTTAATACATCTTATTTAAAGCCATGGATGGGTGAAATGAACTTCTCTGCTTGTAAAAAAAAGTGTTACACCTAACATTATCCCGGAAATTAAAATTTTTCCACTTTTTTTAGAGCGCTATATCACGCACGTCTCCATTCCTCTCAATAGACTCATCATTGCATTCCTCGCTACTAGGGTGCACGGACGCTTCCCTTTCTTCGCTTGTAAATCACTTTTATTTCACCACATGGAGTGAGGGTGTCTGGGTTTCTTTAAAAACCCGCCCACTTTTTATTTTTTAATATCTAGTAGGTGTATGCTCCTGCAAATGCCATACCGATCTAGTCTATCTAAGAAAACTAAGTCCTTTGCTCAAATTGATTCGCTTTCATTTGTTGGTGCGTATTTTACTGTGTATTTTTACTTATTTTAGATATTTTTTATATCGAATTTTAATCTTTAAGATCAGTTTTGTTTGTTAAGGATACACGCTTCTGTGAATAAGTCGGAATACCTAGGACACGATCAGTAGATGCATGTCCCGTGTTTGGAATGGCTGAAATAATGAAGCCAAAATGCTTCCAACATATGCAGATGTTATGAAGCATTATATTTGCATACAGAAAGATTATAAAAGAGATACTAGAATGTGGCTGATGTATGTTCAATTTTAATTAAAGAGCTTAAAGGATTGTGTGGGAAAAGTTCGATTCCAACTGTAGAAAACAAATAATATATATGCTGAAAAAAATACCACATAAAGCATATAGAAATATTAAGAAACTATTAAAAAATACTTGCAAACTAGATTTCTCGAAAAAGGTTGTGTCCTTCAGGGAATCAGCAGAAAAATATCTATTTGATATTACCATATGTAAATGTAAGAACTTTTTCAGTTGTACTTTCCCTATAGCTGAAAGAACTTTTTTAACAGATCAAAGGACATTTCGAAAAATGGTTATTGGAAACGTTTACTTTAAAACCAGCAGAATGCTTGAAGAAAAGATTGCAGTGTAAAGAAAGAGAAGCAGAGAGCCAAAACGTTCAGCTCAAAGATTGTAAAGGAAAACAATCCAAAATACTCTCGCCCTCTATTACGGGAGCTACTTTGAGTTTTAATTTGCTTAAGAATTCCAATGACACTATAAACACAATCATTGATAATAATTATCCGACTATTTCACAAACGAGAACTAAACTTCCAAATGTAGCTCAGGCTTGTGACAGAACTGTTGTTTCCGATAGTTTGGTAGCAATTCTAATAAATGCTGCTTTGAAGGATATGGGGAAAATTTACAAGGATGATTCTTCAAACATAGTTGATCGTAGTAAAATTAGAAGAGAAAGGACAAAGACCCGCAGCTACCTGAAAAGGAAAAATGAGGAAACTACCTCTTTATCAGAATATGGAATATACTTTAGTAATGATTAAAGAAAGAGAAAGGATTGCTAGAAAGACGGTAACAGAAGAACATATTGTGCTAATACTAGAACCAGGATTAAAGTACATGGGACAAGTCACTCCTACCCAACTGGCTCTTCTCAAAATATTAAAACAAGTATTTCAACTTTTTTGGAGCAAATATCGATCTTTCTAAGATGCAAATGGTTGGTTGTGGTGGTACAGTGGTAAATACAGTTTTGAAAAATGGAGTCATTCGACATATCGAGCTCTTTTTAGGACGTCCTGTGCATTCATTTATTTGTTTATTAGAAACAAATGAGCTACCTTTACGTCATTTGTTGCAACATTTAGAAGGGAAAACCACTTGACCAAAAGAATACAGCGGAGAAATTAGAAAAATGTTAGAATATTATGAAAAATGGTGTACGACGACAGATAGAATTTTAAGGTTATATGTTTCAACAGAAGATCCAACACATAACGCGAAAATATTAACAGAGTATGTTGTGAAGGTACACTCATATGTTTGGTTTAAAATTAAAAGCCCGTCATCCTGTCGGTACGGGAGTCTTCATTTTTCAAATATTTTAAATAAATCGAGATTTTTTCCTGAGGATTTAAAAATTGTAGTAGATATAACTTTGCAAAGAAATGCTTATTATGCCCATCCAGAAAATATTATTTTGGTGATGTTAGCTGATGATCGAAAACACGTCAGAGAATTGAGCCTTAGAAGAATTTAAAATTAGGCCCAAAAAATAATGTAGAAAAGAATGGTTGAGAGTTCAAAATTCCCAAGTCAAACTTCGAAGCAGACGATTACTTAAATCGAATTGAATGGCAATCGGATTTCATTACAGATCTACCACTTACAGTATCTCTTTCTGATGATCAACGGTATAGTGGTTAAGGTGTTAGCCTCTAGATCGGAAGGTTCCTGGTTCGAATCCGGGTCCGGGCATGGATGTTTGTAAACGTATGGTGTAGAGGCGGCTGGTGCACCTTAAATCTGTCGTGGCCGAAAGTCCTCACGTTGGGTTGGCGTGGAAGTTTGGAGAGTGGGGTGCCAGCTCAGGTGTTGCTTCGTCATCTGACCGTGGTTCAAAATTACGAGGTGTTGTCCTCGAATCTTTCCCTTAAGGGACTGATTCCGGACCGTCGTCAATAGCCCGTTGTGTTGCTCTAGTACGACGTTAACTAAAATTACCATTACCATTCTGATGATCAACTGAAGTCTATGATTTTAGACGTTCCAACCAATAGTAACATGTTTAACTTTCCATGCCATTCACAAGCAGTAGAACGTTGCGTTAAATTAGTAACTGAAGCATATAGTACAGAGGCATGAGATGGATTTATTCGGTGAAGAATTGATTCTAGACGTGCTTTACCCAGATTTGAAACCAAAAGCCAATATCAACCACTTAAAAGCTAAACCACTTGCCAGTAACTTCAGTTTAATTTTTTTATGATAAGCTAGTAACTTAATTTGAAATTATTATTTTTTTTTTTTTGGGGGGGGGGGGGGGGGGGACTCGTTATGCAGCCACCTCCTTGTGCTGAGTTCTGGATTGTTTTCATAATGCAAAAACAGCGAAGATCTGCATGGGGAAGCGACCGTGTAAACGCGTGGTCGCAATGATGAGTCTATTGAGAGGAGTTGAGACGCGCGTGATAGCGCTCTAAAAAAAGGGGAATTTTTTTATTTTCCGGGATAATGTTAGGTGTAAAACTTTTTTTTTTACACACAGGGAAGTTCATTTCAATCACCCATGGCTTTAAATAAGATGTATTAAGTTTTTTAAATGCGTTATTATTATTTTTGTGAAAAAATTGGCGAAATTTCAAAGCGATTTTGGCACCTGAAGATATTAATTGATTTAGCTCATATTTTGTATTATTAATAAGCATGGTAGCCCCCAACTATTCCCACCATAGGCTTTTTCAGTTTCCGAAATTCGTGTTTTTCGCTCCACCCTATTGTACAGTGACTCCCAAATGTGTTGAGGTGTTGTCTCGTCATCTGATCGTTAGGGGATCGATCCTCTGGACATAGACCTGCAATATAAGTAGACTGAGCATCGCTATTGAAAAAAGCTTCATGGTTGCTTGATTTGGCTTTTTATCGCCTCTCTTGGCGACATTTTCTTATCAAATGTTAGCGATGTGATGCGAATAATACTGAGTATATCTGGAATTATATTTTAACATTGTTGGGCAATGCAAATGAGTACTTACTTTTTCATTACTGAATACTTTTTGAATTAGTATTACTTTTTAATGTTTTTAGCTACTATAGAATAAACTTAAGTTCTCATTGGGATTAAGATTAACCAGTATGTTGGCTATAAACAAATTATAGGCAATAGATTAATTCCATATTTTATACAGAGTTATTCAACTGTATCAAGTGTGAAGAAATTATCTGTTTTAATTTCAGAAAATAAGTCAATGTTTATAAAAATGTAATGAGGTTAGCACGAATTCGAATTAATTAAAGAATAAATGCCCATGTTTGGAAATGACTACATCAATTAATGTGCATAATATTGAATATGCATAATACTGAATGCTTCTTGAATTTGAGTTACATTTTAACACTGTCGGGCAATACAAATGAATATGTACTATACTAGATTGCAACGTTTCTTGGCACAGACGCTCCGCCCTCGCGGAGGGATAAAGTGAGTGATCCGTCTCCTGTTGGGTTGCAGGCTTCCAACTTGGCGCATTAATCTAATTTGGCCTTAAATTTAGCACCTAATTGTTTTGACAGCTTGCCTGTCTCAGTTTATATAAAAAAAGCACAATTACAGTAGTTTTAAGACATTTTTATACAATTCATAATAGATAATATCGAACGATATTTTTGAATTTGCAATGGTATTTGTTTAAATTATTGCCTCTTAAAAATTTTCCAAAAGTATCCCAGGTAGCAAACGCAATTTTTGAGGTTATGTCAGAGAAAAATACGTGTGAGGTGTGCCCCAGCGTGTTATATTACTGTTCGAAAGAATATAATAGAATTTACCGCAATAAATACTTGCCTGAAAATTAAAAGAAGCTTGTATATAGTATCCTTAAAGTTGATTTATCTCAAATGCTGGAATTTTGAGTTGTCACTTTTCTTGCCGGGGTGCGATATGTCTGTCAATATTGCCCAGCGTAAAAATGACCTTCCTGGAAATATTGCTCAATATCGGTTTTCGACATTGATAAATATTATTTTCTGACTTTGTTCAATGAGTTTTACTTTATTGATTGATGTGCTTTTTTGTCATTGCTCAATATTAGCTTTACGATACTAATCGATGTTCTTTTTCAACATTACTCAATATCTGCTTCACAATATTGAATTATTTTCATTCAATATTAATCAATATACTTATGGCTAATGTGATTGTTTATTTAGAAGGCACACAAGATTACAGCTATCTTAAATTTTAAGTAGAATTCTAAAAATATTAATCATTAAAAAATATAATATAATAGTTTATAAAATTGAAGAACGTATAATTTTTTTAACTTTTAATAATTAGAACTATATTTATAATAATTTTTGTAAATAATGAATATTAATATTTTTTAATGATTAATTTATTTGTTACAAACTTATAATAGAATAAAAAAAATTAGAGGAATAACCTTGAGTGTCCTCTAAATAAATCATCACATATTCCATAAATAGGATATGAACCCCGTTAAAAACGCTTAGTAGAAGGTTATATACTTCACAGTTTCAGTAGTTCCTGAATATCTTTCTGACAATCGTCGCGATGCCATTCTATCAATTTATGAAACACATTCATAACGATTGTCTTTGCAGAGCTTTTCAGAGCACTGCCTTTCTTGAGCGGTTGAAAACTTAACTTCTAATAGAATCCGGAGTTAATTCCATTATTAATCACAAAATACTCAGATATAGAGATTCAAAAATACTAACAACAAATGAAACGCACGTTAATCGAAAGATAAGTAAATATCTGCCAATGTCGCCAAGCAACAAGAATCGAGGGCGCGTGGAAAATGCTGGTTGGCTCTTATTGGCTGGCGCGCGCGATTCTAAATGAAATTACTACGCCGCACGTAAAAGGCAAAATACTCAACATTTCACGCTAATTACGACAAAAAAATAGTTACATATGTGTGGGGTTAACAAATTAATCACATTTATTAGTTGCAGTGCCTAATTGCACTCAAATATCGGACAAGGCGCTGAGAACTATTTGTTTCGTTTGCTCTCAGCGCATTCCTATTGTGCCAAGAAAGCTTGTCACTGAGTATATTACACTACTGAATATTTTTTTATTACTTTTTAATGTTTTTAGTTTGAGCTACTATATATATTTAACTGAAGTTCTCATTATGACTAAGGTTAACCAGCACATATACAAACAAAACAGTTCGCTTTTAAGATAAATAAATTGTAGTCAATAGATTACTCTCAGGTCTGGAGTTCATATTAAAATTTGGTACAAGATAATTGTGTTCTAAACCTGACATTCTTTAATTAATTAAATATTTTATATATATTTCTTCAAGCCTCTAGATCGGAAGGTTCCTGGTTCGTAACCGGGTCAGGACATCGATGTTTGTAAGCGTATGGTGTAGAGGCGGCTGTTGCACCTTAAATCTGTCGTGGCCGAAAGTCCTCTCGTTGTGTTGGTGTGGAAGTTTGGAGAGTGGGCTGACAGCTCAGATGTTGATTTGTCATATGACCGTGGTTCAAAATTACGAGGTGTTATCCTCAGATCTTTCCCTTAAGGGACTGATCCCGGACCGTCGTCAATAGCCCGTTGTGTAGCTCTAGTACGACGTAAAATAAAGTTACCAGTTGCCAAAGATAACACAGCGTAATTTTGAACCACGGTCGGATGACAAGGTCACACCTGAGCTGGCAACCCTCTCCTAACTTACAAGCCAGAGTGAGGATATTTGAGGCCGCGACAGATTTAACGTGCACCAGACCCTTTTGTACACCACTATGATTGGATTTGAACTCGCCACCCTCTGCTCTTCCAACGAGGCTACCGCGGCCCTGTCGAGTTGCAGGACAAATTCGTATTATTTGAGTTCTATTTATCGAATGTTTTGCTAGTGTTTGTTGCAATTTTATCACGACCTATATTTTGACACAAAGAAAATTGAGACTTTTTGCGAGGATCATATACGATTTTAAAACGGCACTTAAACTACAAGCAATTGCATTTGTTAAAGATCAAGAACCACGTCTCAAAACTTTCCACTTGTGGCTATCATGTACTGGCCTTGCTATCACGGTACAAGAGGTTCTCTTAAGCAACGGTTTCCTAAGAAAACGGAGCCGTTATCTAGCAGCCATAACGTAGCTGTGGATGGCGTCACTAAAACGTCGTTTATACAAACAGAGGACCTTGGTTTCAGAGATGCCAGTTCAGAAGTTTTACCTTGAGATCTAGAGGTTCCAATTCGCTTCAGAGGTAAAAACAGGGTTTGGAAAAAGAACAGAGGTTTATGTGGAGGTCTGAAATATAATTGCCGTTAATACGTCGTTTGTAAACTAGCCTAGGGGATTTTTGTTGATTTTAGTTGGCAACACTGGCTTGCTGGTTTTTCAGAAGTGATTCCGCATAGATTAACCTAGGTTCAGAGTGACCATTTCTACTCCGTGTTGCACAAAGGTCAAGAAGAATTACAGAATCGAAGTAGGCTTACCGGAATCCACATAAGTGAGATAGTCTTCATTATATAACGGCTTAGAGTGCCAATCGATTGAATGAATGAACATGGCGTCACAGTATAAACATTATCAAGTGAACAGTTGAATGTTGTAGCTATTAATCTTCGCTGTAAAGAATTCACACTCACGTATTGTAAAAACGAGCCATGGAGAAAGAAAAAATCGTCAAATAGTTTTCATTTTTTGATAACACCAATCTATTTGAGACAATAGAGTGTCAAGAACACTAAATTTGTATTTTAAATAATTCTTCGGTTGTCAAGTTACTTCCATCATCTGGTGTTTCATCTTTTTCCATTACCTCAACTCTTCTCTTTCGTTTATTAAGAAATCCCTTCTCTGTACCCATTTTTTCAGCCAAATTTTGTTCTTCCAGGAAATTTGTTTCAAATCCTTATCTCGAACTCCTTGTAATGTTCTACGTAATCCAGTAAATAATTTTATTCTAGTCTATCAACAAATTTTTCTATTGTAATGCTTTATTTGTTCGATCGATGCATTGTAGAATTTATTCCATATAGAAAGAGTACAAATAAATCTAATTTATTGGCAAAGACAAACACAAATTAAATAATCTCTGCACCAGTACCAAAAGAAGTAATCATTTCTGGAGTAGTAGATGCAGCCTGGACCCCAGCTAAATTTAGATTACGAGCTGCACAAGGTACAAATTTCGCTAAATTATTTATTTACTCTAACTACGAACACTTACTCCCTTAGAGTTGCCAGTCATGTTTGCACCGTTGTTAAAACCCACCCCCTGCAATCCTAAATATACAATTTATCAATTTCTAGTTTATTTTTAAAAAAAAATCATTGATAAACCTTCTCCCGTTTTTTCATGTGACTGAATAAAGCTGATGAAGCTTTCTTCAATCATTACCTTTTCATTACAGTCAACATGGACATATTTTATCATCTGACTCATTTGCTCTTTTCTTGAAACATCAGAGGTGCAGTCGAATAAAATGGATGTAGTACTTTGCTTTCTAAATTCTGCATGATTTAATTTCTAGCTTCGTCCCCAACTTATTTCATTTTGAATAGTGAGTGAGAAATAAGAAACTGAACATTTTTTGTGTTTTCAATACGTTTCTTTAATGTAGTTCTACGAGCATAAAGGCTAGTAAATTCTCATCTCCAATAATTTTATCTGAACCTCTAAGAGCAATCTTATTTTTGGCAGAATAGAATAGCATCCAATATTTATTTTCCGTATTTCACGCCATATCATTTTTTCTTTGTTTATTGAATTAACAACATAATAATCAGTTACATTTCCTGATTTGAGATTCTTTTCCATATTTCCATACGAATACTTTCCATTTCACCTACGAATTTAAGTGCTCCGGAGAATTTTCGTGTTGGGAAATAACCGAATAAAGATACCTCCAATCATGAAATCCTTTTTGTGAGTCTGAAAGATTAAACAATTTGTCCAAAAAAAACATGCAATGAAAGCAAAATACTGCATTTGGATGAATGGAATATAAAAATCCATTTTCTTTTAGCAGTTTTTCCATTAATTTGTTACCAGTCCTTGGCATATTTTCGCCCTGAATCGTCTGCTTTCAACGTGTTAAAGCTAATGTTGCCTTGATCTGGACCATGTGTGACAAGGTAATACACATATTATTTTATTTGTAATAGCAGGCCAGGAACGGGGATAGTTGTAATTTAGCAGTATTTCTTTTGGAACAGTAGAGCACATATTTTGTACGGTATTATCGATTTGTGAGACAGTACTTTGTGTAGATCATTCTCTTTTGAATTATTATGGGGCAACTGTTGTAAAATAATTTGTGTCTTCTTGCAGTGGCTTCTTATTTTTACTTTTCTGAGAATTGTCGTTCATTGAAGGGTTAGATTCAAAAGTAGTGTTGTATCATCAGCTTCTGAAGCTGTAGTACATTTGACCTCTTCCGCACTTCCTCCGTTTTCGAATGTTTCTGTTTTTAGCCATTTAACAAATTGTTGGCACATTGATCCGCATTCTTCAAATTTTCGTTTCCATATATTTTTTTAGAACAACCGACATAGTCCGAGAGCTGATGATGAATTTTGGGAAAGTACTTTAGGCACTATGAAATTGTAAAATAGTAGAAATTCAATGTTAGTTGAATAGGGAATCGAGGGTCGGGAACGCCGTTTGCGGTTATTTCGCTACTGCGCAGCATAGGATATTTGCCAAAAATTCATCCCACCGAGTATCATTTAGGCACTTAGAAATTTTTTTAATCTCTCTTTTTAGCATTTATAGAATACAGAAATAAGATTCCCAGACTGTTTAGACGGTTTTAAAGTACAGCCCGACTGCCCTGAATTTGTATTATAATCTACGCAAAAAATATTCTTTAGGCACTCTGAAATTTTTATAGCATGTTTATTAATTACTATTGAAAATATGTGCAAAAAGCTAGACGAATACGGCGGTTTTAAATAATAAGCCGACGCAAATAAAGATTTTACATAAGTATCGGCAGCTGCCGGGGAACTGGCTACCCTAGAAGGCAGTGCCTTGGCTCGCCGGTCTGTGATGGATTGCGGAGGAACCACGTGACTCGAGTTTGATGGGCAGCTGGGTATAATTACCAAGCATTTTGGAGGAGTTTATTTTTTTTCACACAAATGTGACCACGCTGAAAATTATTTTGAGGTCATTGCAATATTGTTTTTAGAGGTATTTTAAATACGGTTTTGTTATTAACATTTTAAGTACACTGCTGGCCACCTAAATTGCAACACCAAGAAAGACAAGAGATATCGCAACAAAATTAATTTTTAGATAACATGTTGACCAAGTATCAAATGATTAAATTTATAGACTTCTGTGAAGTGTGGTTCCTGCCAAAATCAATATCCAGATAAGCCGCCATTGATGGAGATCACCGCTGCCACACGCCTCGGCATCGATTCAAAGAGACTTTGGATGTGTTCTTGGGGTACAGTAGACCAAGCAGCTTTCACACGTTGCCAAAGTTGATCTGGTGTGGCAGCTGGGGATCTAATCTGGGTCAATCGTTGAGCAACCATGGACCACATGTTTTCTATCGGCGAAAGATCCGGAGAGCGAGCTGGCCAGGGAAGCAATTCAATCTGGCGATTGACGAAGAACCCTTGGACAATGCGTGCCACGTGTGGTCGCGCATTATCCTGTTGAAATATGGCTGTGGGCAAGCCCTGAAGGTAAGGAAGGACAACTGGCTCCAACACCTCGGAGATGTAGCGCTGGCTGTTTAAAGTACCGTCAATGCGTACTAGAGGAGTGCGAGAGTGATATCCAATACCTCCCTATACCATAATACCCGGTGCAGGACCAGTGTGGCGGTGCATAACGCAGCTGTTCAGCATCCTCTCTCCACGGTGTCTCCAAACTCGAATCCGACCATCGTGGTGTTGCAGACAGAAGCGCGACTCGTCAGTAAAGACAATTTCATTCCATTCTGCCGTCCACATCCTTCTTTCATCGCACCATTGGCAGCGGAGACGTCTGTGGTTCTGCGTCAAGGGTAGACGAAGCAATGGACGTCTTGCGGACAGACCTCTCTGCTGTAAACGGCGTCGAATGGTACTCGCAGACACTAGATGATGCGTTACAGACTGAATGCCCTGTGCTATGGTTCGTGATGTGGCTGAGCGATCCATCACTGCCATACGCACAATATGCCTGTCATCACGTGAAGTGGTGCACTGAGGTGGATGCGATCGAACACGTCGGTCTGTCGTACCCTCCTGCATCCAACGATCACATATCCGCATTACAGTTGTTTCGCTTCGTCCAACACGACTACCGATTTCCCTGAAAGATAATCCACAATCTCGGTAGGCCACTATCCTTTCTCTGTCGAACTCGGATACTTGATCAAAAGATGATCACTGTTTTCTACGAAGCATAACTGATCGTTTTTTTGAAAAAACCACAAGAAAAACACAATTGCCGAACTTGAAATCGTCGAAATCTCCAAGCCTTAAATAGCGTTTTGAAGTGGGGCCACAGGCGCGCGTGATGTGCGTCTGCGCTGAAATTCTAATCATTTGCATATCTCACCTCCGTTAATGCATGTTGTAAATTTCATATTATTTGCATGCTTCCTTCAGGGTGTTGCATTTACGGTGGCCAGCAGTGTATTAACATATGCACATGTGTATTTAACTATGTATGTATACATAGTAATAATAATTAATTATTATAGTGATCATAACTGGTTTTAGTAACTACGCATTTTATAGGTTAGATAAAATTATATTTTTAGAGGTTATATATTATTAATGTACAATGGAACCAAAAAATTTGAGTAGTGTAATTTGTGAAAAAAAAACAAAAAAAAAACAATAATCTACTATGATAAAAGGTGCCTGTATGTGTGTGGACTGTTCTGACGAATCTATGGCACATACAATTATGAGACTTGGCACACAAGCAGTCCGAATTTATTGAAATTTTCTATATATCGCGCTCGAATTTTAAAATTTAATCTAGAACATTTTTAAATGAATTTATTTATTAGCTTTTTTCACCATCCTTTCTTCTGTTTCGGAGAAAGAAGAAGGACCATGATTTTGATAATTTCGCAATTTGGAACCATTTATTTCACCTTCCATTTTTCTTTTGCTCCGAAATGCGACGTCACTCGGTACCACTCACTTGTGCCAAGTTTTCCGATTCTAGCGTGTTTTGTCAAATGGGCACACAAGTAATGGTAATTTTAATTAATGTCGTACTAGAGCAACACAACGGGCTAATGACGACGGTCCGGGAACAGTCCCTTAAGGGAGAGATCCGAGGACAGCACCCCATAATTTTGAACCACGGTCAGATGACGAAGAAACACCTGAGCTGTCCATCCACTCTCCAAACTTCCAAACCAACTCAACGTGAGGACTTTCGGCCACGACAGATTTAAGGTGCACCAGCCGCCTCTACACTATACGCTTACAAAGATGCATGCCCTGACCCGGATTCGAACCAGGAACCTTACAATCTAGAGGCTAACACCTTAACCACCATACCAATCGGTCGGCATATATATTCCTAGTATATATAAACATACACACATAGGTATATATATTATATCGGACGGTAGAATCACTTTAGCAAATTTCTTCCCTTAAGGGACTGATCCCGGACCGTCGTCAATAGCCCGTTGTGTTGCTCTAGTACGACGTTAACTAAAAAATTACCAATTAGCAAATTTCAAGCCTTTTTTGCTCAATTTTTCAAAATGGTTTTGCTCTGTGCAAGTCTTTCTTGATTAAAAATAATCACTTTATCAATACTGTTTTTTTTTTTTTTTTACAAAATTCACAACTCACAGTTTTTGGTTCCATTGTACATTAATGATATATAACCTATAAAATACGTAGTCACTAAAAAGAATTATGATCGCTATAATAATTAACTGTTATTACTATGTATATACATAGTTATATACACATGTGCATGTGTTAATGCTTAAAGTGTTAAAATAGTAAAACCGTATTTAAAAAACCTTAAAAAAAAATTACAATGAGGAAAATAATTTTCAGCGTGGTCACATTTGCGTGAAAACAAAAAACTCATCCAAAATGCTTTGTAAGGCCCGGTGCACACATCCGGTTTTTCAACGTGCGGTGCCACTGCGGTACCATAGCCCAACTATGCACACATAACCGTGAAACGACGCACGAATTCATTTCGCGCCATTTGCGATAAATATTCTATCGTAGGAAACGTATTTATTTTGCTTACTTGGTGTAAAAAAAGTATATTTTGTAACAAAATAGACGTTACTGGATACAACCATTTATAAATTACTATTTATATTCCACTTGTTTATGAAAACAGGCTACTTCAGAACGGAGACTCCTGTGCTTCGCCGTGGGGAACTGCAATACAAATTCACGCAAGTAGGACGTGCGGCGCCCCAGCGGCGCTGGAGGCATGTGTGCACTGCTCCATTGGATCTAATGTATCTCAGAACGCACTTGCGGTAGCGGCGCCGCACGTTGAAAAACCGGATGTGTGCACCTGGCCTAATTAGCCCGAGCTGCACAATTTCAGAGTGCCTAAAGAATATTTTTTGCGTAGATTATAATACAAATTCAGGGCAGTCGGGCTATACTTTAAAACCGTCTAAACAGTCTGGGAATCTTATTTCTGTATTCTATAAATGCTAAAAAAAGAGATTAAAAAAAATTTCTAAGTGCCTAAAGGATACTCGCTGGGATGAATTTTTTCCAAATATCCTATGCTGCGCAGTAGCGAAATAACCGCAAACGGCGTTCCCGACCCTCGATTCCCTATTCAACTAACATTGAATTTCTACTATTTTACAATTTCATAGTGCCTAAAGTACCTTCCCAAAATTCGTCATCAGCTCTCCTACTAACAATTACTTAGACATTTTTAAAATAGAACTAAACAAAAATATTATATTTAACATGTTTCCTGTACAAGTATAAAACTCTAATAAGATACTGTAAACTGTATACTAACTAATATTTATAGAGCGAATGCAAGCACGTGGCGAAATGTCATTTACTTTGATGCCCTCGTATCTCATATTCCCATGTTTTTTCCAACCAAATATTTTATAGAAAATAAGATAAACCGAAAATTTGCTGCATATGAAATTACTTATTAAACAATTTTACTATAAAAGTTAACTGGTACAATAAAAAGTCCTAAACGAAATAGTCTACAAGTACATAAAAACTTAACATTACAAATCCCTTCACTATACAAATACAAAAGTACAAAATTACGAACAGAAATAACAAAATTGACAGGGTTTTCCAAGCACGTTCGTCACGTGCATGTGTTAATGAAATCCTCAAAATAATGCAGTCAAATAATCTAATATTAGTACTTGCATTCTTACCTGTTTTCAGAAACACATATGCTAGAAAACACAAGTATTGTGACTACGTTGCTCTATTCTCCCTGTTACTTAATCTAAGTTAGACACGTTGAAAATATTAGTCAGTTCTTGCCATTCATTCGAATGTTCATGTTGGTGAGCAGGGACATATATAGGGTATAAGTAAGGCAAAATTTAATCCCATACCGCGCAGTAGAAAGGCGGGAAAATATTTTAAAATATAATTTCTTATGAACATAATTTTGGGCCCCCCATTACTAGTGGGCCCTATGCGGGTGTACCTGTTACTAGTTACGGCACTGTACACAACACTGAATAAATATTCATTAAATAACGAATTTTGCTTAAAAAGTGTATGTTATTAAGAACAATACTGCATAGACGGGGGACTTACTTGAAAAAAAAGTTCGTTAGCCCTTTTTTGGCATCTTTTTCAAAGGCGTATTAAAGTTGGAAGAAAAAATAAGGCATACCCATATGAATCTTAATTCATCAGCACGAAGCAGTAAAAATAAAATAAGCATAATGCGCTTATAAATAAACTAGCCACTGTGTGGCTATACCGGCGTTGCCCCTGCCCGTGGTGTTGATTTGCCAATCCGTTCAAATTTTTAATCTATCTTTAACGGTCTAGGAGATAGAAAAAAGAACTCTGACTGTAAATCATTCCTCAGGTAAAATCAAAGCGGAAACGAAAAAAATAATTTTCTTCGCGTTCTGTCGGAGGAAAAAAACTTGCCATGTATCCAACGGCTGACGTGGCAAGGTCATTTCCGGCGTTTCTTGTCTCTCTGGTAGAAACGCGTTGAAAAACCGATGGAGAATAAAACTATTAAATTCATTTAAAAATCTTCTAGATTGAATTTTAAAATTTCGCCGCGACCCAAAAATAGCAAAAACTTTGGACTACCTGTGTGCCAAATCTCATTGCTGTAATAGCCGCCATAGAAAGTCAGGATTTTACAGCCTGGAAACAAACAGACAAACAAACGTATTGTTTTAAAATAGTACAGATGTCATGTGTGTGCTTAGCACATGGCATAAAAAATATCGATATATATCGGCGTTGTTTAAAATATCGTCGATTATATCGCGCCTTTAGATATATCGATATATCCCATATCTCTAAGTCAGAGATTTTCTAGAGGTAAACGCCTGCTAAACAGAGGTACTTTGTTCTGAAAACCTGGCCCCGCTGGTTGGTATCCTAGAGAGCATTGATTGTGAGCGTAACGACTCGAATTAACAATTTGAGGAGCCGCCATTTGCATGACGATCGTCATAACGGTCTCAATCAGTTGGGGAACGTTTTTTCTCTTGTAACGGACCATTTCATTTCCTACGCACAAACTATTCGAGCAAAACAAATACAAATTTTTGTCTGGCATTGTTTAGCTATTTTTTGTAAAATCGGGATCGTTAAAAATAGATTGAAAATTACAATTGATTTTCTTTTTCAATAATTTTTCAAAGGTAACTTTTTTTTATTTTTGCAATACGAATATGGGCGCGTTTGCTTTGGAATGTGTCCAGCTCGATTTTTAATATTTTATCACATATTTTAGTCATAAAAATATATTATGTACATTTAATTCTGTGTTATTGCACGAACCTTTTTCACTCGAATTTGATTTAATACCAATTAAAAATAAATGTTTGATTCTTTTTTTACGCAAATCGTTTTGATTTAACACAAGCGGGTCAAGACAATTTTTAAGAATTTTTTTGCCAAAATTCTTAGAATTTTTTTTCATTTGTGGCTTAGTAGTATCACGCATGAATTGAGTAGTATCACGCATGAATTGAGTAGTATCACGCATGAATTGAGTAGTATCACGCAAAACAGCTAGTGTGTGCGTTTTGAAACGCGTGCTTTCATTTAGCAATGCGTACATCTAGGTGTCTATGTATGTATTATCAACGTTTTTATTGAATTTGGTGCACATCTACGTTATACGGTATCATTGTTTTAGCCCATTAAATATATTTTATTTTAGACCCCAACGAAAATTGTCAGATTATATAAACAACGAGACTTTATAGGATCCTGTAAAAAAAACCAAGCCAATGCTGATTCTAAAGGGCTTCAATGTTTTAAATTTTTTATTACAAAAAATATCGACAAATCATGATTCATCTTTTCTTTAAAAGTAACAATTAATAAAATCTGTGTAAAACCGATTTGTTTTGTACACGAATAATTTTTTTTCATTTAAAATGCAAATTTACTTTAATACATTTTCATTACATATGTATTTTATTGCAATGAAATAAGAAGCTTAAAACGAATATTTTCATATTTTATTTTTATTTTTTTTTATTGCTTGAACGTAAAAGTACTAACCACAATTAATGGTTAATGCTGCACTGCATAATTATGTTTCCACTCAACAGCCCCTGGGCCGTTGAAGTAATTTTTAAATATTTTCCAAACTTAGTGGAATTTAATCTGGCACGGACATTGTGTTCTGCCAATGGGATTAAATTTTCCGTGGATAATGGAAGTGCATCATCAATATGTATTTGACCTAGAGCCAGTACTTTTGCTTGCTGTAAAATGTTATATAGTATGTAGGCACATATAATCACACTGTCTATAGTTTCTGCGGCAGTAGCTAAAGGTAGGAAAAAAAGCCTAAAGTAACCGCATACAATTCCGAAAGTATTTTCAGTTGTCCTTCCAGCTCGAGATAGTCGGTAGTTATGTACAGCTTTTGATAGATCATGTAGAGATTGCTGTCTTGGGTAAGGTTTCATCAAGTTTTTGTGCAGAGCAAAAGCTTCATCTCCCACAATCACATGGGGAACAACACCACGTAGTTTTGAACCACGGTCAGATGACGAGGCAACACCTGAACTGGCACACCATTCTCCAAACAACCACACCAACCCAACGTCAGAACTTTCGGCCACGACAGACTTAAGATATACCAGCCACCTCTTCAGCATACGCTTACATAACCATGCACTAACTCGGATTCGATACAGGAAGTATTTCTGTAAAATTGTTATCTTTGTACAGTTGTTAAGTTTTTTCACATAGAACTGGTTTTATTTGTACCAATGTCCAAATATTAAATCTAAATACATATTTTTCAACATTATGTCATTTTGTCACCGCAGGTGACCCATTACCTCCCTACATGTGTCAGGTTGAAAGTTGACAAGGTCGCCCACGGATAAGTGAGGAGTGCAAGCACTCTTGATTTACAGTATTGTGGAGACCCTCATAGGGAGGACCCTACTAAACACAATTGACGCAAGAGTCTTCGTGGACTGGAGGAGCCTTACAGTTTATGTGAACAAAATTTTAAATCCGTATTCATGTTTCCGCGTTTGACAAGTCATATAATAAGCCACGATTTCCATGCAGGCCCGTACTGGCCAGGTGGAACAGGGGGACGTGTCTTCACAGGACACCGTTTGTTTAAATAAAGTGCATGTCGGCACTGTAAATATTCTTACTTCCCGAAATGGGCGCTGCGGTGCATTTACGGGGCAACCTTAGTTAAACAGGTAACTCGAAATTCAAAGGGCATCGCGTTGTTTTTACATGGCGCTCTTAGTTAAACGGGTACCTCGAAATTGTAAGGGCGTCGCTTTGTTTTTTCAAGGCACCCTTGGTTAAACAGATGCCTCGAAATTTTAAGGGCGCCTATAGTTAAACAGGTACTTTGAAATTATAAGGGCGCCGCGATGTTTTTAGAAGGTGCCTTTTGTTAAACGTGTGCACTGACATGGTAAATATCCGTGATTTCTGAGTTGTGCTCTGTAGTGTCTTTAACAGGTCACCCTTTGTTACAGGGCCGTATCCAGGGGGGGGGAGGGGGTTATAGGGTTCAACCCCCCCCCCTCCTCCCGAAATTCATCCTCCCAAAAATTGCTATTGATGCATTTTTTGAAAAATAAAAACATTTTAAAATTTTATGATAAATATGTAAACAAATTCAGCGGTGGCGAATAGAAAATACTCTCCCGAACATTAAAAGGTGGTGTACTTATTTCATAAAGATGCTAAAATGTTACACAAGTACAATTTAACGTGAAATAATTTTTGCTACAAATTTGTTTTTATTTTACAATACAAAACGACGTTTTCCTTCTGATTTTAAAAATCGCTCAATGACATCATCAGTGTTCAAATTTATCTCTCTATGAATGCACATTAAGGCCAGGCCACATTCAGTCGAGTTTTGCCTGTTGAATTCCTTAAATAGGTTTTCAACCTCCTTAGAGTGGAGAAAGTTCTCTCTGGTGTTGATGTTGAGACTGGCAATGTTGATAAAATTTGAAGAAGTTTACTAATGTTTGGAAAAATATATGGTGGTATATAAAAAATGGTTTTATTGCACTTGAAATAACCTTCACAATAGCAGAGTTTGGTTTTTCATTTACCTTTTCCCACTTCGACTGCCAAACGCAAATTTCAGTATTAAAAGTAGCTGGTTGAGGGAGGATTTTTGCATAAAATGTGATACATTCTTCCAAATCCTCTGGACTAGCTGCTAGACATCTGCTAGGAATCCGTTTTGGTAACAATGAAATTAAATTGTTATGTTTTGTAAATGTGTCACAAAGCTGCTGTATATACAGATTCAACTTGTAATATTTGCAAGTTTTAGATGTGATATTTTCTCTATGGGCTTCTCAGTCATTCTTGGGAAATCCATTACTCCATCATTTTGAAGCACCAATGAAGAAGCTGCTTCAAACATAATTTTAAAGTCTTCGTCTGCATTACTGCGAAAATTATCAAGAACATAAAGGACATTGTCAACATGGTCGCATGCTTCTGACAGATCTGTATTGACATCTTGCAGAGCTTTACATAGCGGAAAAAAATATTCTCAGTTACAAACAAAGGTAGCACAAATTTACTGCTTCGTATAGCGCACAACAGTTGGTATGCATTTCTAGTCGGCACAAATTCCAAAAAGTATTCCCTAAAGCCTCCCTTTCTTCGTCCACATATCGAAAGCATATTGAAATTTGTTCTGTGTGTGCAATGTCTGTCGTTTCGTCTGCCATCACAGAAACATTTTGGGGCATTCACTTTCTGTGAACTTTGATACTTCCGTTAGCCGTGGAGATGTCGGGTTTGCACTCAGTACCCCGTGGCTCCAGCAAGACTACTGTTCATTTTGCAACCGGAACCTGGTAACGTTATGATTAAAAAATAATGTTAAAAAGAGAAAAAGCTGAAAAAGTTTATCGCCAGAAGGGAGCTATGAGAGAACCGAGGGTTCTCAGGACTGATTAATTGTAATCATGTTAAACTAATTCTTTGTTTTTATCTTTTAGATCTTTGTGGCTGTCCAGTTCCGTGATGTTTTTGTTTTTAATAAACTTGTTGACATCAAAGAAAAGTTTCCGCGTATTTCCCACATCAGCTTTCCCCAAGCATGATACTTTCCTAACAATTTTATCTTGGATGATATTTCCACAAATCTGAATTAATTGATTTCGAATCAATGGACTTGTACGTTGTGCTTTTCCGGAACCCGATTCCATATGTTTTTGCAGCATCGAATCCCCAGAAGAAACTCTGAATCTCAGTAAAGCATGGAAATTCCCATTATTAGCATTGCTGCAACTTTCACTCTCCCAAAATCGTGGTTCCATCGTAGAGCTAATTCTTGTAGCCCACAAAGTACACAGTCCTGTCACATTAATGTGACCACCTGTCAAAAGCCCGAATAACCACCTTTGGCAGAGCGGACCGCTGCGAGACGTGCAGGAAGAGAGTCAATTAGGTTTCTGATGATGAGTGCACCCAGTGAATGCCAGGAAAACATTCCCCAAACCATAATGCTCCCTCCTCCAGCCTGGATCCTTCCAGCAATTGTTGCAGGGTGTTTGCTTTCAGACGTTTCACGCCGTATACGCTGTGACAACTTCACAGCTGGGGGGTGGAAAATTGCTGAACAAAAAGTACCAAGTCAGTACTGCTTTCTGGAGTATTTTAATTGATGACTTTGTACATAAATTTACAGAAGTTGATGAAGAGTTCAGATACAAAATTGTCCGTACTGGGACTTATTCGGTTCCCTACCTGGGACCTCTGAGTCTCGCTAAATCAACCGCACCGTTGAAATCTCAGCGTAGTCTGCCCCTTCGTTCTCTTCGAACTCGGGTCGGCCAAAAGGGGTGGGGAACGTCCTCTCTTCTCCCATTGGCTAAAGTTCACCTTGGCAGGCTTTCCAAAAGATTCCAGAATGTTCTAGCCCCGCCGAGACGACTTGTTGTCTGAACTCCTTGCGACCACAGGAGAAGTCGGCACAGATGAAAGAGCCCCGACTCTCCTGGGAACCAGAACAGCACCTTGGTGTCTAGACAGACCGAACTCCTCCATTAGTGGGAAGAAAGAGCGTGGACGCGTTGTCACAACGCTAACGTCCATCTGTCCGATGGAGCATAAAACGTGATTCATCGGAAAAAGCCACCTGTCGCCACTCTGTGGATGTCCAGTTGCGGTACTGGCGTGCAAATTCCAGCCTTCGTCGCCAATGAACAGCAGTCAGCATAGGTGCCTTCACCAGGCGTCTGCTGCGGAGGCCCATGCGGAGCAACGTTCGCTGAACCGTTATTGAGGATACACTCTTGGTAGCCCCTTGGTTCATCTGGGCGGTCAATTTCTCAACAGTTGCATGTCTATTCGCCCGAACGCATCTCCGTAGCCTTCGTTCACCTCTTTCATCTATAGCCCGTGGTGCATCACATGTGCCACGCCGCTGATTTTGGATAGTGCCATTTTACCATGCAAGGTATACTTTTACCACGGCGGCACGCGAACAGTTCACAAAATTAGCCGTTTCCGAAATGCTTCCACCCTTGGCCCGAAAGCCAATAATCATGCCCTTTTGGACGTCGGATAAATCGCTACGTTTCTGCATTATGCCAACGATTGAAATGCTTTCCGATGCCCTAGGATATCCTTTATATACACTCCAATGCAATATACTGCCACCTGCCTTTTGTGATTGGTTATTTCACGTTGACGTCGAAAGTAGGTGGTGGTCACATTAATGTGACTAGACTGTGTATAATGGTTTCTACGACAGATCGCAATTTTTCTTTGTTTTCTGCTACTTGCATGATAACGTTCGGCAGACATTTGGTTGATAATTTTCTTGGTCTTCCCATCAGCCACTGATACAAAAATGCTCTGCTTGCTGGCAGCATTTTTTGTGGTATGTTGTTTCTGCATGTTTTGAAAAATCCTCAAGGGCATTCTTCCAATTAGTGTAGGCTTTACTGACTAAGGCACCAAGATGTTGATGACTTCCTTCACCAACTTCTTCAACGGAGAATAAAACACAAGCCTTGCACAGGGCCCCTTCTAAATGTTGCGAATACACAAGCCATGAAATTTTTGTTGCCAAGACCTTTGGAACTTTAAATTCAGATTTCTTGATACTGGTAATTTGAAACTAACGTCTTACTACAGCAACACAACGGGTCGGATTGACGACGGTCCGGGATCAATCCCTTAAGGGAAAGATCCAAGGACAACACCTCGTCATTTTGAACCACGGTCAGATGACGAAGCAACACCTGAGCTGGCACCCCACTCTCCAAACTTCCACACCCACCCAACGTGAGGACTTTCGGCCACGACAGATTGAATGTGCACCAGCCGCCTCTACACCATACCCTTACAAACATCCATGCCCGGACCTGGATTCGAACCAGGAACCTTCCTATCTAGAGGCTAACGCCTTAACCCCTATACCGGTTGGTCGACTTTTGATACTGGAAAACAATAGGATGGAGGGGGGACCCACGGGTTTCTCAGTAACATTTCTTTTCTTAGGTCATCAACGCTTATCTTTACAAAGGATCCCACATCATTTTCACAGAACACCCCGGTCTTATTACGAGGATCATCATATTCTATAGCTTTCTGCAGATTTGTTGGGTTGACACCTATATCCTCTGCACTCTTAGAGATGTTACCTTTATCCGAATCTATATTTTTATTAAAAAAAGTCCCAATAGAAAGTTATTGTTTCATTGTATTAAATTTAAACATCAAAACGCATGTTCAAATTTCAACGAAAACAACAATCCACAAAACAAGAGTGCAGTTGAGCTGTCAAACTGCATACAATTTTTTTAAAGCATATTTTATTTTAATATAATATGGTTCTTAAATATAATTCTGACTATTTTAATATTTTTATATTATAAATGTGAGTGTGAAATATTTTATTCAATGCAATACAAAACAGCCATGTTCAAACACTTCAGTTAGAGGTTCCTAATTTTCACTTCCATCAAAATTATTTCCATATTTTTTTCTTGACTCAAATTTTACCCACTTTTTTTAAAGCACTCTGTGCCCCCTTCCCCTGCCATTCGACAAATTTATAAAAATGCAGAGGTGTGGAGGTAAAATAGGCTTGTACAAAGGAATCCAAATGTTCAAGATTTTTTTTAATCAACCCCCTCGAATCAACAGTCTAGTTACAGCCCTGTTTACAAGTGTCAGTTTCTTTTATCCTCTGAGCACATTTAGGATAACCCCACACACTTGCTGAAAGAACTTTTGTTTGCTAGCAAGACTTGTAGGATTCTTATCCCCTATAACAGTTAACTCTTATGAACACAGACCCTTATATATTGGATGGTCAAAAGGTAGTTAAACTCCTAAGTTCTATAAAAGAGAAGCAATATACAATCATCTTTCATGTCTAAGTACCACTCACTTTTGAGATAAATTTTAGGTTATGCTTTAATTCATTTCCCTTCAAGCAGCGTCCATTACCGCTTGTCATGACAAGTAATCTAAAGAGGATAATAAGAATTTGTTCTAGTATCCTTCAATTTAGTTGTGAAAAAATTTTAAAGCCTAATTAAGATAGGTAATTTTTTTTTTGTCTGGCCAGGAAAAAGTTTTGCACTACACTTCTTTTCGGAAGAAAATTTAATCATGTAAACGTCGCGAGAATCTTTACCCCATTCTTAATAACTAAATAATAACATAGTTCTGAAGAATCCATGGAATTCATCAAACTTTAGGGATTAATTCTACTGGGATCATTCCGCAGAATATAACATTTCTTTGGAACAGTGCTATTGGTTTCTTCCATGGAGCAAAGTCCTTTGGAATGATTCTGTTGTAAAGATTATGTAGTGACATGAGTTCACGGATGAAAATAACTCACATGGCCTGGCAGAGGATAAATTAAAATTAGCTTTTTTTTCTTTCATTTTCGTGTGCTGTGCACAGAATATCCTCCGCTTGCAGCAGTACAAATAATTGAAATTTTAAGAATAAGTTGTTATAATATTTTTCTCTTGACGTTTTGCTGGTAGACAAATCAACGAATTATTATTTTTATTATTTGATGAATTTTTTATTAAAGTTCCCTTTTTTATCTGCTTATTATTATTTATTGAACTAGTTTACATTTTTGATATGGGCACACATGAGAATTAATATCTCTTCATATATCCATAATTATACTGTTCCTTTTGAAAGTATAGAATCTTATGGAAAGATTGCACTGGCCCATTCTGTATAACAGGAATCCTTACAAAAGTATCTATTACTCCGTTCATTACAATAGAATCCATTTGGAAAGAATCAACTCGAAACACTGAGGTTGCTAGTAAGTTACTCCTCCATCAGGGCTATCGCGGCCATTGGTGAGCAGTACTGAGTAGATTACTGCATCTAGCAGCTTTAAAGAACAAACCTCTATTGCCCATATAGATAAATAGAAAAAAAAAAGCACAAGTGTTAGTTTGGTCATTTTGATAGTTTTTAATTAACGTACTACTAGAGCAACACAACAGGCTATTGGACGGTCCGGGATCAATCTCCCACCTTATGGAAAGATCCGAGGACAACACCCCGTCATTTTGAACCACGGTCATATGACGAGATAACACCTGAGCTGGCACCCCACTCTCCAAACTTACACACCCACCCAACGTTCGGCCATGATAGAATTAAGTTGCACCAGTCGCCTCTACACCATACGCTTACAAACATCCACTCACTGACCCGGATTCGAAGCAGGAACCTTCTGATATAGACGCTAACACGAACAATTGTGAGATGTACCCCATCCGTTGAATTATTCACTTCCAAGTTATTTGTAACTTATTCGTTCATTTTGTGATTCAAAATTCACACACAATTTGCCCTATCTTTTGAACTTGCAATCCTCCGTTTCTTCCTCGTCAACTGCGTTATGACCATGGTTAAACAGTACTTGATTTTGTCCTCGGATCTTTCCTCTTAGAATTGATCACGCTCCGTAAAGAATCGTGTTGTTCGAGTGCGAATGCAACTACCTGTCTACCTCCCCTCCTGTTGCTCTTCCAACTGGGCTGTCCCCCTCCCCCCCTCTGTCCCACTAAAATAGTTTAGAGAGAAGGAATTTACGTGTGCACTCATCTTTGATGTCTAAATACCACTCACTTTTCAGAATAATTTTAATTCTAGGCTTTATAAATTTCACGTAGGTGCTAAAGCTTCTACTTTAATATCTATAGGTGTATAAAAGAGAGTTCTGGGTAAATGTTCGAGATTTTTCGACATATTTTATGTAATCTTAATCCAACGAAAAATCGAAATTGATTGAGAGCTCTTTCACACGAAGGAGATCGATCGCTCATACCGGTATGAAGGCGACGGACCTTACATAGAAACTGCAAGAGCATTTCACACGTGAAAAATAGCAGGAGACCGGTATGAGAGACGAAAAAATAGTCGTTGAGGAAGACTGATGCTACCTTGAGATATTACGTCGTTCACACGAGAGAGACCATCTCCTGGAGATATTTGATTCCTAGCGATATTAACTGCCGTTTTGAATTTGTTTTTCTAGTTTCTTTACCTGATATTTTTCTAGTAATGGAAGGCTTGGATAATGATACGTGATCTAAGCTAGTATCAATCAAATATTTGTAAGGGAATGTATGAGTATTTAAAAATCTTCCAGATCAAGTGAGGGGTTTCTACCTCTCCCCCATTACGCCATTGCTCTTTATTGTTTCATATTTCACCTTTTAACATTTAAGTGTTTTATTTTACAAAAGGGATTTTCTGAATAAAAAGTAGTTAAACTACATTTCAATTATTGAATTACACAAATGAAATAGCAGCAGAACAGCTATCATAAAACCAAGATGTCAGAGGAGGCCACCACAAAGTCATCCACGCAGTCACATGGCTTCTGAAATATATCCTAATATCACTGAATCCTCTATTTATCACCGATAATTCTAACCCTCAAAGACAGAGGACCGTGAAAAATTGAATCCCCAGATAAATTAAAAACTAAAAAGTAGTTAAGGCCTAAAAATCGTCAAAAAGAAAGATCAAGAATAAGTGTCGCTTTTTAATTTCTAAATACCACTCACTTTTCAAGATAATTTTAATTTTAGCCCAAAATTGTTTAGTATTCATTAGTTGCGACTTTAATATTCTCTAAATTGCTTTTAAAGAGGATCCTGAAGGTATTTTTGCGGGTTTCTCGATTTTTGTGATATTTATTTGCGGTTTCATAATGGAGTAAAGATCGCGAATGGTTTTTGAATGCGCTAAGGGCAGAAGTTATATTGCTTCGCGCTTGTATAGTTAGAGTTGCTAATATTCATACCTGGCTTCCGCAAGATCATATGCATAAGTCCTTTCACCCGCACGAGTTATACCCCAAAAAGGTTCATAAAACAGGTCGTTTCCGGAAAACCACCAGCACTCGAGAATGCGTGCTGGGGAGACATGGTTAGAGAAAGCACACGTCCTCAGCCAATTTAAAAACGCACGAAAACGTGCTTGAGAATATTTCCCATCTACTTATAAGATGTGTTGGAACCCGTTTAGCCTTCAACGGATCTTGCACACAATTTTGTAGTCGCTTTTAAAACACGACCCTAGTTACGCACTCTGAAGTTGCTCTGTACTTTATAGGAATGAATTTTTAGTTTACAAAACACAGCCCTTATATTAATGTTTGACTCAAGTTTAAACTCACCTCAAACTCCTACACTTTCAAAACAGTTTACGATAGCAAAGTCACCCACTCAGACAGAACACATGCTCTAGATTGGTAGCTCACTTCAAGCCAAACACAAATTACTCTTTGTATAGCAATTGATGACTGAAGTATGACAAATCAAGCCATTCCAGGTCAGCGACCCAGAAAGTTCCTAGCCAAAAAGCGATCATTTTTTATTTCTAAACACAACTATTGTTTTAGAAATTTGTATAAAATATGAAGTTTAAAATGTTTTCATTGAAAGTTATTTGTAGATGCTTTTAGAAGCGATAAAAACCATCATAAATACGTTTCATCAACGTGAGATGAGACTAAATGCCAAGTAGACGTACTAAGGGAATTTACTGCAGTATCAAACTTAGGATATATGAGACCACTCTATTCATCCAAGTAGTCATTGATTGGCAACTGTTACACATTGGTTTTCTGAAATTACCCAATGTCCCTATTTGATCGCTTCAAATTCCCACCCCAATAACCCTACTAAACGCTCGTTGCTTAGTCTCGGTTGTCCCAGCGAGCTATTTTGTCATTTTTGAAAAACTGACCAGATCATGTTGAACGAGATGTCCTTGAAAACAACTAACCAGATCGAGATCTAATTCATCATCAAACATCGGCAGTATCATTCCCGTTCGTCATTAGCAAACGTAGTCAGAAAATTAGATTGAAACTTTCATAAAATACGTTTCATCAACGTGGGATGAACTGGAAACGAAATCCCATCCTTCACCTGATATATTTCGCAACTACGTGTCTTGTAATATACTGAAACAAGAGTAACTCCAAGTCCAAGACACACATTTAATATTTAGCATTCAGGCGAAAGGTTTAACTTAAAGGAAATCGGGTTTTAACTTTATTGGCTTAACTTTATTTGTTTCAAACACATGACTTTATTTTAGGACACGTGAATTACGCTTTATAACTTTCTGTTCTAAAGGGGACCTTGGTTTGAGGCTTTAATCACATTCTACATTCTCACATTAACCTTGGATTTACTATTTTTATATTTGGAGACATTCAATGTTGAAGCCGTTGTCCTTTTCCTTTGTAACAGCGTGCCTTAAACTAGTTATAAGAACAGAGATCTGTCTTAGATTAATTCAACTAATGACATAATTATTTTAGGTCTTATTTCGAACACAACTTATATAAATCGAACCAAATCGAGGGAGCGAGCGAGACCTTAAAAATTTTGTTATAACTTTGATATAAAGATCTTTATTAAGACCACGCTTTTGGCACATTTTTGGCATACTTTAAGTAGCTATTTGGTAAAGGCAACCCCAACTTTATTTGAATGATAGTGTAGCTTCAGTATTGTTTTAATCTTTCATTAATATTTTTTAAACCATTCTTTTTAACTTAATCATGCAAAACTAACTTAAGTTTGTTAAAATTACGTGGTCTTTTATGACATTCATATTACACAGTCCAATCACATTAATGTGACCATGTGTCAAAAGCCAGAATAACCACCTTTGGTAGAGCGGACCGCTGCGAGACGTGCAGACAGAGAGTCAATTAGGTTTCTGAAGGTGTTCACTGGGATGTTGAGCCATGCCGACTCCAGTGCCGTGGCCAGCTGCGCTAGATTATGCGGTTGAGGATCCATGGCATTTGTTGCAGGGTGTTTGCTTTCAGACGTTTCACATCGTATACGCCAACGTCCATCTGTCCGATATAGCATAAAACGTGATTCATCGGGAAAAGCCACCTGTCGCCTCTCTGTGGACGTCTAGTTGCGGTACTGGCGTGCAAATTCCAGCCTTCGTCGCCGTTGAACAGCAGTCAGCATGGGTGCATTAACCAGGAGTCTGCTGCGGAGGCCCATGCGCAGCAACGTTCGCTGAACCGTTATTGAGGATACACTCTTGGTAGCCCCTTGGTTCATCTGGGCGGTCAGTTGCTCAACAGTTACACGTCTATTCGCCCGAACGCATCTCCGTAGCCTTCGTTCGCCTCCGTATCTATAGTCAGTGGTGCACCACATGTGCCACGCCGCTGATTTTGGATAGTGCCATTTTGCCATGCATGGTATACTTTTACCACGTCGGCACGCGAACAGTTCACAACATTAGCAGTTTCCGAAATGCTTCCACTCTTGGCCCGAAAGCCAAAAATCATGCCCATTTGGACGTCGGATAAATCGCTACGTTTCTGCATTACGCCAGCGATTGAAATGCTTTCCGATGCCCTAGGACATCCTTTATATACACTCCACTGCAATGTTCTGCCACCTGCCTTTTGTGATTGGTTATTTCATGTTGACGTCGAAAGTAGGTGGTGGTCACATTAATGTGACTGGACTGTGTATAAACTCTGGTTAAATTACACTTAAAACTAATAAATGATTTAACCTTCGACAAACTTCCATAATAATTCAGATGCAATAAATATTTTTTGAGTAAACACTAATCTATAGTAACAAGAATAATCAGTCGAGTTGATTTTTTAATTTTATTCCACTATGGCAAAATGAGGGGTTTTCTATGAAATGCTTTCTTTGGTGACATGAAAAGCACACCAAAAACCGCCACCAAAGCGTAGTCACACAAAATCTTTTTATTAAAGCTATTCCAAAATTTTAAACAAATTGTTGTGGATTAAGTATTGAAAAAGTCGGAAATTTAATATTTAACAGGCTCAAATTTTTATTGTTTTCGCACAAATTTGCTGTCTTCTGAAAAACGTACAATTTTCTCCAATTATGTAATACGAGGTTAAAGGATTATACTATTTTCTTGTCTGCAGTTAAGTCAAGAGAGAGAGAAATTTTGATCGCGTTAATAGTGTTTATTTTAACTGTTTAAATTGTTGGTGTAGGGGCGCGGTAAGCGCTGGCCCACGAGGAGAAGGGAGAGAGAAGGGGTGACGCAAAAACCTCGGGGTGGGAGCAAGAAAGGCTTTAAAAAGTAAAATGAACTAGGGAAAGGAATGGCTGAATACTTGCCGTTTGTGTTCATTAATTTTTCAAAAAATTGTGAAATTATGTAATTTTATGTCAAGTCCGTTAAAAAACTTAATTTACTTTTTCCATGGCTTGATGTGTTTAGACATCGCGTATTTATTATTTTATATAACGTAGTTTTATTAAGCATTTCTATTCTGTAAATGGCGACACAAGGCGTTTGTGAGGCGTGCATTGATTGATGTTGATCGTTTTTCTTGTTGATATATTTTTATTTTGCTTTTTTTTTTGTTGATGATGTTGATTTGATGTTGTTTTGTTGATCGTTTTTCTTGTTGATATATGTTTATTTTGCTTTTTTTTTTAAAGTTAAAGATATGTTTGCGTTAGTTCAATTTCTAGTGGATAAAGTTGAAGCAATTGTGCCACTGAAGTACATAAAAAATTTCGGTGGAGCGGTAGCAAACTGGCCGATTTCTCGCCAAAGTGGTAACCTTCAATTTTGGTTTTTTTTAAAGGCCAACCCTATTAAGAAGTTTAGGATTGAAGACATTATCTGATTAGAATTAAACCGTGTTCTGAAGTAAAATTAAACGTGGCTGATTGGTTTAGATTTTTTTTTCTCGTTTAACGATTAGAGATAACGATGCTTGAACCGCCACTTTGTTTTTTATCGTTTCACCGTGGTGTGAGTTTTATCGTTCCTCGTGCATTTTTTTCTTGTTTAACGACTCCGTCTTTTTTTTGGTGCCTTTTTGTTGCTTGGGCAAGTATTGCTATTCACGTCTTTCACTGTAAGTTGCACTTTTTTCGCCTTTTGTTCGTCGTTCACGTACCCGATATTAGCTATGGCAGTAGATGGTTCAACTGGAAGAATAAATGCTTTGTAATTTGGAAAAATGTATATTGATAGTAGGAATGATCCCGAGAGCTTGCTTGTGATTGAATTTTGTCAGAAAGTTGGTTTGATTGCTACAAGTGTGAAATGTCCGGCATGTGCGAATGAGATGGCTTTAACGTTAAGAAAGGATTTGGGTGATAGGTATGTGGTGTTATGCAAATTAGACTACTTCCACTTCCACTTCAAGAGACTTCTGACGTGCGCATGCTGCGTCATGCGTTCACGCTTTAAATACCTCAAGCTGTTCTTGAGATTTCAGTCTCGTAGTTTTGCAACCACCTTTGTTAGCGCGCTGATAGACTTTTCTTAAGTCAATGTATTTAATTTGTTAAGATTTAATAAATGTTTTGTTTAATTGTTTTCAGTCTAAATTCGCAATTATAATTACGCAACCACACCGCCGTGGCTAAAAGTATGAGTGGAAGTGCAGAAGGGATGGACACCAAAAAGTGTCAATCAGTGCGAAAGGGGACATGGTTTGAAAGGAGTAAATTGCATATCTGTAAGATTATTTTGATTACGTGGTATTTTGTGAGTGAAATGTCGTTTAAATGTGTCATAAATGAAATGGATGTGGCGACTCATGCGATGACTGACTGGTTTCATTTTTGTAGAGAGGTTTGTATGAATGCTTGCTTGGAGTTCAATGGAATGATTGGAGGAGAGGGAAAGACTGTTGAAATAGATGTGAGTAAGTTTGGAAAAAGGAAGTTTAATAAATGTAAAAGAGTGGATGGCCAATGGCTATTTGGAGGAATTGAAAGAGGGACGGATAATTTTTTTTTTGTGGTTGTGAAAGAAAGAAGCAAGAAAGTTTTGGCTGCTATAATAAGAGAAAGAATTGTGCCGGGGACTGCAATTTTGTCTGACTGTTGGAAGTCTTATGCTAGCATGGATAATCCGGACGAAGAAGAGTTCAAGGGTTATCAATGCCAGCATCTGACGGGCAACCATAGTAAGAATTTCAAGGACCCGGGAACAGGATGCCATACAAATGCTATAGAGGGTACGAGGGGTGACGTCAAACGGTCCCTTAAGGGAAGGCGTTTCGTTACGGTCCAGTTTGACAGCTACCTTTGCCAAATACATTTGGCGGCGACAACATTTGGGGACGGAGTTGCAGAGGAAATTTCTAGCATTTGTCCAAGAAATCAACAGAATTTACAATGTGGCGACAAAATGAGGGTAAGTTTCATTTTTCTATACCTTTTCGCAAAAAATTACTATCAAATCCATAGAAATTTCTATCAATTCCATTTATGCAAAGGTTCACAGTGTAAATTTTGCTACATGGACACCGCGCCCTCGTGTTATGGCAATTTCCGCCATCTTGGTTTGGCGACCAAAAAAAAAAAAAACGCCTTGGCGCTACTGTCCTGTTTGCTACCACTCCACCAAAATTTCAGTTGTAATTCTTTCGAAATGGACTTATCTCGGGCCCATGAAGTCTTCTGGAAATCGCCGAACAGTGAAGGAACTGGTTATTGGTATGCCGTTGTTCTTCTCGTCGCAGGTAAGTTACATGTTTTAATATATTTTAAGCGAGCAGTAGATTACAAATGACACTATTTTATTGGGGTACATTGTGATTCGTTGTCTCGATTTTTTAGAAACTGAAGAACTAACTTATTGAACAACGAAGAAAAAAAAGAGTGAAGTTGCCTCCTCCGAAGAGGTTAGAGGAGCTTCTGGCCATGACGGTGGATGATGAGGCCAAAAAGTCCATGGTTGACGAAGAAACTGGACAAAAAAACCAAGGTAAAATTTTATTTATCATTTAATTTAATACAGAGCAACTATATGTATATTTATTTTATGATATAGAAGGATGCATTAAAAGTCAAATTGGCAGTTTTACCGAGTTGTACCCCACTCTCAACATGCGTGATGATTTAAGATCCACGCACCTTTGGAAATGTTGAGGGGATGTGGTAATTCTATCCTTAGGTACCCTGTGCATGTTCAATCGTACGTTGGATTGGTGGATTATAACAAGTACAGAATTTAAAATGATTTTTTAAAAACATGTTATCTTTATAGCTAAAGCAGGAAGAAAATATACAGCTGAAGAAAAAAAATTATAAGCTTCAAGAACTTAACATGAGTTTGCAGACCCAGCTTTTATCAATTGCTAATTGCAAATGGTATGTTAAATTTATATTTTGTCTTTCTCAATACCTGACAATTAGATATGAACATTGGATGCTTTGTAATTTTTATTAACTTTTTAGATGTAAATTTTATAGTTTAAGAACTATTGCAGATAATTTAAATATAAAAAAGGTTACAATACTAAGGAACACACATCTCAAGGCTTGTAATATGGGAAATATTGGTAATATGTAAAAAAAATCTACTTAAAGTTCCCACTGACAAGTTTTATATAATAAATTTCCAAAGTCACTACAGTTTTCAAATTTTTTGTACTTTATCTACACATTATTGGATTTCAAGTGATTTTTTTTCAGTTGAATTCCTGCATACTATGAATGTTAAATAAATTAATAAATCACACATTTCTTCACTAATGTGTTTTAAAACAAAGCGTTTTAAATGTAACACTCCAGCTTGTATAATTTAGTTAAAATGTGATAGGTTTATTAAATTATATTAATTCATTCACAACTCAAAAAAATATTAATATTTATAAAAACATTTTTCTTCATTTTATAACTTTAAATAAAGTTATTTTATCTTGTGTTTAGATTCAGAATAGATAATCATCCAGTATCTCTGTAGTATTTTTTGTACCCTACTTCTTTTTAGCTTGTTACAGGAAACTAAGCTGTTTTGTGTGCCTCAAAAAGTATGCATGGTAAAATGGTTCAAAAGTTTTATTACACTGTTCTTGCTGAGCTTCAATGCAGCCCTCTAAAATTCTGCACTTCATATTACATGCTTCCAGATCTATTTGGCAAATAACATTTGACTCATTTTTTATGCTTTTTTTTTATGTTTCAGATGGATTGCAATTCTGATTAACATTACACCAGGGAATGGAGAAGAAGAAAGTTTTTAAACTCTCCTCAACAGCTGCGGTCAGGAAAATACTTTCTGACAAAATAATAGATTTGTTGAAGCAGCAGAAAAAGATTGTATTACACAGACCTTTTAACATATTAAACACGCTTTTCTTATTATTCTTTAATTTGACGTTTCACATTTTTGACTGAATGATTTAATTATGTTAATTTGATAAATCTTGTACTCCATAAATGTATCTTATCCATTGCAATTCTGTAAACAATATTCTAGTATGCTGGTTTCATTATGATACTGGTTTGTTACTGGTTCCAGTTTCATACTGGTTCCATGTGAACTTTTCACTTTTTACTTGTACCCCTTGGAATAGGGAGCTCTCAGAGCCGTCCTAAACTTCGTACCCTCAACAACCTCCATACGTTATTAGTTTGTTTTTTATGTAATAAAGAACTATTTTAGAATTTTTGCATTTCGATTTGTGGAACCAGCATTGCATTCCACACCAATGGATCATCCTCATCCGGTTGTCTAATACGACTCTTGCTACTCCGTCACGACTGCAAACTTATAATTTCTGTTATTATGATATATATATATATATATATATATATATATATATATATATATATATATATATATATATATATATATATATATATATATATATATATATATATATATATATATATATATATATATATATATATATATATATAGAATGTGGTCTAATAATCCTACAAAACTATAGTCTTTTTTTCTATAAGCTTTATAAAGTAAGCTCTATAGACAAGATCTAAAGAAATCTCAATACAATGTCGATAGAAACCTTTATCTAAAAGCTGTATAAAGAAAGGTTTATAGAAATCTATTGAATGTGTCTGTAGACACCTCTCTCGAATTATATACAATTAATTCTATAGAAGCTCATTTTGTGTTTCGCAATTTTGCTTTTGTGTAGAATTGTATACTTATAAATTTCTATCGAATAGAAGCTTGTTAGTTCTCTAAACAAATCTTGTACAATTTTCTCACTATAGAAACGAAATTTTGTTTCTCTACTATGGAACTTTATTAAAAAATTTCGAAAGGAAAGGATTTGTGGGCCTTAAATAAATTTTAAGTTGCTTGAACAGTTTTGGATTTTTGTTGCATTCATGGCAGTGTTCTGCATCACGAAGAAAGATGAATCTTAAATATGAGGTAAATATTTGAAATTGAAGCAATGAATACGCACGCAGTGGAGGGAAATATTTTTTATTGAGTTTTTAAATAAGATATTTCATGGAATGTGCTTTTAGGTTTTTAGAATAACAAAAGTAAAACAGGTGATTATAAAGATGGTCCAGAAAAAATTGTGGATGAATCAAATTTTCTTAAGTCAGCTTTGAAAGTTTTCGTCGGAACGTTTTCTATGTATTCCAGTTCTGTGTTGCTTGCATTGATGACATTATTTGGGTTGAAATCGATAGTCCGCAGTCCATTCGGTTTCGAATGAAGTTTTTCTCTGCCGTGTCTCTACTTATGCGATGGTTAGTACCACTGAGACGTCAAGACAAAGTTGTCTGAGACTCCGTTGGTTTCATCCGACAGATCTGTGGCAGGATCTGCGATTGGTGCGTCAGCAGCTTGTGCAGCAGCAAGAAGCGCCCTTTCTGCTATCTCGTCTTCGATGGTACGCAAGCGCAAGTCCATGAATTCATCTGGGTTTTCGGCATTCCACTCTGCGAGGTAGTCGCGTTCCACGTAGGGCTGCTCTTTCTTTTGCTTGGCCTCCTTTTTGGCCTGCTTCTTCTTGATTCGCTTTTCGCGAAACTTCCTTCTGAAATAACAGGTCGGTATTTATTAATTTTCCAAAATTACGCACATTATATGTATTTAAAACCAACTGTTTATGGTAAAACGTAATAATAACAGACACCGAAATGCATACAAATAAGTAAGTCATTTAAGGAAGATATAAGGAATAGATCACACACTTACATTTGTTTCTCGAACCAATCCAACATCTTGAAAGGTGAATAAGATGTCTATAAAAATGGCGTAGGTAGCACTGAAAAGTACTGTTTAAAAGTAAAACGTCGGTAGTAGTGACGCAAATAGCACTGAAAAGTACTGTTTATAAATAAATTGCAGCGGAAACTCCTCTACAACAAAAAATCGCTTTAATCAAACGTATATTAATCTCACTTGATCAAAGCTTTAAAAGACGCTAGTTAGCAGTTCGAAAGATATAACATGAATGACGAAATCTTTTTGAAACAATACTTTTTACGTGCGCAACAATGTTTGGGTAACAATGAAGTAGAAATTTCGGAACAACGGACTCCTCCATTATTATACTTAAAATAACTTTACTGTTTTAAGAAAAAAATGAGGAGTTTTAATTGTATTTATTCTTTTTGTTGTAAGTAGGAAGTTTGAAATTTATACTGAATTCAGAATTAATTATATAATATATATATCATTTCACTTCAATATTTGTTTTAATGTTTCATATTTTTTAATATTCATACGTCATTAAAACTCCCTTTCTAAATAACAAGGCTGTTTTTACTTTTTATACTTTTACGGCACATGATAGGATTTGCTTTACTTTACATTTCTAGTCCTTTAATTCCTTTTCACTCAGTCTATTTAACCCCTTAACAATTTCATTTTCTTCCCGAATTCGATCCAAATAATGTCACATTTTTTATTGCATTTGTTTTTTTCATAAAACATTTGGAAGTAGGAAATTATTATTTAAATCAATATTTCTTCGAGTATGCCGGTCAAACCATACGCCCAATCCCCTCATTCTCCAGGTAGTCGACGATACCAGCTCTATAAGGACACGCATTATCATCCATTAAAACGAAAGAAGGACCAACTGCTTCAGCGTAAAATCTCACAGTGGGTTCTAGGACTTCATTCCGATACCGGACAGCCGTCACAGAACCCCGTCTATAGATGTGCAGCTCGGTGCGATATCCCAACAAAATCCCGGCCCACCTCATGATGCTTCCACCTCGGAATGCGTGATGCTCGGTGATGTTAATAGGCCGATTGCGTGTGCCTTGTTCTCTCCAGACCCTTACACGTTAGTCATCTGGCTCCAGAGCAAATCTCGACATATCCGTGAACAAAACGTTAGCCCAATCAGACGCAGTCCAATTCACATGTCGCCGACACCACTTTAATCGTGCCCCTCTGGATTGGACGGATAGAGGAACACAAACTCGTGGTACCCGGACGTACAGTCCATTCATGTTTAACCTTCTGCGCACAGTAGTGGTAAATATCGTCTTACCAATGGACGCTGAAACCATAGATGTCACACGTGTGGAGGTCACCCTTCGATTCCGCTTCACTACAACAATATATCGTTCTTCCACTGGGGTCATAACCCTTGGGCGGCAGGCCACCGGTCTTCAGACAACTCTTTGGCTTGTTTGGCATTGTTTCCATAATCGTGAAATGACGGAACGATGAACGCCGAAGAAAAGAGCATGTACAGTGATTGATTGCCCTGCTTCAAGGCTTCCCACACAACGACACACGTCTGTCAACACACGATCTAAATGATTGTGAGGTATTTACAATGACATATATAAAAACATCATTTCTGGTTTGCGATGTCACGAGAACGCCACCCACGGCAAAATAACGAGCAAATCTGCTCGACTGAAGCACTCAGCTTTCAGAAAACGAATCGTACCGCATTTTGGGATAACACACATATATAGATTTCATAAAACCGCTCATTTGCGTTAACTTCGGGAGCCTCACATTGCTGTGTATTGAGGTCATGGACATTGTTCCTCGCGAGATCGCGAGAAGCGATTTACCGATTCTACATATGTATAATAAAACACACACATCAAAATTAATTAACTTACTTTATTTAAAACCAAAGACAAACTTTCAGAATTTACTATTCTGTCGATTGCTTTTGAGGTTAAATATTTTGTCATTGGCATAGAAGATGTGTTACTTATAAAGTGTTTGTCGTCATTTGGGCTGTGTATGGTTGTTCTGCGCAGCTCGAAAAGAAAAAAAAAAGGAGGCACGGAGCGCGCTTTGCAATGCAGAACATCGTAACTTATAATTGAAAAAGTTGGCCAACATTTTGATAAAATTAAGAAAAATTGTTCTGCAAAGACTTAATTCGTTCTGCGACGTACGTCGCAGTTTTAAGCACTTTCTGCTCCCGGGCCTACCGCTATTTAAAAGGTACTGAAAGGCTCTAGCATAGCATCTGCGCTGAAATGTTTACTTATATCAACTTATTTCAGCGTCGTTTCTTTTCATGTCTCATTAACCCTTCAAGTTGTTGCGACGAGACATGTCGTCTATAAAGATCTGACCAATTTTTCAATGACACGATTTCTCGTCATCAAGATATTGGCAATTTTTTGTCGAAGACTAGCCAGTTTTTTGTAAGGACGAGATATCCCGTCTGTCAAGGTACGGTCAAATAGTGTACTATTACTTCCACCACCACCCCATGGGCATCGCTTTCCGCGTCATTCTGCAGATTAGAAATGACCGATGGGATTTATGTCTGAGTTTCCTACTCATCCCCATCATTTCACCACTTTGAGTCTGCTATGGGCATATAACCTCACCAAAGGGGAATTAACAAGTCAGCAAACCCAATGGAGGTGTTGTTGCGGGGCCAACTGGTCCGGAGACTTTCCAAAACAAGATAGTAAAAATGCCATTGCACGCACCTTCTTCCCCTCTGAAGCAGCAAGCAGGGAAGAGGGAACTTCTAAACTCCGTCAGGATCACGGAAAAATAGTTTGGGAGCATATTAAGCATAAGAGGCCTCAACAAGTCTCAAGAGAGTACGGGTTTAAAAGCGAGACTCGGGCAGATTCGCACAAACACCGCGCTTATCAAATCTCTCGAGAAGTGCGCACGTTGGAGGCTTGTTCCAACAAGGCTGCAAGGATATGGAGTCCGGCGCAACAACCAAAAATACGACCCATCCCGATATACGGCCCAATTTTCCCTTTCTCTAATCCGATAACACCAGCACTTTAGAGCCAGGAAGGGTCCTGTCATCCCGTGCACTCAATCAAAAAGAATCATGTTCATTTTAACAAATCGTTTCTCTCCGTTCTTTTGAGGTATGTTGCTTTTCCTTATTCTTTCCTGGGTGATCATCCAGCAGTGAGTATCTGAAGGAGACCTGGTCAGGTACAGCTACACTCTACGTTTATGAGTGATGGCAACGGCTTTGGCGATTTTTTTGACGCACTTCTAAAGTTGCCAAGTAAATAATTATTTCCTAACTCTAATGTAACAATTTTTTTTTCTTTTTACAACACACTTTTTAAACATATTTTAGAAAGTTTTAAAAAGTATATTTTTAAATAAAAAAACTTTCACAAAAAGTAGTATGCTTAAGCACATATCAAAACACATTTGTGAACCAGCAGAGAAACTAAGCTACGAATGTTAAGAATAACCTGAAACTTATCAATTACACTAAATACAGTGAGCATGTTGAAAAAGGAAAAAGATTTACAAAAGAAAAAAAGCAAGAAATAATACCTGATAAAGTCAGAATTCTCTCGTAAAAAAATAATGAAAACGAAAATGGTCAAAACAAACAAAACTCTTAATCCTGTCATGAAAACTATTATAACAAAATAAAAATTCCACAACTGTCAAAATACAAATAAAAGGACCAATGGTATCACAGAAAACGATTTAAAAGGGCCAATGGAATCAAAGGATATTTTAAAAACAAAATCACCAATGGGAGGAAAGAAAAAATTTCAAACGAATCAATGAAATCAAACGACTTTAACGCGGATTTTGGAAGAACTTTCTAGAATATTCAAAATGAAAATTAAAAGTTTCCGTTTGCCGAGGTTGCCATGAAAACCACAACAACAGCAACGAAAGATGGGTTGCCTTAATTTATCGTAACTCGATACTAGAAGTGCGCCAAAAAAAATCGCCAAGCCGTTGCCATCACTCATAAACGTAGAGTGTAGCTGTACCCCTGGTCATTTATTTATTCACTCAATTGTGCTTCTACTATACTTTTGATCACGCTATGCCATTAAACTAATTTGTTTACCTCTTTCAAAATTTTCCTTTTTTTTGGAAAACACAACCAAAAAATGATTCCGTGCTCCGCGACAAATATGATGCCATGTCTCATGAGACCCCACATAATGGCTAAATAACCCCATCTAATGGTCGAAAGGGTACCGAGAAAAATTCTTTGATTTGAGGTCAAGGTTAGAAGTAATGGCGGGAAGACTGCAGTTTCAAGTACGGATATATGCGAATAATTTCAGAGGATTAATCTCGTATATTTCGTCGGGTTAATGCACAAACAAGCAAACTCTACTTTTCTTTTTTGAGTTAAGTATACTACACAAATGCAGGATAGGATTAAATCCAAGACCTGGAGTAGCGAAGATCTTTCTAATATACCTGATTACCCACGACGTGAGACAGTGGCATTGTTCCGGTTGGTGACGGGACATGACTGCTTGAGTGAACATCTTCATAGAATTGGCATTTTCGACTCCCCTCTTTGTTCATTATGCGATCTGAAGGAAACCTTGAATAGAGCTCATCTGCGTCGGTTCTGACGACTCCGAGACCACCCTGTACTGGAGAGCTAGAGAACGTCTAAGGCTACAATGACTTCGGTCAACTCTGTTTTTGTGGTATCGTATTGTCTTTGCAATTGTACCCTGCCTTGCCATTGGAAATAAAAAAAAAGTTAAGTATACTTTTACAGATGATTACGTGCTGTATGTTCCGCGTAAACAAGATTACTGTGAGCCCTGTTAAATGTAAATACTTGAAACCTACTAAGTACTTTAGCATCAGAAATTGCTTACAGCACCTTGTGTGTGTCAATGTGTACTTAACTCAAAATGTAGGCACGTAGGTAGGTAATGAAGTCCTGCGATAGTACATCCCATGTTGCTTGAACCCTGTCACGTAGTTAGCGTCACACTGGAGCAACACAACGGGCTATGAGGGACGGTCAATCGTAGAAGGGAAAGAACCGAGGACATCGACTCGGTTTTTTTGAGACACGGTAAGATGACGAGATCACACCTTATTTAGCAACCTACTCTCAAAACTTCCCCATTGAGCCAACGAGAGGAAATTTGAAACCACGACAGATTTAAGCATCAGTCCCGTGTTGAATAAAAGTGGAATTCGTGGCTCTTCCAACTGCGCATACACTACCCTATAATAATGGACCGGTCAGCAAGATGTGATGGTATAAGAGAAAGAATACATGCTTTAATAGGGGGATGTTTCCCCAACATGCTGCAATGACACTAGCAACCCTTCTGGGATTACTTTCAACAAGGGTTTCATACACAGCTATGGCTATTGGTGTCCATTCCTGCTGCAAGAATATCGACAGCTCAGCTGTAGACTTCGGACGGGGTTCACTGGTCCGTAAAGCTTCGGTTTCCTAAGAAAGCGTAGCCGTGATCTAGCGGCAGTGATGTATCGGTGGGTGACGTCACTAAAACGTTGGTTATACTAACACATGGTGTTGGTTTCCTAGAGAGCGGTGTTTGTGAGCGTAACGAAAATGATCGGAGCCGCCATTTTCATGACTGTCGTCATAGCGGTCTCAAACAGTTGGAGAACGTTTTTTCTCTTGTAGCGGCAAAATTTCATTTCCTGCTCCAAACGATTCGAACGAAGAGGAGCGAAATAAATAAACATTTTTGACTGCCATTGATTAATTCGTTATTGTAAAATCGGGATCGTTAAACACAGAATAAAAATTTCAACGGATTTGAAATCTGCGGAAAATTTGACACCCGATCGATACCTTAAATGTGAATTTCTTTAAATAAATAATTAAATAATCAAATGGTAAATAATTGAATAATAAAACTGTTTTTGACATCGATCTGGCGTAGAAATTTAAGCTGATTTGAAATCTGTTGACATTTTCACTCTACCTCCAACGATATCGAAGTTAGAAACTTTAAACTAGAGAATAAAAAAATCACTTTGTTTTGTTTCTCGAATAAAATAAACCACGACAGCCGTCTGTGTTGCCCATTCTCCAACGTATTCTGTCCGTCTAAGTTGACACCTTTGGATTTTTATTTAGACGGCCGTCTAGTTATGCCCGCGGCATCATGACGTATCACGGCTGTTGGATAACGGCTCCACTTTCTTAGGAAACCAAAGCTTAAGCGTCGCTCTAACGAGTCCCACAAACATTCTATGGGGTTTAGGTCGGGACTCTGAGCAGGCCACGGAAGACGTTTTACATCCATTTCTCGATACCACTGCTTGACAGAGGCTGCGACATGACATGGACAATATTGTTGTTGTCGTGCGAGCTATATATGGCCCAATTGGGGGTGCTATTGCCTCGGAGGGTTGGACTATCTTCATGCATGACACATCCGTTTTACAGGAAGGTCCCTTTCACACATCCATTCACTCACACACATCGTAATTTAGATCCCAATCAGAGGCCGATAACCCCCTGATCAGTTACCCCCAGAGGTATTGATTTGGTATGGGAATATGGGGGACTTTGTGACCACGACCTATTTAACGTGCCCCATCCACCATTAGCGAACACAACGGTCTTTAGCCAGGTCCAAGCGCCGATCTCGCAACCATCAGAATTGCAGGCTCCGCTGAGGACAGAATCCACAACCCTTCCGACGCTCTACTGTCTGAGCAACCGCGGCTCATGGACATTGTCGTCCTGGAATTAACATTCGCCCATTCCATAAAATTGCCAGAGCGTAGGAAGAACCTGATGGTCCAAAATGTTCGTGTAAGCGTTGACGTTCGATTGACCATAAACAACGTGCAAAGGTCCCAGGCCGTACAACGAAAAACACCCACAAGCAAGTAGTCTGATTTTATGCAAATCCGCGATGGCGTCCGGTCTATTATTGTAGGGTAGTGTATATCACCTTCATTACTAGTCCTCTGAAGGAATGAGACCATACCGAATTTTCCAACATTATATTTATTGTCCACGACAGTGTTATAAATGTAAAAGAGACAACGACGAACAACGCTAGCTGCTGCCGTCCTTCAGCCGACTGAGGTGCCTCTTGTAAGTCCTCTGGATGACCTTGGCCGCATTGTCCTGTTGCTTCCTCTTCAGGGTGGTGGTGACGATCTCCACGAGGTTACGGGTAGGGAAGCTCTTGCGGAACCTCAGATCCACCTGCCGCCGGACGCTGCGGAACTCCTCGGTGTCCTCGACGTCCCCCAGCACGAGGTTCACGAGGCTGTGCAAGATGTCCAGACAGTGAATGCGATCGCCGGACGCGATGGGGATGTTCATGGCCACCAGGGCGGGCTCATTGGGTCGCTCGATGCCCAGGGGAGGGTCGAGCGAGGCCACGAAGTCCGACAGCTGGTCGTGGCGGATGAACTGGGTCGCGTGCGGGTCGTACTGCGACCAGCAGACGTAGAACATCTCGATGTCCACCTCCGAGATGCCCGTGTCCTCCTTGCTCGCCTGGCTGAGGTTCTCGAGGATGACGGCGATGTACATGTTGATGATGACCATGAAGTTGATGATGATGTAGGTGACCAGGTAGAGGACGGCGAGGGTCGGGTGACCGCAGTCGCCGAGCCGCGGGTCGCAGAGGGGTGGGCGCAGGGTCAGGGAGTCGAGCACGTCGTTCCAGCCCGCCGAGGTGGCCAGGCGGAACAGCAGGACGATGCTGCTGGCGAAGGTCTGGAAGTTGACCATCTCGGAGAGGCCGCCACCACCGCTGCCGGCGTCCGGGAGCCGGACGTGGCCGAACAGAGACATACCTGAAGGAAGGGAGACATAAGTCGGAATGAATTATATGTTATGGCCACCTGTTACCTTAACCCACTCAGCGTCGCGATATTTTTGAGTATGTACATGAGATACCCCAGCACATTTATGGCACATAGAGATTTTAAATCGCAACACACTTTATGGTTAAATAGTCCCAACTATTGAATGAAAGAACCTATGAGTTTCAATGACGATATATCTTGTCTATTAAAATGTGTCCTTTTTTTCTAATGATGAAATATCTTGTCAAGACAACCACCGGGAGGGTTAAACAGCATTATTGAAATATCTTGGTCATCAACATCTTGACCATCCTGTAATGAGCATTAAAGTATAATATTTAAAATTTTCAAACGGATGAAAACTAATAATTAACTTTCAGACTACGGCTGGAACAGCAATTGTACCTTGATCGCATCAAGAAAGAATTTAGATGACAACCAGTTGTACCTTGAAAGTTATATAAATCAGGTCAAAAAAGAATTTAGACTACAGCCAGTACAACTGTTGTATCTTGAAAGTGATAAGAACGTGCCAGGAAAGAATTCTGCCAGTTAAATCCATTGCAGTAGTCAAAAGGCTATATAAAAGTAGAATGCTTCCAACACAAATGGAGATGACAATAAAATAATGATTTCACTTATTTTAAAGTTTTTATTCGATATACCCTGGACGCAAATCCCAAATGAAATTTAAAAACTAATTATTTGCATACGAAAATGAGGTTGGGGTTTTCTCATCCATACTGAAACTCAAAACGTATGATTTAAAAAGAATTAAAAAAACCCAATAACTATATACAGATTAAAAATCTAGAAAAGCTTGAACAAGGGTAAAATGCAGATTTTTTAGCGATAAATACCCAGTAAAACAAACAGAGTTAGCAAAGAAATTTAAAAAAAATTAAAGATAAAATGCAGGTGAATATATCAAAGCAGGAAGTTAGAATATGCGAGATAGTATAAATTCTCTATTAACCATGATAATTTCCTTTAATTAGTAGGTAGAGATGAGTGATTCGGTACCTGACCAAGATAGAAATGAAGGTGTAAATAGATTTTTTGGTTAGATTTGGGACTTAGGTGCAAGGGCCAGCTATCAATGGAGATGACACCCCAGACTATAACGCCCTGTTGAGGGCATCAGTGTCGTGCGATTGTAAGGGCTGGATCTCCACGCTGCCCTGAACATCTCGAGACCCGTCTGCGGTTGTCGTCAGGGCGCAGTTGGAAACAAGACTCGTGACTAAATACTGTACGTCCCCAGTCAGCGCCATTCCAAGTGGATCGAGCCCGGTACCACTGTCTGTTTATTCAGCACCTTCTTGGTGCGTCGATTTTTTTTGCTATAGAATATATTTCGAATATTTGCAAGATCTTGGTATCTTTATAGGCTAAGAAATTGGAAAATATAAAACAAATATTGATATTCTGGTCGGTTTTCGGGATTTCTAGTGCGTACATACACCTTAAGTAATTGTGAAAAGAAAGGGATGAGAGAGAGAGCGATAAAGGACGCTCAGGCATCTTGAATTCACAACCCTTGTATTTACTATACCCCATGGGATAGGGGATCGCTAGGGTATCTCGGGTTTGTGAATTCATGGCACACCTTAAGGAAATGTGTCGCCGTGGAGAGGGAATAGGTGATCGCCACAGCAAGGAGATAGAGGTAAAGGAAGTAGGGATGCGACATCGATAGCAAAACATCGATGTTTTGAAACATCGATGTTCAAAATTAAAACATCGATGTTGATAATACATCGACCCAAAAACATCGATGTTTTTAAAATTCAGTGTATCTAAACTTTTTCCCCCATTTCTTAAAACTTGTTTAGCAACTTGTGATGCTACATCGACAGCAAAACATCGATGTTGATAATACATCGCCTCCAAACCATCGATATTTTTAAAATTCAGTGTATTTAAACTTGTTTCCCCATTTCTTAAAACTGGTTTAGCAACTAGTGATGCGACATCGGCTCCATTACATCGATGTTTTTTTTATAAAACATCAATGTTTAGAAAACATCGACATCGATGTCGTATATCTACTTTCAGACCCTTCATCCTTGGTCACTTGGGTCTAAAAGTATGTTCAATTTGGTGATTATGAAAATTATGCTACTTGTTTTTTTTTTAATTTTTATAACGTTACTTTCTTTATTTAAAAATAAAACATCGGCAACGTAGAAACATCGACAAGTATAAACATCGATGTTACAAAAACATCGACCCCAAAACATCGATATTAAATACATCGATGTTTTTAAAAAAACATCGATGTTTTGAAAACATCGACATCGATGTCGCATCCGTAAAATGAAGACACTGTTCCGGTAGGTCTCGCGTTCCCACATTTTGGATTCAGATCACCCTCAACTTGAAAAGAAGTTCTCAACATCTGAATTACCTTGGGCTCTCCATGAGAAAAATGCAGACGCTTCACCCTTAGAAGAACACGCTTTTACAGATAGATCTGTGGAAACCCGGGCCGGAAGGACATTCAATCTGACCTCGGGTCGGAATGGAATCCGACTTATTGCTCTGCCTGTCACACGCGTCTTTCTAAACGATTCCGAGATCCAAGGCCAGGGTGACTTCGAAGTGATTAGACTAAAGCTTTGAGGTGAGCAGACGTATCCTCGAGACTACTATTTGAGTGTGCCTCCGAACTGTTCCTGTCGATGCCGTGCACTCGTACTCCGATGATTTTAAGTCATTGTAAGTTGTAATGTTGTAAACTAAACTAAATTATCCCCAAACTACAGTAGAACTCCAACTTTATCCGAACTCCACTTACCGGACCACTTTGAAAAAGAAAAAAAAATAAACTCCGCATTTTAAAATTTTCTTGTCTGTTAATGACGAAACCGAAGAGGACCACGTGTCAATTGAGGACATAAGAAACATTCCTGGATGTTCCAAGTGCAGTGAAGAGAACGTACGCGATTGGCTGGCGTGAGATTCTTCGTACCCTGGATTCCAAATTCTTATTCAAATTTTTATAAAAATTTCATCCAGAAAGCAAGTTTTCCCCGGCCCGTAAAAAGAAACATAACATAATTACCAGGAAAGATTCTTTGCAAGAGATACAGCACTATTTCAGCTATTTCTCAACATAATAACCACCGGAATTGTATCACTTGGTCATACTGTGGGATAAGTTTTTGTAATCCAGCGTCATACACCTACCACCTGGGAATGGAGTCACAGTTGTCTGCAGGTCTACGTCTGTGCGAAAGTGATGACAGGAAAGGAATTTCTTCAGGTGGAAGTCACTGGAAGAAAGATCTGGACTATAGGGTGGATGGTCAAACAACTCCCAGCGAAACTTCTGCAGCAGATTTTTTGTGGTTCCATTCCCAGGCGGCAGACTTCTATGACACTGGACTAGAAAAACATATCCCAAGGTATGACAAGTGCTACAATTTCGGTGGTTATCATGTTGAGAAGAAGGCTGAAATAGTGCTGTATCTCTTTTGCAAGAAATTGTTTCAGGTAATTATGTTCTGTTTCTTTTTATGGGGTGAGGGAAACTTACTCTCTGGATGACCTTCATTCCTTTTCTTCGTGAATTATCCAATCATCCGGATGGGGTCTGGAGTTGATTGATTCGGATAGTTGGAGTTGGACTGTACTTCCAAACAAATATTGGATAGTGTGCAACCAGTCTCAGTCGAGACGCTTCCACCACTCACCGATGATGGCGTAGACGAAAGTGATGAGGAAGAGCAGCGCCCCGATGTTGAAGAGTGCGGGCAGTGAGATGACGAGTGCGAAGAGCAGCTTCCGGATGCCCTTGGCGGCCTTGATCAGACGCAGGATCCTCCCGATGCGGATGAGGCGGATGACTCGAAACAGCGTCGGACTGATCACCAGCTTCTGAAGGGCCTCCTCGAAAATGATACCTATTGGAAACGGGGATCTCTTTGACATATTTAAAAAACATTGCATCAAGGTTCGACCCATCGAGGATACGAAGGGCGAACTCGACACTGAGAGACCAAAATTCTTTACCATATACTGTCACACATCTACAGGGTGGTCCCGAATTCATGGTACAAACTTTAATGGTAGGTACAGGACATTGTAACAATGATTTATTGTATAGGAATGTATAGTCGTAAGTGACGCGGTGAGGCGTAAACAGGGGAAATAAAAGGAAAGAGAAATGGAGTGATCGGTTGGTATCATTGCCGGTAGAGGGCAGTAGATGTCTAGCCGCTGTTGAACATGATGCATCGCAGTAGGGAAAAGCGCCATTCACAATTGTGCTGCCGTAGACGATGGGTGACTTTACGTATGCAGAAAAATCAGACATGCATTACATGTACGGCCGTGCAAATGGTAACGGCAGAGCTGCGTTACGAATGTATCGCGCGGAGTATCCTGATCGACGAATGCCGGATCATAGAATTTTTCAACGGTTACATCGTCAACTTTGTGAAACAGGTGCGTTCGACGTCAACAGTCATGGCGCTGGTCGAGTAAGAGCTGTACGCACTCCAAGGCTGGAAGAAAGCATCTTGAACATTGTGGCTGATAGACCCGAGTCAAGCACAAGAACTGTTGCGCGTGACGTAGGTGTGAGTCATCAGACTGTATGCAGAGTGTTAAACGAAAATCGCTTACACCCCTTCCATTTTCAGAAAGTACAAGCATTGAATCCGGCAGATTATCCTCGCCGCGTGAACTTCTGCCTGTGGGTGATGCAGCAATGTGCGTTGCAGCCGGATTTCGTAGATTATGTGCTATTTACAGATGAAGCGACATTTTCACGCGAGGGTGTCTTTAATGCGCACAATTCCCATGTGTGGGCAACCGATAATCCACATGCAACGCGTCGACATGCGTTTCAACAACGTTTCAGTATTAATGTGTGGGCTGGTATTGTGAACGACTTTTTGATTGGCCCATACTTACTACCCACGCGGCTCACTGGCGGAAGCTATCTTATTTTTCTGAAAGAAGTGTTACCACAACTGCTGCATGATGTTCCGATCGCCATTCGTAACCGCATGTGGTTTCAGCACGATGGGGCGCCAGCACACTTCAGCATTGATGTACGGAATTACCTGAATGCCACGTTTGGTACTCGATGGATTGGGCGTGGTGGACCAGTCCCTTGGCCACCCCGATCTCCCGATTTATCGAGCCTCGATTACTTTTTATGGGGACATCTAAAGCATCTTGTTTATGAGACTCCAGTTGACTCAGATGAGGATCTCGTCGCTCGCTTATCTGTAGCTGCTGCAGGTGTGCGTGAAATACCAGGCATCTTTGAACGTGTACGCCAATCGCTCCACCGACGCTGTCAAGCATGTATCGATACTGGTGGACGCAATTTTGAACAATTACTGTAAACATGACACTTGTCAACAACGCTTTCAATAAAATCTTTGTTTTTCCTTTCGGCCGTTATTTCCCCTGTTTTCGCCTCACCGCGTCACTTGCGACTATACATTCCTATACAATAAATCATTGTTACAATGTCCTGTACCTACCATTAAAGTTTGTACCATGAATTCGGGACCACCCTGTATAGATATAATTTTTCAACGTGGCACACAAAAAAGACGTTATTTGTTATCGCGTTTTGGCAACATTGTACGATTGTTTGTGTACCACGAAGCCTCGTGCCTCAATGAGGAACTTGCACGTTTTTTGTTTATATTTTTATAATATAGAAAATGAAAAAATAAGATAAAAAGTATCTTTCGTTTTTACTTTTATAGCCCGTAAAGGTAAAATAAAAATAAATAAAGTTCGCACTATTTACTTCATCTTAAAAGCGCTAGTTTTCCTACGCCGCTTCTTGTGACGTCACTATGTACTATGACGGTTTGTTTACTTTAATAGCGACGTTGAAATAGCAAGAAAAAACATTTTAATTGATTGTTTAAAAATTAAAAGAGCTAGCAATATGAAATTTCAACGCGCTAGACAAACGTAAACATTACAGCGTGGTGCACAATGACGTCACGTAACGTTTAAAGGTCATGTGCCTTTTCTGTACTTTTCGGTAATTTAAAACTTGAAATTTTAATTAATTAAGTCATTTTATGGGTTTTAATTGTCGTTTTTGAACATTTTGACGATCAATGTGAAACACAGAAATGAGCATTTTCCCCACTGGTACAAGTTCCTCATTGATTTTATAGCGTTATCGGATGAAATTTTATTGAAACAAAAATGAACATTAGTCGAGCTGTTGCAGCTTACAAACAACATGCTAGATATTCTATTTTCAAAGCAACGCTCATATTTAGTCAAAATTTGCTCAAAGTTTTCATTTATATTCCAAATTGTTCGAGTTCTGATTCCAGAGGTACTGTATAACTTTTCTGAAGTACAACAAATTTATGTTTGAAAAATATATTTTTTTGGAATATCACATTTTGTAAGCAATTCGTTCTGCTAGGACACATGTCTTCATTTATGCGAAGCGAGAAAGGTACGCGTAGCGAACCAATGAAGATTGCATAGCAATCCTCTGGGATTGGCGAGCGATCAGAAGGCGGGCCCCCTAGTTAGTGAATAATGGTATTAACGTTTTGTTGAGTTATGTTAGAAGTTGGTGCCATTTTACGGCAAAGTGTTAATTTCTCGTCACCTCCGCTAACTTTTTATAACTCGGAGATGTTATACATTTTTAAGCATTTAAACACAAAACTTAGTTGAAAGTATTTAGCGGTAATTATCTTAAGTTGTTTTATAACTATACTTTAAAAGTTTTGGAAACTTCGCAGTTAGCGGCAGATCGGTTTTGCCGCCATCTTGTTATAAAAAATTTTCGTGTTCGCAGCTTTCGAAGTACACATGCACACTCACGGTATTCTTCGATGTGTCAATCATACACTTCAACTTTCAATTATTCACTTCTAATTCAATTAAAAAAATATTTTTCTAATAGGCTGATTAGAAGTTGAAGATGGTATGGTTATTCAAATTTCTTAACCTATATAGCATATACGTAGACAAGTGGATTTGCAGAGTGTCCGGTAGTTGATGCTTATATCTTGCACGTTATCTCAGTCTGTTAGGAGGATAACATTCTTTATTTTATTTAAGAGTGATTTTCTGTAAGCGAGGTACGCTTGTGCTAGTTGACATTTTTGATTTTGCTTAAATTTACACCAGATGTTCTCTATAGTGTCTTACTAAAAATGTGAATCAGCGTTTTAGGACAAAAAAAAATTGATTGTCAAGTTATGGTTGTTTTTATAGGGCAGGTAAAGATAGTTTTCTTGCACTGTAGCAAAATATTTCAAAGTGTAATTTAAATTTCTGGAAAACTTTAGATAACTGCCAAGGATTTTTTTTCATAATCTACTTATATAATACCAGTACTAAGTTTTAGAAATGAGAATTTCTTGGCATCTTGCTATACAGGACCTCCAAAATTAGGGTTCTATGAGCGGAAATGTCCAATTTACAGAAATTTAAAGCTAAAATTCCGCAAACTTCAGACAGGTGCCAAACTTTTTGATGTGAATTATGTTTTAGCATCCTGTCTAGGCTATTACTGCATGAAAACCCTAAGGAGTTTTCCTGAAATTCATCTTAAAAATAGATATTTCCAAATTCCACTTTTTTGTAACGTAACATATCTCAAAACTTCAGATACGAATAAACATGCTATTAGTGCCAGAAGATAGCATAATTGTTATATAACAGCATCCCATTGTCTGTTCCTTGGCACTAGCCTCCTCTACACCATACGCTTACGAACATCCATGCACTGACCCGGATTCGAAACAGGAACCTTACGATCTAGATGCTACCACCTAAACTACCAGACCAGTGGTTGACACCTGAATAAATCATTTAATTGTTCTGAAATTTTAATCTGTTTTCCTATGTATGTTCTTCACATCCACCCACTTTTATAGCAATCGGACAACTCCTTCTTGATGCGTCGATTTTTTTTTGTTATAGAATGTCATTTTGAGTATTATTTTTTGATAACGAATAAATTGTTCCTTAAAATGATCTTTTGAAAGAGCCCTAATGAGCAAAAATGGTAGGTAATTGCTGTTACCTTTTGAAAATCAACCACAATTGTACCTTCGTTTCGTCAGATTGGAAAAATATCAGTTTTGGTGTGCCCAGAGTAATTATCCTGAGTGCCACGAGATGAACAATGGGCAAGAGTTTCATGCTTATATTATACAATCTCGGCGTGGGATCAAGGTATGTGGATTTACGTTGCAATGCTGTAACGACGGGCCATTGTGGGCTCAAGGAAGTTAATTCGTGATGATTATTTCATCGCTAAAGCGATATACATAAAAATGACTCAGCAAAAAAGAAACCCAATTCTGTTCCCAAGTGGTACAGAATTGGGTTCCATTTGATAGTTCATTTGATAGTTGATTCATTCCAAGTTTCATTTGATAATGTAAATATTAAAGAAAAAAAAACAGAATGTTGATTAGAAGCAGCATCCAAATCCAGCATGAGTTACAACTTCAATCTCATTCAATCAAAATAAAAAGTAACACCCCCCCCCCCGAAAAAAAATTGCAGTTAACAAATAAAAAATAATAATACGAAAGTGAAGAATGCGTCGAAAGAAGATTCAATATATCCAGAAATCCTTTTCCATTCCTAAGAGATTTCTTAAAATATCTCTAAAATTACCCAATTATTATTATTATCTATCCAAGAAACAAACGGAAAACGTTTGGCAGCTATTAGGTAAGTAGTTACATAACGTTCTATTTGAGCTACACCACGGGCTATTGGCAACGGTGCGGGATGCTTTCGTGGAATCCCTCACGCTTTGAGCACCCCTTGACGAGTTGGCGATATGAAGTGCTTTGAGAACGGAAAGCTTGGCAATCCTTCTCGATTTCTCGAGCAACCCTACTACGTTGTTAAGAAGATTGCCATCTTTTTCTCGCTGAGTGCTATGATTTTCCGTATTTTTGGATATTATATGTATATTATGTTGACATTTAAGATATAACATGATTCTTTTTGTTTTACTTTATCTATCTCTATTGTGACTACTTCGTAATATTAGTTGAAAAAAAAGCAGGCGGTGTAAGAAGTACCCCCATGTAAACAAATTGTATATGTTTACATTTATTTGAAATTTAGTCCATCAATTGCGTTTTGTTACGATTTTTACAATATAAAATGATCACTTACTCTAAAACTCGTAAAATAGAAAGAGTTGATGAGTATGTATTTGTTTAAGATGTGAGGGGGGGGGGAGGCGGATAAATCAATTACATTGTTTATTATGGAAATTATTCGCACTTATAACCTAGTGTTTTTATTTTCATAATATAGTTTCTTATGAATCAAATCTTTTGTTTGATCGCCTACTTAATGTAATCTTGCCATTGTTTGGGGAGACAACTAGTAGTAGATATAAACTTAGTAAAAGCAGTTATCAATAATAACGTATTAAGATTTAGCTTAAGTAATTTGTTGTAAACAAATACACTTCTTGATTAGTTTCACTCATTTGAGCTCAAAATTACAAAATTTAAACTGAAAAAAAAATTATATTTTGACGGTTTTTAATAGCTTTCTTCGAAACAAAGTTTTTCTAACTCATATTCTATAATTATATAGCATTTGCATTTGGGCTGTTAAGGAAACAGAATTTTTTTACACATGTATTCTTAAAGGGAAAAAAAATATTTAAAGTTGTTTTATTTCATATTTATTGTTTAAGATATTAGGGTGTGTCACACAAACATATATTATATAATGTATTTAATATATGTTTGTAGCTGAAGCAAAACATTTAAAACAGAAACAAATTTGTAATAAAAAGATTCCTTTATGAGTCAACAGATGGCAGCAAGAGGGTATATGAAACTCTCGTCAAGTCTCGTCTTGTCTCGCGTGGCCTGATACAGTTCTCGTAGTTGGCGATACAACCGGCTTTCGTCAACTCGCCAAAGGGTGCTGAAAGCGTGAGGGATTCCGCGAAAGCGTCCGGCTTCATCCCCTAATTGAAAGATCCAAGGACAACACCTCGCAGTTTTGAACTGCGGTCAGATAACGAGGTAAACACCTGAGTTGGCATCCCACTCTCCAAGCTCCCAAATCACGTCAACGTGAGTAGGCTACGACAGATTTAACGTGCAGGAGTCCCCATGTACACGATGGTCTTTGGTTGCATCCATTTCTCTCCAGTTGGAATCCGTTGTTCTGCCAACTGGGCTACCGCGGTCGCTTTAAATAGGTGCAGACAAAAGCTAAGGATCTCTAGCATTGTATTGTGTGTACTACACAAATCTACACCGGTTGACCCATTCACACCCAATTCGGTAAGCTTATACACTTTAGAACACTGCGCACAAAACATAGGTTATTTATTTTCTATCTTCAGACCCATCTGTAGCTATGAAAATTGGCACAAAGGTAATCCTAAAAGTGCCCCTCGAAGCCTCAATTTTAAAATCTAAAGTTTTAATTTCCTGCAATAAATGGACTCGGACAAGGAAACACGTTCTACAGGGTTTGTGTATTTGAGTAAAGCTTCGGTTTCCTAAGAAAGTGGAGCCGTTATCTAACAGCCGTGATACGTCATGATGCCGCGAGCATAACTAGACGGTCGTCTAAACAAGAATCCTGAGGTGTCAACTTAGACGTTGGAGAATGGGCAATACAGACGGCTGTCGTGGTTTATTTTATTCGAGAAGCAAAAAAAAGTGGTTTTTTATTCTCTAGTCCAAAGTTTCTAACTTCAGGATCGTTCGTTGAAGGTAGAGTGAAAATGTCAACAGATTTCAGATCAGCGTAAATTTCTACGCCAGATCGATATCAAGAACAGTTTTATTATTCAATTATTTACCATTTGATTATTTAATTATATATTAAATAATTAATTATTTATTTAAAGAAATTCACATTTAAGGTATCGATCGGGTGTTAAATTTTCCGCAGATTTCAAATCCGTTGAAATTTTCATTCTGTGTTTAACGATCCCGATTTTACAATAACGAATTAATCAATGGCAGTCAAAAATGTTTATTTATTTCGCTCCTCTTCGTTCGAATCGTTTGGAGCAGGAAATGAAATTTTGCCGCTACAAGAGAAAAAACGTTCTCCAACTGTTTGAGACCGCTATGACGACAGTCATGGAAATGGCGGCTCCGATCATTTTCGTTACGCTCACAAACAACGCATTCTAGGAGACCAACACCATGTGTTAGTATAAACAAGTATTTAGTGACGTCACCCACCGATACATCACGGCCGCTAGATCACGGCTACGCTTTCTTAGGAAACCGAAGCTTTAGCCAGGGAAATGTGGTCGTCATATTATTAGCTGTTATATATGAAACTCGAGCAACGCCGTTATTCCGCTAGTATTGTATAAAAATCTCCGAAAGAGGAAGAAATATCGCCAACCAGGTGCTCTGGGAAACTGTTGCCGCATTCTTTTGACATCACACATCCGATGAGAGAATGTTTACGAACTTGAACAGCTTTGGAATACCTGGAATGTTTACTTACCTACATCAACCCCTTCAAGGAGTTCAAAGTAGGTAGTCGGTATTGATTTAACGTCAAATGGAGTGACACAACGGGCTATGGGTCCGAGATCAATCCCTAATTGAAAGAGACCCAGGGACAATGCCTTGTAACTTCGAACTACGGTCACATGACGAGAACAACACCTGAGTTGGCCCACCCCTCTCTAAACTTTCACACCACGTCAGCTTGAGGAGACCACGGCAGATTTAACGTGCAGCAGCCCCCGTGTACACGACGGTCTTTGACTGGACCGAGTTCCGTAACCCTCCGGTTGCTCTTTCGACTGAGGTACCCCCTTCACTGGGTCAAACCCAAGATATTTAGCATGTGGCAGGAAATAACATACATATCCTGACGGTCACAACCTTTACGCAGCGGCAAGTAGATAATTGTTACCACTAAAATTACGTTTACATCAGAGACATAGTATTGATCTATGTACGGTTGATGTTATCCCCCTTTTAAGTGACCGCTGGCATCGATTACCATTTACGAGCTGTCAGCGACTGACTTTCTAAAGGATCCCTCCTTTTGTTCGTTGGCCCCCTACCCTGCTGACCGTGAGGTGTGAACGCTTTGGGGGAAGCAGAAAATCGTCAGATGAAATCTATACGCCACGCAACACTATGAAAGGAAAGCGTCCATCGTAATTGCCTTTCAATGCTCTATCGCTCAAGTTAGGTAAGGAGGGTGGAACATGCAGGCGAAAGAGTCGTTCCTGGAGACGAATGAAAAAAATCTGCGCGCCTCAGCGTAAAGGTTAAGGTAAAAACGCTCGATTGTCAGTGGAATGGATGGTTCGTGTGGAGTTCCTCAGAGAAAACGAACATGCGAACGTGTGAACATGTGATCAAGGGTTGCCCTGCACAAACAGAGGGAAGCTCAATTCTTTTTGAAATAATGTAAATGAAGAAAATGGACCGGTCAATTGGATTAATGGTTTATTTGCAATAAAGTTTGGAAGCTTATGAAGGCTTGGGGTAACTCGTGACCGCATCCCATTTGCCAACCAACCGGTCTGGTAGTTAAGGTGATGATCTCTAGATAGGAAGATTCCAGGTTCGAATCCGGGTCAGTGCATGGATATTTGTAAGCGTATGGTGTAGAGGCAACTGGTGCACCTTAAATCTGTCTTGGCCGAAAGTCTTCACGTTGGTTGTTATGGAGAGTGGGGTGCAGGTTAAGGGGTTACCTCGTCATTTGACCGTGGTTCAAAATGGCATGGTGTTGTCCTCGGATCTTTTCCTTAGGGGATTGATCCCGGATCGTCGTCAATAGCCCGTTGTGTTTCTCTTGTACGATGTTAAGTGAAAATTACCCAATTACCCATTTAGAAACTGATTATATAGGCTGTATATAGTATTGAATGAAAATATTTTCAAAATGTGTAATCGTTAACATTGCTAACGGTTATATATACGTAGATGTATATGGTGTAAAAAGATATAGATATGTTAATGTATGTATATGGATGTTGCATTATAATTCTTGTTTCCTATTATCCGATTTCTAAGCTCACTTTTTAAGTTTCATAATCTATAGTCTCTAAACTGTAAAGTTTGTCAACGATATGCAGTGTTTAAGTAACGTTGCTTTTGCGCATTACTTGTATTTTTCCATGCCTTGTGAATACGAGTGTATCTTCTTTCGCCAAACTTTGTCATCTGACCATTGTTCAAAATTACAAGGGTGTTTCCGTCTGGAATGATCCCGGACCATCGCCAATAGCGCTTCGTTGTTGCTCCAGTGTGAAGTTAATTCAATTACCCCTATCATAATGGGCTAACGCGACACTCACCAATGACAGACATGACGATGACCGTGAGATCGAAGATGTTCCATGGGAAAGTGAAGTAGAACTGCCTCAAGCCCACCATCTTGATGATGGCCTCCACGCAGAAGATGACGGTGAATGCGATGTTCAGCGTCTCCAGCACGGACGTGATCTGCTCGGGCTGCTGGTAGTGCTCGACCGTCATGGCCACCATGTTCAGGATGATGAGGATGAACACCACCACTTCGAACCTAAGGGGAAACGGTGACAAGTGCTTTAAAACAACGTTCCAAGAATACATTTCATCAATCAAACTGGTTCCCTCCAACTCGTATAGTGTAGACGTTCCAACTATCGCCCCTGTGCTTAATATCGCCTACTCGTGTTTGCAAGCTACTATGCGCGACATCTATGAGTTTATGTAGTTACTTTGACGGTCAAGGGTTTTGGCACACGTAGCGCCACCGGCAAGTTTCCTATCAGTTCTATCATCAACACTATTGCCTCTCAAGTATTGGAGGCTGTGATCAATACAATTTTTGTCTCCAATCCATTCAGGGAATATCCAGTGCTTCCAAATCATCATTTCGTTTATATTACTTGAAAGTACATTAAATACTAAAGGTAGGTATGCTCTTCTAGCAACTCGTTTTTAATAGTAGCTCCTCATTTCACTATGATGGGTGGTAATAGTAACAGGCGATATTAGGAACCCACTCTTGAAAATTATCTTGCGAAATGTTTTGAAGTTTCACTAGTTATCTTAAACTGACATGAGTAAAGAAGGTATAGGATCTCTGGCAACCAAAAGAGAAGAGTTCCTAGTGATATTCATTTAGTTTCCAGCTTGATTTACCAACCCAGGTGTTGAGAATCCTTGAAAGAATTGAGTGTCAAAGGCCCTGCCATTGAGTTACGTTTGAAACGAACTTTTGTTTGATTGAAATTGAACAATGGTGTAAGCACACGTTCATGCCACCCGCGCGATGGAATTAATGTCTTACTTATGTTATGTCAACTAATTCGTAATTAAGCTAATTAAAATTTTATTTAATCAACTCTTAGTTCCCAGCTTCCTTAACTTTGTGGATGTCTCGCATAAAGAATTTTGAGTTCTAGATTTTCTTCACCAGCAGATGCTGGCAATAGATCCGGTAAGTGAAGCAGTTTTTATAAATTATTAGAAGACTATAGTGTTTAATGAGATCAATATTGCATTCCATATCAGCGTTCAATTAATAATCAAGAAAATTATTCGAGAAACAGAAGGAGAGGGTATTATTTCATGGTCCCGAAACCCGGGAAGTAAATCCCGAATCATTTAGATTTCAGTAGATTTGAAGAATATTGAATTGTCTATTTTTCATCTGTTTCATTTTGAATGTTGGTATGGATTTTAAAGCACAAAAAAAAAAGAGAAAAGTGCTGTTCGAAAAGCAGCGACTGTATTGATCAAAGCTCTTGAAAACGAAACTGGGAAAGAAAAAGAATGTATGTCAATTGAAATTATAGAAGAGACTTAGGCAAAATTAATTGATAAAGAAACAGAAGTATTATGAGAGAAGGTATAGAGATTGAAGTATTATGTGAAATTAAGATTTAGAAAAGGAAGTTGAGGAACGGGAAAACTTACTAAGACAAAATAATAACGTGGAAAATTCGGGAAAACATAATTTTAAATCTACGGGACGAAGCCAAAACCGGAAACTACGTTACAGACAGAATTGTTGCTAGTGTCCCTGGAAATAGTCAACCCAAAATCCCATTACAAAACTTCCACGATTAGAAATCTCTAAATACGATGGGAATATTTTGAAATTCGCGGATTTCTGGGAGTAAATCAAAATTGCGATCCATGAAAACAAAACATTAACAGATGTCGAACGCTTTAATTATTTGAAGTCTTATTTGACGAATGAAGCTGAATTAGCTATTCGTGGGCTGTCGCTGAATTCGAAAAGATACGATTGCAGTTGATATTTCGAAAGAGCGTTTTGGACGCAAAGAAGTCATTGTTGATTCCCATATGAGTAGATTGTTAAATTTGCACCCAGTCAGAAAATCTACAGATATAATATCATTGCATAAACTGCATTCGTTATGCGAGATACAAAACCTCAATTTGCAAAACCTTGGAATCGAACCGAATGAATACAGCTGTTTGTTGTACCCCATTTTGTTGAAATATGTTCAAAAATGATTTGTCATTGGAATTTACGCGGAAAATTCACAATAAAAACGAAATTAAAATTACATCCTAGTTAGAATTTTTGAAAACCGAAATAGAATGTCGTGAAAGAAATGAATATTTAAATAAAGACTGGGATGATGACGATTCATGTTTGAGAAAAAAATCCCAGCTCGAATTACTCTCTCAACTAGACATGCGAAATTTGAAGTGTACCGAAATAAAAACAGTTTCAAAAGGCCAATAATTCCCCAGTGTAAATGCATTTCATACAAATGGGTTTGGAAGTCGTGAAATGTGTTCTTTTTGCGCAGATGCGCATGTTTCTGAGAATAGCCTGCTCAGCATAAATGAAAGGAGAAATAAACTGATGAATCAGTCGAAATGCTTCAAGCGCTTAAAACGCGAACACAGAATGGTTCAGTGCTACAAGAAACAAGTGTGTGAAGGAGGGAAAATCATAACAATTTAATATGTGATTGCGTCATTAAGAAAGAAAAAACAACGGCCACCTAAACGGAATCGAATAACGCCACGCCCCCCCCTCCCCTTCAGAACAAAGAGCTCATGAGTATGCATTGCTGAGGAAGCAATAATTTTGTTTTTCTCCAAACACTGGCTGCGGAAGTAATAAATAAAACAAAACAAAATTCTCCTTTCGTTTTATTCTTGATAGCGGATCAACTAATTATTTTTTGTCTCGGCAATGTACTAAGTATTTGTGATTGAAGGTTACTTCGAATAAATCGTTGAGAGTTTTTTCTTTTGGTGAGACAGATGCAAGAGTAGAAAATAAATAGTAAAAACTAAAATGAGAAACCCCGTAAATCCTAACGAAACCTTTTATATGGAAGCTCTTTTGACTGACGTCATCGCAAATGTCGAGATTCCCGTCCCAGGTAAACAAATGCAGATGTTTTGTAATCAAAGGAGAATTCAGCTCTCAGATGGAGTTACAAATGAAAAGGGCGACAGGTAGATATCATTATTAATTGGGAGTGACTATTTTTGAAAGTTCTGCACGTTAATTAAAGCAATTCTGCAAGTTAAATTAACTTGGAATGAACAGTCTGGAAAGTTGAATGATCATTACCGTCCGGTGGAGATGCGTTTTAAAAATCTGGTTAGGAAATTCGAAAGGAACCCTAACATTTTTTTTTTTAGAGATACGATTGCGTGTTACAAAACCACATCTCGGAAGGTATCGCGAAATATGTAGATCCTGAAGGAGAATTTAATGAAAATAGTAAAATTTGGTTATTTACCCCATCAAGCAGTCATAAGAGGAGATAAAGATACTAGCAAAATGAGAGTGGTTTTTTATTGCAATTCACATGCGGTCAACACCCTATCATTAAATAACAGCTTAGATTCAGGACCAAATTTGAATCCCGAAATATTGGCGTTGTTGCTACGTTTTAGAGAACTAGGGCTTCCGATCAGTACTTTCTCGGGAAATCGTTTAAGAATCGAGCTAAACAACACAGTTTTCAATCCTGCGGCGGCGGTAACTTTTTTTTAATATCGAGAGAAAGGCCGTTGCATTTACCGCAGATATAGAGCAAGCTTTCTTGCAAATTTCTTTTGCCCCCGAAGACCGAGATGCCGTCCCTTTTCTTTTGTTCGAAGAATTAGTGGAAACTGTATAGCCCTCAAGAATTCAGATTCTCCGGATGGCAAGAGTATTATTTGGGACAACAGCAAGTCCATTTTTGTTAGCAGCTACGCTAAGATCTCACTTTAAAATGTTCGAATCCGAATATCCCCGTACGTGCCAATTGCTTAATTCACAATTATATGTGGATGATTTCATTAGTGTGGATGGATGTGAAGTGGATTTGAAAGTCCATTTTGAAAGTGGGAGGCTTTAACATGCGTAAATGAAGGACAAATTGCACAGATTGCAAAGTAAATTTAATAAGGAGGAAGGCTACTTTAATCTCAAATTCTGAAGCTAAAGTTTTGGGATATGTCTGGAATTCTAAGGAAGACACTTTAGAATTACACCTGCAAAATCGAATTTGCGACAAACGTAAAAACGGTCATTACGTAAATATTCAGACAGGTACCTTGAAGATTGTATTGATTGGCTCACAAAATTTTTGTTCCTCAAAAGTATTTAATTTTTTAAATACTAAACCACATTGTCTTGTATGACTTCAAAATAAATACAACTATATCTTGAAGTTCAGGTGTGGAACTTTCTTCACTTCAGTACAATCTCTGAGAGTTCGATTTGTTGTTGTCAACCACCTCGAGTGTGACAAGGGACCAGGATCTCGTACAGTCGAATCGTCTTTACAGTTTCCCGACTTTATTGCGATGGAAATATCGAGTAGATGTTGCTGATCCTTACTTAGCATAGTTTTGTCTATTGTGGGGATCTGACAGCCCATACTCTTGAAGTCAATCACTGGACGTTTTTCGCAGTCACTTAGCTTTTCACCGATTGGCCCTCTGAAAGATATCGGCCCCGTTGATTTACCTTCTATGTATTGAAACAGATCCTGGAATGGCAGTTCATTGAAATGGAGAAGTCAAACTGCTCCTTGTAAAGGTTTCCCCAAATGTAACGGTTTTCCAACCTGTTGGAGTAACATGGCCGAAGTAGACCGAACCAGGTTCTTGAATTAGTGAGTAATACTCTTCTTTTTTTACTCTACGGAACCTTTTCGAATGAGCTAGATATGCCACTAATGTGTCGTTCTTCCTTCCATCTCAATAGAGACCTTACAGTGGAAATTCTTCAGATTTACTACACAATTCAGCCATAAAATTTTGTTTTTCTCTTCTTATTTTGTTTTTGTCAATAACATAGGACACGTCAGAATCGGTAATTTATCCAACGTCGCGCAAAACACTTGATACGATTGCAGCGGTAGCGCAATCAGAAACTCCATAAGGATCCCTCAGTAATGCAGAAGATTTTAGCTGAATTCTCATCTGCCAATTATTAGAGGAAACTTTTATTGGCACTTTAAAATCTGGGTCGGTATCGCTATATTTACTAGAAGTAAGTAATTAGCATTTTTTTCCTTGAACTGTAATCTACCTTTGTTTATAAATTATTTCAAATTTCATAAATTTTGAAGACAATGCGCGACCAGAGGATGTTGGATTTAAATAATATTTAAACATAATTTTCTGTGATTCTAATACATAAGAATTTGAGCTATTACATACGGGAAGAGGCTAATTTAAAAATGTTAAAAAATTATCGTAAAAATGTGAATTTTTCCAAATTTTGGCAAACTTTAGAGCACATGCGAGTCCGGAAGATATAAACCGATTTTATTTCTCTTTTTACCCCTTTTTAGTCTCCTAAATTCGCAAATTTTCAGCGGTATTACGACTTGAAAAGAAAAAATATTGTAGCATTTTTTCGGCCCACCCTAATGGCCACGGCTTTGGAATTCAAAGTAATTTACGATTTATTCTCTGACTTCGATCGGCACAATGCAACTGAGGCTACAAGTCCACTTTCGCCTATCACGCCGTATTTGTTTCATCTCATGCTTTTCTACGAAACAATTGACATCCGAAATCTCCATCAATTCCTAAGCTGAAAGCATCAACTGTCTTAATGTATTATGCAACATAATCAATAAACAACACCTTTAATTTGGCTTTTTTTTTGCTGCCGTTGCTACAGAGCATTTCATCAACGGTACTATTTACTCCTCAGAACCGAAACAAGTGTTTTAAAAATTGAGTGACAACTCTTCCGATAAGAAGACGGAAGGATCTTATAAAGTCGTCTTCAAGACACTCTCTGTATTAATGGCCCTTTCATTTTCTCCTGGGAAGGTGTGTCCTGTTTCTACAATCATAAGCGAAATATACATCGCAGTTTCATTACGATCGATGAGTAACAGACACGTAAAAGCAAAATAATGATCCATGTTTCTTCTCGTAACAGATTTTTATTCGTTATATTAGTGAATGGAAAAAGTCGCAAATAGATTCTTGACTCATTTTTTATTTATAGTAGATTTTACCATAAATAGGTATTCTGCGTGAGAAGTTGCATTAAGCAATGGAGTCTGAATTAGGAAAAATGAAAGGTGTAAAGGGGTCGAGCTAATTTTACAGTTTTAGCTATGCGCTTTGACAATTTTCATAGATTATATGCTATGGATTATCAAAAACTTAAACTCTGCTTTATTATCCTAGGGTTTTAAATTTTTTTTATTAAGTCATTGAGTGAGCAATAAAAGGCTTTGAGTAGGTCCCTGTGCTTAATATTGCCTATTCGCGTTTGCAAGCTTCTATGCGCGACATTTATGAGTGTTATGTAGTTATGTAATTGACGGTCTAGGGTTTTGCAACACGTAACGCCACCGGCAAGTTTCCTATCAGTTATATCAACAACACTATCGCATCTCAAGTATTTGAGGATGTGAATCAAAGTATTTTGGTCTCAATCCATTCAGGGAATATCAGTCAGGTAAGTGTTTCAAAATCATAATTTCGTTTATATGACTTGAAACTACATTCAATACTAAAAGTAGGTAGGTAAACTCTTCTAGTAGGGATGCGACATCGATGTTTTCAAAACATCGATGTATTATAAAAAACATCGATGTATTGTAGCTGATGTCACATCACTAGTTGCTAAATCAGTTATAAGAAATGGGTTAAAACGTTTAAATGCACTGAATTTTAAAAACATCGAAAGTTTGGGGGCGATGCATCATCAACATCGATGTTTCAAATTTGAACATCGATATTTTGCGGTCGATGTAGCACCACTAGGTGCTAAACCAGTTTTAAGAAATGGGGTAAAAAGTTTGAATTCACTGAATTTTAAAAACATCGATAGTTTGGGGGCGATGCATCATCAACATCGATGTTTCAAATTTGAACATCGATGTTTTGCGGTCGATGTAGCACCAGTAGGTGCTAAACCAGTTTTAAGAAATGGGGTAAAAAGTTTGAATTCACTGAATTTTAAAAACATCGAAAGTTTGGGGGCGATGCATCATCAACATCGATGTTTCAAATTTGAACATCGATGTTTTGCGGTCGATGTAGCACCACTAGGTGCTAAACCAGTTTTAAGAAATGGGGTAAAACGTTTAAATGCACTGAATTTTAAAAACATCGAAAGTTTGGGGGCGATGCATCATCAACATCGATGTTTCAAATTTGAACATCGATGTTTTGCGGTCGATGTAGCACCACTAGGTGCTAAACCAGTTTTAAGAAATGGGGTAAAAAGTTTGAATTCACTGAATTTTAAAAACATCGAAAGTTTGGGGGCGATGCATCATCAACATCGATGTTTCAAATTTGAACATCGATGTTTTGCGGTCGATGTAGCACCACTAGGTGCTAAACCAGTTTTAAGAAATGGGGTAAAACGTTTAAATGCACTGAATTTTAAAAACATCGAAAGTTTGGGGGCGATGCATCATCAACATCGATGTTTCAAATTTGAACATCGATGTTTTGCGGTCGATGTAGCACCACTAGGTGCTAAACCAGTTTTAAGAAATGGGGTAAAAAGTTTGAATTCACTGAATTTTAAAAACATCGAAAGTTTGGGGGCGATGCATCATCAACATCGATGTTTCAAATTTGAACATCGATGTTTTGCGGTCGATGTAGCACCACTAGGTGCTAAACCAGTTTTAAGAAATGGGGTAAAAAGTTTGAATTCACTGAATTTTAAAAACATCGAAAGTTTGGGGGCGATGCATCATCAACATCGATGTTTCAAATTTGAACATCGATGTTTTGCGGTCAATGTAGCACCACTAGGTGCTAAACCAGTTATAAGAAATGGGTTAAAACGTTTAAATGCACTGAATTTTAAAAACATCGAAAGTTTGGGGGCGATGCATCATCAACATCGATGTTTCAAATTTGAACATCGATATTTTGCGGTCGATGTAGCAACACTAGGTGCTAAACCAGTTTTAAGAAATGGGGTAAAAAGTTTGAATTCACTGAATTTTAAAAACATCGATAGTTTGGGGGCGATGCATCATCAACATCGATGTTTCAAATTTGAACATCGATGTTTTGCCGTCGATGTAGCACCACTAGGTGCTAAACCAGTTTTAAGAAATGGGGTAAAAAGTTTGAATTCACTGAATTTTAAAAACATCGAAAGTTTGGGGGCGATGCATCATCAACATCGATGTTTCAAATTTGAACATCGATGTTTTGCGGTCGATGTAGCACCACTAGGTGCTAAACCAGTTTTAAGAAATGGGGTAAAAAGTTTGAATTCACTGAATTTTAAAAACATCGAAAGTTTGGGGGCGATGCATCATCAACATCGATGTTTCAAATTTGAACATCGATGTTTTGCGGTCGATGTAGCACCACTAGGTGCTAAACCAGTTTTAAGAAATGGGGTAAAAAGTTTGAATTCACTGAATTTTAAAAACATCGAAAGTTTGGGGGCGATGCATCATCAACATCGATGTTTCAAATTTGAACATCGATGTTTTGCGGTCGATGTAGCACCACTAGGTGCTAAACCAGTTTTAAGAAATGGGGTAAAAAGTTTGAATTCACTGAATTTTAAAAACATCGAAAGTTTGGGGGCGATGCATCATCAACATCGATGTTTCAAATTTGAACATCGATGTTTTGCGGTCGATGTAGCACCACTAGGTGCTAAACCAGTTTTAAGAAATGGGGTAAAACGTTTAAATGCACTGAATTTTAAAAACATCGAAAGTTTGGGGGCGATGCATCATCAACATCGATGTTTCAAATTTGAACATCGATGTTTTGCGGTCGATGTAGCACCACTAGGTGCTAAACCAGTTTTAAGAAATGGGGTAAAAAGTTTGAATTCACTGAATTTTAAAAACATCGAAAGTTTGGGGGCGATGCATCATCAACATCGATGTTTCAAATTTGAACATCGATGTTTTGCGGTCGATGTAGCACCACTAGGTGCTAAACCAGTTATAAGAAATGGGTTAAAACGTTTAAATGCACTGAATTTTAAAAACATCGAAAGTTTGGGGGCGATGCATCATCAACATCGATGTTTCAAATTTGAACATCGATGTTTTGCGGTCGATGTAGCACCACTAGGTGCTAAACCAGTTTTAAGAAATGGGGTAAAAAGTTTGAATTCACTGAATTTTAAAAACATCGAAAGTTTGGGGGCGATGCATCATCAACATCGATGTTTCAAATTTGAACATCGATGTTTTGCGGTCGATGTAGCACCACTAGGTGCTAAACCAGTTTTAAGAAATGGGGTAAAAAGTTTAAATGCACTGAATTTTAAAAACATCGAAAGTTTGGGGGCGATGCATCATCAACATCGATGTTTCAAATTTGAACATCGATGTTTTGCGGTCGATGTAGCACCACTAGGTGCTAAACCAGTTTTAAGAAATGGGGTAAAACGTTTAAATGCACTGAATTTTAAAAACATCGAAAGTTTGGGGGCGATGCATCATCAACATCGATGTTTCAAATTTGAACATCGATGTTTTGCGGTCGATGTAGCACCACTAGGTGCTAAACCAGTTATAAGAAATGGGTTAAAACGTTTAAATGCACTGAATTTTAAAAACATCGAAAGTTTGGGGGCGATGCATCATCAGGAAGGTCCCTTTCACACATCCATTCACTCACACACATCGTAATTTAGATCCCAATCAGAGGCCGATAACCCCCTGATCAGTTACCCCCAGAGGTATTGATTTGGTATGGGAATATGGGGGACTTTGTGACCACGACCTATTTAACGTGCCCCATCCACCATTAGCGAACACAACGGTCTTTAGCCAGGTCCAAGCGCCGATCTCGCAACCATCAGAATTGCAGGCTCCGCTGAGGACAGAATCCACAACCCTTCCGACGCTCTACTGTCTGAGCAACCGCGGCTCATGGACATTGTCGTCCTGGAATTAACATTCGCCCATTCCATAAAATTGCCAGAGCGTAGGAAGAACCTGATGGTCCAAAATGTTCGTGTAAGCGTTGACGTTCGATTGACCATAAACAACGTGCAAAGGTCCCAGGCCGTACAACGAAAAACACCCACAAGCAAGTAGTCTGATTTTATGCAAATCCGCGATGGCGTCCGGTCTATTATTGTAGGGTAGTGTATATCACCTTCATTACTAGTCCTCTGAAGGAATGAGACCATACCGAATTTTCCAACATTATATTTATTGTCCACGACAGTGTTATAAATGTAAAAGAGACAACGACGAACAACGCTAGCTGCTGCCGTCCTTCAGCCGACTGAGGTGCCTCTTGTAAGTCCTCTGGATGACCTTGGCCGCATTGTCCTGTTGCTTCCTCTTCAGGGTGGTGGTGACGATCTCCACGAGGTTACGGGTAGGGAAGCTCTTGCGGAACCTCAGATCCACCTGCCGCCGGACGCTGCGGAACTCCTCGGTGTCCTCGACGTCCCCCAGCACGAGGTTCACGAGGCTGTGCAAGATGTCCAGACAGTGAATGCGATCGCCGGACGCGATGGGGATGTTCATGGCCACCAGGGCGGGCTCATTGGGTCGCTCGATGCCCAGGGGAGGGTCGAGCGAGGCCACGAAGTCCGACAGCTGGTCGTGGCGGATGAACTGGGTCGCGTGCGGGTCGTACTGCGACCAGCAGACGTAGAACATCTCGATGTCCACCTCCGAGATGCCCGTGTCCTCCTTGCTCGCCTGGCTGAGGTTCTCGAGGATGACGGCGATGTACATGTTGATGATGACCATGAAGTTGATGATGATGTAGGTGACCAGGTAGAGGACGGCGAGGGTCGGGTGACCGCAGTCGCCGAGCCGCGGGTCGCAGAGGGGTGGGCGCAGGGTCAGGGAGTCGAGCACGTCGTTCCAGCCCGCCGAGGTGGCCAGGCGGAACAGCAGGACGATGCTGCTGGCGAAGGTCTGGAAGTTGACCATCTCGGAGAGGCCGCCACCACCGCTGCCGGCGTCCGGGAGCCGGACGTGGCCGAACAGAGACATACCTGAAGGAAGGGAGACATAAGTCGGAATGAATTATATGTTATGGCCACCTGTTACCTTAACCCACTCAGCGTCGCGATATTTTTGAGTATGTACATGAGATACCCCAGCACATTTATGGCACATAGAGATTTTAAATCGCAACACACTTTATGGTTAAATAGTCCCAACTATTGAATGAAAGAACCTATGAGTTTCAATGACGATATATCTTGTCTATTAAAATGTGTCCTTTTTTTCTAATGATGAAATATCTTGTCAAGACAACCACCGGGAGGGTTAAACAGCATTATTGAAATATCTTGGTCATCAACATCTTGACCATCCTGTAATGAGCATTAAAGTATAATATTTAAAATTTTCAAACGGATGAAAACTAATAATTAACTTTCAGACTACGGCTGGAACAGCAATTGTACCTTGATCGCATCAAGAAAGAATTTAGATGACAACCAGTTGTACCTTGAAAGTTATATAAATCAGGTCAAAAAAGAATTTAGACTACAGCCAGTACAACTGTTGTATCTTGAAAGTGATAAGAACGTGCCAGGAAAGAATTCTGCCAGTTAAATCCATTGCAGTAGTCAAAAGGCTATATAAAAGTAGAATGCTTCCAACACAAATGGAGATGACAATAAAATAATGATTTCACTTATTTTAAAGTTTTTATTCGATATACCCTGGACGCAAATCCCAAATGAAATTTAAAAACTAATTATTTGCATACGAAAATGAGGTTGGGGTTTTCTCATCCATACTGAAACTCAAAACGTATGATTTAAAAAGAATTAAAAAAACCCAATAACTATATACAGATTAAAAATCTAGAAAAGCTTGAACAAGGGTAAAATGCAGATTTTTTAGCGATAAATACCCAGTAAAACAAACAGAGTTAGCAAAGAAATTTAAAAAAAATTAAAGATAAAATGCAGGTGAATATATCAAAGCAGGAAGTTAGAATATGCGAGATAGTATAAATTCTCTATTAACCATGATAATTTCCTTTAATTAGTAGGTAGAGATGAGTGATTCGGTACCTGACCAAGATAGAAATGAAGGTGTAAATAGATTTTTTGGTTAGATTTGGGACTTAGGTGCAAGGGCCAGCTATCAATGGAGATGACACCCCAGACTATAACGCCCTGTTGAGGGCATCAGTGTCGTGCGATTGTAAGGGCTGGATCTCCACGCTGCCCTGAACATCTCGAGACCCGTCTGCGGTTGTCGTCAGGGCGCAGTTGGAAACAAGACTCGTGACTAAATACTGTACGTCCCCAGTCAGCGCCATTCCAAGTGGATCGAGCCCGGTACCACTGTCTGTTTATTCAGCACCTTCTTGGTGCGTCGATTTTTTTTGCTATAGAATATATTTCGAATATTTGCAAGATCTTGGTATCTTTATAGGCTAAGAAATTGGAAAATATAAAACAAATATTGATATTCTGGTCGGTTTTCGGGATTTCTAGTGCGTACATACACCTTAAGTAATTGTGAAAAGAAAGGGATGAGAGAGAGAGCGATAAAGGACGCTCAGGCATCTTGAATTCACAACCCTTGTATTTACTATACCCCATGGGATAGGGGATCGCTAGGGTATCTCGGGTTTGTGAATTCATGGCACACCTTAAGGAAATGTGTCGCCGTGGAGAGGGAATAGGTGATCGCCACAGCAAGGAGATAGAGGTAAAGGAAGTAGGGATGCGACATCGATAGCAAAACATCGATGTTTTGAAACATCGATGTTCAAAATTAAAACATCGATGTTGATAATACATCGACCCAAAAACATCGATGTTTTTAAAATTCAGTGTATCTAAACTTTTTCCCCCATTTCTTAAAACTTGTTTAGCAACTTGTGATGCTACATCGACAGCAAAACATCGATGTTGATAATACATCGCCTCCAAACCATCGATATTTTTAAAATTCAGTGTATTTAAACTTGTTTCCCCATTTCTTAAAACTGGTTTAGCAACTAGTGATGCGACATCGGCTCCATTACATCGATGTTTTTTTTATAAAACATCAATGTTTAGAAAACATCGACATCGATGTCGTATATCTACTTTCAGACCCTTCATCCTTGGTCACTTGGGTCTAAAAGTATGTTCAATTTGGTGATTATGAAAATTATGCTACTTGTTTTTTTTTTAATTTTTATAACGTTACTTTCTTTATTTAAAAATAAAACATCGGCAACGTAGAAACATCGACAAGTATAAACATCGATGTTACAAAAACATCGACCCCAAAACATCGATATTAAATACATCGATGTTTTTAAAAAAACATCGATGTTTTGAAAACATCGACATCGATGTCGCATCCGTAAAATGAAGACACTGTTCCGGTAGGTCTCGCGTTCCCACATTTTGGATTCAGATCACCCTCAACTTGAAAAGAAGTTCTCAACATCTGAATTACCTTGGGCTCTCCATGAGAAAAATGCAGACGCTTCACCCTTAGAAGAACACGCTTTTACAGATAGATCTGTGGAAACCCGGGCCGGAAGGACATTCAATCTGACCTCGGGTCGGAATGGAATCCGACTTATTGCTCTGCCTGTCACACGCGTCTTTCTAAACGATTCCGAGATCCAAGGCCAGGGTGACTTCGAAGTGATTAGACTAAAGCTTTGAGGTGAGCAGACGTATCCTCGAGACTACTATTTGAGTGTGCCTCCGAACTGTTCCTGTCGATGCCGTGCACTCATACTCCGATGATTTTAAGTCATTGTAAGTTGTAATGTTGTAAACTAAACTAAATTATCCCCAAACTACAGTAGAACTCCAACTTTATCCGAACTCCACTTACCGGACCACTTTGAAAAAGAAAAAAAAATAAACTCCGCATTTTAAAATTTTCTTGTCTGTTAATGACGAAACCGAAGAGGACCACGTGTCAATTGAGGACATAAGAAACATTCCTGGATGTTCCAAGTGCAGTGAAGAGAACGTACGCGATTGGCTGGCGTGAGATTCTTCGTACCCTGGATTCCAAATTCTTATTCAAATTTTTATAAAAATTTCATCCAGAAAGCAAGTTTTCCCCGGCCCGTAAAAAGAAACATAACATAATTACCAGGAAAGATTCTTTGCAAGAGATACAGCACTATTTCAGCTATTTCTCAACATAATAACCACCGGAATTGTATCACTTGGTCATACTGTGGGATAAGTTTTTGTAATCCAGCGTCATACACCTACCACCTGGGAATGGAGTCACAGTTGTCTGCAGGTCTACGTCTGTGCGAAAGTGATGACAGGAAAGGAATTTCTTCAGGTGGAAGTCACTGGAAGAAAGATCTGGACTATAGGGTGGATGGTCAAACAACTCCCAGCGAAACTTCTGCAGCAGATTTTTTGTGGTTCCATTCCCAGGCGGCAGACTTCTATGACACTGGACTAGAAAAACATATCCCAAGGTATGACAAGTGCTACAATTTCGGTGGTTATCATGTTGAGAAGAAGGCTGAAATAGTGCTGTATCTCTTTTGCAAGAAATTGTTTCAGGTAATTATGTTCTGTTTCTTTTTATGGGGTGAGGGAAACTTACTCTCTGGATGACCTTCATTCCTTTTCTTCGTGAATTATCCAATCATCCGGATGGGGTCTGGAGTTGATTGATTCGGATAGTTGGAGTTGGACTGTACTTCCAAACAAATATTGGATAGTGTGCAACCAGTCTCAGTCGAGACGCTTCCACCACTCACCGATGATGGCGTAGACGAAAGTGATGAGGAAGAGCAGCGCCCCGATGTTGAAGAGTGCGGGCAGTGAGATGACGAGTGCGAAGAGCAGCTTCCGGATGCCCTTGGCGGCCTTGATCAGACGCAGGATCCTCCCGATGCGGATGAGGCGGATGACTCGAAACAGCGTCGGACTGATCACCAGCTTCTGAAGGGCCTCCTCGAAAATGATACCTATTGGAAACGGGGATCTCTTTGACATATTTAAAAAACATTGCATCAAGGTTCGACCCATCGAGGATACGAAGGGCGAACTCGACACTGAGAGACCAAAATTCTTTACCATATACTGTCACACATCTACAGGGTGGTCCCGAATTCATGGTACAAACTTTAATGGTAGGTACAGGACATTGTAACAATGATTTATTGTATAGGAATGTATAGTCGTAAGTGACGCGGTGAGGCGTAAACAGGGGAAATAAAAGGAAAGAGAAATGGAGTGATCGGTTGGTATCATTGCCGGTAGAGGGCAGTAGATGTCTAGCCGCTGTTGAACATGATGCATCGCAGTAGGGAAAAGCGCCATTCACAATTGTGCTGCCGTAGACGATGGGTGACTTTACGTATGCAGAAAAATCAGACATGCATTACATGTACGGCCGTGCAAATGGTAACGGCAGAGCTGCGTTACGAATGTATCGCGCGGAGTATCCTGATCGACGAATGCCGGATCATAGAATTTTTCAACGGTTACATCGTCAACTTTGTGAAACAGGTGCGTTCGACGTCAACAGTCATGGCGCTGGTCGAGTAAGAGCTGTACGCACTCCAAGGCTGGAAGAAAGCATCTTGAACATTGTGGCTGATAGACCCGAGTCAAGCACAAGAACTGTTGCGCGTGACGTAGGTGTGAGTCATCAGACTGTATGCAGAGTGTTAAACGAAAATCGCTTACACCCCTTCCATTTTCAGAAAGTACAAGCATTGAATCCGGCAGATTATCCTCGCCGCGTGAACTTCTGCCTGTGGGTGATGCAGCAATGTGCGTTGCAGCCGGATTTCGTAGATTATGTGCTATTTACAGATGAAGCGACATTTTCACGCGAGGGTGTCTTTAATGCGCACAATTCCCATGTGTGGGCAACCGATAATCCACATGCAACGCGTCGACATGCGTTTCAACAACGTTTCAGTATTAATGTGTGGGCTGGTATTGTGAACGACTTTTTGATTGGCCCATACTTACTACCCACGCGGCTCACTGGCGGAAGCTATCTTATTTTTCTGAAAGAAGTGTTACCACAACTGCTGCATGATGTTCCGATCGCCATTCGTAACCGCATGTGGTTTCAGCACGATGGGGCGCCAGCACACTTCAGCATTGATGTACGGAATTACCTGAATGCCACGTTTGGTACTCGATGGATTGGGCGTGGTGGACCAGTCCCTTGGCCACCCCGATCTCCCGATTTATCGAGCCTCGATTACTTTTTATGGGGACATCTAAAGCATCTTGTTTATGAGACTCCAGTTGACTCAGATGAGGATCTCGTCGCTCGCTTATCTGTAGCTGCTGCAGGTGTGCGTGAAATACCAGGCATCTTTGAACGTGTACGCCAATCGCTCCACCGACGCTGTCAAGCATGTATCGATACTGGTGGACGCAATTTTGAACAATTACTGTAAACATGACACTTGTCAACAACGCTTTCAATAAAATCTTTGTTTTTCCTTTCGGCCGTTATTTCCCCTGTTTTCGCCTCACCGCGTCACTTGCGACTATACATTCCTATACAATAAATCATTGTTACAATGTCCTGTACCTACCATTAAAGTTTGTACCATGAATTCGGGACCACCCTGTATAGATATAATTTTTCAACGTGGCACACAAAAAAGACGTTATTTGTTATCGCGTTTTGGCAACATTGTACGATTGTTTGTGTACCACGAAGCCTCGTGCCTCAATGAGGAACTTGCACGTTTTTTGTTTATATTTTTATAATATAGAAAATGAAAAAATAAGATAAAAAGTATCTTTCGTTTTTACTTTTATAGCCCGTAAAGGTAAAATAAAAATAAATAAAGTTCGCACTATTTACTTCATCTTAAAAGCGCTAGTTTTCCTACGCCGCTTCTTGTGACGTCACTATGTACTATGACGGTTTGTTTACTTTAATAGCGACGTTGAAATAGCAAGAAAAAACATTTTAATTGATTGTTTAAAAATTAAAAGAGCTAGCAATATGAAATTTCAACGCGCTAGACAAACGTAAACATTACAGCGTGGTGCACAATGACGTCACGTAACGTTTAAAGGTCATGTGCCTTTTCTGTACTTTTCGGTAATTTAAAACTTGAAATTTTAATTAATTAAGTCATTTTATGGGTTTTAATTGTCGTTTTTGAACATTTTGACGATCAATGTGAAACACAGAAATGAGCATTTTCCCCACTGGTACAAGTTCCTCATTGATTTTATAGCGTTATCGGATGAAATTTTATTGAAACAAAAATGAACATTAGTCGAGCTGTTGCAGCTTACAAACAACATGCTAGATATTCTATTTTCAAAGCAACGCTCATATTTAGTCAAAATTTGCTCAAAGTTTTCATTTATATTCCAAATTGTTCGAGTTCTGATTCCAGAGGTACTGTATAACTTTTCTGAAGTACAACAAATTTATGTTTGAAAAATATATTTTTTTGGAATATCACATTTTGTAAGCAATTCGTTCTGCTAGGACACATGTCTTCATTTATGCGAAGCGAGAAAGGTACGCGTAGCGAACCAATGAAGATTGCATAGCAATCCTCTGGGATTGGCGAGCGATCAGAAGGCGGGCCCCCTAGTTAGTGAATAATGGTATTAACGTTTTGTTGAGTTATGTTAGAAGTTGGTGCCATTTTACGGCAAAGTGTTAATTTCTCGTCACCTCCGCTAACTTTTTATAACTCGGAGATGTTATACATTTTTAAGCATTTAAACACAAAACTTAGTTGAAAGTATTTAGCGGTAATTATCTTAAGTTGTTTTATAACTATACTTTAAAAGTTTTGGAAACTTCGCAGTTAGCGGCAGATCGGTTTTGCCGCCATCTTGTTATAAAAAATTTTCGTGTTCGCAGCTTTCGAAGTACACATGCACACTCACGGTATTCTTCGATGTGTCAATCATACACTTCAACTTTCAATTATTCACTTCTAATTCAATTAAAAAAATATTTTTCTAATAGGCTGATTAGAAGTTGAAGATGGTATGGTTATTCAAATTTCTTAACCTATATAGCATATACGTAGACAAGTGGATTTGCAGAGTGTCCGGTAGTTGATGCTTATATCTTGCACGTTATCTCAGTCTGTTAGGAGGATAACATTCTTTATTTTATTTAAGAGTGATTTTCTGTAAGCGAGGTACGCTTGTGCTAGTTGACATTTTTGATTTTGCTTAAATTTACACCAGATGTTCTCTATAGTGTCTTACTAAAAATGTGAATCAGCGTTTTAGGACAAAAAAAAATTGATTGTCAAGTTATGGTTGTTTTTATAGGGCAGGTAAAGATAGTTTTCTTGCACTGTAGCAAAATATTTCAAAGTGTAATTTAAATTTCTGGAAAACTTTAGATAACTGCCAAGGATTTTTTTTCATAATCTACTTATATAATACCAGTACTAAGTTTTAGAAATGAGAATTTCTTGGCATCTTGCTATACAGGACCTCCAAAATTAGGGTTCTATGAGCGGAAATGTCCAATTTACAGAAATTTAAAGCTAAAATTCCGCAAACTTCAGACAGGTGCCAAACTTTTTGATGTGAATTATGTTTTAGCATCCTGTCTAGGCTATTACTGCATGAAAACCCTAAGGAGTTTTCCTGAAATTCATCTTAAAAATAGATATTTCCAAATTCCACTTTTTTGTAACGTAACATATCTCAAAACTTCAGATACGAATAAACATGCTATTAGTGCCAGAAGATAGCATAATTGTTATATAACAGCATCCCATTGTCTGTTCCTTGGCACTAGCCTCCTCTACACCATACGCTTACGAACATCCATGCACTGACCCGGATTCGAAACAGGAACCTTACGATCTAGATGCTACCACCTAAACTACCAGACCAGTGGTTGACACCTGAATAAATCATTTAATTGTTCTGAAATTTTAATCTGTTTTCCTATGTATGTTCTTCACATCCACCCACTTTTATAGCAATCGGACAACTCCTTCTTGATGCGTCGATTTTTTTTTGTTATAGAATGTCATTTTGAGTATTATTTTTTGATAACGAATAAATTGTTCCTTAAAATGATCTTTTGAAAGAGCCCTAATGAGCAAAAATGGTAGGTAATTGCTGTTACCTTTTGAAAATCAACCACAATTGTACCTTCGTTTCGTCAGATTGGAAAAATATCAGTTTTGGTGTGCCCAGAGTAATTATCCTGAGTGCCACGAGATGAACAATGGGCAAGAGTTTCATGCTTATATTATACAATCTCGGCGTGGGATCAAGGTATGTGGATTTACGTTGCAATGCTGTAACGACGGGCCATTGTGGGCTCAAGGAAGTTAATTCGTGATGATTATTTCATCGCTAAAGCGATATACATAAAAATGACTCAGCAAAAAAGAAACCCAATTCTGTTCCCAAGTGGTACAGAATTGGGTTCCATTTGATAGTTCATTTGATAGTTGATTCATTCCAAGTTTCATTTGATAATGTAAATATTAAAGAAAAAAAAACAGAATGTTGATTAGAAGCAGCATCCAAATCCAGCATGAGTTACAACTTCAATCTCATTCAATCAAAATAAAAAGTAACACCCCCCCCCCCGAAAAAAAATTGCAGTTAACAAATAAAAAATAATAATACGAAAGTGAAGAATGCGTCGAAAGAAGATTCAATATATCCAGAAATCCTTTTCCATTCCTAAGAGATTTCTTAAAATATCTCTAAAATTACCCAATTATTATTATTATCTATCCAAGAAACAAACGGAAAACGTTTGGCAGCTATTAGGTAAGTAGTTACATAACGTTCTATTTGAGCTACACCACGGGCTATTGGCAACGGTGCGGGATGCTTTCGTGGAATCCCTCACGCTTTGAGCACCCCTTGACGAGTTGGCGATATGAAGTGCTTTGAGAACGGAAAGCTTGGCAATCCTTCTCGATTTCTCGAGCAACCCTACTACGTTGTTAAGAAGATTGCCATCTTTTTCTCGCTGAGTGCTATGATTTTCCGTATTTTTGGATATTATATGTATATTATGTTGACATTTAAGATATAACATGATTCTTTTTGTTTTACTTTATCTATCTCTATTGTGACTACTTCGTAATATTAGTTGAAAAAAAAGCAGGCGGTGTAAGAAGTACCCCCATGTAAACAAATTGTATATGTTTACATTTATTTGAAATTTAGTCCATCAATTGCGTTTTGTTACGATTTTTACAATATAAAATGATCACTTACTCTAAAACTCGTAAAATAGAAAGAGTTGATGAGTATGTATTTGTTTAAGATGTGAGGGGGGGGGGGAGGCGGATAAATCAATTACATTGTTTATTATGGAAATTATTCGCACTTATAACCTAGTGTTTTTATTTTCATAATATAGTTTCTTATGAATCAAATCTTTTGTTTGATCGCCTACTTAATGTAATCTTGCCATTGTTTGGGGAGACAACTAGTAGTAGATATAAACTTAGTAAAAGCAGTTATCAATAATAACGTATTAAGATTTAGCTTAAGTAATTTGTTGTAAACAAATACACTTCTTGATTAGTTTCACTCATTTGAGCTCAAAATTACAAAATTTAAACTGAAAAAAAAATTATATTTTGACGGTTTTTAATAGCTTTCTTCGAAACAAAGTTTTTCTAACTCATATTCTATAATTATATAGCATTTGCATTTGGGCTGTTAAGGAAACAGAATTTTTTTACACATGTATTCTTAAAGGGAAAAAAAATATTTAAAGTTGTTTTATTTCATATTTATTGTTTAAGATATTAGGGTGTGTCACACAAACATATATTATATAATGTATTTAATATATGTTTGTAGCTGAAGCAAAACATTTAAAACAGAAACAAATTTGTAATAAAAAGATTCCTTTATGAGTCAACAGATGGCAGCAAGAGGGTATATGAAACTCTCGTCAAGTCTCGTCTTGTCTCGCGTGGCCTGATACAGTTCTCGTAGTTGGCGATACAACCGGCTTTCGTCAACTCGCCAAAGGGTGCTGAAAGCGTGAGGGATTCCGCGAAAGCGTCCGGCTTCATCCCCTAATTGAAAGATCCAAGGACAACACCTCGCAGTTTTGAACTGCGGTCAGATAACGAGGTAAACACCTGAGTTGGCATCCCACTCTCCAAGCTCCCAAATCACGTCAACGTGAGTAGGCTACGACAGATTTAACGTGCAGGAGTCCCCATGTACACGATGGTCTTTGGTTGCATCCATTTCTCTCCAGTTGGAATCCGTTGTTCTGCCAACTGGGCTACCGCGGTCGCTTTAAATAGGTGCAGACAAAAGCTAAGGATCTCTAGCATTGTATTGTGTGTACTACACAAATCTACACCGGTTGACCCATCCACACCCAATTCGGTAAGCTTATACACTTTAGAACACTGCGCACAAAACATAGGTTATTTATTTTCTATCTTCAGACCCATCTGTAGCTATGAAAATTGGCACAAAGGTAATCCTAAAAGTGCCCCTCGAAGCCTCAATTTTAAAATCTAAAGTTTTAATTTCCTGCAATAAATGGACTCGGACAAGGAAACACGTTCTACAGGGTTTGTGTATTTGAGTAAAGCTTCGGTTTCCTAAGAAAGTGGAGCCGTTATCTAACAGCCGTGATACGTCATGATGCCGCGAGCATAACTAGACGGTCGTCTAAACAAGAATCCTGAGGTGTCAACTTAGACGTTGGAGAATGGGCAATACAGACGGCTGTCGTGGTTTATTTTATTCGAGAAGCAAAAAAAAGTGGTTTTTTATTCTCTAGTCCAAAGTTTCTAACTTCAGGATCGTTCGTTGAAGGTAGAGTGAAAATGTCAACAGATTTCAGATCAGCGTAAATTTCTACGCCAGATCGATATCAAGAACAGTTTTATTATTCAATTATTTACCATTTGATTATTTAATTATATATTAAATAATTAATTATTTATTTAAAGAAATTCACATTTAAGGTATCGATCGGGTGTTAAATTTTCCGCAGATTTCAAATCCGTTGAAATTTTCATTCTGTGTTTAACGATCCCGATTTTACAATAACGAATTAATCAATGGCAGTCAAAAATGTTTATTTATTTCGCTCCTCTTCGTTCGAATCGTTTGGAGCAGGAAATGAAATTTTGCCGCTACAAGAGAAAAAACGTTCTCCAACTGTTTGAGACCGCTATGACGACAGTCATGGAAATGGCGGCTCCGATCATTTTCGTTACGCTCACAAACAACGCATTCTAGGAGACCAACACCATGTGTTAGTATAAACAAGTATTTAGTGACGTCACCCACCGATACATCACGGCCGCTAGATCACGGCTACGCTTTCTTAGGAAACCGAAGCTTTAGCCAGGGAAATGTGGTCGTCATATTATTAGCTGTTATATATGAAACTCGAGCAACGCCGTTATTCCGCTAGTATTGTATAAAAATCTCCGAAAGAGGAAGAAATATCGCCAACCAGGTGCTCTGGGAAACTGTTGCCGCATTCTTTTGACATCACACATCCGATGAGAGAATGTTTACGAACTTGAACAGCTTTGGAATACCTGGAATGTTTACTTACCTACATCAACCCCTTCAAGGAGTTCAAAGTAGGTAGTCGGTATTGATTTAACGTCAAATGGAGTGACACAACGGGCTATGGGTCCGAGATCAATCCCTAATTGAAAGAGACCCAGGGACAATGCCTTGTAACTTCGAACTACGGTCACATGACGAGAACAACACCTAAGTTGGCCCACCCCTCTCTAAACTTTCACACCACGTCAGCTTGAGGAGACCACGGCAGATTTAACGTGCAGCAGCCCCCGTGTACACGACGGTCTTTGACTGGACCGAGTTCCGTAACCCTCCGGTTGCTCTTTCGACTGAGGTACCCCCTTCACTGGGTCAAACCCAAGATATTTAGCATGTGGCAGGAAATAACATACATATCCTGACGGTCACAACCTTTACGCAGCGGCAAGTAGATAATTGTTACCACTAAAATTACGTTTACATCAGAGACATAGTATTGATCTATGTACGGTTGATGTTATCCCCCTTTTAAGTGACCGCTGGCATCGATTACCATTTACGAGCTGTCAGCGACTGACTTTCTAAAGGATCCCTCCTTTTGTTCGTTGGCCCCCTACCCTGCTGACCGTGAGGTGTGAACGCTTTGGGGGAAGCAGAAAATCGTCAGATGAAATCTATACGCCACGCAACACTATGAAAGGAAAGCGTCCATCGTAATTGCCTTTCAATGCTCTATCGCTCAAGTTAGGTAAGGAGGGTGGAACATGCAGGCGAAAGAGTCGTTCCTGGAGACGAATGAAAAAAATCTGCGCGCCTCAGCGTAAAGGTTAAGGTAAAAACGCTCGATTGTCAGTGGAATGGATGGTTCGTGTGGAGTTCCTCAGAGAAAACGAACATGCGAACGTGTGAACATGTGATCAAGGGTTGCCCTGCACAAACAGAGGGAAGCTCAATTCTTTTTGAAATAATGTAAATGAAGAAAATGGACCGGTCAATTGGATTAATGGTTTATTTGCAATAAAGTTTGGAAGCTTATGAAGGCTTGGGGTAACTCGTGACCGCATCCCATTTGCCAACCAACCGGTCTGGTAGTTAAGGTGATGATCTCTAGATAGGAAGATTCCAGGTTCGAATCCGGGTCAGTGCATGGATATTTGTAAGCGTATGGTGTAGAGGCAACTGGTGCACCTTAAATCTGTCTTGGCCGAAAGTCTTCACGTTGGTTGTTATGGAGAGTGGGGTGCAGGTTAAGGGGTTACCTCGTCATTTGACCGTGGTTCAAAATGGCATGGTGTTGTCCTCGGATCTTTTCCTTAGGGGATTGATCCCGGATCGTCGTCAATAGCCCGTTGTGTTTCTCTTGTACGATGTTAAGTGAAAATTACCCAATTACCCATTTAGAAACTGATTATATAGGCTGTATATAGTATTGAATGAAAATATTTTCAAAATGTGTAATCGTTAACATTGCTAACGGTTATATATACGTAGATGTATATGGTGTAAAAAGATATAGATATGTTAATGTATGTATATGGATGTTGCATTATAATTCTTGTTTCCTATTATCCGATTTCTAAGCTCACTTTTTAAGTTTCATAATCTATAGTCTCTAAACTGTAAAGTTTGTCAACGATATGCAGTGTTTAAGTAACGTTGCTTTTGCGCATTACTTGTATTTTTCCATGCCTTGTGAATACGAGTGTATCTTCTTTCGCCAAACTTTGTCATCTGACCATTGTTCAAAATTACAAGGGTGTTTCCGTCTGGAATGATCCCGGACCATCGCCAATAGCGCTTCGTTGTTGCTCCAGTGTGAAGTTAATTCAATTACCCCTATCATAATGGGCTAACGCGACACTCACCAATGACAGACATGACGATGACCGTGAGATCGAAGATGTTCCATGGGAAAGTGAAGTAGAACTGCCTCAAGCCCACCATCTTGATGATGGCCTCCACGCAGAAGATGACGGTGAATGCGATGTTCAGCGTCTCCAGCACGGACGTGATCTGCTCGGGCTGCTGGTAGTGCTCGACCGTCATGGCCACCATGTTCAGGATGATGAGGATGAACACCACCACTTCGAACCTAAGGGGAAACGGTGACAAGTGCTTTAAAACAACGTTCCAAGAATACATTTCATCAATCAAACTGGTTCCCTCCAACTCGTATAGTGTAGACGTTCCAACTATCGCCCCTGTGCTTAATATCGCCTACTCGTGTTTGCAAGCTACTATGCGCGACATCTATGAGTTTATGTAGTTACTTTGACGGTCAAGGGTTTTGGCACACGTAGCGCCACCGGCAAGTTTCCTATCAGTTCTATCATCAACACTATTGCCTCTCAAGTATTGGAGGCTGTGATCAATACAATTTTTGTCTCCAATCCATTCAGGGAATATCCAGTGCTTCCAAATCATCATTTCGTTTATATTACTTGAAAGTACATTAAATACTAAAGGTAGGTATGCTCTTCTAGCAACTCGTTTTTAATAGTAGCTCCTCATTTCACTATGATGGGTGGTAATAGTAACAGGCGATATTAGGAACCCACTCTTGAAAATTATCTTGCGAAATGTTTTGAAGTTTCACTAGTTATCTTAAACTGACATGAGTAAAGAAGGTATAGGATCTCTGGCAACCAAAAGAGAAGAGTTCCTAGTGATATTCATTTAGTTTCCAGCTTGATTTACCAACCCAGGTGTTGAGAATCCTTGAAAGAATTGAGTGTCAAAGGCCCTGCCATTGAGTTACGTTTGAAACGAACTTTTGTTTGATTGAAATTGAACAATGGTGTAAGCACACGTTCATGCCACCCGCGCGATGGAATTAATGTCTTACTTATGTTATGTCAACTAATTCGTAATTAAGCTAATTAAAATTTTATTTAATCAACTCTTAGTTCCCAGCTTCCTTAACTTTGTGGATGTCTCGCATAAAGAATTTTGAGTTCTAGATTTTCTTCACCAGCAGATGCTGGCAATAGATCCGGTAAGTGAAGCAGTTTTTATAAATTATTAGAAGACTATAGTGTTTAATGAGATCAATATTGCATTCCATATCAGCGTTCAATTAATAATCAAGAAAATTATTCGAGAAACAGAAGGAGAGGGTATTATTTCATGGTCCCGAAACCCGGGAAGTAAATCCCGAATCATTTAGATTTCAGTAGATTTGAAGAATATTGAATTGTCTATTTTTCATCTGTTTCATTTTGAATGTTGGTATGGATTTTAAAGCACAAAAAAAAAAGAGAAAAGTGCTGTTCGAAAAGCAGCGACTGTATTGATCAAAGCTCTTGAAAACGAAACTGGGAAAGAAAAAGAATGTATGTCAATTGAAATTATAGAAGAGACTTAGGCAAAATTAATTGATAAAGAAACAGAAGTATTATGAGAGAAGGTATAGAGATTGAAGTATTATGTGAAATTAAGATTTAGAAAAGGAAGTTGAGGAACGGGAAAACTTACTAAGACAAAATAATAACGTGGAAAATTCGGGAAAACATAATTTTAAATCTACGGGACGAAGCCAAAACCGGAAACTACGTTACAGACAGAATTGTTGCTAGTGTCCCTGGAAATAGTCAACCCAAAATCCCATTACAAAACTTCCACGATTAGAAATCTCTAAATACGATGGGAATATTTTGAAATTCGCGGATTTCTGGGAGTAAATCAAAATTGCGATCCATGAAAACAAAACATTAACAGATGTCGAACGCTTTAATTATTTGAAGTCTTATTTGACGAATGAAGCTGAATTAGCTATTCGTGGGCTGTCGCTGAATTCGAAAAGATACGATTGCAGTTGATATTTCGAAAGAGCGTTTTGGACGCAAAGAAGTCATTGTTGATTCCCATATGAGTAGATTGTTAAATTTGCACCCAGTCAGAAAATCTACAGATATAATATCATTGCATAAACTGCATTCGTTATGCGAGATACAAAACCTCAATTTGCAAAACCTTGGAATCGAACCGAATGAATACAGCTGTTTGTTGTACCCCATTTTGTTGAAATATGTTCAAAAATGATTTGTCATTGGAATTTACGCGGAAAATTCACAATAAAAACGAAATTAAAATTACATCCTAGTTAGAATTTTTGAAAACCGAAATAGAATGTCGTGAAAGAAATGAATATTTAAATAAAGACTGGGATGATGACGATTCATGTTTGAGAAAAAAATCCCAGCTCGAATTACTCTCTCAACTAGACATGCGAAATTTGAAGTGTACCGAAATAAAAACAGTTTCAAAAGGCCAATAATTCCCCAGTGTAAATGCATTTCATACAAATGGGTTTGGAAGTCGTGAAATGTGTTCTTTTTGCGCAGATGCGCATGTTTCTGAGAATAGCCTGCTCAGCATAAATGAAAGGAGAAATAAACTGATGAATCAGTCGAAATGCTTCAAGCGCTTAAAACGCGAACACAGAATGGTTCAGTGCTACAAGAAACAAGTGTGTGAAGGAGGGAAAATCATAACAATTTAATATGTGATTGCGTCATTAAGAAAGAAAAAACAACGGCCACCTAAACGGAATCGAATAACGCCACGCCCCCCCCTCCCCTTCAGAACAAAGAGCTCATGAGTATGCATTGCTGAGGAAGCAATAATTTTGTTTTTCTCCAAACACTGGCTGCGGAAGTAATAAATAAAACAAAACAAAATTCTCCTTTCGTTTTATTCTTGATAGCGGATCAACTAATTATTTTTTGTCTCGGCAATGTACTAAGTATTTGTGATTGAAGGTTACTTCGAATAAATCGTTGAGAGTTTTTTCTTTTGGTGAGACAGATGCAAGAGTAGAAAATAAATAGTAAAAACTAAAATGAGAAACCCCGTAAATCCTAACGAAACCTTTTATATGGAAGCTCTTTTGACTGACGTCATCGCAAATGTCGAGATTCCCGTCCCAGGTAAACAAATGCAGATGTTTTGTAATCAAAGGAGAATTCAGCTCTCAGATGGAGTTACAAATGAAAAGGGCGACAGGTAGATATCATTATTAATTGGGAGTGACTATTTTTGAAAGTTCTGCACGTTAATTAAAGCAATTCTGCAAGTTAAATTAACTTGGAATGAACAGTCTGGAAAGTTGAATGATCATTACCGTCCGGTGGAGATGCGTTTTAAAAATCTGGTTAGGAAATTCGAAAGGAACCCTAACATTTTTTTTTTTAGAGATACGATTGCGTGTTACAAAACCACATCTCGGAAGGTATCGCGAAATATGTAGATCCTGAAGGAGAATTTAATGAAAATAGTAAAATTTGGTTATTTACCCCATCAAGCAGTCATAAGAGGAGATAAAGATACTAGCAAAATGAGAGTGGTTTTTTATTGCAATTCACATGCGGTCAACACCCTATCATTAAATAACAGCTTAGATTCAGGACCAAATTTGAATCCCGAAATATTGGCGTTGTTGCTACGTTTTAGAGAACTAGGGCTTCCGATCAGTACTTTCTCGGGAAATCGTTTAAGAATCGAGCTAAACAACACAGTTTTCAATCCTGCGGCGGCGGTAACTTTTTTTTAATATCGAGAGAAAGGCCGTTGCATTTACCGCAGATATAGAGCAAGCTTTCTTGCAAATTTCTTTTGCCCCCGAAGACCGAGATGCCGTCCCTTTTCTTTTGTTCGAAGAATTAGTGGAAACTGTATAGCCCTCAAGAATTCAGATTCTCCGGATGGCAAGAGTATTATTTGGGACAACAGCAAGTCCATTTTTGTTAGCAGCTACGCTAAGATCTCACTTTAAAATGTTCGAATCCGAATATCCCCGTACGTGCCAATTGCTTAATTCACAATTATATGTGGATGATTTCATTAGTGTGGATGGATGTGAAGTGGATTTGAAAGTCCATTTTGAAAGTGGGAGGCTTTAACATGCGTAAATGAAGGACAAATTGCACAGATTGCAAAGTAAATTTAATAAGGAGGAAGGCTACTTTAATCTCAAATTCTGAAGCTAAAGTTTTGGGATATGTCTGGAATTCTAAGGAAGACACTTTAGAATTACACCTGCAAAATCGAATTTGCGACAAACGTAAAAACGGTCATTACGTAAATATTCAGACAGGTACCTTGAAGATTGTATTGATTGGCTCACAAAATTTTTGTTCCTCAAAAGTATTTAATTTTTTAAATACTAAACCACATTGTCTTGTATGACTTCAAAATAAATACAACTATATCTTGAAGTTCAGGTGTGGAACTTTCTTCACTTCAGTACAATCTCTGAGAGTTCGATTTGTTGTTGTCAACCACCTCGAGTGTGACAAGGGACCAGGATCTCGTACAGTCGAATCGTCTTTACAGTTTCCCGACTTTATTGCGATGGAAATATCGAGTAGATGTTGCTGATCCTTACTTAGCATAGTTTTGTCTATTGTGGGGATCTGACAGCCCATACTCTTGAAGTCAATCACTGGACGTTTTTCGCAGTCACTTAGCTTTTCACCGATTGGCCCTCTGAAAGATATCGGCCCCGTTGATTTACCTTCTATGTATTGAAACAGATCCTGGAATGGCAGTTCATTGAAATGGAGAAGTCAAACTGCTCCTTGTAAAGGTTTCCCCAAATGTAACGGTTTTCCAACCTGTTGGAGTAACATGGCCGAAGTAGACCGAACCAGGTTCTTGAATTAGTGAGTAATACTCTTCTTTTTTTACTCTACGGAACCTTTTCGAATGAGCTAGATATGCCACTAATGTGTCGTTCTTCCTTCCATCTCAATAGAGACCTTACAGTGGAAATTCTTCAGATTTACTACACAATTCAGCCATAAAATTTTGTTTTTCTCTTCTTATTTTGTTTTTGTCAATAACATAGGACACGTCAGAATCGGTAATTTATCCAACGTCGCGCAAAACACTTGATACGATTGCAGCGGTAGCGCAATCAGAAACTCCATAAGGATCCCTCAGTAATGCAGAAGATTTTAGCTGAATTCTCATCTGCCAATTATTAGAGGAAACTTTTATTGGCACTTTAAAATCTGGGTCGGTATCGCTATATTTACTAGAAGTAAGTAATTAGCATTTTTTTCCTTGAACTGTAATCTACCTTTGTTTATAAATTATTTCAAATTTCATAAATTTTGAAGACAATGCGCGACCAGAGGATGTTGGATTTAAATAATATTTAAACATAATTTTCTGTGATTCTAATACATAAGAATTTGAGCTATTACATACGGGAAGAGGCTAATTTAAAAATGTTAAAAAATTATCGTAAAAATGTGAATTTTTCCAAATTTTGGCAAACTTTAGAGCACATGCGAGTCCGGAAGATATAAACCGATTTTATTTCTCTTTTTACCCCTTTTTAGTCTCCTAAATTCGCAAATTTTCAGCGGTATTACGACTTGAAAAGAAAAAATATTGTAGCATTTTTTCGGCCCACCCTAATGGCCACGGCTTTGGAATTCAAAGTAATTTACGATTTATTCTCTGACTTCGATCGGCACAATGCAACTGAGGCTACAAGTCCACTTTCGCCTATCACGCCGTATTTGTTTCATCTCATGCTTTTCTACGAAACAATTGACATCCGAAATCTCCATCAATTCCTAAGCTGAAAGCATCAACTGTCTTAATGTATTATGCAACATAATCAATAAACAACACCTTTAATTTGGCTTTTTTTTTGCTGCCGTTGCTACAGAGCATTTCATCAACGGTACTATTTACTCCTCAGAACCGAAACAAGTGTTTTAAAAATTGAGTGACAACTCTTCCGATAAGAAGACGGAAGGATCTTATAAAGTCGTCTTCAAGACACTCTCTGTATTAATGGCCCTTTCATTTTCTCCTGGGAAGGTGTGTCCTGTTTCTACAATCATAAGCGAAATATACATCGCAGTTTCATTACGATCGATGAGTAACAGACACGTAAAAGCAAAATAATGATCCATGTTTCTTCTCGTAACAGATTTTTATTCGTTATATTAGTGAATGGAAAAAGTCGCAAATAGATTCTTGACTCATTTTTTATTTATAGTAGATTTTACCATAAATAGGTATTCTGCGTGAGAAGTTGCATTAAGCAATGGAGTCTGAATTAGGAAAAATGAAAGGTGTAAAGGGGTCGAGCTAATTTTACAGTTTTAGCTATGCGCTTTGACAATTTTCATAGATTATATGCTATGGATTATCAAAAACTTAAACTCTGCTTTATTATCCTAGGGTTTTAAATTTTTTTTATTAAGTCATTGAGTGAGCAATAAAAGGCTTTGAGTAGGTCCCTGTGCTTAATATTGCCTATTCGCGTTTGCAAGCTTCTATGCGCGACATTTATGAGTGTTATGTAGTTATGTAATTGACGGTCTAGGGTTTTGCAACACGTAACGCCACCGGCAAGTTTCCTATCAGTTATATCAACAACACTATCGCATCTCAAGTATTTGAGGATGTGAATCAAAGTATTTTGGTCTCAATCCATTCAGGGAATATCAGTCAGGTAAGTGTTTCAAAATCATAATTTCGTTTATATGACTTGAAACTACATTCAATACTAAAAGTAGGTAGGTAAACTCTTCTAGTAGGGATGCGACATCGATGTTTTCAAAACATCGATGTATTATAAAAAACATCGATGTATTGTAGCTGATGTCACATCACTAGTTGCTAAATCAGTTATAAGAAATGGGTTAAAACGTTTAAATGCACTGAATTTTAAAAACATCGAAAGTTTGGGGGCGATGCATCATCAACATCGATGTTTCAAATTTGAACATCGATATTTTGCGGTCGATGTAGCACCACTAGGTGCTAAACCAGTTTTAAGAAATGGGGTAAAAAGTTTGAATTCACTGAATTTTAAAAACATCGATAGTTTGGGGGCGATGCATCATCAACATCGATGTTTCAAATTTGAACATCGATGTTTTGCGGTCGATGTAGCACCAGTAGGTGCTAAACCAGTTTTAAGAAATGGGGTAAAAAGTTTGAATTCACTGAATTTTAAAAACATCGAAAGTTTGGGGGCGATGCATCATCAACATCGATGTTTCAAATTTGAACATCGATGTTTTGCGGTCGATGTAGCACCACTAGGTGCTAAACCAGTTTTAAGAAATGGGGTAAAACGTTTAAATGCACTGAATTTTAAAAACATCGAAAGTTTGGGGGCGATGCATCATCAACATCGATGTTTCAAATTTGAACATCGATGTTTTGCGGTCGATGTAGCACCACTAGGTGCTAAACCAGTTTTAAGAAATGGGGTAAAAAGTTTGAATTCACTGAATTTTAAAAACATCGAAAGTTTGGGGGCGATGCATCATCAACATCGATGTTTCAAATTTGAACATCGATGTTTTGCGGTCGATGTAGCACCACTAGGTGCTAAACCAGTTTTAAGAAATGGGGTAAAACGTTTAAATGCACTGAATTTTAAAAACATCGAAAGTTTGGGGGCGATGCATCATCAACATCGATGTTTCAAATTTGAACATCGATGTTTTGCGGTCGATGTAGCACCACTAGGTGCTAAACCAGTTTTAAGAAATGGGGTAAAAAGTTTGAATTCACTGAATTTTAAAAACATCGAAAGTTTGGGGGCGATGCATCATCAACATCGATGTTTCAAATTTGAACATCGATGTTTTGCGGTCGATGTAGCACCACTAGGTGCTAAACCAGTTTTAAGAAATGGGGTAAAAAGTTTGAATTCACTGAATTTTAAAAACATCGAAAGTTTGGGGGCGATGCATCATCAACATCGATGTTTCAAATTTGAACATCGATGTTTTGCGGTCAATGTAGCACCACTAGGTGCTAAACCAGTTATAAGAAATGGGTTAAAACGTTTAAATGCACTGAATTTTAAAAACATCGAAAGTTTGGGGGCGATGCATCATCAACATCGATGTTTCAAATTTGAACATCGATATTTTGCGGTCGATGTAGCAACACTAGGTGCTAAACCAGTTTTAAGAAATGGGGTAAAAAGTTTGAATTCACTGAATTTTAAAAACATCGATAGTTTGGGGGCGATGCATCATCAACATCGATGTTTCAAATTTGAACATCGATGTTTTGCCGTCGATGTAGCACCACTAGGTGCTAAACCAGTTTTAAGAAATGGGGTAAAAAGTTTGAATTCACTGAATTTTAAAAACATCGAAAGTTTGGGGGCGATGCATCATCAACATCGATGTTTCAAATTTGAACATCGATGTTTTGCGGTCGATGTAGCACCACTAGGTGCTAAACCAGTTTTAAGAAATGGGGTAAAAAGTTTGAATTCACTGAATTTTAAAAACATCGAAAGTTTGGGGGCGATGCATCATCAACATCGATGTTTCAAATTTGAACATCGATGTTTTGCGGTCGATGTAGCACCACTAGGTGCTAAACCAGTTTTAAGAAATGGGGTAAAAAGTTTGAATTCACTGAATTTTAAAAACATCGAAAGTTTGGGGGCGATGCATCATCAACATCGATGTTTCAAATTTGAACATCGATGTTTTGCGGTCGATGTAGCACCACTAGGTGCTAAACCAGTTTTAAGAAATGGGGTAAAAAGTTTGAATTCACTGAATTTTAAAAACATCGAAAGTTTGGGGGCGATGCATCATCAACATCGATGTTTCAAATTTGAACATCGATGTTTTGCGGTCGATGTAGCACCACTAGGTGCTAAACCAGTTTTAAGAAATGGGGTAAAACGTTTAAATGCACTGAATTTTAAAAACATCGAAAGTTTGGGGGCGATGCATCATCAACATCGATGTTTCAAATTTGAACATCGATGTTTTGCGGTCGATGTAGCACCACTAGGTGCTAAACCAGTTTTAAGAAATGGGGTAAAAAGTTTGAATTCACTGAATTTTAAAAACATCGAAAGTTTGGGGGCGATGCATCATCAACATCGATGTTTCAAATTTGAACATCGATGTTTTGCGGTCGATGTAGCACCACTAGGTGCTAAACCAGTTATAAGAAATGGGTTAAAACGTTTAAATGCACTGAATTTTAAAAACATCGAAAGTTTGGGGGCGATGCATCATCAACATCGATGTTTCAAATTTGAACATCGATGTTTTGCGGTCGATGTAGCACCACTAGGTGCTAAACCAGTTTTAAGAAATGGGGTAAAAAGTTTGAATTCACTGAATTTTAAAAACATCGAAAGTTTGGGGGCGATGCATCATCAACATCGATGTTTCAAATTTGAACATCGATGTTTTGCGGTCGATGTAGCACCACTAGGTGCTAAACCAGTTTTAAGAAATGGGGTAAAAAGTTTAAATGCACTGAATTTTAAAAACATCGAAAGTTTGGGGGCGATGCATCATCAACATCGATGTTTCAAATTTGAACATCGATGTTTTGCGGTCGATGTAGCACCACTAGGTGCTAAACCAGTTTTAAGAAATGGGGTAAAACGTTTAAATGCACTGAATTTTAAAAACATCGAAAGTTTGGGGGCGATGCATCATCAACATCGATGTTTCAAATTTGAACATCGATGTTTTGCGGTCGATGTAGCACCACTAGGTGCTAAACCAGTTATAAGAAATGGGTTAAAACGTTTAAATGCACTGAATTTTAAAAACATCGAAAGTTTGGGGGCGATGCATCATCAGGAAGGTCCCTTTCACACATCCATTCACTCACACACATCGTAATTTAGATCCCAATCAGAGGCCGATAACCCCCTGATCAGTTACCCCCAGAGGTATTGATTTGGTATGGGAATATGGGGGACTTTGTGACCACGACCTATTTAACGTGCCCCATCCACCATTAGCGAACACAACGGTCTTTAGCCAGGTCCAAGCGCCGATCTCGCAACCATCAGAATTGCAGGCTCCGCTGAGGACAGAATCCACAACCCTTCCGACGCTCTACTGTCTGAGCAACCGCGGCTCATGGACATTGTCGTCCTGGAATTAACATTCGCCCATTCCATAAAATTGCCAGAGCGTAGGAAGAACCTGATGGTCCAAAATGTTCGTGTAAGCGTTGACGTTCGATTGACCATAAACAACGTGCAAAGGTCCCAGGCCGTACAACGAAAAACACCCACAAGCAAGTAGTCTGATTTTATGCAAATCCGCGATGGCGTCCGGTCTATTATTGTAGGGTAGTGTATATCACCTTCATTACTAGTCCTCTGAAGGAATGAGACCATACCGAATTTTCCAACATTATATTTATTGTCCACGACAGTGTTATAAATGTAAAAGAGACAACGACGAACAACGCTAGCTGCTGCCGTCCTTCAGCCGACTGAGGTGCCTCTTGTAAGTCCTCTGGATGACCTTGGCCGCATTGTCCTGTTGCTTCCTCTTCAGGGTGGTGGTGACGATCTCCACGAGGTTACGGGTAGGGAAGCTCTTGCGGAACCTCAGATCCACCTGCCGCCGGACGCTGCGGAACTCCTCGGTGTCCTCGACGTCCCCCAGCACGAGGTTCACGAGGCTGTGCAAGATGTCCAGACAGTGAATGCGATCGCCGGACGCGATGGGGATGTTCATGGCCACCAGGGCGGGCTCATTGGGTCGCTCGATGCCCAGGGGAGGGTCGAGCGAGGCCACGAAGTCCGACAGCTGGTCGTGGCGGATGAACTGGGTCGCGTGCGGGTCGTACTGCGACCAGCAGACGTAGAACATCTCGATGTCCACCTCCGAGATGCCCGTGTCCTCCTTGCTCGCCTGGCTGAGGTTCTCGAGGATGACGGCGATGTACATGTTGATGATGACCATGAAGTTGATGATGATGTAGGTGACCAGGTAGAGGACGGCGAGGGTCGGGTGACCGCAGTCGCCGAGCCGCGGGTCGCAGAGGGGTGGGCGCAGGGTCAGGGAGTCGAGCACGTCGTTCCAGCCCGCCGAGGTGGCCAGGCGGAACAGCAGGACGATGCTGCTGGCGAAGGTCTGGAAGTTGACCATCTCGGAGAGGCCGCCACCACCGCTGCCGGCGTCCGGGAGCCGGACGTGGCCGAACAGAGACATACCTGAAGGAAGGGAGACATAAGTCGGAATGAATTATATGTTATGGCCACCTGTTACCTTAACCCACTCAGCGTCGCGATATTTTTGAGTATGTACATGAGATACCCCAGCACATTTATGGCACATAGAGATTTTAAATCGCAACACACTTTATGGTTAAATAGTCCCAACTATTGAATGAAAGAACCTATGAGTTTCAATGACGATATATCTTGTCTATTAAAATGTGTCCTTTTTTTCTAATGATGAAATATCTTGTCAAGACAACCACCGGGAGGGTTAAACAGCATTATTGAAATATCTTGGTCATCAACATCTTGACCATCCTGTAATGAGCATTAAAGTATAATATTTAAAATTTTCAAACGGATGAAAACTAATAATTAACTTTCAGACTACGGCTGGAACAGCAATTGTACCTTGATCGCATCAAGAAAGAATTTAGATGACAACCAGTTGTACCTTGAAAGTTATATAAATCAGGTCAAAAAAGAATTTAGACTACAGCCAGTACAACTGTTGTATCTTGAAAGTGATAAGAACGTGCCAGGAAAGAATTCTGCCAGTTAAATCCATTGCAGTAGTCAAAAGGCTATATAAAAGTAGAATGCTTCCAACACAAATGGAGATGACAATAAAATAATGATTTCACTTATTTTAAAGTTTTTATTCGATATACCCTGGACGCAAATCCCAAATGAAATTTAAAAACTAATTATTTGCATACGAAAATGAGGTTGGGGTTTTCTCATCCATACTGAAACTCAAAACGTATGATTTAAAAAGAATTAAAAAAACCCAATAACTATATACAGATTAAAAATCTAGAAAAGCTTGAACAAGGGTAAAATGCAGATTTTTTAGCGATAAATACCCAGTAAAACAAACAGAGTTAGCAAAGAAATTTAAAAAAAATTAAAGATAAAATGCAGGTGAATATATCAAAGCAGGAAGTTAGAATATGCGAGATAGTATAAATTCTCTATTAACCATGATAATTTCCTTTAATTAGTAGGTAGAGATGAGTGATTCGGTACCTGACCAAGATAGAAATGAAGGTGTAAATAGATTTTTTGGTTAGATTTGGGACTTAGGTGCAAGGGCCAGCTATCAATGGAGATGACACCCCAGACTATAACGCCCTGTTGAGGGCATCAGTGTCGTGCGATTGTAAGGGCTGGATCTCCACGCTGCCCTGAACATCTCGAGACCCGTCTGCGGTTGTCGTCAGGGCGCAGTTGGAAACAAGACTCGTGACTAAATACTGTACGTCCCCAGTCAGCGCCATTCCAAGTGGATCGAGCCCGGTACCACTGTCTGTTTATTCAGCACCTTCTTGGTGCGTCGATTTTTTTTGCTATAGAATATATTTCGAATATTTGCAAGATCTTGGTATCTTTATAGGCTAAGAAATTGGAAAATATAAAACAAATATTGATATTCTGGTCGGTTTTCGGGATTTCTAGTGCGTACATACACCTTAAGTAATTGTGAAAAGAAAGGGATGAGAGAGAGAGCGATAAAGGACGCTCAGGCATCTTGAATTCACAACCCTTGTATTTACTATACCCCATGGGATAGGGGATCGCTAGGGTATCTCGGGTTTGTGAATTCATGGCACACCTTAAGGAAATGTGTCGCCGTGGAGAGGGAATAGGTGATCGCCACAGCAAGGAGATAGAGGTAAAGGAAGTAGGGATGCGACATCGATAGCAAAACATCGATGTTTTGAAACATCGATGTTCAAAATTAAAACATCGATGTTGATAATACATCGACCCAAAAACATCGATGTTTTTAAAATTCAGTGTATCTAAACTTTTTCCCCCATTTCTTAAAACTTGTTTAGCAACTTGTGATGCTACATCGACAGCAAAACATCGATGTTGATAATACATCGCCTCCAAACCATCGATATTTTTAAAATTCAGTGTATTTAAACTTGTTTCCCCATTTCTTAAAACTGGTTTAGCAACTAGTGATGCGACATCGGCTCCATTACATCGATGTTTTTTTTATAAAACATCAATGTTTAGAAAACATCGACATCGATGTCGTATATCTACTTTCAGACCCTTCATCCTTGGTCACTTGGGTCTAAAAGTATGTTCAATTTGGTGATTATGAAAATTATGCTACTTGTTTTTTTTTTAATTTTTATAACGTTACTTTCTTTATTTAAAAATAAAACATCGGCAACGTAGAAACATCGACAAGTATAAACATCGATGTTACAAAAACATCGACCCCAAAACATCGATATTAAATACATCGATGTTTTTAAAAAAACATCGATGTTTTGAAAACATCGACATCGATGTCGCATCCGTAAAATGAAGACACTGTTCCGGTAGGTCTCGCGTTCCCACATTTTGGATTCAGATCACCCTCAACTTGAAAAGAAGTTCTCAACATCTGAATTACCTTGGGCTCTCCATGAGAAAAATGCAGACGCTTCACCCTTAGAAGAACACGCTTTTACAGATAGATCTGTGGAAACCCGGGCCGGAAGGACATTCAATCTGACCTCGGGTCGGAATGGAATCCGACTTATTGCTCTGCCTGTCACACGCGTCTTTCTAAACGATTCCGAGATCCAAGGCCAGGGTGACTTCGAAGTGATTAGACTAAAGCTTTGAGGTGAGCAGACGTATCCTCGAGACTACTATTTGAGTGTGCCTCCGAACTGTTCCTGTCGATGCCGTGCACTCATACTCCGATGATTTTAAGTCATTGTAAGTTGTAATGTTGTAAACTAAACTAAATTATCCCCAAACTACAGTAGAACTCCAACTTTATCCGAACTCCACTTACCGGACCACTTTGAAAAAGAAAAAAAAATAAACTCCGCATTTTAAAATTTTCTTGTCTGTTAATGACGAAACCGAAGAGGACCACGTGTCAATTGAGGACATAAGAAACATTCCTGGATGTTCCAAGTGCAGTGAAGAGAACGTACGCGATTGGCTGGCGTGAGATTCTTCGTACCCTGGATTCCAAATTCTTATTCAAATTTTTATAAAAATTTCATCCAGAAAGCAAGTTTTCCCCGGCCCGTAAAAAGAAACATAACATAATTACCAGGAAAGATTCTTTGCAAGAGATACAGCACTATTTCAGCTATTTCTCAACATAATAACCACCGGAATTGTATCACTTGGTCATACTGTGGGATAAGTTTTTGTAATCCAGCGTCATACACCTACCACCTGGGAATGGAGTCACAGTTGTCTGCAGGTCTACGTCTGTGCGAAAGTGATGACAGGAAAGGAATTTCTTCAGGTGGAAGTCACTGGAAGAAAGATCTGGACTATAGGGTGGATGGTCAAACAACTCCCAGCGAAACTTCTGCAGCAGATTTTTTGTGGTTCCATTCCCAGGCGGCAGACTTCTATGACACTGGACTAGAAAAACATATCCCAAGGTATGACAAGTGCTACAATTTCGGTGGTTATCATGTTGAGAAGAAGGCTGAAATAGTGCTGTATCTCTTTTGCAAGAAATTGTTTCAGGTAATTATGTTCTGTTTCTTTTTATGGGGTGAGGGAAACTTACTCTCTGGATGACCTTCATTCCTTTTCTTCGTGAATTATCCAATCATCCGGATGGGGTCTGGAGTTGATTGATTCGGATAGTTGGAGTTGGACTGTACTTCCAAACAAATATTGGATAGTGTGCAACCAGTCTCAGTCGAGACGCTTCCACCACTCACCGATGATGGCGTAGACGAAAGTGATGAGGAAGAGCAGCGCCCCGATGTTGAAGAGTGCGGGCAGTGAGATGACGAGTGCGAAGAGCAGCTTCCGGATGCCCTTGGCGGCCTTGATCAGACGCAGGATCCTCCCGATGCGGATGAGGCGGATGACTCGAAACAGCGTCGGACTGATCACCAGCTTCTGAAGGGCCTCCTCGAAAATGATACCTATTGGAAACGGGGATCTCTTTGACATATTTAAAAAACATTGCATCAAGGTTCGACCCATCGAGGATACGAAGGGCGAACTCGACACTGAGAGACCAAAATTCTTTACCATATACTGTCACACATCTACAGGGTGGTCCCGAATTCATGGTACAAACTTTAATGGTAGGTACAGGACATTGTAACAATGATTTATTGTATAGGAATGTATAGTCGTAAGTGACGCGGTGAGGCGTAAACAGGGGAAATAAAAGGAAAGAGAAATGGAGTGATCGGTTGGTATCATTGCCGGTAGAGGGCAGTAGATGTCTAGCCGCTGTTGAACATGATGCATCGCAGTAGGGAAAAGCGCCATTCACAATTGTGCTGCCGTAGACGATGGGTGACTTTACGTATGCAGAAAAATCAGACATGCATTACATGTACGGCCGTGCAAATGGTAACGGCAGAGCTGCGTTACGAATGTATCGCGCGGAGTATCCTGATCGACGAATGCCGGATCATAGAATTTTTCAACGGTTACATCGTCAACTTTGTGAAACAGGTGCGTTCGACGTCAACAGTCATGGCGCTGGTCGAGTAAGAGCTGTACGCACTCCAAGGCTGGAAGAAAGCATCTTGAACATTGTGGCTGATAGACCCGAGTCAAGCACAAGAACTGTTGCGCGTGACGTAGGTGTGAGTCATCAGACTGTATGCAGAGTGTTAAACGAAAATCGCTTACACCCCTTCCATTTTCAGAAAGTACAAGCATTGAATCCGGCAGATTATCCTCGCCGCGTGAACTTCTGCCTGTGGGTGATGCAGCAATGTGCGTTGCAGCCGGATTTCGTAGATTATGTGCTATTTACAGATGAAGCGACATTTTCACGCGAGGGTGTCTTTAATGCGCACAATTCCCATGTGTGGGCAACCGATAATCCACATGCAACGCGTCGACATGCGTTTCAACAACGTTTCAGTATTAATGTGTGGGCTGGTATTGTGAACGACTTTTTGATTGGCCCATACTTACTACCCACGCGGCTCACTGGCGGAAGCTATCTTATTTTTCTGAAAGAAGTGTTACCACAACTGCTGCATGATGTTCCGATCGCCATTCGTAACCGCATGTGGTTTCAGCACGATGGGGCGCCAGCACACTTCAGCATTGATGTACGGAATTACCTGAATGCCACGTTTGGTACTCGATGGATTGGGCGTGGTGGACCAGTCCCTTGGCCACCCCGATCTCCCGATTTATCGAGCCTCGATTACTTTTTATGGGGACATCTAAAGCATCTTGTTTATGAGACTCCAGTTGACTCAGATGAGGATCTCGTCGCTCGCTTATCTGTAGCTGCTGCAGGTGTGCGTGAAATACCAGGCATCTTTGAACGTGTACGCCAATCGCTCCACCGACGCTGTCAAGCATGTATCGATACTGGTGGACGCAATTTTGAACAATTACTGTAAACATGACACTTGTCAACAACGCTTTCAATAAAATCTTTGTTTTTCCTTTCGGCCGTTATTTCCCCTGTTTTCGCCTCACCGCGTCACTTGCGACTATACATTCCTATACAATAAATCATTGTTACAATGTCCTGTACCTACCATTAAAGTTTGTACCATGAATTCGGGACCACCCTGTATAGATATAATTTTTCAACGTGGCACACAAAAAAGACGTTATTTGTTATCGCGTTTTGGCAACATTGTACGATTGTTTGTGTACCACGAAGCCTCGTGCCTCAATGAGGAACTTGCACGTTTTTTGTTTATATTTTTATAATATAGAAAATGAAAAAATAAGATAAAAAGTATCTTTCGTTTTTACTTTTATAGCCCGTAAAGGTAAAATAAAAATAAATAAAGTTCGCACTATTTACTTCATCTTAAAAGCGCTAGTTTTCCTACGCCGCTTCTTGTGACGTCACTATGTACTATGACGGTTTGTTTACTTTAATAGCGACGTTGAAATAGCAAGAAAAAACATTTTAATTGATTGTTTAAAAATTAAAAGAGCTAGCAATATGAAATTTCAACGCGCTAGACAAACGTAAACATTACAGCGTGGTGCACAATGACGTCACGTAACGTTTAAAGGTCATGTGCCTTTTCTGTACTTTTCGGTAATTTAAAACTTGAAATTTTAATTAATTAAGTCATTTTATGGGTTTTAATTGTCGTTTTTGAACATTTTGACGATCAATGTGAAACACAGAAATGAGCATTTTCCCCACTGGTACAAGTTCCTCATTGATTTTATAGCGTTATCGGATGAAATTTTATTGAAACAAAAATGAACATTAGTCGAGCTGTTGCAGCTTACAAACAACATGCTAGATATTCTATTTTCAAAGCAACGCTCATATTTAGTCAAAATTTGCTCAAAGTTTTCATTTATATTCCAAATTGTTCGAGTTCTGATTCCAGAGGTACTGTATAACTTTTCTGAAGTACAACAAATTTATGTTTGAAAAATATATTTTTTTGGAATATCACATTTTGTAAGCAATTCGTTCTGCTAGGACACATGTCTTCATTTATGCGAAGCGAGAAAGGTACGCGTAGCGAACCAATGAAGATTGCATAGCAATCCTCTGGGATTGGCGAGCGATCAGAAGGCGGGCCCCCTAGTTAGTGAATAATGGTATTAACGTTTTGTTGAGTTATGTTAGAAGTTGGTGCCATTTTACGGCAAAGTGTTAATTTCTCGTCACCTCCGCTAACTTTTTATAACTCGGAGATGTTATACATTTTTAAGCATTTAAACACAAAACTTAGTTGAAAGTATTTAGCGGTAATTATCTTAAGTTGTTTTATAACTATACTTTAAAAGTTTTGGAAACTTCGCAGTTAGCGGCAGATCGGTTTTGCCGCCATCTTGTTATAAAAAATTTTCGTGTTCGCAGCTTTCGAAGTACACATGCACACTCACGGTATTCTTCGATGTGTCAATCATACACTTCAACTTTCAATTATTCACTTCTAATTCAATTAAAAAAATATTTTTCTAATAGGCTGATTAGAAGTTGAAGATGGTATGGTTATTCAAATTTCTTAACCTATATAGCATATACGTAGACAAGTGGATTTGCAGAGTGTCCGGTAGTTGATGCTTATATCTTGCACGTTATCTCAGTCTGTTAGGAGGATAACATTCTTTATTTTATTTAAGAGTGATTTTCTGTAAGCGAGGTACGCTTGTGCTAGTTGACATTTTTGATTTTGCTTAAATTTACACCAGATGTTCTCTATAGTGTCTTACTAAAAATGTGAATCAGCGTTTTAGGACAAAAAAAAATTGATTGTCAAGTTATGGTTGTTTTTATAGGGCAGGTAAAGATAGTTTTCTTGCACTGTAGCAAAATATTTCAAAGTGTAATTTAAATTTCTGGAAAACTTTAGATAACTGCCAAGGATTTTTTTTCATAATCTACTTATATAATACCAGTACTAAGTTTTAGAAATGAGAATTTCTTGGCATCTTGCTATACAGGACCTCCAAAATTAGGGTTCTATGAGCGGAAATGTCCAATTTACAGAAATTTAAAGCTAAAATTCCGCAAACTTCAGACAGGTGCCAAACTTTTTGATGTGAATTATGTTTTAGCATCCTGTCTAGGCTATTACTGCATGAAAACCCTAAGGAGTTTTCCTGAAATTCATCTTAAAAATAGATATTTCCAAATTCCACTTTTTTGTAACGTAACATATCTCAAAACTTCAGATACGAATAAACATGCTATTAGTGCCAGAAGATAGCATAATTGTTATATAACAGCATCCCATTGTCTGTTCCTTGGCACTAGCCTCCTCTACACCATACGCTTACGAACATCCATGCACTGACCCGGATTCGAAACAGGAACCTTACGATCTAGATGCTACCACCTAAACTACCAGACCAGTGGTTGACACCTGAATAAATCATTTAATTGTTCTGAAATTTTAATCTGTTTTCCTATGTATGTTCTTCACATCCACCCACTTTTATAGCAATCGGACAACTCCTTCTTGATGCGTCGATTTTTTTTTGTTATAGAATGTCATTTTGAGTATTATTTTTTGATAACGAATAAATTGTTCCTTAAAATGATCTTTTGAAAGAGCCCTAATGAGCAAAAATGGTAGGTAATTGCTGTTACCTTTTGAAAATCAACCACAATTGTACCTTCGTTTCGTCAGATTGGAAAAATATCAGTTTTGGTGTGCCCAGAGTAATTATCCTGAGTGCCACGAGATGAACAATGGGCAAGAGTTTCATGCTTATATTATACAATCTCGGCGTGGGATCAAGGTATGTGGATTTACGTTGCAATGCTGTAACGACGGGCCATTGTGGGCTCAAGGAAGTTAATTCGTGATGATTATTTCATCGCTAAAGCGATATACATAAAAATGACTCAGCAAAAAAGAAACCCAATTCTGTTCCCAAGTGGTACAGAATTGGGTTCCATTTGATAGTTCATTTGATAGTTGATTCATTCCAAGTTTCATTTGATAATGTAAATATTAAAGAAAAAAAAACAGAATGTTGATTAGAAGCAGCATCCAAATCCAGCATGAGTTACAACTTCAATCTCATTCAATCAAAATAAAAAGTAACACCCCCCCCCCCGAAAAAAAATTGCAGTTAACAAATAAAAAATAATAATACGAAAGTGAAGAATGCGTCGAAAGAAGATTCAATATATCCAGAAATCCTTTTCCATTCCTAAGAGATTTCTTAAAATATCTCTAAAATTACCCAATTATTATTATTATCTATCCAAGAAACAAACGGAAAACGTTTGGCAGCTATTAGGTAAGTAGTTACATAACGTTCTATTTGAGCTACACCACGGGCTATTGGCAACGGTGCGGGATGCTTTCGTGGAATCCCTCACGCTTTGAGCACCCCTTGACGAGTTGGCGATATGAAGTGCTTTGAGAACGGAAAGCTTGGCAATCCTTCTCGATTTCTCGAGCAACCCTACTACGTTGTTAAGAAGATTGCCATCTTTTTCTCGCTGAGTGCTATGATTTTCCGTATTTTTGGATATTATATGTATATTATGTTGACATTTAAGATATAACATGATTCTTTTTGTTTTACTTTATCTATCTCTATTGTGACTACTTCGTAATATTAGTTGAAAAAAAAGCAGGCGGTGTAAGAAGTACCCCCATGTAAACAAATTGTATATGTTTACATTTATTTGAAATTTAGTCCATCAATTGCGTTTTGTTACGATTTTTACAATATAAAATGATCACTTACTCTAAAACTCGTAAAATAGAAAGAGTTGATGAGTATGTATTTGTTTAAGATGTGAGGGGGGGGGGGAGGCGGATAAATCAATTACATTGTTTATTATGGAAATTATTCGCACTTATAACCTAGTGTTTTTATTTTCATAATATAGTTTCTTATGAATCAAATCTTTTGTTTGATCGCCTACTTAATGTAATCTTGCCATTGTTTGGGGAGACAACTAGTAGTAGATATAAACTTAGTAAAAGCAGTTATCAATAATAACGTATTAAGATTTAGCTTAAGTAATTTGTTGTAAACAAATACACTTCTTGATTAGTTTCACTCATTTGAGCTCAAAATTACAAAATTTAAACTGAAAAAAAAATTATATTTTGACGGTTTTTAATAGCTTTCTTCGAAACAAAGTTTTTCTAACTCATATTCTATAATTATATAGCATTTGCATTTGGGCTGTTAAGGAAACAGAATTTTTTTACACATGTATTCTTAAAGGGAAAAAAAATATTTAAAGTTGTTTTATTTCATATTTATTGTTTAAGATATTAGGGTGTGTCACACAAACATATATTATATAATGTATTTAATATATGTTTGTAGCTGAAGCAAAACATTTAAAACAGAAACAAATTTGTAATAAAAAGATTCCTTTATGAGTCAACAGATGGCAGCAAGAGGGTATATGAAACTCTCGTCAAGTCTCGTCTTGTCTCGCGTGGCCTGATACAGTTCTCGTAGTTGGCGATACAACCGGCTTTCGTCAACTCGCCAAAGGGTGCTGAAAGCGTGAGGGATTCCGCGAAAGCGTCCGGCTTCATCCCCTAATTGAAAGATCCAAGGACAACACCTCGCAGTTTTGAACTGCGGTCAGATAACGAGGTAAACACCTGAGTTGGCATCCCACTCTCCAAGCTCCCAAATCACGTCAACGTGAGTAGGCTACGACAGATTTAACGTGCAGGAGTCCCCATGTACACGATGGTCTTTGGTTGCATCCATTTCTCTCCAGTTGGAATCCGTTGTTCTGCCAACTGGGCTACCGCGGTCGCTTTAAATAGGTGCAGACAAAAGCTAAGGATCTCTAGCATTGTATTGTGTGTACTACACAAATCTACACCGGTTGACCCATCCACACCCAATTCGGTAAGCTTATACACTTTAGAACACTGCGCACAAAACATAGGTTATTTATTTTCTATCTTCAGACCCATCTGTAGCTATGAAAATTGGCACAAAGGTAATCCTAAAAGTGCCCCTCGAAGCCTCAATTTTAAAATCTAAAGTTTTAATTTCCTGCAATAAATGGACTCGGACAAGGAAACACGTTCTACAGGGTTTGTGTATTTGAGTAAAGCTTCGGTTTCCTAAGAAAGTGGAGCCGTTATCTAACAGCCGTGATACGTCATGATGCCGCGAGCATAACTAGACGGTCGTCTAAACAAGAATCCTGAGGTGTCAACTTAGACGTTGGAGAATGGGCAATACAGACGGCTGTCGTGGTTTATTTTATTCGAGAAGCAAAAAAAAGTGGTTTTTTATTCTCTAGTCCAAAGTTTCTAACTTCAGGATCGTTCGTTGAAGGTAGAGTGAAAATGTCAACAGATTTCAGATCAGCGTAAATTTCTACGCCAGATCGATATCAAGAACAGTTTTATTATTCAATTATTTACCATTTGATTATTTAATTATATATTAAATAATTAATTATTTATTTAAAGAAATTCACATTTAAGGTATCGATCGGGTGTTAAATTTTCCGCAGATTTCAAATCCGTTGAAATTTTCATTCTGTGTTTAACGATCCCGATTTTACAATAACGAATTAATCAATGGCAGTCAAAAATGTTTATTTATTTCGCTCCTCTTCGTTCGAATCGTTTGGAGCAGGAAATGAAATTTTGCCGCTACAAGAGAAAAAACGTTCTCCAACTGTTTGAGACCGCTATGACGACAGTCATGGAAATGGCGGCTCCGATCATTTTCGTTACGCTCACAAACAACGCATTCTAGGAGACCAACACCATGTGTTAGTATAAACAAGTATTTAGTGACGTCACCCACCGATACATCACGGCCGCTAGATCACGGCTACGCTTTCTTAGGAAACCGAAGCTTTAGCCAGGGAAATGTGGTCGTCATATTATTAGCTGTTATATATGAAACTCGAGCAACGCCGTTATTCCGCTAGTATTGTATAAAAATCTCCGAAAGAGGAAGAAATATCGCCAACCAGGTGCTCTGGGAAACTGTTGCCGCATTCTTTTGACATCACACATCCGATGAGAGAATGTTTACGAACTTGAACAGCTTTGGAATACCTGGAATGTTTACTTACCTACATCAACCCCTTCAAGGAGTTCAAAGTAGGTAGTCGGTATTGATTTAACGTCAAATGGAGTGACACAACGGGCTATGGGTCCGAGATCAATCCCTAATTGAAAGAGACCCAGGGACAATGCCTTGTAACTTCGAACTACGGTCACATGACGAGAACAACACCTAAGTTGGCCCACCCCTCTCTAAACTTTCACACCACGTCAGCTTGAGGAGACCACGGCAGATTTAACGTGCAGCAGCCCCCGTGTACACGACGGTCTTTGACTGGACCGAGTTCCGTAACCCTCCGGTTGCTCTTTCGACTGAGGTACCCCCTTCACTGGGTCAAACCCAAGATATTTAGCATGTGGCAGGAAATAACATACATATCCTGACGGTCACAACCTTTACGCAGCGGCAAGTAGATAATTGTTACCACTAAAATTACGTTTACATCAGAGACATAGTATTGATCTATGTACGGTTGATGTTATCCCCCTTTTAAGTGACCGCTGGCATCGATTACCATTTACGAGCTGTCAGCGACTGACTTTCTAAAGGATCCCTCCTTTTGTTCGTTGGCCCCCTACCCTGCTGACCGTGAGGTGTGAACGCTTTGGGGGAAGCAGAAAATCGTCAGATGAAATCTATACGCCACGCAACACTATGAAAGGAAAGCGTCCATCGTAATTGCCTTTCAATGCTCTATCGCTCAAGTTAGGTAAGGAGGGTGGAACATGCAGGCGAAAGAGTCGTTCCTGGAGACGAATGAAAAAAATCTGCGCGCCTCAGCGTAAAGGTTAAGGTAAAAACGCTCGATTGTCAGTGGAATGGATGGTTCGTGTGGAGTTCCTCAGAGAAAACGAACATGCGAACGTGTGAACATGTGATCAAGGGTTGCCCTGCACAAACAGAGGGAAGCTCAATTCTTTTTGAAATAATGTAAATGAAGAAAATGGACCGGTCAATTGGATTAATGGTTTATTTGCAATAAAGTTTGGAAGCTTATGAAGGCTTGGGGTAACTCGTGACCGCATCCCATTTGCCAACCAACCGGTCTGGTAGTTAAGGTGATGATCTCTAGATAGGAAGATTCCAGGTTCGAATCCGGGTCAGTGCATGGATATTTGTAAGCGTATGGTGTAGAGGCAACTGGTGCACCTTAAATCTGTCTTGGCCGAAAGTCTTCACGTTGGTTGTTATGGAGAGTGGGGTGCAGGTTAAGGGGTTACCTCGTCATTTGACCGTGGTTCAAAATGGCATGGTGTTGTCCTCGGATCTTTTCCTTAGGGGATTGATCCCGGATCGTCGTCAATAGCCCGTTGTGTTTCTCTTGTACGATGTTAAGTGAAAATTACCCAATTACCCATTTAGAAACTGATTATATAGGCTGTATATAGTATTGAATGAAAATATTTTCAAAATGTGTAATCGTTAACATTGCTAACGGTTATATATACGTAGATGTATATGGTGTAAAAAGATATAGATATGTTAATGTATGTATATGGATGTTGCATTATAATTCTTGTTTCCTATTATCCGATTTCTAAGCTCACTTTTTAAGTTTCATAATCTATAGTCTCTAAACTGTAAAGTTTGTCAACGATATGCAGTGTTTAAGTAACGTTGCTTTTGCGCATTACTTGTATTTTTCCATGCCTTGTGAATACGAGTGTATCTTCTTTCGCCAAACTTTGTCATCTGACCATTGTTCAAAATTACAAGGGTGTTTCCGTCTGGAATGATCCCGGACCATCGCCAATAGCGCTTCGTTGTTGCTCCAGTGTGAAGTTAATTCAATTACCCCTATCATAATGGGCTAACGCGACACTCACCAATGACAGACATGACGATGACCGTGAGATCGAAGATGTTCCATGGGAAAGTGAAGTAGAACTGCCTCAAGCCCACCATCTTGATGATGGCCTCCACGCAGAAGATGACGGTGAATGCGATGTTCAGCGTCTCCAGCACGGACGTGATCTGCTCGGGCTGCTGGTAGTGCTCGACCGTCATGGCCACCATGTTCAGGATGATGAGGATGAACACCACCACTTCGAACCTAAGGGGAAACGGTGACAAGTGCTTTAAAACAACGTTCCAAGAATACATTTCATCAATCAAACTGGTTCCCTCCAACTCGTATAGTGTAGACGTTCCAACTATCGCCCCTGTGCTTAATATCGCCTACTCGTGTTTGCAAGCTACTATGCGCGACATCTATGAGTTTATGTAGTTACTTTGACGGTCAAGGGTTTTGGCACACGTAGCGCCACCGGCAAGTTTCCTATCAGTTCTATCATCAACACTATTGCCTCTCAAGTATTGGAGGCTGTGATCAATACAATTTTTGTCTCCAATCCATTCAGGGAATATCCAGTGCTTCCAAATCATCATTTCGTTTATATTACTTGAAAGTACATTAAATACTAAAGGTAGGTATGCTCTTCTAGCAACTCGTTTTTAATAGTAGCTCCTCATTTCACTATGATGGGTGGTAATAGTAACAGGCGATATTAGGAACCCACTCTTGAAAATTATCTTGCGAAATGTTTTGAAGTTTCACTAGTTATCTTAAACTGACATGAGTAAAGAAGGTATAGGATCTCTGGCAACCAAAAGAGAAGAGTTCCTAGTGATATTCATTTAGTTTCCAGCTTGATTTACCAACCCAGGTGTTGAGAATCCTTGAAAGAATTGAGTGTCAAAGGCCCTGCCATTGAGTTACGTTTGAAACGAACTTTTGTTTGATTGAAATTGAACAATGGTGTAAGCACACGTTCATGCCACCCGCGCGATGGAATTAATGTCTTACTTATGTTATGTCAACTAATTCGTAATTAAGCTAATTAAAATTTTATTTAATCAACTCTTAGTTCCCAGCTTCCTTAACTTTGTGGATGTCTCGCATAAAGAATTTTGAGTTCTAGATTTTCTTCACCAGCAGATGCTGGCAATAGATCCGGTAAGTGAAGCAGTTTTTATAAATTATTAGAAGACTATAGTGTTTAATGAGATCAATATTGCATTCCATATCAGCGTTCAATTAATAATCAAGAAAATTATTCGAGAAACAGAAGGAGAGGGTATTATTTCATGGTCCCGAAACCCGGGAAGTAAATCCCGAATCATTTAGATTTCAGTAGATTTGAAGAATATTGAATTGTCTATTTTTCATCTGTTTCATTTTGAATGTTGGTATGGATTTTAAAGCACAAAAAAAAAAGAGAAAAGTGCTGTTCGAAAAGCAGCGACTGTATTGATCAAAGCTCTTGAAAACGAAACTGGGAAAGAAAAAGAATGTATGTCAATTGAAATTATAGAAGAGACTTAGGCAAAATTAATTGATAAAGAAACAGAAGTATTATGAGAGAAGGTATAGAGATTGAAGTATTATGTGAAATTAAGATTTAGAAAAGGAAGTTGAGGAACGGGAAAACTTACTAAGACAAAATAATAACGTGGAAAATTCGGGAAAACATAATTTTAAATCTACGGGACGAAGCCAAAACCGGAAACTACGTTACAGACAGAATTGTTGCTAGTGTCCCTGGAAATAGTCAACCCAAAATCCCATTACAAAACTTCCACGATTAGAAATCTCTAAATACGATGGGAATATTTTGAAATTCGCGGATTTCTGGGAGTAAATCAAAATTGCGATCCATGAAAACAAAACATTAACAGATGTCGAACGCTTTAATTATTTGAAGTCTTATTTGACGAATGAAGCTGAATTAGCTATTCGTGGGCTGTCGCTGAATTCGAAAAGATACGATTGCAGTTGATATTTCGAAAGAGCGTTTTGGACGCAAAGAAGTCATTGTTGATTCCCATATGAGTAGATTGTTAAATTTGCACCCAGTCAGAAAATCTACAGATATAATATCATTGCATAAACTGCATTCGTTATGCGAGATACAAAACCTCAATTTGCAAAACCTTGGAATCGAACCGAATGAATACAGCTGTTTGTTGTACCCCATTTTGTTGAAATATGTTCAAAAATGATTTGTCATTGGAATTTACGCGGAAAATTCACAATAAAAACGAAATTAAAATTACATCCTAGTTAGAATTTTTGAAAACCGAAATAGAATGTCGTGAAAGAAATGAATATTTAAATAAAGACTGGGATGATGACGATTCATGTTTGAGAAAAAAATCCCAGCTCGAATTACTCTCTCAACTAGACATGCGAAATTTGAAGTGTACCGAAATAAAAACAGTTTCAAAAGGCCAATAATTCCCCAGTGTAAATGCATTTCATACAAATGGGTTTGGAAGTCGTGAAATGTGTTCTTTTTGCGCAGATGCGCATGTTTCTGAGAATAGCCTGCTCAGCATAAATGAAAGGAGAAATAAACTGATGAATCAGTCGAAATGCTTCAAGCGCTTAAAACGCGAACACAGAATGGTTCAGTGCTACAAGAAACAAGTGTGTGAAGGAGGGAAAATCATAACAATTTAATATGTGATTGCGTCATTAAGAAAGAAAAAACAACGGCCACCTAAACGGAATCGAATAACGCCACGCCCCCCCCTCCCCTTCAGAACAAAGAGCTCATGAGTATGCATTGCTGAGGAAGCAATAATTTTGTTTTTCTCCAAACACTGGCTGCGGAAGTAATAAATAAAACAAAACAAAATTCTCCTTTCGTTTTATTCTTGATAGCGGATCAACTAATTATTTTTTGTCTCGGCAATGTACTAAGTATTTGTGATTGAAGGTTACTTCGAATAAATCGTTGAGAGTTTTTTCTTTTGGTGAGACAGATGCAAGAGTAGAAAATAAATAGTAAAAACTAAAATGAGAAACCCCGTAAATCCTAACGAAACCTTTTATATGGAAGCTCTTTTGACTGACGTCATCGCAAATGTCGAGATTCCCGTCCCAGGTAAACAAATGCAGATGTTTTGTAATCAAAGGAGAATTCAGCTCTCAGATGGAGTTACAAATGAAAAGGGCGACAGGTAGATATCATTATTAATTGGGAGTGACTATTTTTGAAAGTTCTGCACGTTAATTAAAGCAATTCTGCAAGTTAAATTAACTTGGAATGAACAGTCTGGAAAGTTGAATGATCATTACCGTCCGGTGGAGATGCGTTTTAAAAATCTGGTTAGGAAATTCGAAAGGAACCCTAACATTTTTTTTTTTAGAGATACGATTGCGTGTTACAAAACCACATCTCGGAAGGTATCGCGAAATATGTAGATCCTGAAGGAGAATTTAATGAAAATAGTAAAATTTGGTTATTTACCCCATCAAGCAGTCATAAGAGGAGATAAAGATACTAGCAAAATGAGAGTGGTTTTTTATTGCAATTCACATGCGGTCAACACCCTATCATTAAATAACAGCTTAGATTCAGGACCAAATTTGAATCCCGAAATATTGGCGTTGTTGCTACGTTTTAGAGAACTAGGGCTTCCGATCAGTACTTTCTCGGGAAATCGTTTAAGAATCGAGCTAAACAACACAGTTTTCAATCCTGCGGCGGCGGTAACTTTTTTTTAATATCGAGAGAAAGGCCGTTGCATTTACCGCAGATATAGAGCAAGCTTTCTTGCAAATTTCTTTTGCCCCCGAAGACCGAGATGCCGTCCCTTTTCTTTTGTTCGAAGAATTAGTGGAAACTGTATAGCCCTCAAGAATTCAGATTCTCCGGATGGCAAGAGTATTATTTGGGACAACAGCAAGTCCATTTTTGTTAGCAGCTACGCTAAGATCTCACTTTAAAATGTTCGAATCCGAATATCCCCGTACGTGCCAATTGCTTAATTCACAATTATATGTGGATGATTTCATTAGTGTGGATGGATGTGAAGTGGATTTGAAAGTCCATTTTGAAAGTGGGAGGCTTTAACATGCGTAAATGAAGGACAAATTGCACAGATTGCAAAGTAAATTTAATAAGGAGGAAGGCTACTTTAATCTCAAATTCTGAAGCTAAAGTTTTGGGATATGTCTGGAATTCTAAGGAAGACACTTTAGAATTACACCTGCAAAATCGAATTTGCGACAAACGTAAAAACGGTCATTACGTAAATATTCAGACAGGTACCTTGAAGATTGTATTGATTGGCTCACAAAATTTTTGTTCCTCAAAAGTATTTAATTTTTTAAATACTAAACCACATTGTCTTGTATGACTTCAAAATAAATACAACTATATCTTGAAGTTCAGGTGTGGAACTTTCTTCACTTCAGTACAATCTCTGAGAGTTCGATTTGTTGTTGTCAACCACCTCGAGTGTGACAAGGGACCAGGATCTCGTACAGTCGAATCGTCTTTACAGTTTCCCGACTTTATTGCGATGGAAATATCGAGTAGATGTTGCTGATCCTTACTTAGCATAGTTTTGTCTATTGTGGGGATCTGACAGCCCATACTCTTGAAGTCAATCACTGGACGTTTTTCGCAGTCACTTAGCTTTTCACCGATTGGCCCTCTGAAAGATATCGGCCCCGTTGATTTACCTTCTATGTATTGAAACAGATCCTGGAATGGCAGTTCATTGAAATGGAGAAGTCAAACTGCTCCTTGTAAAGGTTTCCCCAAATGTAACGGTTTTCCAACCTGTTGGAGTAACATGGCCGAAGTAGACCGAACCAGGTTCTTGAATTAGTGAGTAATACTCTTCTTTTTTTACTCTACGGAACCTTTTCGAATGAGCTAGATATGCCACTAATGTGTCGTTCTTCCTTCCATCTCAATAGAGACCTTACAGTGGAAATTCTTCAGATTTACTACACAATTCAGCCATAAAATTTTGTTTTTCTCTTCTTATTTTGTTTTTGTCAATAACATAGGACACGTCAGAATCGGTAATTTATCCAACGTCGCGCAAAACACTTGATACGATTGCAGCGGTAGCGCAATCAGAAACTCCATAAGGATCCCTCAGTAATGCAGAAGATTTTAGCTGAATTCTCATCTGCCAATTATTAGAGGAAACTTTTATTGGCACTTTAAAATCTGGGTCGGTATCGCTATATTTACTAGAAGTAAGTAATTAGCATTTTTTTCCTTGAACTGTAATCTACCTTTGTTTATAAATTATTTCAAATTTCATAAATTTTGAAGACAATGCGCGACCAGAGGATGTTGGATTTAAATAATATTTAAACATAATTTTCTGTGATTCTAATACATAAGAATTTGAGCTATTACATACGGGAAGAGGCTAATTTAAAAATGTTAAAAAATTATCGTAAAAATGTGAATTTTTCCAAATTTTGGCAAACTTTAGAGCACATGCGAGTCCGGAAGATATAAACCGATTTTATTTCTCTTTTTACCCCTTTTTAGTCTCCTAAATTCGCAAATTTTCAGCGGTATTACGACTTGAAAAGAAAAAATATTGTAGCATTTTTTCGGCCCACCCTAATGGCCACGGCTTTGGAATTCAAAGTAATTTACGATTTATTCTCTGACTTCGATCGGCACAATGCAACTGAGGCTACAAGTCCACTTTCGCCTATCACGCCGTATTTGTTTCATCTCATGCTTTTCTACGAAACAATTGACATCCGAAATCTCCATCAATTCCTAAGCTGAAAGCATCAACTGTCTTAATGTATTATGCAACATAATCAATAAACAACACCTTTAATTTGGCTTTTTTTTTGCTGCCGTTGCTACAGAGCATTTCATCAACGGTACTATTTACTCCTCAGAACCGAAACAAGTGTTTTAAAAATTGAGTGACAACTCTTCCGATAAGAAGACGGAAGGATCTTATAAAGTCGTCTTCAAGACACTCTCTGTATTAATGGCCCTTTCATTTTCTCCTGGGAAGGTGTGTCCTGTTTCTACAATCATAAGCGAAATATACATCGCAGTTTCATTACGATCGATGAGTAACAGACACGTAAAAGCAAAATAATGATCCATGTTTCTTCTCGTAACAGATTTTTATTCGTTATATTAGTGAATGGAAAAAGTCGCAAATAGATTCTTGACTCATTTTTTATTTATAGTAGATTTTACCATAAATAGGTATTCTGCGTGAGAAGTTGCATTAAGCAATGGAGTCTGAATTAGGAAAAATGAAAGGTGTAAAGGGGTCGAGCTAATTTTACAGTTTTAGCTATGCGCTTTGACAATTTTCATAGATTATATGCTATGGATTATCAAAAACTTAAACTCTGCTTTATTATCCTAGGGTTTTAAATTTTTTTTATTAAGTCATTGAGTGAGCAATAAAAGGCTTTGAGTAGGTCCCTGTGCTTAATATTGCCTATTCGCGTTTGCAAGCTTCTATGCGCGACATTTATGAGTGTTATGTAGTTATGTAATTGACGGTCTAGGGTTTTGCAACACGTAACGCCACCGGCAAGTTTCCTATCAGTTATATCAACAACACTATCGCATCTCAAGTATTTGAGGATGTGAATCAAAGTATTTTGGTCTCAATCCATTCAGGGAATATCAGTCAGGTAAGTGTTTCAAAATCATAATTTCGTTTATATGACTTGAAACTACATTCAATACTAAAAGTAGGTAGGTAAACTCTTCTAGTAGGGATGCGACATCGATGTTTTCAAAACATCGATGTATTATAAAAAACATCGATGTATTGTAGCTGATGTCACATCACTAGTTGCTAAATCAGTTATAAGAAATGGGTTAAAACGTTTAAATGCACTGAATTTTAAAAACATCGAAAGTTTGGGGGCGATGCATCATCAACATCGATGTTTCAAATTTGAACATCGATATTTTGCGGTCGATGTAGCACCACTAGGTGCTAAACCAGTTTTAAGAAATGGGGTAAAAAGTTTGAATTCACTGAATTTTAAAAACATCGATAGTTTGGGGGCGATGCATCATCAACATCGATGTTTCAAATTTGAACATCGATGTTTTGCGGTCGATGTAGCACCAGTAGGTGCTAAACCAGTTTTAAGAAATGGGGTAAAAAGTTTGAATTCACTGAATTTTAAAAACATCGAAAGTTTGGGGGCGATGCATCATCAACATCGATGTTTCAAATTTGAACATCGATGTTTTGCGGTCGATGTAGCACCACTAGGTGCTAAACCAGTTTTAAGAAATGGGGTAAAACGTTTAAATGCACTGAATTTTAAAAACATCGAAAGTTTGGGGGCGATGCATCATCAACATCGATGTTTCAAATTTGAACATCGATGTTTTGCGGTCGATGTAGCACCACTAGGTGCTAAACCAGTTTTAAGAAATGGGGTAAAAAGTTTGAATTCACTGAATTTTAAAAACATCGAAAGTTTGGGGGCGATGCATCATCAACATCGATGTTTCAAATTTGAACATCGATGTTTTGCGGTCGATGTAGCACCACTAGGTGCTAAACCAGTTTTAAGAAATGGGGTAAAACGTTTAAATGCACTGAATTTTAAAAACATCGAAAGTTTGGGGGCGATGCATCATCAACATCGATGTTTCAAATTTGAACATCGATGTTTTGCGGTCGATGTAGCACCACTAGGTGCTAAACCAGTTTTAAGAAATGGGGTAAAAAGTTTGAATTCACTGAATTTTAAAAACATCGAAAGTTTGGGGGCGATGCATCATCAACATCGATGTTTCAAATTTGAACATCGATGTTTTGCGGTCGATGTAGCACCACTAGGTGCTAAACCAGTTTTAAGAAATGGGGTAAAAAGTTTGAATTCACTGAATTTTAAAAACATCGAAAGTTTGGGGGCGATGCATCATCAACATCGATGTTTCAAATTTGAACATCGATGTTTTGCGGTCAATGTAGCACCACTAGGTGCTAAACCAGTTATAAGAAATGGGTTAAAACGTTTAAATGCACTGAATTTTAAAAACATCGAAAGTTTGGGGGCGATGCATCATCAACATCGATGTTTCAAATTTGAACATCGATATTTTGCGGTCGATGTAGCAACACTAGGTGCTAAACCAGTTTTAAGAAATGGGGTAAAAAGTTTGAATTCACTGAATTTTAAAAACATCGATAGTTTGGGGGCGATGCATCATCAACATCGATGTTTCAAATTTGAACATCGATGTTTTGCCGTCGATGTAGCACCACTAGGTGCTAAACCAGTTTTAAGAAATGGGGTAAAAAGTTTGAATTCACTGAATTTTAAAAACATCGAAAGTTTGGGGGCGATGCATCATCAACATCGATGTTTCAAATTTGAACATCGATGTTTTGCGGTCGATGTAGCACCACTAGGTGCTAAACCAGTTTTAAGAAATGGGGTAAAAAGTTTGAATTCACTGAATTTTAAAAACATCGAAAGTTTGGGGGCGATGCATCATCAACATCGATGTTTCAAATTTGAACATCGATGTTTTGCGGTCGATGTAGCACCACTAGGTGCTAAACCAGTTTTAAGAAATGGGGTAAAAAGTTTGAATTCACTGAATTTTAAAAACATCGAAAGTTTGGGGGCGATGCATCATCAACATCGATGTTTCAAATTTGAACATCGATGTTTTGCGGTCGATGTAGCACCACTAGGTGCTAAACCAGTTTTAAGAAATGGGGTAAAAAGTTTGAATTCACTGAATTTTAAAAACATCGAAAGTTTGGGGGCGATGCATCATCAACATCGATGTTTCAAATTTGAACATCGATGTTTTGCGGTCGATGTAGCACCACTAGGTGCTAAACCAGTTTTAAGAAATGGGGTAAAACGTTTAAATGCACTGAATTTTAAAAACATCGAAAGTTTGGGGGCGATGCATCATCAACATCGATGTTTCAAATTTGAACATCGATGTTTTGCGGTCGATGTAGCACCACTAGGTGCTAAACCAGTTTTAAGAAATGGGGTAAAAAGTTTGAATTCACTGAATTTTAAAAACATCGAAAGTTTGGGGGCGATGCATCATCAACATCGATGTTTCAAATTTGAACATCGATGTTTTGCGGTCGATGTAGCACCACTAGGTGCTAAACCAGTTATAAGAAATGGGTTAAAACGTTTAAATGCACTGAATTTTAAAAACATCGAAAGTTTGGGGGCGATGCATCATCAACATCGATGTTTCAAATTTGAACATCGATGTTTTGCGGTCGATGTAGCACCACTAGGTGCTAAACCAGTTTTAAGAAATGGGGTAAAAAGTTTGAATTCACTGAATTTTAAAAACATCGAAAGTTTGGGGGCGATGCATCATCAACATCGATGTTTCAAATTTGAACATCGATGTTTTGCGGTCGATGTAGCACCACTAGGTGCTAAACCAGTTTTAAGAAATGGGGTAAAAAGTTTAAATGCACTGAATTTTAAAAACATCGAAAGTTTGGGGGCGATGCATCATCAACATCGATGTTTCAAATTTGAACATCGATGTTTTGCGGTCGATGTAGCACCACTAGGTGCTAAACCAGTTTTAAGAAATGGGGTAAAACGTTTAAATGCACTGAATTTTAAAAACATCGAAAGTTTGGGGGCGATGCATCATCAACATCGATGTTTCAAATTTGAACATCGATGTTTTGCGGTCGATGTAGCACCACTAGGTGCTAAACCAGTTATAAGAAATGGGTTAAAACGTTTAAATGCACTGAATTTTAAAAACATCGAAAGTTTGGGGGCGATGCATCATCAACATCGATGTTTCAAATTTGAACATCGATGTTTTGCGGTCGATGTAGCACCACTAGGTGCTAAACCAGTTTTAAGAAATGGGGTAAAAAGTTTGAATTCACTGAATTTTAAAAACATCGAAAGTTTGGGGGCGATGCATCATCAACATCGATGTTTCAAATTTGAACATCGATGTTTTGCGGTCGATGTAGCACCATTAGGTGCTAAACCAGTTTTAAGAAATGGGGTAAAAAGTTTGAATTCACTGAATTTTAAAAACATCGAAAGTTTGGGGGCGATGCATCATCAACATCGATGTTTCAAATTTGAACATCGATGTTTTGCGGTCGATGTAGCACCACTAGGTGCTAAACCAGTTTTAAGAAATGGGGTAAAAAGTTTGAATTCACTGAATTTTAAAAACATCGAAAGTTTGGGGGCGATGCATCATCAACATCGATGTTTCAAATTTGAACATCGATGTTTTGCGGTCGATGTAGCACCACTAGGTGCTAAACCAGTTTTAAGAAATGGGGTAAAAAGTTTGAATTCACTGAATTTTAAAAACATCGATAGTTTGGGGGCGATGCATTATCAACATCGATGTTTTGTTGTCGATGTTGCATTCTTAGTTGCTAAACCAGTTTTAAGAAAGGGGGAAAAAGTTTAAATACACAGAATTTTAAAAACATCGATGTTTCGATGTTTTTGGAACGATGTTTTATCAACATCGATGTTTTAATTTTGAACATCGATGTTTTGCTGTTCATGTCGCATCCCTATCTACTAGCCACTCGTTTTGAATTATAGCTCCTCATTATGCTTGGTGGGTGGTAATAGGAACAGGGGTAGGCGATATTAGGAACCCATTCTTGAAAATCCTCTCGGGAAACTTTTTGAAGTTTCACTAATTAACTTAAACTGACATGAGAAAGAAGGTATAGGATCTCTTTAAACCAAAGGAGAATAATTCCTAGTGATATTCATTTAGTTTCCAGCTTCATTTACCAACCCAGGAGACTGAGATACAGAGAAATGGTTAGGATAGGCGATATTTGGAACACCTACCCTATCTCCAAATCGTATAATAAGAATGAAGGTTTTATCAGTGGATTGCTGAAGTTAAGTGATATGCACCAACTTACAATTGAATTTTGAATGTATCCCTACAGTATGCTGCTGTATTGAAAACTGATTTTCGTTTCTGGTATTGGTTGGAATTAGAATAAGTTGGATATAGTACCCCACCTGCCAACGTCCTGTTTAGTGCTGCATATTCTGTCTCCATCCTTCTACTATAGGCCTAGACGTGCCTGCTGGGTATAGCTCTCACTCTCTCTTCCTCTTTTGCTGCGCCTTCCTCTCAATTCAAATCAGCACCACCCTTTTTAATGGTGGTACAATGTTTGTTACAGAAGCTTCCAGTGATTACTAACACGCTGTTACCTATCAATTGTTTCCCACGTCCCCCAGATGAACTCAGAAACGTAATTCGATTAGGGGGTTAAGAAAGAAAGATTAGAACTCGTGATGTATTACACCTCTGCCCTTGACCTTGAGATAATCAAGGAGAATCCCATGATTTAAGTATCAAAAGGAGTAGAGAGGCCAAAGGGTGATCCAGAATAGTCTGGGAAAGTCAAATAAGTGATCACGGGTGTTTGATTTTAAATTGCTGAGAAAGGTGATAACACGGTTTTCTATTCCAGAATCTTTCTAAACTTAACTTAAGCGATCGTGACGATAGCAGCGTCACATTATGAAAAGAAAGGATGGTGAGAAGAAAGAGAAAGATCGCTTGGGTATCCTGTGGGGTCCCGATCCCCATGTTTACCAAAGACAGTACATCCCATGGGGAAAGAATAGATCTAATGACGAGACATCTCATCCATCAAGATGTGGTCAATTTTTCGAATGACACCTCGTCGATTATCACCACTAGGAGGGTTGATTCTTGTTTTTATTCGCGCTCACTCATTGGCTGAAATCTGCGTGTCTTTAATTGCCACGGCTTTGGAACACGAAGAAATTTACGTTTTATTCTCTGACTTCGATCGGCACAACGCAACTGGGACTCAAAGTCCTATTTCGCCTATCACGCCGTATTCGTTTCATCTCATGCTTTTCTACGAAACAATTGACACCCGAAGTCTCCATCAATTCCTAAGATGAAAGCATCAGCTGGCTTAATGTATTATGCAGCATACTCAATAAATAACACCCTTATTCTGGCTTTTTTTTTGCTGCCGTTGCTACAGAGCATTTCATCAACGGTACTATTTACTCCTCAGAACCGGAACAAGTGTTAACAAATTTGAGTGACAACTCTTCCGATAAGAAGACGGAAGGATGTTATAAAGTCGTCTCCAAGACGCTCTCTGTATTAATGGCCCTTTCATTTTCTCCTGGGAAGGTGTGTCCCTTTTCTGCAATCATAAGGTAAATACACATCGGAGTTTCATTACGATCGATGTGTAACAGACTCGTAAAAGCGAAATAATGATCAGTGTTTCTTCTCGTAACAGATTTTTATTGGTTATGTTAGAGATTGGAAAAAGTCACAAATCGATTGTTGACTCATTTTTTATTTATAGTAGTTTTTACCATAAATAGGTGCATTAAGCGATGATGTAATGGAGCCTGATAAAGGAAAAATAAAAGGCGTAAGGTCAAGCTAATTTTGCAGTTTTACCTATGTGCTCTGACAATTTCATAAATTATATTCTATGAATTATCAAAAAACCTAAACTCTTCTTTAAAATCCCAGGGTTTAAAAAAAATTTTACTAAGGCATTGAGTGAGCAATAAAAGGTTTCGGGTAAGTCCCTTTGCTTAATATTGTGTTAAGTATGCCTGGACGTGTTGCAGCTGTGATACAAGCAAAAGAAGTGCCTACTCATTACTAAATGGATTAATAAAGCACTTTTTCTGAAAAACATGCAATGTCCAAATACTTTTGTCCAGAATGTGTATATCTCGTCTCTGGCAAAAATAGGCTAAATCTTGATGGACGAGATATCTCATCGAAACTACTTGGAAGGTTATTATGTAGAAACAAGATAGCTATTTCCACAACAGGAATGCAAGACCCTGTAAAGGGTCTTGCATTCCTGTGTAATCCAGAGGAATGCAAGATCTTGTAAAGGGTCGAGAGAAAGAGGTCCATGCTCACCTGCGGCTCATGGCCAGGTCGTAACACAGCCTTAGGTACCTGTTCTGAGGTCGTGGCACTATCCTCTGGGGCTTCCTGCGCCCCAGCTTCAGCATAGCCGTGTAATACGCCCTCTGGCTGTCCGTCAAGAAGACCTCTACGATGCCCCCTTCATACTGAAAGCAGATGGAACAGATGTGTTAGATGGATATTCCAAATAAAGAATCTAATAATTGTTACTTTAGTATAGCATTCCTTTATGATATTGCTCATTCGGTTAGGTCCATCGATGTATCCTTCTATCGGTTGTATCCTTCAATATATCGCTCATAAGTTTATTATAGCTTGTATTTGTCTCCCGGTGAATTTTAAGTTTCCGAACAGCAGAGGAAATCTTAAACCTCCAAGTGGTTACGATGATTTATTTCAGGCATCAAGATCTGACCGATTTTGCTAACGTCGAGGTATCTCGTCGTGAAAATAATACCGATGTTTATGATGACGAGGTCAATACCTTTTCAGTTTTCCTCTGATAACGAGATAACTCATCATCAAAATATTGCCTATGTTTATGATGACAAGTACAATACCTATTAAGTTTACCATTAATAATGAGGCCTCATCAAAATATTGCCGATGTTTATGATGACGAGGTCAATATCTGTTCAGTTTTCCTCTAATAACGAGGTATTTCATCTTGACCAGAACTTGACCTCGTCATCAGAAAAAACATCGGCAATACCTTGAGACGATATATATCGTCATGAGCAAAATTGGTCAGATCTTGATGAACGAGGTATGTCCTCGTAAACCACTTGGAGGGTAGGTAACTTAAGGTAGTTATTGGAGTCTCGGAGGAAAGCTACTGTTAAACACTGATATAACCTCTTACCTACCTAGGTCCACAGACATAGATCTCGACTCTTTCACCTTAAAAATAGTCTTTCTGAAAACGTTGGTAGATAAGAACTCGAGTACACATGTCTATGGGACATGGACGTCTACGGTTCCGATTGACACCAATAGATGACTGTATAAATCAATAGTTCCTGTGGAAAGTTTACTATTCAAAAGCTATTTGAAAGAAATGGCATTGACTTGTAAAAGTAAGTAAATTTCATTTGTTTTTAAGGATTTTTAAATCCATTAGTTAATGTGTTTTACTAGATTTCTTAAAACATGTGATGATATAGTTTTTCTGATTTAAGAAATATGTTATCATTTGAAAATTGCTTTCAGCATAATTGAGACCCGCGGTACACATATGTGTACCGAAAATGTTTCGCCACCTATGATACCACCATGTAAAAGAGGAATTTACTTGAGAATTTTGAAGTATTTCATAATATTTTTATCAGAAAAAAAGCAGTTTTTTAAGCAGTTTTTATAGGGTTGGTAGTGAAGAGGCTAGAGAAGCTTTATTCACCTTCTTCTTGAGCATGTTGAAGTTGTCGATGATGACTCCGATGAAGAGGTTGAGCGTGAAGAAGGATCCACAGATGATGAAGGTCACGAAGTAGATGTAGGCCGGGAAGTTGGCCTCCTTGTAGGGCTGCTGGCCCACCTCGGTGGTGTCCACCGCATACTCCATCACCTCCATCCAACCCTCGAAAGTGGCCTTCGAATTCAGAAATCAGGTTCTAATTACGTAAGGAAATTTCCAAATACCCATCAAAGCATACACTCTTTTATCTCAATTCGAAATCTACAGCTCTACTCAGAGAAAACATCGAGAAAAGAATATTTATAGTCCGGCTCCCACGATTTATTAGGTGAGTCTATTAGTTAAATAGGGGATTGCTGCTGGGGCGCACCTCCGTTGGTGGTGCTTCAGCCCCACTCGTATAAAAGGCATAAAACACTCAAAAACTACTCTCTAGATAGTTTCCCTCTATAACTAGTATACACTATACGGACAAAAGTATTTGAACACTGCATGTATTTCAGAAAAGTTGCTTTATTATTCTATTTAGTAATGGGTAGGCGCTTCTTTTGCTTGTATTACAGCTGCAACACGTCGAGGCATACTTTCCACACGTTATCTGTAAATCTGGACAGGAATAGCTCGCCATGCCTCTTGCAAGGCTGTGAGAAACAATTGTTGTAAAGATGGGAGCGCGTGGGGGTGTCGTACGCGTCGCAACAGTTCGTTCCACAAGTGCTCAAATGGATTGAGATCGGGGCTCTGCCAGTCAAGCAAATTCATCTCATTTTTAGGAAACCAGCGTTTTTCAGTACAACATGGAGCTCGATCAGAAACAACCATCATCGCCCGTAGCATTGCCGTAGTATAGGCACAGCCTTATCATCCAGAACATCGAGGTATCATAAAGCAATGGACCGAGTCCTTAACAGGAAAAACAACTCCACACTTAGGTGGATACTCCTCCGAATTCCTAATACTTTAGTCCATATAGTGTAGAATTATTATTGTAAAATTATTCTGCATTTCAAAGAAATTTTAAATTTTAAAATCCCCCGTAAATAAAGAGCTTACAATAAAACTATTATTCCGTCCAGATCATCGGTTCACCCTGGACTGGTGGTACCGTAAACAAAGCGCTTCCAGAACTGTCATCTTCAGTGTGGATGCTGGTTCAAAGATTATCACTCTGTCCGGAAAACGAAGTTGGCTGGTAGCGAAACATCCACCGCGATCGCCAGTCATGGTTTTGCATGCGGCAGTCTCTTCCTGTTGGGCTTTCAACCCTCACTCCCCCCATTTCGAAAGCCGGCTAACCCAAGATCGATTGCTTTGTATCACCATACAAAATTCACTTAGTCAACAGAGCTGATTCATGTGGTTAGTTTAAACGACCGTGCAATATTTCATACCACCTTGGTTGCATTTCTCTCTTCTGTGTTACTAAATCATTCCTTGTGCGTGTATGACCATTACTTGATGTTGTATGTCTCGTGCGTGGCACAGTACGACCAAGTATTGGCCCCTTGAGCCACAAAACCAAAAGATAACTGTGGACGTTATAAATATTTTGTTCTCGAGAGGAATTAATGTTTGTTGGAGTCTTACTCTGGTGAGAAGCGGATAATCATGGGGGAGTCTATTTCAAGAAAGGAGGTAATAAGCTATTCAGGGGAAAGGACTGTTATTGACGCAAGATATCACATACGTCGATCTCTAGCGGTGATTCACTGTACTGTCACCTCAGAATCACAGCTATAGTTTATTATCGCTGTGCTGTCGCCGCCGTTGTTGCGGAACATTGCCGCTCAGAAAGCACGAACCTCGAAGAAACAAAAGAAAATGACAGAATATTTTAAAATTTGAATAGGTTTGTACATGTGGAGCGTAAGTTCATGTAACAATGTGTACATAATTATGTACTATACTACACTTAAGGTACATTGTATTTTGTTTGTTTCTGTATAGTAAAATAACGAACGTACAGTTCGTAAACGTGCATTTCTTATCATTCGTTCATATGTAATGGATGGGTGTGAGTTGTTGTTTAAGGTTTTTCTGTTATCTATTCGATAAACCGTCATGGTCCCGGTCCCGACCCTGACGGTGAATCGAAGTTACACTATACTAAAATTGTCATTAGAATGGGTAACCAGTCTCGTTGTGTTGCTATCCTCACCATCGGCCCCACACTTCTACACAGTGGTTAATTAAATGACGGACCCAGAACCAGCTCCGATGAGCTGGTCCACGTAAGATGACGGGGCCCCTCTTGAAATAAACATACGCATCCCTAATATCCAATATGCGACTTGCACAAGTGTTTTAATTTTCTCCTTTCTTTTATTCAACACTGTACACCATAATGATAAAAACAAAGGAAATGCTACTAAATATTTGAACCTTGACAATAAATTGAAATCCTTACATTTCCTGGAAGTCTCTTATGCTTCGAATACCGGTGATCACCACTAGCCCTCTGAAAGATTCACACGCATATTCCCGTCATCAAACCTGTTGTTTTTCCTACATGACTTTAAGTGGTTTTAACGTTTTTGATCAATAGAATCTTTACTTGGTAGATATTTAAATTTGCGTTACATTGGAGCAACACCATTGACAAATGGCGAAGGTCAGTTTCGAAAGTAAAGATCCAAAGACACCATCTCGTAATTTTGAACCGTGATCAGAAGAGGACGAGGTTTACACCTAAGAACCCCGCTCTCCCAGCTTCCACATCACGCCAATGTAACTAAATTTGAAGTATCTGGTTGGATGGAGTTTCGAACTCGCAACTCTCTGGTTGCTAATCCGTTATTCTATCAACCAGGCTACCATGTCCCCTTGAACATTGAGGGAGAAAAGATGATGAAAAGCAAAAAGGCAGGCGAGTGAAAAACGAAAGGGAGGAAAGATACCTAGGGTAAGTCGGGGTTGTGATGCTCGCGTTGTGTTTTGCTTATTCATATGCTTTGGCGTCCATTGTAGTATGTCTCAAAACCTATTCAACTACTTTTGAATGAGAAAACAATCGCTAAACCTGAAAATGTAGTAGCCTTACAATGGAAACTTGCAACCATACATACTATCGACCGTAAGAAAAAGTAGGGAGTCGATGATTCGATTCATTTCGAAGGGAGTTGATGATTCGATTCATTTCGAAGGGAGTTGATGATTCGATTCATTTCGAAGGGAGTTGATGATTCGATTAATTTCGAAGGGAGTTGATGATTCGATTCATTTCGAAGGGAGTCGATGATTCGATTCATATTGATGGGAGTCGATGATTCGATTCATTTTGAAGGGTGTTGATTATTCTATTCCTTTTAAAGGGTGTTGATGATTAGGATTCATTTTGAAGTTAGATGATTCTATTTATTTTGAAGGGAGATGATTCGATTCATTTTGAAGGGAGTCGATGATTTGATTCATTTCGAAGTGAGCTGATGATTCGAATCATTTTGACGGAAGTCGATGATTTGATTCGTATTGATGGGAGTCGATGATTGGATTCATTTTGAAGGGAGACGTTTGTCCGACTCATTCACTTTATAAAGATTTGATTCGTATTGATGGGAGTCCATGATTTGATTCATTTTGAAGGGAGTCGTTTGACCGATTCATTCACTTTATAAAGATTTGATTCAATTGTACGAATCACTCATTTTCGTTCCTTCACTACTACACTTCTCGGTAATTTCACCAGGCTCTGAGGACTGGTGGAGGTTTTAATCAGCTCTTGTACCATCCATCTTTACCTCTAGGAACAGTGTTAAACCGAGCTTGAAGCATCTCAAAGGATCACTGCAATACTCACCACCTGGAAGAGCGCAAGGTAGGCGTTTCCGACGTTGTCGAAGTTGATGTCTCGGTTGACCCACGAGTAGTTGAGCAGCATGCACTGGCCCTCGTCGGCGGTCACGTGAACGGGCAGGGTGTCGCCCAGTTGGTCGACGCACCTGTAGAAGCGACCGCCGAAGAACTGGACCCCCATGATGCTGAAGATGAGCCAGAAGACCAAGCACACCAGCAGCACGTTGAAGATAGACGGGATGGCCGACATCAGAGCGTTCACCACGATCTGGCAAGACAAGGGGAAACGCATGACATACCGACATTCGGCGACAAAAATTGAGATCGTCGTAAAGGCACTGGACAAATACAGCCACTTGCCTTCATGTGTGGATATAGGACACACGAAGTTAGAGCATAGAATTTTGAAAAAGGAAGCTAGAAAAAGACGAAGATTTTAACTACTTTAAAAGTTCTTGAGGCTCCCAATAGGTCACATACATGGACACTTTCTCCTGTTCTCAACGAGCATTCCCAAGAGGTTGTCATAGTCCATGTCAGCCGTTTGCTGTATTTGCTGATAAAAACCGCGATCATTTCCTCATTATTATTTTTTTATTTATTCAAAATTCATTTGGGACAAATAAATCCCCTTACTTTCATGTGTTAATATATGGCACATAGCAAAGAACACCAAATGGGAAATGGAAGATAGAAAAAAGATCAAGATCTTGAATCTTCCAATAACGTGTATGGACGTTCATACCTGCTAACCCTCTACTGGTGGTTTATCTTTGCTTGCGTCTTGTGCTTCGTATTTGAATTCAGCCTTAGACGCAAAGCGACAAGTGCAGACAAAATAAAGATAGGGGCATGAGCGGTGGAAACACTCTGGAAGGACTCTCATACTTGAATTCAGTTTGAAGAGCAAACACGTTAGAATAGAAAGCAACTTACCTTCATTCCTTCCCATCTGGAGATGGCCCTGAGCGGTCGAAGAGCCCGGAGTGTTCTGAAAGCGCGTAGAGCGTAGAGACCGCTGCCAGAGGATTCTGCAACGACGCTTACCACGGATACCTAAAACACACCAGAAAGTGAGAACGGTTCGTTGAGTTGGTCAAACGAAGTGCTGTTTCACGAGAATTCTCTTAATCACTAGAGGGTCTCAAAATACAATTTGAAAATGGCCACTTTTGTCGTGTAAATAAACCTGTAATCTTTATCATTTCAAGTTTTACTTCATCTCATTAATCGACCCATTTCTTTCAACGTGCTACATTACTTTATACAAAACTCCCCGAAATGCAGACGTGTGAAAGATCATTCAATTAGCTCCATCTATCAATCTATCTATATACATATAAACTAGGGGGCACCGCTCTCTTCTCGCGTACGCTCGCCAGATTTTAATATAGAGAGAAAAGGATGTATGTGTATGTGTGTGTATTCTCTATACAAATCTCCACCGTTTGACCCATCTACACCCAATTGGGTACACGTATACTTTAGAACACTGTGTATAACATAGACTATTTCTTTCCTCTATTTAGATCCATCTGTAGCCATGAAAAATTGACACACAGGTAGTAATAAAAGTGCCCCTCGAAGCCCCAATTTTAAAATAGAAAGTTTGTTTTTCTGCAATAAATGGACATGAATAAGAAAACAGGGTTTGTATATGAGTTAACGCAGGGAAATTTCACTGTCATATTTTAGCTGTCGCGGTCATATTTGCAACCCGAACAACACCGGATCATTCTGCTAGTTTAAACATAAAAGTAGATTTTAAGCAATGAAATGAATCATTACAACGGCACTTACGCATACGATAATGAAATCCAGTGTTGTCCATAGACTGCTGAAGTAGATTCGAAAGCCGTATGCCATCCACTTGAGAAGCACCTCCAGAACGAAGCAGGCGGTGAAGAAGAGATTCAAGTGTTCCAGGACGGATTTCATCAGCGGCTTTTCCGGAAGGAACACGTCTTCGAAGCACTGGCGAACAGATGAAGATAACAATTAATCCAGAAACAATTAGGATACTTTAGTTTCTGATGGGAAAAGTATCCAACCTCAAGTTTTATTTACGTTAATTAGCTGCATCTTAGAGACGGGTTGGCTGGTTGAGGGTTTGTGGCGCCATATATGCCAAGCTGCGCCAAACTGAAAACAGACAACACGATGAGGGTGGAAGAGACAGCAAAAGGCAGTAGGAAAGGCGAGGGTAAAATGAGAGGGAGGTTAAATCATTCGGATTCTTTGTGTGGTTGTGATACCCGTACACACCTTAAGATGACTCTCACACCCCTGAGCCTAGGAAAAATAAGTTGAATACTTGCAACCTAAGACCCTGCAGTAAATATCGTCGATATAATGTTAAACTGTTGAACGTGAAAATAGCAACTTTTCAGGAGAGCAAGACAACCATTTCAATAGGATTGCTTGAGTTTCTACATTTTATCATACATGACTAAAAGCATGCAACTTCAAGAGCTGTAGGTAAGACTAAAATACAAGCTTTATTTCTCATTATAAAACATTTCAGTTCTTTCCTGTAGATATCTCTTTGTAGATTGAATATATATTAGTCCTTACAGACGAACACATAAGCCAATTGATGTTACGTAAAGTCAAAGACAATTTATAATAAAGTAACTGTGTTTCAGACTTAGCCATTTGGTCAGAAACGCAATTTCCATATAACGCACAGTAAAGTCCCGATTATCCACAGTCTTTTTTTGAGACGAAAATTTTTTGCGTAAATGAAAGAGAATGCATGAGTCACAATCGGCCGGTGCAGGAACTATTTTAAGTGTTACCAACAGTGACAAATACTTTGGTAGTCTGCAGAGAAAGAAGATGTAGTTTCTGCTTATGATCTGGCTAATTTAGCGAAATCTATAACTGGAGGAGGTAACGTTAATGAAGATAACATCGTTGAGTGGATTAATGATGACGCCAATGATCAAGGCTTTGAACTTTTTATTGATGAACAAATTGTAGGTGGAGCATTAGGTATGGTTTTAGAGAGTGAGGAAGAAGAAAAGGAAAGCCAAGAAGAAGTGAGATAAGTAAGAAGCTTGTGCGCCATGACGAGCTCTAGCACGCATTGACGGGCTCATTTAATATCTGGAGGAACAAGATGTTTCATCACCTTGTGACAACATGTTGTTGAAAAAACTTCAATCTCAAATAAAAAAAGAGGTGTTTTAGTGAAAAAACAAAGAACTTTTTTTTGTAAATAAGTAAATAAACAAACTTTTAAATACAGAAATCTACTATTCATTACTTCATAATTGTATGTATAGGCACGCTACACACACACACTGTAAACAAAAATTATTCAAAATCATTTTCGTGTCCTTTTCGGCCATTTTGCGTATTATCCGCGGTTGCCACGCCACTGAATTCCGCGGTTAATCGAGAGTTAACTGTAGTTTAATTTTCTGGGGTGAAGGTCAAATACTTTTGTTCAAAGGCGATGACGTCTGCACACGATCAATGAACTTTTGTAATATGCTTTGTTTAATGCTCTATTCAACACGGTATCGTTCATTTAGGAAGTCATTCATATTTTTCAAATTATAAAATTTTTTGTGATTCCTTTATATTGTGACACTCAAATATTAGTCGTGGTACATTGGTATCGAATTGTAAGACGTATTCTACGTCAAAACACAGGTACCGGTTCCTCGACAAATTGAAGACTAACATTTTTATTGCCAATCGGTTACTGGACATCGACAGATTTTCACATTCCAAAATTATCCAAAAATTTGGTGATGGTACCGTGTGACTAAATATCGATACCTTTGGTTATTTAATTATAGAACACTGGTGTATACGAAAAATGTTGGAAAATTGAAAGAAAAATCTTGTAGTCTAGTAAAACATGTTATCAACTTATCAGTATTTCAAATGTTATTGAAATTAAGTAGAGTACTTTTACGAAGTACTGGTACTTACCAGAACGACGCTGCTGCTAAATATCAGAAGTAGTACAACCCATTCAAATGCTTTATGATCGACAACTACCAGTATACACTTCCTTCCACGCTTCCAGTACCTGTAGAAAGGTCGACCTTCCATTTCGAAACAGCATCTGAAAAAGAAACCAAATGCCATTACTTTTGAACTGTAGCGTTGTGTTACTACAGGCTGGCCCTGTGGGTAATGTTTGAAAAAAAGAGTAATAGATGGCGCTAGGTTTGAGCAAGTGAGAGGCCAAACTTGGTGCGCATGATCATTAGAGTGGCCAATTTCTTGTGTGGTGAGCAATATTCTCTCATGGTGTGTGTATGGCCTGTTTTTCATCGACGGCACATTAAACGCTGCGAAATACAGACAATTTCCGGACGGGAAGTTCATTCATTTTCTTCACAGTAATGACTCGGTCCATGATCATTGGTTTTTGCAGGATGGTTCAAGACACGTCGCACGGCGGAAGTTTTCGAAGTGCTCAGTGAGCATTTTCATGATCGAATCATTGGGTTGGTATACCCATCGCACTTCCAAGGTGGTATTGAATGGCCTCCCTGTTCCCCGGATTTAAACCCTCGCAATTTCTTCTTGTTGGGTTATTTGAAGAGCAAAGTGTGGCAGACAAGTCCTAAGATATTTCCGGAACTGAAAACTGCCGTTACAACTGCAGTCGACACGATTGACATTGAAGTCTGCTCTCGCGTGGTGGATAGATTCCTGAACCGCCTCACTACTGTCCTTGTTAAAGTAAGCGATCACTTCGAACCTCTTTATCATTAATTGCTTACTATTTAATTTCAATGTATATCATTAAAATCTTTTCATCACTCTTATGTGTTTTGAAATTACATAACATTACCCGCTGGGCCACCCTATACAAGTCAATTCCATTCGTAGTTCTTTCTTTTCCGCAAAGACAATACAACACCCATTTCGAGCTCTACGTTAACCTTTTTGGTGTTTCCCTCGACGATACATCTAGTCGTTAGTTTCGTTGTTTTTGGGTTTTATGGGACTTGAGCTATGTTTAGACACGACACATGACAAACAACGTCAAGTAATCGCGAAAATAAAGGATCATGTTTACCAGATACAGTAAACCCCATGGAAAATGAAGATATAAGTAGAGTACCTCGGGATGGGGAAGCGCGTTCACACCTAAACACGTGTCTCTGAGGGGTTTCGTTATAAAGAAAAAATGACCAGATCTTGATGGACGAGATATCTCGTCGAAGCCACTTGGCAGGTTGAATTTGGATATCACGCTGCAAAGGCCATATTTGGCCAAGCTGCGCAAAACACCAACGAGAAAGTAGAAAAATGCAGAACAATAGATGAGGGTGAAAAAGAAAAGGTCACGGGATCCTCGGGATTCAGATGCCTTTACGCAACTAAAAAAGATATGTTCCCCCCAAGGCCGAAACCACTTGGGACGTTAAAAGGGAGACAAAAAGGCCCGTGTGTGTGGAGAGAATGATATAACCATACACAAGAACCATCTGTATATATTATAACTGGATGCTAGTGTGTGTCTCTATGAGAACATCGACCATCTAATAAAACAAAGGATGCATGTGGGCGCATTATTTTGTTGAAAGCTGCTTAAAATGCCAATGCTTCCCTTGTTTGGCTGCCGACGACAAAATAAGAGAGATATTGTAATTGAAGCACGAAGTTTGAGACAGCCTAATATCAGTTTCTTTCACATGTGGCTCCGAACTCGTTGTCACAAATGTGATATATTTTTCTAATAAATCCCAGTTTGGGTTGCCCATATGACATCATATGCCGTTTGATGGAGAAACCTTATTTCTCTAAATTACACAGTCTAGTCACATTAATGTGACCACCTGTCAAAAGCCAGAATAACCACCTTTGGCAGAGCGGACCGCTGCGAGACGTGCAGGAAGAGAGTCAATTAGATTTCTGAAGGTGTTCACTGGGATGTTGAGCCATGCTGACTCCAGTGCCGTCGCCAGCTGCGCTAGATTACGCGGTAAAGGATCCATGGCGCGAACAACCCGATCGAGGTGGTCCCACAGATTCTCAATTGGGTTTAAATCCGGTGAGTTTGCTGGCCAGGGGAGTACGGTACACTCATCCTGGTGCTCTTCGAACCACGCACATACACTGCGAGCTGTATGATACCTCGCATTGTACTGCTGGTAGATGCCATCATTCTGAGAAAAATAATTCGCATGTAGGGGTGGACGTGGTCCGCAAGGACATATGCGTACTTGTGCTGATCCATCGTGCCTTCCACAATGATGAGTGCACCCAGTGAATGCTAGGAAAACATTCCCCGAACCATAATGCTCCCTCCTCCAGCCTGGATCCTTCCGGCAATTGTTGCAGGGTGTTTGCTTTCAGACGTTTCACGCCGTATATGCCAACGTCCATCTGTCCGATCTAGCGTAAAACGTGATTCATCGGAAAAAGCCACCTGTCGCCACTCTGTGGACGTCCAGTTGCGGTACTGGCGTGAAAATTCCAGCCTTCGTCGCCGATGAACAGCAGTCAGCATAGGTGCATTAACCAGGCGTCTGCTGCGGAGGCCCATGCGCAGCAACGTTCGCTGAACCGTTGTTGAGGTTCTCTTGGAAGCCCCTTGGTTCATCTGGGCGGTCAGTTGCTCAACAGTTGCATGTCTATTCGCCCGAACGCATCTTCCTAGCCTTCGTTCGTCTCTGTCATCTATAGCCCGTGGTGCATCACGCCACTGATTTTGGGTAGTGCCATTTTTCTAAGCACGGTATACTTTTACCACGGCGGCACGCGAACAGTTCACAAAATTAGCCGTTTCCGAAATGCTTCCACCCTTGGCCCGAAAGCCAATAATCATGCCCTTTTGGACATCGGATAAATCGCTACGTTTCCGCATTACGCCAACGATTGAAATGCTTTCCGATGCCCTAGGACATCCTTTATATACACTCCACTGCAATGTGCTGCCACCAGCCTTTTGTGATTGGTTATTTCACGTTGACGTTGAAAGTAGGTGGTGGTCACATTAATGTGACTGGACTGTGTAAAAGTATGTCTTACAGTGAAATGAGAAACCACATTTTTCTGTACATATATATGATGTACATAATATACAATATTTTTCAAATCAAAATTATGGTTTGTGATGAAATAAAATTGTAAATTAAAAATAGATAGTTTCTGATTTCACCCACTAGAGGGCGCTTCACAAAGAGACTAAAACAAACATCCAAATGTGAACACCGCTCCATATGCAAACAAACAGAAGCATTTTGAAAATGACGGTCGAGGAAACGACACACCACTGACAAGCACCAAAATCCACTCACTTACAAACCGAGATCCGAACCCGGAAACTACTGGATGGCAGGCAAACTCTTTGGCCACTATTCAAGTTAAATAGGTGGTAGTGTGTGCGTTTTAATCGAAATATTAAAACGCCCCACGCTTGTTATGAAGATTTTGTTACCTGTAAATGAAGACCGGGCAGCAATCCGGAGGTTCCGTTATGCGTTTCTCGGGTGTTTTCAGTGGACTTGAATCCTTCGAGTCGCTCTGGGGCTCCTATGCTAACAGAAAGAAACAACCACAAATTAGTGGTGAGGGGAAAGGGATAATCTCTAGTGTTAAAAAAGGAAGTGTTTGATTGTTTGTGTTCTGCCCACTAAGTCCTGACGAATCTATGGCTCTTACAGTAATGGAATTTGTCACACAGCTAGTCCAAATATGTTGCAATTTTTGGGTCGCGACAAATTTTAAAATTCAATCTAGAACATTTTTAAATGAATTTAATTGTTTTTTAACATTTCTTTCTTCTTTCGGAAATGAAGAAGCTTCAAACTTTAGACTTTTCTCTCTCAAGTCACTATTGACGTCAGTCTTAGGAACCATGCCAGTTTTTCACCATCCGTCTCGAATGGGAGCGAACAGATTCGAATGACCTTCGTTTTATATTCGAGATTCATTCATTTTGATTTCCTGAGGAACGGATTCAAGTGAAACAAAAGAAACTATTTAAGTTATCACAGGCGTTCTTCGGTGCTTTTTTCTATCTTAGCGATCGTTAAAGACAGAATGAAAATTTTAACGGATTTGATATATGCGGAAAATTTTGCACCAGATAGATACCTTATACGTTTGATATTCTTTTAACAAATAATTTATCAATTAAATATTTATATTTTTTGGTTTGCGAAGCAAACCAACACCACGGGTATCTTTGTTATGGCTGTTATCCAATAGGCTACGAATTCCCATTTGGTTTGCGAAGCATACAAATAACCCCACAAAAGCAACTGTCACGGGCAACGCCCAATAAATGTAAGGACATGACTACTCGAATCGATATCGGCATTTTGGTACCATCTTTGCGTCGACAATAACGTTGAAAAGAAAGACAAGAAATTCAATCCATATTTTTAATTATACCTCCCCACTGTAAAAGAATTACAACACTCTCTTTCACGAGAAAAGTCGTACATGTTAGAAAAACTACTTCACTCTAAGTGATAATTTGGGCCATTTTTCTTTTCTTCCCTGGGTGTATTCATGTTTTGAAACATCGATGTTCAAAATTAAAACATCGATGTTGATAATACATCGACCCATAAACATCGATGTTTTTAAAATTCAGTGTATTTAAACTTGTTTCCCCATTTCTTAAAACTGGTTTAGCAACTAGTGATGCGACATCGGCTCCAATACATCGATTTTTTTTCTTCTAAAACATCAATGTTTAGAAAACATCAACATCGATGTCGCATCCCTACTGTTCAGACCCTTCACCCATGGTCCCTTTGGTCTAAAAGTATGTTCAATTTGCTGATTATAAAAGTTATACTACTTGGTTATTTTTTATAACGGTACTTTTTTTATTTCAAAATAAAACATCGACAACGTAAAAACATCGACACGTATAAACATCGATGTTACTAAACATCGACCCCAATACATCGATGTTTTTAAAAAAAACATCCATGATTTGAAACCATCGACATCGATGTCGTATCCCTAATCCATGCTGTTAATATTCCTGGTGTTTGTCTCGCCATTAGTAAAACTGATCGCGTCAACATCAAACAATGGCGTTATCCTCATTCGGAATTGAATCGGATTTCTCGATGACGACATATCTCGTCATAAGCAAATGTGTCAGACATTTATGATGATCCGATATCTCGTTTAAACCACTTGGAGGATCAAGAGATGCTTTTCCAGTAACGATTCACTCTTACATAGAATTGCCAATCTCTTAATACAATCCGACCCACCGGTCTGGTGGTTAAGGCTTCTGGATTGGAAGGTTCCTGGTTCGAATACGGGTCAGTGCATTGATGTTTGTTAGCATAGGGTGTAGAGACGGCTGGTGCACCTCAAGTCTGTCGTGGCCGAAAGTCCTTGCGTTGAGCGAGTGTGGAAGTTTATAGAGGGTGCCAGCTCGGGTGTTGACCGTGGTTCAAAATGACGTGGTGTTGCCCTCGGATATTTCCTTCAGGGAATTGATCCGGGACGGTCGTCAATGGTCCGCTGTGTTGCTCTAGTACGACGTTAATTAAAAATACCTTATCTTATTAAAGAATACAATATTACTTTTCAACGGATCGTTATTCACGTTGGCGTCCCAGTAAGCGAAATAGTTGACAATTTTGTAAAATGTAGGACAATGGATCTGTATCTGGAATCGGAAAAAGTGATATTGCCCACTCGAAGGAAGATCATATGTCCACCGTAAAATTCAACCTTCATAGAAACACACTGTACCTTCCCATCATTCGTACATGTGCAAATCCCAGGGTGACCTTTTAGATCTGAACTCTCCTAGGGATTGGGCGAGATATATCTTCCATCAGGATCTGCTTGGGTTGCTTCTGACGAGGCACCTATTCCAGATAACCACAAAGAGGGTTAACATATTGAGAAATGTTTACTCCTTGTTGACAAGACAGCGTGCTGGACATCACATGATCTTTGTCGATGGTAATGGTCACCAAATGTAAAATAGACTCAGCCCCTCAGCATCACATCCTTGATTGTACCAATCAAATAGCCACGAAATCTTCTCCACCATAAAAATTCGGGATTGACCCCGAACCGTCGCCAATAGCCCGTTATACCGTTCCAATGACTCGTAGATTGACTACCAACCCCATTACGATAGCTGAAAATTTATTTTCGCATAACCTCCATGTCTTGGTGTAGAATTTTCTCGCAAAATGTGAGGTAAGTACTAACAGAACAATTCCTGTTTTCCTCACAACACATATGATCAACTCGCAGATATCCCCACTAGTAAATTTCGTTTTTAATTGTATCCGAGAAACGGCCTTGCCCTTCTCGTTTCCATTCCTTACTTGCGGATGGTATTGTTATAAAAACACTGATACAAATCAACAATACTGGGATAGTTCTTTTCCCTGATGAAAACTAATAAATCGAAGCATCGAACCAGGCTTACAAATGAAAATTTGGAAAACACTCTGTCACCTGTGTATTGGTGGGATTGATCCCAACACTGATTACCTTGTTTCTCAAATTCAAGCTTAAACTTCTCATTAATTTCTGGTGATTGTAAGTAAATACTTAATTAATACGATATTATTCTGTTCATGTAACTTTACCATTCTACTTTATAAATATATAAAATAAAATAAACCTTATCATTATTACTTTTTCGCAACTAACTATTAGCTACGGCCCGCGACTTCATTAATATCCTAAAGTTTAGCCCGCAGCTTTCCAAAGGTTGCACATACCTGGTTTTAACCCTCGAGTGATTTGAACGAGGTATCTCGTCCATCAAGAAATGATTAGTTTAACTTATGATGACTTCGCTTATAACGGCAATATCTCGTCTTGAAGATATTGCCGTTTTGATATGTCGACGGGATCGAGATCTGGAAAGTCTCCTTCTAATGACAAGATTTCTCGTTCAGCAAGATCCAGTCCGTTTGGTTGCTAATGACGAGATACCTCGTCGAGACAACCACCCATTGATGTGATTTATCACTGTGGTGAGCGGGTGAAAAATTAAGTGATTACCTGTTCCTCAACAGCAAGAGCCACGGATTGGGTCGCAAGTTGCTTCACTGCAATTCCGCTCGATCTGCTACTGTTCAGTCGCACCGATGGATCTGCAAAGCAACGATTACTGGTGTTTCCCGAAGATCGATACACAAAAATACTGCACTATCCATATAAAAGAAAATCGATCAGAGTAAAGAGAGCTGTATTTCTATCAAGAGCCATGTCAATCTTTTAACTGGTGAAAACATGCGAAATGAACGTAAGAGTAGGGTCAATGATTACAGAAATCACAAAATTGGCAAAAGAAAAAACTTCAGAAAAATCACGCTTATTTATAGACACACCTTTGCCTAAAAAAAAAGACAAAACAAGTTTTTAGGTCATTTTCCTACTTTTAGGTCATTTTCCTACTTTTAGGTCATTTCCATCCCTTATAGTCACTTTTTTTCAATGCCAGACCAATGGAACATTATTTTTCATTGCACTACAAAGGCAGAATGGCGAAACGCGTGGAGATTACACCTCACGTACACTGTATGGACAAAAGTATTAGGACACTGCATGTTTTTCAGAAAAAGTGTATTATTCTATTTACAAATAAAAATACAAATACAAATATTGACGACCCGCTACAGGCTCAAGCCCAACAAGGCTGGTCCTTTGATTATGAATTCCCCAATTCCCACTGACTATCCAATTGTATCTTAAATTCGTACACTCCCTTTGAATTAACTCTATTTTCTGGCAACGCGTTCCAACTGTCTATTACCCTATTAAAGTAGTAGTTTTTCCTTAAATCCCGATTAAAATGAGTCTTATTCAATTTAAACCCATGGCCCCTTGTTCTGTTATCCCTATTGAAATTGAAGCCCTCTCTGTCCCCTTGTTTTACCAACTTGAAAAGCTGAATCAAATCCCCCCCTCCTTCTTCTTTCTAGTGTATACATGTTTAGCTTACTTAAACGTTTATTAGAGTCGAGATTTTCTAGCCCCTTTAGTATCGAATATGCCCCCCTTTTGCTTGTATTACAGCTATAACACGTCAAAGCATACTTTCCACAAGTTCTCTTGTAAGTCTGGGCATCAATAGCTCGCCATGCTTGTTGCAAGGCTGTAAAAGGAGATTGTCGTGAAGATGGGCGTGCGTGGCGGTGTCGTACGCGTCGCTCCAGTTTGTCCCACAAGTGCTCTATCGGATTGAGACCGGGACTCTAAACAGACCAGTCAAGCAAATTCCCCTCATTTTCAGGAAACCCGTCGAACACACGTTTTGCAGTAGGACATGGGGCACGATCCTGTCGGAAGAAACAACCATCATCGCCGTAGTATTGCCGTAGTGTAGGCAAAGCCGAATTATCCAGAACGTCGATGTACACATAGGTTGTGATTCTGTTGCCATGGAAACGGGGCCCGTGGGTCACGAGTGCCCGCAAAGAGGCAAAATATGTGATTGAAAAGAAACTCTCATAAAACTGGTAACGATGTTAAAAGGATCTGTTCTATGGGAAACTGCTGAAACTATGAAAACTATGGAAAATGCTTGAAAATAAAAATTTTAAATGCGTCTGTTTGCACACAGACAGTGTAAAAGTGTTATGGGTGAGGTGGGGAAGGGCCCGTCATTTCAACTGGCAACGGAGCTCGTCCTAACAGCTGGCAACGGGGCCCACAGTTAGTCCAGTGTAACGTTAATTAACATATCAACTTACCTAGGATGTTTGTTTAAAAGCCTGAGGTATACTTTGATGAAGAACGATTTTATTCAAAGCTGTTTGAGTGAGTACGTCATACTTCCACCTGTTTCTAAAAGGAGACTTTTTGCTTCCATTTCTTTGTAATGGAGTGTATTTCACAAGTGCAATGCTTTGACTTTGGCAGTAGTGGAAGTAACCTTCTAATTTTTACTTTCGTGAAACATAAGTAAACTGAGCATTTCCATTGTGAGGCACTTCAAAGAGTGTCAACTAACAGTAACCTGCCTACTCTGTGGAAAATTGATTTGCTAGGTCAATTCGATACCTTATCCCCCCTCGTTTGGCGTTGTAAAATCTCGTCACGGGATTGGTGTGTGAATCCGCATTTCTAGTGACGCAAAAGTGATGTTATAGCCAAATTTTACAATTATCACATGATCAATCAATGGACCAGTCAAAGGATTAATCAATGGATTGGCGTTGTAGTGTGATACTCTGCTCTTTCATCCAAACCCTATTTGATGGGGAAAACAGAGGCGCAAGTATCACGCAGTCAGAGAGAGGTGGTGATTGTGAGGGGTTAGACATGACCCCGGTTAGACTGAAGGGTGATCGGGGGTAGAAGAAAAGTCATATAGGGACCGGAATCTAGAGAGCGAGGAAAACGGCAGGTATAGCACACCAAAAGTACTTTGTAAGGTTTTCTCTGGATTAAAATATTATTATTTATCACGACATTTGCTGTTTTGACGTTTAGGTACAGCTTCAGTCTGTGTTTACAGCGATGACAATGGCCTTGGCGCACTTCTAAAGTCGCCAAGTAAAGAATAATTTCAAATGAACCAATAAAATCAAACGAAAGTTTAACGGATTTTGAAAGAACTTTCTAGGATATTCAAAATTAGAATTTAAACTTTCCGCTTGCCGACCGCAATAATCGTTATACACATGGATTGCCTTAACCTGCTAACTACTATAGGTGAGCCAAAAAAAGCGCCAAGGCCGTTACCACCTCTATAAACGTAGACTGAAACTATACCGACGTTTATTCAATAAACGTTCTGTTGAGTTTCAAGTGTTCTCTTGCCATAAAGCACCACAAGAGAAACATTAAACGAGTTTTCTCGCGTCCAGTGGACCAATTAAATGACCAACCAATAGACTGATTATCACTCAAGGCAACAATAGGATGGTCAATCAATAGACCAATTCGATTATCACTCAAGGTAACAATAGGATGGTCAATCAATGAACCAATCAGATATAATCGATCAATGGATGGGAGTCTTCTCCAGTTCCATGGGCTTATTAGTTGATGACATAAGTTCCATTCAACAAACCAAAGCAATCTAAGAATCACGTTACTACTAGTTGTGGTCCACCTTTATATTTCCTTTCATGGCTGGAAACCATTTCTTACCTGTTGCTTGGCGAAGGACATCGTGCACAGTCTGAGATATGTCGCTGGCACGTCTTGGAGGAGATGAGGTCGAGACGGATAATCCGGGTTCGGTCCACCTCCTCTGGAAGAGAGGGCTGGCCGTTTGAACACAGGACTCGTCTGTAGCGTTGGTGCGCCTGATCACCCCACGGATCCGCCTGAAGCCTTTCAAGAGTTTGGAATCCGATGTGGTCTTTTCCTGTCAGAAAAAGGACCAAAAGCATTATTAAATCACAAGGTAGGTAGTTCATTGAGGTCCCATTGGAGAACGCAACGGGGTATTGGTGACGGTCTGGAATCTTCGAATGATCTACGGGATCTTATCATGACGAAATACCTCGTCCGTCAAGATCTGACCAATTTGCTAATGACGAGATATCTCGTCATCAAGAAACTGTTGACTTTTTTATGATGACGAGAACAAGATCGATTGCTTTCTTCTAATGACATCTCGTCTATAAAGTTCCGATCAGGATTGATTAATGACCAGATACCTAGACGGAAGAACCACCAGGAGGTTTAAGTTAACCAGTTATAGTCTTCATGCAAACGAATCCGCCGACCTTTTGGTTAAGGAGAGAAATCTTGATGATGTGCTATCATTTATAGAGACTTGTGTTTGAAGAAATCGCTTCGAAAATAAAGGGAAAAAAAGGTATATTCTTTTCGGTCGTATTCTAAATTCATTTCAGCACAGACCCCCCATAGGCCTGGCATATCATCTACTTGTCTCGACGCTTTCCCTCGTGCTAGCTTATTAATCTTACTAAGCAGATTCTTAAGGGCCCCGAGTCTCACGGACTAATAAACTTGGGGTGTAATTTATTATAAATAGAAGGCTCAATAGACTTTGTGTAATTTATTATAATAAGAAATTCCAATAGACTCGGCGTAATTTATTTATACATAAGAAGATGTTTATTTCTGAATAAGTAAGAAGAGATGTTCTATACGATAAATAAGAAGAGATTTATTATAGGATAATTGTAGATTACAGGAAATTTCTGCTCGTCCAAGAAAGTAACGTCTGGACGTAAAGACAACCAGAGTGCTCGCATGACTCATTCAGCAATTGCAGAGTTTCCCACCAAAATCAGCAGAATGACGGACACGATAACTAGCTGTTGACGAAGAAAGACGTTGCAGCAGATGGCTGCTAAGATTGACACTTTAATTGTTGGGGAATAAGACGGCCCAAAACATTGTCAATTCATCTCATTCTTGTAAATACTTTGTACATTCAGCGAAAATTAAATTCATCTTCTTAATTTTCTCTTCATTTATTGCATTATGGTCATTGTGTCCCGCATGAATGACAAGAAATTTACTGAAGGATGAGTAAGAAGAGGTTTATTGTTGAATAGATTAAAAGAGACAATTCGTTACCCTCTTCTCCTGCAGCTCCTGCGTGTTGAACGAGTTGAGCAGCATGGCGAGGAAGAGGTTGAGCACGAGGAAATTCCCCATGATGAGTGCGACGAGGAAGAGGACGATGCACACCTGGTACTTCTCGCCCGATACCCGCATGCAGTCCCACAGAGGTTGCACCCACTCTCCGCACAGGATGCGGAACATCATCAGCAGGGAATGCCAGAAGTCGGTGAAGTTCCACCTGTACACGCAACAGTGAGGTCAGAGCCACGCTTCAGAGAACAATACGGTGGTTTATATAAGACTTTTCTGTGAGAAGGGGTTGGTTGGTTGTGGGTTTTCTGGAGTAAAGGCCATACTTAACCAAGCTGCCGCAATGCAGCAACGTCAAATAATTTTGAAAACAAAGGATGATTGGTCGTGGGTTTTACGGTGCAATGGCCACACTTAGACAAACTGCACCAAACACACGACACACAGCGTCACGTAATCGTGAAAACAAAGAGTGCTTGGAGGTGGGGTTTATGGTGCCAGTGTCATACTTGGTCAAGCTGCACCAAACTCAAAACAGACAGCGTCACGTAATCGTGAAAACAAAGATTGCTTGGCTGAGGGTTTTATGGTGCCAGTGCCATACTTGGGCAAACTGCACCAAACACAAGACAGAAACGTCGTAATCGTGAAAACAAGGATGGCGACATTTCCCTGTGTTAACTCATACACAAACCCTGTACAACGTGTTTCCTTGTCATGTCTATTTATAGCAGAAAAACAAACTTTAGATCTTAAAATTGGTTCTTCGAGAGGCACTTTTGTGTCACCTGTGCTAGGACTATCTGCGTGGCAAATTTCATGGCTACAGATTGGTCTAAAGACAGGGGGAAAAAACAGCCTGTATAATCCGCAGTGTTCTAAAGTATAAGTGTACTAAATTGGGTGGGGATGGGTCAATTGGTGTAGATTTGCATAGAGAATATACACACAAATCCATTTATATGTATATAGATTTGTTTGGTAACTTGCAGGCTCTACTCTTGACACAAGGAATCAGTGAACTTGTAATGGATAGTCCACTCGATTGTTTTATAAATAACTATAGCATTTTGCTTGCATTGAAATTCATCTTTCATACCTGGGAACAGGATCCGGGGCGAAGTTCTCTGGAGTGTAGGTGTCGCTGAAGAGCTGCACCCCCAGGATGGCGAATATGTAGATGATCACGGCCAGCACCAAGGTCATGTTCCCCACGGCGCCCAAAGTGCTAGCAATGATGGTCAGCAGCAGACGCATCGTGGGCCACGCCTGAGCCAGCTTCACCACACGGAGCTGGAAGCGAAAGACAGTCATGTGCAATGAAAAGTTTGTGCAGACACCGATAGCCTTTAAACAATTTTGTTTTGTTTTCATATTCGCAACAAAATGGTTTAGTGTACATTATTTCAATACACTTTAAATATATATTACAAAAGAAAAAACATTTTCATTCCCAATAATTTAATTTTTAAAAAAACATTTCAATATATTCAAATTCCTACTCTCCATCTGCAAATTTTAATGTTTTCCAAATATTTTTTTGTATATATATTCTATGACGTGTTCCTCACAATTTCTTGCATGGGATTACTAGTGCCACAGTTATTAATTTTTACAAATATTTTTGTAACAAATGCTGTGATAAACAGCAAAAGACAAGTCATGATTGATTTCAGCAATCTTTCCAAACTTATTCCATGCGCAAAGCTATGAAATGTATTATAATAAACAACACAAAAACGTTTCAAATCTCTATCAATTACAATGAAAGCCTCAGCATTTTGAATACGTTACAGTAATGAAAAATAAAAAGCCGAGAAAAAGCCCTTTGGAGTTTTAAATGCTTTCGCCGACTTTCCCCTAATATATAATAAAGTGTTGATATTTCAATGCTTAAGCAAGACCTATACTTACAGTACCCCCCATTTCCACACAACGTACAAAAAGTCATTCTCCAAAACAAGACGATTTATTTTATGCTTTTTTAACTTTCCTGTTGACTGTCTCGACTAGGTATCTCGTCATTAAGAAAACTGACCAGATCTTGATGGACGAGATAACTCGTCATTGCAAGCAAATTGACCGGATTTTGATATCCTTATGAAAAAAGTCGGCAGTATGTTAATGACGAGTTATCTCATATCTCGTCGGCGATAGATATCGAAACAGTCATGCATACAACACAACAATAACAACATAAAAGACTCCCAGACAACTGTTTTAACTACATTCTTTAAACTGATTGCCACGGACAAGTGAACTAATAATAATACCTATGCCGATAGCTAGTAATATGTAGTAAGTATGCTATTTCAAAATCTCATGGCAATCCGAGTTGAGGTAAAGCATAGATATGTCAAAACATATTAGAAAAGCATACTGTGAAAGATGACGGAGAATTTCTCGAAGCTATTTTATGAAATACGTGCCTAACGTTGCACCACAGGTAGTTAGCAGAGAAAATTGGTTTCGAGGGTCTATATTGAGTGGCCATGTGCGTTCCAGCTACGACAAACGTAAGACAGACAACTTTACACTCAAGGATAGTTTTACTGACAGAATCGAATCTATGGTAGAGTCAATAGACGTAAAATGTAAGTAGATTGAGCCCAGCTATTGAGAGGAGCTTCAAAAAGTGACCAACATGTCGACTGGTAATCACATGACTATTCTATGAAAAATTTATTTGTCTGGCCGATTCGGTATCTTATCTGGAACAGCTACACTCTACGTTTATGAGCAATGGCAACGGCCTTGGCGATTTTTTTGGCGAACTTCTAAAGTTGCCAAGTAAAGAATTATTTCATAACTCTTCTTCTGTCACAAATTTTTTCTTTTTACAACACGCTTTTTAAATACATTTCAGAACTTTTGAAAAGTATATTTTTTTAAAACTTTCACAAAAAGTAGTATGCTTAAGCACATATCCAAACACATTTGTGAACCAGCAGAGAAACTAAGCTACGAATGATGGGTAAGAATACTTTGAAACTTATCAATTACACTAAATACAGTGGGCATGTTGAAAAAGAAAAAGATTTACAAAAGAAAAAAAAGCAAGAAATAATACAACCTGATAACGTCAGAATTCTTTCGTAAAAAAATAATGAAAACGAAAATGGTAAAAAAAACACAACTCTTAATCCTTTTGTGAAAACTATTTTGAGAAAATAAAAATTCTACACCTGTCAAAATACAAATAAATGGACCAATGGTATCACAGAAAACGATTTAAAAGGACCAATGCAATCAAGGGATATTTAAAAAAATAACCAATGGGAGGAAAGAAAAAAATTTTAAACGAATCAATGAAATCAAACGAATAAAACAGATTTTGGAAGAACTTTCTAGAATATTCAAAATGAAAATTGAAATTTCGGGTTTGCCGAGGTTGCCATGAAAACCACAACCGTAACGAAAGATGGGTTGCCTTAATTTATCGTAACTCGCTACTAGAAGTGCGCCAAAAGAATCGCCAAGCCGTTGCCATCACTCATAAACGTAGAGTGTAGCTGTACCTCTTATCTCCTTGTCTGGCGATATAAGTATTATTAAAGGGTAGGTGTATAAATGTGAATCACTATAGCGAGGCTACATCAGTGGTGAAACATACAAAGTCTACTTATTAGGTGATCAATCGATGAACCAATCAGATGATGAATGGCAGGCAAAAGTAATCAAGGATCACGTTACTACTAGTTTGGGTCACATGATCCTGGCACATACATTCTCTATTGCTCACTCTACTTTTATATTTGCTCTATGGTAGAGACAAAAAAAGCTTACCCACCAGCCTGAATGTCCTGAGGACAGAAAGTCCCCCCACCGTCTCGAAGCTGAGGTCTGCCAGACTGAGGACGACGACCACGAAGTCGAAGACGTTCCAATTGCTCTCGAAGTAGCCCTTGCCTAGTGCCACGATCTTCACCGCGGCCTCCAGAGAAAAGATGCCCGTGAACACCTGGACGGGCAGAAGAAAAACAGCATCACTAATAGAAGCATTGAGATTTTATTTGGAATAAATATTTCACTACTTTTACAATTATTTTACCAATATAACCTATTATTTCTCTCGGAATCGTCCGAACCTTCAACTTAATATCATCATTTACTTGATTCGACCCAATCAAATATGTTTACTTACTCTATTCAAATGAATCGAATATATTTACTTACTCGATCCACATGAATCGAATATTTTTCTTACTCGATTCACATGGATCGAATATCTTTCTTACTTGATTCACATGAATCGAATATCTTTCTCACTTAATTCACTTGAATCGAATATTGCACTTCAAATGAATCGAATATTGCATTCAAATGAATCGAATGTCAATACTTACTCAATTCAAATAAATTGAAAACATTTTCTCGAATCAAATTAATTAATTTATTTAATTCCTCGATTCAAATTAATCGAATATCTTACTCGATTCGAATGAATGGAATACCTTACTTGGTTAAATTAATTTAAATCTTACTTGATTGAATGAATCGAACATTCATTTGGTCATTTAAAAAGAATCGAATGTTTCTACTCGCTCGATTCCATTGAATCGAGTATTTTTACTGACTTGATCTTGAATCTTTGAAGATAATCTATCCATCTCAACAAAGACTCACCAGATTGCCAAGCCTGAGTATCCTCTCCGTGCGCGGCGTCATACCGTGGTGCTCCACCGACAGGAAAGCCGTGTTGAGGAGGATGCAGACGGTGATCACCAGATCGAAGAGCGGGTAGCTCACGATCGACGCCAGGTAGCCCCTCAGTCGGGAACACGTGCTCACAGTGGCGCCCAAAACGCTGCGGCAGCGCCGGTAGAAGGGACCTGCGATAGACACAAAACACACAGTCAGTGAGGTCTGGCCTACAGATGGGGGTCATTTAACCCTCCTGGTGGCTGTCTCGACGAGGCGTCTTGTCATTATCAAAAACTGACCAGATTTTGATCTCATCCTTCATGACGAGATATCTCGTCGCTAGAAAATTGGTCAGCTATTAAGGGACTCGTCAAAATCATTTGGAGGGTTGATTCGATGGCTCGATTGGAGCTTGCGATCTCCTTTTTCCAGGACAGGCTTTTCACCGTCCAAATGTTCCTAGGTACGGTGTACTAGGTCTGTTGTATCACCTTGTAGTATCTTTAAATTTTTTAAACTCAGCAAGTGGTAATTTTTAATTAACGTCGTTCTGGAGCAACAACAACGGGCTACTGACAATGGTACGGGATATATCCCCTTAGAGAAATATCCGAGGACAACACCACGTAAATTTGAACCACGGCCAGATGACGAGGCACCACCTGAACTAGCACCCCACTCTTCAAACTTCCACACCAATCCAACGTGAGGACTTTCAGATTTAAGGTGCTATGCAGATTTAAGGTGCACCAGCCGTCTCTACCAACGCCTCCTATAACAAAAGGCCATACCACGACTGTTGTTTCGTAATGTTTGTAGGCCAGGGACGGCGAACCTTTTTAAGAAGTTGGTCAAAATTTGTTCGTTACTTTTTTTAGTACTATAAAACATTTAACAAAAATCATTTATTTAAGATTTATATGAGAATATTAGGATATTTATATATGACGAAACCTGACATCTTTACAAGGGATTTAGAATTTAAAATCAGAAAATATTTTCCTCATTTACAAAAACATTTTCAAAACACAATAACAATGGAAAATAAGGAGAGATTTAATCATTTTAAAAGTATGGAAAATACATTTCACTTTAATTTATATCCATAAAAAACAAAATTCGAAACATTGGAGTTAAACGAATTTAAGTAGCTAGGTATCCATGATTTAGAAATGAAATTAGTTGAATTCCAAAGCAGCATGGTTTGGAAAAATAAATTTGATAACTTGATTTCCGAAGTAGAAGGGAAAATGTCTGAAAATGTGCAAAATATAATTATGTCACACTAAAAATTGAAAATATTATACTAAACGTATGATTTTTTACCAAATAATTTTATATCAATGAGGAAACTTGCTAATGCTCTTTTAACGATGTTTGGATCCACATATTCATGTGAAAAATTGTTTTCTTCGATGAATTTTGTAAAGTCTACCAATAGAAATAAACTCGGAATGAATTGACTGCAAAATGCATTAAATTAATGAATATGAAACAAATATTAAGAAATTATCTGACAGAAAACAACAACAGATTTCTCATTAAATATACTTTAACTATTATATATATGGTTTTCATTTCCTTGTTCATTAAAAACTCAGTGCATGGGAGCTGGGCATGATTTATCCCCTTTTATATCGATTTTTTGCTCATCCCTTGTTAAAGTAAAAGTTGCAAAATTAAGAGGAATCGTTAACTTTTTAAGAGATTAAAAAATTGAGAACCGAAAAAAGTAGTCTTTTACAATGCCCCCTCCCTCTTTCCAAGTGACCTACGAGCCAGTACTAAAAAAATAATGAAACAATTTTAACCAACTTCTTAAAAAGGTTCGCCGTTCCTGGCCTACATACATCACGTCACAACAGTCGTGGTATGGCCTTGTTATACGAGGCGTTGCCTCTACACCATACGTTTACAAATATTCATGCACTGACCCGGATTCAAGCCAGCGATCCAAAGGCTAACACCTTAACCACCAGACTGGTTGGTTGGCTACACAACTGAAGGAGATGTGCTTCTGAAGTCACAGATGGGTGTGTAGGTAGTTTAATTAGCGTCGCCCTGAAGCAATGCAATGGGCTATTGGCGACAGTGCGAAATCAACCTCCGAAAGAAAAGACCCAAGGAAAGCACCACGTTATTTTGAGACACGGTCAGATGACGAGGTCACACCTGAGCTACACAAGTGACCAGGATGGTTGGTAGTTAACTATCATCACACTGGAACAACACTACGGGCTATTCGCGACGGTTCGGGTAGGTAGGTGTTTTTAACTAACGTCGTACTGGAGCAGCACAACGAGTTATTGACGACGGTCTGGGATCAATCCCCTAAGGGAATGATCCGAGGACAACACCACGTCATTGTGAACCACGGTCAGATAAAGAGGCAACACCTGAGCTCTCGACAATCCGGGATCTATCCCGAAAGAAAATATCCAAGTACAACGCCTCTTAAGTTAGAACCACTGTCAAGTAACAAGTAGAACTCCTGTGCTGGTACCTCATCCTACAAACTTCACCAACATCCCATTGTGAGGACGTTTGAAGTGATTTATACTAGTGTGAAAAACTTAAGCAACTTTTCTGATTTTGCCATAATTCCGCAAAACATCAACTGGGAGACATGAAATTCATACAACAGAGGCACAATGTAGTATTTAAATGATGAAGAAATCACAGATGTAAAAAAAAATGAATAGGACTCATAGAGTATAGAACGAAGCAGAAAAGGGCTTTATTGACAGAATGGAGTTGGTACAAAACACTGTCTAGCCAAGAGGTAGAACAACAAACCGAAGTCCTTTAGTAAGGGATATGATCTCCCCTAACTGCAATGGTTGCCGTGGCAACGTCTGTCCATACTCAATACCACATTATCCAACAGTTCTTGAGGTAAAAGTGCCCATTCCTCAATGAGCATCTGTGTCAGTTATGAAGTGTTCTCCGAAGTATACGATCGTGCCACCAGGCGTCTCCCCTAAGCATCCCACACATGTTCAATGGGATTTAAATCAGGGGAGAACGCAGGCCAATCCATTCCACGTATATCTTCTATTACTAGTAGCTCCTGAACACCGTGGTATCTGTGTTGCTGTGCGCTGTCCTCCATAAAAACGAAGTTTTGACCAATGGCACATCGGAACAAAAGCATGTGGGGAAGGATAACTTCGTCACAGTAACGATCTCCGGTTACTGAACCTCTGTCAAATACGTGGAGCTCCATCCGTCAGTTCATCATAATACCTCCCCACGCAAGCACGCCAGGACGACCCCAACGGTCTCTTTCCCTGATGTTAGTGGGATGAAAGCATGTCCCTATCTCTTTCCATATCGTTTGCCAGACTGAAACGACTCTCATTGGTTAAGAAGACATGACTCCATTGATGAGATGTCCAGCCTTTATGTTCGTTACACCACTGCTGTAAACGGTGCCGCCGATGGGTTGTTGTCAATGGTATGCAGCGTTCAGGATGGCGGGCGAATAGGCAACTTTTATGAAAGCGTCTGGCCACAGTAAACCAAGACACCTGTCGTCCAGTTTCCGTACTCAGCTGCTAAGCAATGTTGCCTGCTGTTTGGTTTCGGTCTCTTTTCGCCTGCGCGACAGTATATAGGTCATCACTGGCCGTTATTTTCCTTGGCCCACCACCACCAACTATTCTTGCAGCTGTCCTTTGGAAGGCTTCCCAAGCTCGTGAAACAACACTTTTGTCAATTCCAAACTGTTTGGCAACACTCGTCATACTGCGTCCCTCCTCCAGTTTGCCGATCATTCTATCACGTGTAAAGCCATCCCGATGGGTCCTTGTAGCCATATTGCACGTACGATCTCACTTTAACTTGCAGCGAATGCCTAGAAATGCGCCTCCTTCTTTTTAAGTTGCCTTGCACTGCGCGTACCGATTCCATGTATTTTGCGTGCCCTCGTGTCACCACTGACGTCATGCTCCTGATATTTGCATATGCATCACCTTTTTACTAAGTTGGCTTTTCATTGTACTGCACGCAAAAACCCCTTTTCTACAATTGTGTCTACGGCTGTGTGCTGAAAAGTGATTTTGTTGCTTAAATTTTGCACACTAGTGTATTTAATGCTCACCACTCCCGTGTACACGATGGTCTTTGGTTGGACACAGTTTCGAACTCGCAACCCTCCGGTTGCTAATCCGCTACTTTTCCTACCGGACTACCGGAGCCCGTAGAAACCGACACGTACAGCGGATCCGGTATATGGAATTGGTCTTTAAAGACTATAAATGAGAGAGAAACATCAATACTTACCGCAGTGCACACTGCTCCACGAGACCCTGAGACTCTGAATACTCGACCGCCTAGCCAAATCTTCGTCCATCACATGAACCTGGAATGACCATGTCCGATTACTTTTAATGCACGTGAAAATTTTCATTTTTATACGTACAGCCGTCAAAAAAAAAAAAAACGACTCACCCCATCGCAATTACACAATTTGCAACACAGAACAAAACAGGAAGGTAGCAAACGATAGGGGTTAATGTTTTCTACAAATATCAATATTTTTAAATATTTTACTATACAAATACAAATTTTATTTGTCTAAGAGGCCGTCTTGATGCTACATTGGTGATAATTTCAATACGAACCTCCATCATTTGTCACAAATTTGGATTCTACACAAAATTTCAGGCAGATTTGAGGACAAAATAATGTAAAACAACGTAAAATTGACCGAGAAAATCCATAAAAAGCATAGAGGGAGCGTAAAACTGTTCGGAAACATTACAAATATTAATAAAGACGCGTAGTGGCCGTCGCAGTCAATGATCTCTTGCAGGCGCATTGGTATGGAGTCCATCAAGATAGGGACCAATTTAGAATCCATTCTGACAGATCTGTTGGCAGAAATTTCTGTTTTCACTTTGTGAACAATCCCAGATAACGATAATAATCAAATTTCGAACAGTCTCACTACGCTACTAATTATGCGCGTAATGAGCTGGAATTTCCGATGTTTCAGTAACAGTTGAATCACATGGTGTAAAAATTTGCCCATGTTTCTATTTATAATTTTTATGAATATTAATTTCATAATTGATAAAAAATTGTTTAATAGTTAAAATTTAAGTTTAGTTTGATAGTTAAAATGTTTATGGATTGTGTATGGATTCTTGGGTAGCAAAGGATGACAAAACCATTTCCAAGAAAAATTAATGTTTGTAGCAAATATAACAAAAAAACGCAAAATACCAATTTAACATTACATCTAATTTTCAAACTCTTACAAATCCGTGAAAAATCCAATAAAAATAAGCGATAACAGCTCTTGAACATCCAGAAACTGTCTGTCCCATAGACTCCAATATATATTGAAATTTATTTTAAAGTATCCAAAGTAAGCTAAAGTAGTTAATTACTGTAACACTCTGTGGAGTGGGGTGTTGGTGATGGTCCGCGATCAATTCCCATGGAAAAGATACGAGGACAACACACGCAATATTTTATTGCCACGATGAGATGACTCTCCAAACCTCCACACCACTCCCTTGTCAGGACATTTGAGGCCACGACAGATATAACGTGCACCAGCCTTTCTCCTTTTCCGCTTTCTAAAGCTCTATTGCTAGATTGAATCGATCAATTTGATTCTTTAGATATCGAAAAAAATAAATAACGTTGTGTTTCATCAATTGTCAGCATAATTTATTTATGTTTAATTATATAATTTATTACTGTTTTTTGTATGAAATTACTTATAACTTGTATGGGATATAAGTATAGTGTCTCTCAGTTAGTAGTACCTAGTATTACTGAGTTGTTTGTCTGAGTATTAATTTAAGCGTATAACATAGTTACCGTTGTTCGAGCAAAGATTTTATTTTCACTTTAATGAGTGCCTAGTAGGTAATGTGCAGATTGTTTAGGTGATCTGCAGATTACCTAGATAATTTGAGAAATGAAACAATTTTCCACACTATAACGGATAGGCCTAGTTAATCGGCACATTACCTATTTAATCTGCAGATTATTTGATTTCCGTACTTTAGCGGTAACATAATATCAGAAAATATCGATATTTCGGCCGATTTTAGTTATTTCTTATGTATGCATACATCTTAGGTGAAAAAAGTTTTCTCTTTCAATAGGTTAAAGAATTGCTTGTTTTTACTTTTTTTCGCGGTTTGCGCATAAATACAACAATGGTTCACTTAATGTAGTAGACAAAATACCTTCAGATTAGATGTTGGCGCAATAAATTATTTCCTGGTTGGAGTCAGGTGGCATCCAAAAAAAGCAAGTATGCGGAAGATAAAAGGGTCCAGGGGCGTGCCCATCGAAATGTCATGTTCATGGATCACATGTAGTAGTCGGATTTCTTAACTGTTTTTTCAGTTGTAAGTTATGGTAACTTCGTACGAGGTCACGAGATAATGAGTCACGAATTCTGATATCCCAGACCAACCTCTTTCCCATTCAACGTAGCTTCATTTCGTTCAATTTTCTGTAGGCTTTTTAAACCCTCCTCGTGGTTGCCTCATCGAGAGGTCTAGTCGTTAGCTGAAAGACTAAGTAGGTAGGTATTTTAATGAACGTCGCACTCAAGCAACAAAACGGGCTATTGACGACTGTCCGGGATCAAACCCAAAAGGAAAACAGCACGCAATTTTGAACCACGTTAACACCTGAGCTGGCACCTCACTCTACAAACTTTCATACCAGGACATCGGCGGCTAAGACAGATGTAGCGTCCACCAGCCCCTTTGTAAACGATGGTCTTTGATTGGATTCCAACTCACAACTCATCGGTTGGTAATCCGTTATTCATCCAACCGGGCTACTGCAACACGGATTGATTCTGGACCGTCATTAATAGCCCGTTGTGTTGCTCAAGGGTGACGTTAACTAACTACCTACCTCGTCGACGGAAGACGCAGAATTAGAAGTTTTGGTAATTTTTAACGTCGTACTAAAGCAACACAACGGGCTATTGACGACGGTCCGGGTAATGGTAATTTTAGTTAACGTCATAATAGAGCAACACAACGGGCTATTGACGACGGTTCGGTATTAGTCCCTTAAGGGAAAGATTCGAGGACAACACCTCGTAATTTTGAACCACGGTCAGATGACGAAGCAACACCTGAGCTCCCCACTCTACAAACTTCCACACCAACCCAACGTAAGGACTTTCGGCCACGACCTATTTAAGGTACACCAGCCGCCTCTACCATACGCTTACAAACATCTATGCATTGACCCGGATTAGAACTAGGAATTTTCCGATCTAACCCCTTAACCACCAGACTTGTTGGTCGTAGACGCAGTATTCGAGTGTGCTCCAGATAAATATAACATTCGATGCAATATTAAAGGAGGATGGATTGATGATGGCCAGTTCTATTAACAATACTATAGTAGAATGTGTTTGTGGTTAATGTACCTTGTGTTGATACTTCTAAAGGATGCTAAAAGATAATAACTTAAGATATTAATTTAACTTAAAAAATAAAAGATGTTAACTTCAGTCGGTAATTCACCAGAATTGAAAATGTCAATCTCTAAACGTCGTTTACACTACTTTCATAGAAAACCCCTCGTATATCTCCGGATGGTTTATTATCTTGTAGTTATAGGATGGTGAATTTGATGCTTAAACCTATTCCAAACTGCAACTAGTAGGCAAAGAACAATTTGTTTTGCCCTACTCAATCACCGATACTTGTGAATCACAGTTCTCACCAGCTATTGCATGATCAAAATAACAATGATGGAGAATATCTGTGATTCGGTAGCACTGGCTGAGAGCTATAATAATAGCTGATATCGTTTAACCTCGATATCGCAACTGATTCGGTAACAGTGATGAAGGGTTAACTGATATCAATCAACCTCCATCAGTGATTGCGATCGATGACTGCGACTGGTATTGGTGCTTGGGTAGCAGAAAAAAGTGCGAATGAATGTCAGTGATTTGACAAGCCCGAATCGGATGCGTGATGTCTATCTGTGGGATTTGGGATGAAGCTTATTTGTGTTGCTCTAAAGAGATATGATTATCAACCTGAGAGCTGGTTGTTAGCCGCGAGTAAGCTGTAGGGTAGGGAAAAAGGGGGGCTAGTATGGACAATTTTTATAAATTTGGCAAAAAAGTGTACTAAATATAATTTTTGACTCATTAACTATTTTTTTTTCAATAATGTACTCTTTTACTTTTATTTTGGTTGATATATTAAAGTATCTGGCAATATAGTTTTTTAATAATCCGTTGTTTCAAAAAAGTAGTTTTTGTCTACTCTAGCCCCATGTCATGGGGCTAGTGTGGACAAGTTAGAATACTGATTATACAATGTAATACAACCCTTGAAAGTGTGTAAAACCATAATGAAATCAATTTTAACGCAAACAGTATAAATCCTTATAAATGTTAATCTTGTTAAAGAATATTCAATTGATGTTAAGCCCAATATATTTGTAATTAGGAACTGCACTATATTATAGATGTACTTCAAAGACAAATCAACACATTAAGAAAGTAATTTTTAAGTTTTATTGAGTGGGAAAATGATTTTAATGTAAAAATGGAATTATGCTTCTATTTTGTAATGTAGTTAGATTAATTAACATTAAATTTCAACTGAGATGCAGTGCGAATTGTGCTACCGGCAACATCTGGTGATGGTAATGTAGCTACAATTTCATTTCTTGACATTTGTGATATGTCCTTTACATATGGGAAAAAGAAATATTTACATTGCTTTTTAGAAGAGCTGCTTTGTGTGAAAAGCGATACAATTCCTTGTAACTCAATTTACCATTTCACGATAATCAATTTAATTTAATACCAAAAGTCTTATAATTACAAAATAGAATTATTTTTAATGAATTTTTCACACAAACAATCTTATTTAATAAATAAATAGCCTAAAATGTAATTTTTAACCCATGTTTTTACCACTGAAAGCTAAATGGGGCTGGTGTGGACATGACCACAGTAGCCCCACCACCAGGAATTTCTTTATTTAGGCCTACTTCTGGTTAATTTAAACCATGTAGAGAAAAAGAGAATATCAAAATAGCTGATGAATATATTCATTTATAACATACTGTGGCCTTTTTTAAAAATATTAAATTAAAATAGTCTAATCTTGTTATTGGAAGACAAATCAAGAACTTATTTTTCCACCATGGAAACCTAGTTTCATAAATTGCTACTGAACTATCAAGTGTGTGGTCGTGCAACTACACATGGAAATTTTTATCAGTGTTGCTATTCTGCAAAAACGTGCAGAGAGATTTTGACTGACAAATACCAGAATTGTTCAAGTTGTCCACACTTGTCCCATATCCACACTAGCCCCCTTCTCCCCTACTTCCGGTAAACAACACAAAATATCCGAAATACAAAAACAGTATCCCCTTCAACCAATCAGATTCAAAGTTTAGAATCGCAATCACAACTACGAATCACAGCTATTCTTCGGTAGCAGTCACAGTTAAACCTGTTACTGTGAAATCACTATTAGTGACGTCCCCACTTGGATCTTTATTCCACTTAGGGTATATATATATATATATATATATATATATATATATCGCGTCAACAACAAAATTAACCCAATCTTTCACGAAATATTTGGTCAAAACCACTTGGAGGGTTAAAAAGTTTTTTTATATTCTATACATACTACTACAATAAAACCTTAAAAGTTCATTTCCCACTTTAATGGACAGATTTCGCCATTAATTCGGATCATCATTCTGATTTACACGAAAAATAAGGTTCACATTTATTATTCTCAACAACGCTCAGGACAAAAAACTATTTCGTATTGGTTAATCTCATTTCTGACAAAAAAAAAAGAAAGGAGTTCCTTTTCTTTCATCACAGTTTTAAAAATAAACGTGATTAATCACCCTAGTTGCATTTTTATGTACTACACTGTTTGAGATACGTAGCTAGGTATTTAAAAAGATACACCTGCCCCTCGGGGACGAGTAATCCTTTTCTACCATTGGCGTAACCTTTGGCAAATCATTCCTCGTGGCCGCGATTCAATAATTCCACCTAACCAACATTGGACATTTGTCCAATTAAGAGATGGCCGCACGTCTCTTGGGAAGCATTAGTTGCCTCGGACTTAATTTGTATGGCCTTGTGCGCTGTCCCTACTATACACGGAACTTCTTTTAGGTCCCCTTGCTTTCTATCTAGCAATCATTGAGGAACAGCAGACCGTCAGAAATAGGGTTTGTGTTATTGATGGGGCGGAACACCTTGGTTCGAAAACTTCAGTTTTGCTCTTTTATTTGTTACACGTATGAAGGAGTAACAATTATGTTGAACTTGAAGTGAAATTCAACTCAATAAGTCTCTGACAGATTTAGCTACTGACGCATTTACTTCATTTAGTGAAGGAACAAAAATAACGAACAAATGCTTTTTCAAGGACATTTTCTAAAATTGTAATATTTTTAACAATTTGATCATTATCCTTGGACTTAATTTTTATGGCCTTGTGTCCTTAATCTACTATACACGGGCAATCTTTTATGTCTACTTTCTTTCTATCTGACAATGATTAAGGAACAGCAGACAGTCAGAAATAGGGTTTGCGTTATTGATGGGGCGGAACACCTTGATTCGTAAACTTCACTCCTTTATTCATTACACGTTGTTGGATTGGTATATGATGAACTTTGAAGTAGATTTCAACTCAATAAGTCTCTGATGGATTTAGCAACTGGGCCATCAACTTAATTTAGCGAGTGAACAAAATGTCTGACAAATGCTTTTTCATGGACATTTTCTTGTATATTTTAATGTTTTTAACTATTTGATTATCATTTTCGGCCATAATTTGTATGGCTTTGTGCGCTTACCCTACCATATATACTCGGGCCTTCTTTTACGTCCCCTTTCTTTCTATCTAGCAATGATTGAGGAACAGAAGACAGTCAGAAATAGGGTTTGCGTTATAGATGGGGCGGAACACTTTGGTTAGGACACTTCAACTGTACTTTAGTTGTTATATGTCACTGGATTATTATGTATTAAACTTGAAGTGGATCCCAATTCGTTAAGACTGGGACATTAAGCAATTGACACATATAGTTCATTTAGCGAGTGAACAAAAATTATTAACAAATGCTTCTTTTTTCAGTTTTTGAAAATTTTAAATTTTGATGTTGCGATTTTTAACCATTCTGGCTTTGTTTTTTACATTTAAAGTGAATTATATTTTTAGCTTCACATCTCAAGTATTTGCTTTAGTAAGAGAACTACAGCACACATGCATGACATATGAAGCAGTTTATTCAGTGTTTTCCAAACTATGCACGAAATGCACTTGTATCGTGGAATAATAAGATATAACCATCTGTCTCGTGGGAGGCATTACTTGCCTCGTATTCAATTTGTTTGCTTACCACACTATACAGTCTTTATTTGAAACTCCCTTTTTGCCTTTTTGGCTTAGCCAAAAATTAAGAGATATCAACTGTCCACTCGTACGAATTCAGTCAAGCCCATCATCCTAATGAATACACGAATTAGCTATCCATGTGCTCTCGGCGAGATATCTCTTCAAGATCTGATAAATCTGAGGTTTTGCCGATTCTTTCAAGATAATATTAAAAAATAAATTATATATATATATATATATATAATGAATTCGTGACGTAAAAACTATAGTAATAAATATGCAATATTTTTTTAGTGAAATTTATTACCTTACCTTATCAATCTAAGTACAGAACGCATATGTACGTGCATACCGGTTCACTTATTTCTACTATTATATACGGAAGTGTTTGTTTTTCAGTTTTTCGTTATCACAGTCCTGACGAATCTACAACACTTAAAGTAATGGGTTTTGGCACATAGGTAGTCCAAATGTTTTGCAATTTTTGGGCGAATTTTAAAATTCAATCTAGAACATTTAAAATGAATTTAATTATTATTTACTTTAGAATGGCAACACTAAAAAATATAATGAAACATAAATATAATGAAACATAAATGAACGTTCTTATTCGCCACTTATGATCCAAATGAAACAAAATTTTCCTTTCTACTTTTCGTCTCAATTTCAACGTACTTTTTAGACAGGGAGAAATAATTTCAATCAATAAACAGACATATGTCCACCTGTTTGCTTGGGGAGGAAGAGAATTATAGGGGAAGGGGTTCCATCAACTATGATTTAACGCTAAAGAGAAGTGGGGGAAGGGGAGAGAATTAAAAGCGTAAATTCAGATCCTCTCCGGGGGCGCAAAGACTCTTTTCTTTTGGTCATTCTCTATATTGCTCTACACCGTATGACCAATTCACACCCAATTCGGTACACTTATACTTCAGAACACAGCCGAAAGCATAGGCTCTTTCTTTCCTGTCTTCAAACCTATCTGTTGCCATTAAAATTGGCAAATAGGTAGTCCTAAAAGTGCCCCTGGAGGCCCCCATTTTAAAATCTAAAATTTGTTTTCCTGCATTAAATGGACATGTATAAGGAAACACGTTCTACAGGGTTTGTGTATGACTTAACACAGGAGAATGTCGCGATCCTTATTTGAAACTCAAGCAACGCCAAATTATTCAGCTAGTTTTCTTCTAAAGACGTGTCGCCGACCAACCGGTATAGTGGTTAAGGTGTTAGCCTCTAGATCGGAAAGTTCCTGGTTCGAATCCGAGTCCTGGCATGGATGTTTTTAAGCGTATGGTGTAGAGGCGGCTGGTGCACCTTAAATCTGTCGTGGCCGAATGTCCTCACGTTGGGTTGGCGTGGAAGTTTGGAGAGTGGGGTGCCAGTTCAGGTGTTGCTTCGTCATCTGACCGTGGTTCAAAATTACGAGGTGTTGTCCTCGGTAATGGTAATGGTAATGGTAATTTTAGTTAACGTCGTAGTAGAGCAACACAACGGGGCATTGACGACGGTCCGGGATCAATCCCTTAAGGGAAAGATCCGAGGACAACACCTCATAATTTTGAACCACGGTCAGATGACGAAGCAACACCTGAGCTGGCACCCCACTCTCCAAACTTCCACTCCAACACAACGGTGTTTTCCTCGGACTGATCCCGGACCGTCGTCAATAACCCGTTGTGCTGCTCTAGTACGACGCTAACTAAATTTACCATTACCACTATTATCTAAAGACGTGGCCTCTCGTCCATCAAGATTAGGTTTCGTTAATGACGATACCTCGTCGAGACAATACAAATACAAATACAAGTATTGACGACCCGCTACAGGCTCAAGCCCAACAAGGCTGATCCTTTGTTTATGGGGGGGTGCCAGCTCAGGTGTTGCTTCGTCATCTGACCGTGGTTCAAAATTACGAGATATTGTCCTCGGATCTTTCCCTTAAGGGACTGATCCCGGACCGTCGTCAATAGCCCGTTGTGTTGCTCTAGTACGACGTTAACTAAAATTACCATTACCATTACCATTACCTTTGTTTATGAATTCCCCAATTCCCACTGACTATCCAATTGTATCTTAAATTCGTACACTCCATTTGAATTAACTCTATTTTCTGGCAACGCGTTCCAACTGTGTATTACCCTATTAAAGTAGTAGTTTTTCCTTAAATCCCGATTCAAATGTGTGTTATTCTATTGATACCCATGGCCCCTTGTTCTGTTATCCCTATTGAAATTGAAGCACTCTGTGTCCCCTTGTTTTACCAACTTGAAAAGCTGAATCAAATCCCCCCTCCTTCTTCTTTCCAGTGTATACATGTTTAGCTTACTTAAACGTTCATTAGAGTCTATATTTGGTATCCTCCTTTATTATTTTTGTAGCTCTGTGCTGAACCCTTTCAATTAATTCTATATCCTTTCTCATATATGGAGCCCAGAAATGTACGAAACTACAGCACTTACTGTATGAAACAACTTGTATATAAAAGAACAAAAACAGTTATGAGTTCGAATTTAATACCCACTCAGTGCAGATACAGTATTACTCTGGCCAACTCCGTCAGTGTGTACCAAAAACAATTTTGCCGTATTCCATCCTCTTGTCCCCCTCCCCTATGTCCATCCTCTTTTGCAAAATACTGTTCCCTACCTGTTCTGGACAAGGAAAATTTGTTTTCGTATTTATATTTTCATCCCTTGGAGTAACAAGGCAATTTTGTCTATTTCGTCTAATCCTAATGTATCTCGTCATTTGCAAATCTGACTTGAACTGACAGACAAACTCGACAGAGATATCTCGTAGCACCGCTTGAATAGATTGATTTGGTTGTTTACTTAAAAAAAAAATCCATTGCCTTTTATTTAGTCTTGTGATTGGTGAGCAGCTTGTCCGATATCGGACCTTGCACCATAAAACAACAAACCAATCCATTAAGGTGGTCTGTACTCACCGTTGTCTTGGACCCTCTTGAGTGTCCCCTCAGGACTCTCCCCAGCACGGGCAGCTGCCCCCCTGTGCTGACGACGATGTCGGGGGCCTCTACAAGGTAAGAGGGACGGACCCTCTTAGCCTCCTCTTCCTCTTCTTCCTGAAGGGTCTCCCCAGGGGTAAACACACGATCTGAAACGATGTGGAAAAGGATGGACAAAACTATTACTTTATAATAATCATTGCTTTCCTTAACCAACACAGAAAAAAAGTTATTAATTACTAGTAATGATAGTTGTTACTGCTAGTAATAATAGTTTTCTCATTATTGCTGTCTGTTAGTCTTCTCAATATTGCTGCTAGTAATAATAGTTTTCTCTTTTTTTGACTGCGGTGGTTCAAAATTACGTGGTGTTGTCTCGGTTCTTCCCCTTTAGGATTGATCCCGGACCATCGTCATCGTCATAAGCTCGTTGTGTTTTTCCAGTACAACTTAAGTAGCTAGTGATAACAGTGTTTTCCTTATTGTTAACAGCCGAACAACCCATCTAGTGATTAAGTTGTTAGCCTCTAAATCGAAAGGTTCCTGGTTCGAATCCGCGTCAGTGCATGGATGTTTCTAAGCGTATGATGTAGAAGCGGCTGGTGCACCTTAAATCTGTCGTGGCTGAAAGTCCTCAAATTGGGTTGGTGTGGACGTTTAGCAAATGGGGTGCCAGCTCGGGTGTTGCCTCGTTATCTGACCGTGGTTCAAAATAATTTGGTGTTGTCCTCGGATCTTTTACTTAAGGGATTTATTCCTTAACGTCTTCAATAGCCCGTTGTGTTGCTCTAGTACGACGTTAATTAAAATAATTTGGTGTTGTCCTCGGATCTTTTACTTAAGGGATTTATTCCTTAACGTCTTCAATAGCCCGTTGTGTTGCTCTAGTACGACGTTAATTAAAAATTATCAATATTATTATTACCTTATTGTTAACTCCTATTGATAACAGTTTTCACAATTTTTTAACTGCTAGTGAAATAGTTTCCTCATTAGTTAATATCACACTAATAGTTAGTTAATATTCTTCTTTATAGGTATTTTAACTAATACCCCACGGAAGCGACACAATGGCCAATTGGTAACGGTTCATGATCAATCCCGAAGAGATCCGAGGACAACACCACGTCATTTTGAACCACGGTCAGATGACGATTCAACACCTGAGCTGACACCCCACTCTCCAAACTTCCAGACCAACCCAACGTGTGGAATTACGGCCACGACAGATTTAAGGTGCACCAGCCGTCTCTACACCATACACTTACAAACATCCATACCCTGACCCGGATTCGAACCAGGAACCTTGCGATCTAGAGGCTAACACCTTAACCACTAGACTGGTTGGTCGGCAATCATTTGTGCAATGGACGACTTTGATAAATGTGATTTGTAATTGTAATTTTTAATTAACGTCGTACTAGAGAAACACAACGCGCTATTGACGACAGCCCGGGATAAATCCCTTAAGGGAAAGATCCGAGGACAACACCTCGTAATTTTAAACCACGGTCAGATGACGAAGCAACACCTGAGCTGGCACCCCACTCACCAAACCGACTTTGATAAGGAAGGTGAGATAATTAGCGTCGTACTAGAGCAACACAATGGGCTATTGAAGACGATCCGGTATCAATCCCCTAAAGGAAAGATCCGAGGCACATAATTTTGAACCTCTTTATAAGGAAGGACTTACCTCGGAAGGTATTTCGTGTCACGTTATCGCTCCTGGGAACCGTGATTCTGGAAGGGGTCACCCTGCTGGGCATGGGGAGGCCCGCCCCACTCCTGGGGCTGCACCACCGCTGGGGCTGGCGAGATCTCCTGCCGAAGGTGGGCCGGAAGAGCTTCGTCTGCGCCCTCAGGGCAAGCAAAGTCGAGTAGATGCGGTTCGGAACACCCACTTTGAATCTCCGGATCTTGTCCTGTTCCTGGAAAAGGGAAGTTTTTCTTTCAAATAACAATTGAAACGCGATTTTCCTCCATGTATCCTTTGGAGAAAAATAACGGGATACAGCGGAATGTTGAGAAGAGACTTGGGTACAGCTACAGTCTACTTTTAGGATCGGTATCAGCGGCCTTGACAATTTTTTTGGCGAACTTCTAAAGTTGCCAAGGAAATAATTTTTTCAAAACTCTTTTCCTTAAAAAATATTTTTCTTTTAACAACGGCAAATGAAAGCTTGAAAACATTTGAGAACGTTTCGAAAAGTATATTCTTAAAAAACCTTCGCAAGAAATAGTAAGTTTAAACAAATTTCAAAACACATTTGTGAACCAGCAGAAAAACTAAGCTGCGAATGTTGGGGAAGAATACCCTGCAATTTATCAATTATACTAAATACAGTAGGCCTGTCTGAAAAAAAAAATATTTTTAAATACAACCTGATACGTCAGAACTGTTCCTAGAAAAAATAATAAAAAAACAAAAAATCCACAAATGGGAAAAAAAAAAAAACCCTAAACGTTTTGTGAAAATTATTATTTTAAAATAAAAATTACACAGCTGTAGAAATACAAATAAATGAACCAATGGTATCACAGAAAATTTTTTTTTAAAGGATCCATGCATTCAAAGGATATTTTTAAATCAAAATAACCAATGGAAGCAAAGAAAAAATTTCAAACGAACCTATGAAATTAAACGACTTTGACGGATTTTGGAAGAACTTTCAAAATAAAAATTGAAAATTATCGTTTGCAGAGTTTGCCATGAAAACCACAATAACCATAAAGACAGATGGATTGCCCTAATCTACCCTAACTCGCTACTAGATGTGCGCCAAAAAATCGCCAAGGCCGTTGCCAGAGCTCATAAACGTAGAATGAAGGTGTGCTGAGACTTGTTTGTTAGAAATGGAGAATCACAGATTGTGCATTGAAGTAAGAGTCAAATTCTCTCGTTCCTTTACTTCCTCCGAATGGGTTCGGATGAACCCGTCGTGGCCATTTTGTAGAATGTTGAAGGAATTATTGAAATTAAACAGGAACGGAGCAATTAAGTTACAATTAAAGTTTATTTACAAGTTAGTTATAAATGTTGCATAAAAGTTTCAAGCTAACTGGATTGTTAAGACTTAAAATATTAATTTACAGAACTATTGTTTAAGAGCAAAACGCCTACGCAAAGCCTCCCCCTATTCTGTCCACTCTGCTTCCTTCTTTCAAAAAACACGCCGTTGGGTTCTTTACGACACCCCTCCAAGGGGTCGTACACAAGTTGTCAATGTCTCAAGGGTGCTCGGGACCTTCCTTCCTTCGAATGGAAGCAGACCCCTCCGTACCGAGTTACTGAAAACCCACAGCGGATTAGCCGAAGCTAGGGAAAGCCTCTAATGAGATAATGGAGAAGTGGGCCTGGTGACACGCCGTCCGAAAAACCCTTATCTGCCCAGGATGAACACGATAGGGCGTGGACGTGGTCGACCCCGGAATGTGTGCGCTGAAGATATGTGGTCCGGCTCAAAGATATCAGTCAACCTTAGGTCCGTTTCGAGCCGGAAAAGTTTTCTTCATAGATAAAATAAATTCCGCGATGCTTCGACTGTTCAACGCTCCCGAGTGTTTCGATGAGACATACAGTTCAAGATAAGACAAATGTTGTTGCTAAGGGCGAGATATTCTGTCCTGACCAAACTGCGCTATTACTCCAAGGGTGAAATAGAGATCCGAATGGATAAAAACCAACTGTCCTTTGCCACAACTATTGACAGTTTGGAACAGGTTTTGCACCAGTCTCACCACTACATGACGGTTTTTGACTGTAAGATAAACCACCAGGAGGGTTAAAAAAATACACTCTAAAACAAAAATAAAATCGACGCACCTAGAAGGAGATTGCGATCAAAATGGGTGGATGTGAAGAACGCACATAGACAAACAAACGATTCAAAGTTCAGAACCATTGAATGATTTATTTCATATTTAGACCGTTACAAACGGAGTAAGGCGTTGGTCCACCTCTGGCCTGGATGTGTCACCTGGCGTACCATAGACTGAACCCTGACGGTGTCCTGCGGAATTTCTTGCCGTCTCCAACTGTCGGGTTAAAGGGTCACCATTCCGGGATGGTTGCAGTCACCCTCCCATAACGTCCCAAACGTGCTCTATGGGAGAGCGATCGGGAGACCTAGATATCCAAAGAAGTGTTGGTAAAGCTTGAAGACAATTCCTAGCAACGCGTGCCGTGTGCGGCCGGGCATTATCTTGTTGAAAAGTAAAGCTTCGGTTTCCTAAGAAAGCGTAGCCGTGATCTAGCGGCCGTGATGTATCGGTGGGTGACGTCACTAATACGTTGTTTATACTAACACATGGTGTTTGTTTCCTAGAGAGCGTTGTTTGTGAGCGTAACGAAAATGATCGGAGCCGCCATTTCCATGACTGTCGTCATAGCGGTCTCAAACAGTTGGGGAACGTTTTTTCTCTTGTAGCGGCAAGATTTCATTTCCTGCTTCAAACGATTCGAACGAACAGGAGCGAAATAAATAAACATTTTTGACTGTCACTGATTAATTCGTTTATGTAAAAACGGGATCGTTAAACACAGAATGAAAATTTCAACGGATTTGAAATCTGCGGAAAATTTGACACCAGATCGATACCTTAAATGTGATTTTCTTTAAATAAATAATTAATTATTTAATAAATAATTAAATAATCAAATGGTAAAAAATTGAATAATAAAACTGTTTTTGATATCGATCTGGCGTAAAAATTGACGCTGATTTGAAATCTGTTGAAATTTTCACTCGACCTTCAACGATCCCGAAGTTAGAAACTTTGGACTAGAGAATAAAAAACCACTTTGTTTTGTTTATCGAATAAAATAAACCACGATAACTGTCTGTGTTGCCCATTCTCCAACGTATTCTGTCCGTCTAAGTTGACACTTCTGGATTGTTGTTAAAACGGCCGTGTAGTTATGCCCGCGGCATCATGACGTATCATGGCTGTAAGATAACGGCTCCACTTTCTTAGGAAACCGAAGCTTAAGTGAGGGGTGTCGCAGAAGGAACGGTAACACAACCGGTAGTAGAATGTCGTCTGTGTAACGCTGTGTTGTAAACTGACTACCAAAGAGGTGAGGTAATCAAAGGAGATGGCACCCTAGACCCTAACGCCCTGTTGCGGGCATTGTGTGGCGAGCGATAGTAAGGGCAGGATCTCCACGCTGCTCTGGACGACTCCAGAAACGGTTGTCGTCAGGACACAGTTGGAAACGGGACTCGTCTCTAAACACTATACGTCCCCCGTCAGCGCCGTTCCAAATAGATCGAGCCCCCGGCATCACTGTAGTTCTGAACCTTCTTGGTGCGTTGAATTTTTTGTTATAGGACAGGTGTTACATAATATTTCACACCCCGTACTTTCACTAGCATACCGCAAATCGGTCAACCCCATCCCAATGTTCATTTCAGTGTTACCTAGCGGAAAATGGAATTGCATCCCACCAGGTATTTCGATTGAACAGGGTATTCCGGGGGGTGAGCACCTTCTACAACTGTTTGTTTATCCATCCATGAGATATCGCTTCAAAGATCTGGTCAGTTTTGATGAGAGCTAATCAGATACTTCATTGTGACAGAACAGCCCTATAACTCTTATAACTCCAAGGGAATGAAGACCCGGGTAGAGGAAGACAAACTGCCCCTTGCTCAGAACTGGTGACGGTTTGGTACAGGTTTTGGCACCAGAGGATAGTCACTATAGGGCGGTTCTTGACGATAAGAAAAAACGTCAAGAGGGCAAAGATAATACTACGCAAGTTGATTGATAGGTAAAGTCGCCAATCTATGAAATAAGTTTCAGACAAAACAACAAAAATGGACGTTGAATCAAAATGAAACGAATTTTTGGTGTTAATGATGTCACGGAGAACCTGCCTCCAAAGTGGCCTGCATCTCCAGTAAGGAGAGTAAAGCAATTGATAAATGGGCGTGTCTTCGCTTTTGCGAATGCTACTAGATAAAAAAAAGGAACTGAATAAAAATAAATGTATGTATTGGACAGGTTTGTTTTGGTATTGAGTTTTTTTCCTGCCCTTGGTTAAGTCCAGCTCGAAGTCAATTTGTTGGGGCAGTCTTGGAAATTCGTTCCATGTCTTTAATTGTTTCGGTCGTCGTTTTCTTTTTAGAGCGTTTTTGTTATTTATCTCTAATATAAAAATTCTATAATATATTATCTATAATATATATCTAAATAAAATATTATCTATAATATATATCTAAATAAAATATTATCTAAAAAAAAATATGTGGGTGTGTATACACCCAATTTGGTACACTTATACTTTAGAACAGTGCGGAACACATTGGCTATTTCTTTCCTATCTTGAGACTCATTTCTAGCCATGAAAATTGGCAAACAGGTAGTCTTAAAGTGCCCCTCGAAAGCCTAATTTCAAAATCTAAAGTTTGTTTTCCTTCAATAAATGGACATGGACAAGAAACACGTTCTGCAGGGTTTGTGTATTTGAGTTAACACAGGGAAATGTCGCGGCTATATTATAGCTGTCGCGGTCATATTTGACACTAGGGAAGCGACATCGACAGCAAAACATCGATGTTTTGAAACATCGATGTTCAAAATTAAAACATCGTTGTTGATAATACATCGTCCCCAAACAATCCATGTATTAATCCATTTAAAATTCAGTGTATTTAAACTTTTTTCCTCATTTCTTGAAACTGGTTTAGCACCTAGTGATGCGGCATCGATGTTCAAAATTAAAACATCGAAGTTGATAATGCATCGCCCCCAAACTATCTATGTTTTTAAAATTCAGTGTATTTAAACTTTTTCCCCCATTTATTAAAATTGGTTTAGCAACTAGTAATGTGACATCGGTTCCAATACATCGATGTTTTTTTATAAAAAATCAATGTTTTGAAAACATCGACATCGATGTCGCATCCCTAATTTTCAGACCCTTCACCCTTGGCCACTTGGGTCTAAAAGTATGTTCAATTTGCTGATTATGAAAATTACTCTACTTGGTTATTTTTTAAATTTTTATAACGGTACTTTATTCATTTAAAAATAAAACATCGACGAGTATAAACATCGATGTTACAAAAACATCGACTCCAATGCATCGATGTTTTGAAAACATCGACATCGATGTCGAATCCCTATTTGATAGCCGAGCAACGGTTATTAAACTAGTTGATTTATAAAGATCTTCGGCACACACGAATACTTTATCCCTGAAGCAATTGTGTGATGCGTCATTTACCATGAGCGTGGTGGCCGCCTCTTCCTCGTAGGCGATGGCGACGACGGCCAGCGTCAAGTTGATGAGATAGAACGATCCGAAGAACACCACCAGCATGAAGAAGAACACGCTCGTCGGCCCACTCGTCGCGTTGATCTGGGAATGAAAGGAACACACTTGTTAATATCACTACTTCCTACACCACCCCTCGCCTTGATAGGGGAGGGCCGCGGTAAACCGGACGCAAGAGCAGCGGATTACCAACCGGACGGTAACGACTTCTAAATGTTTTTTTAAATTTTAAAGAAAGAAACTACGTGCTTTACTGACTATAAGCGTGAATGGTCCTTCGCTTTTAGATTTTAAGGCTGATCGAGCCGTTCAGAAATGGGTTCGTGCATGGGATCGCAGACCTTGCTTTCACCTATGTTGTTATTGACTGATGCCTTCGTAAACTGGATAATAAGTAGGGCAACTTTTTTGTTGCAGTAAAAATGGGAAAAGTTGCATTTATCATTCCCTAAAGTTGCATTAATGTAAAAAAAGTTGCATTTATTATTGATACACTATATTCTAAAATAAATTATTCGTAAAAAATGAACAAATTCAAAATATATTGACAATTTTAGTCGTGTACAACAGTATTATAATACATTCTTAAATACAGAAGAACGTTGAATGATCGATCCTTGGCACGTAATTTCTTTAACATTGAAAAACTGCTCCAGCCGCATTCATATAATGTGATGTATCGGATAGCAGAAGCGCAAAATCCTTTCGCTCAACATTCAGAGATTTTAAAACGTCATCTACCAGGAGAACAACGTATTGATGATCGACACTCACCTCGCAAACTCTGCAGTCGATTACGCAAGTTTCCTCTGGATTATCAAGAGTGCCAACCAATATGTTAAAAATTACTTATTGCTATTTAATTCACTTTCGTCTGTTAGGACGAACACCTTCTTTCCACGAACTTCTTATTTGATCTGCAATACTTCGCAAGATCAGACACACGCGATCGAAGGGTTGGTTCAGAAGGCAAAAAATGAAATACTCATTTCATATTAATTAATTTTAAGCTACATTTTAAAAAGTTGCAGGTGGTTGCATTTATACAAAAAGTTGCATTTATGCAGAAGGTTACATTTATGCAGAAAGTTGCATTTATGTTGCGGTTATAACGCACTTACAATAAATACACCCCATGAAGGAGGAATTTTGGTTTTAGTACTTTACATGCAGCGTAGAACGCGTGAAAAAAAAGTTGCATTTGTTGCAAAAAGTTGGCCTAATAATAAGTAAATATACGTGTGAGTCTACAATAATTATTTGAGTATGTTTCTTTTAATCTCAGATGTATTTTAGGGTTTCATATGAAATTGCAGAAAGCTTACAAAATAGTGTATTTTTTGGTTCTCATTGCATAAATTATTCAATTGTTTTACAGTTTAGCGAAAAATTTCCAACTGTAATTTACAGTTATTATGGCAAATTTAGGTTTTACCATATGCTGAATAATTTTTGCTGCCAGTTTATAAAAACTCAGTAATATTTACTACTAGTGTCAAAATCTTACCTCGAGCCCTGGTGCACTTTCTATATACGAACAATCAGCAAAGGTTCGGGGGCGCGCTGTACGGGAAAATTAAAGAACACAAACACAGAAGCAGTAATTCCCACGGGAAAAGTAAAGATCACTAGGATACCTCGGGGCCCTGAAGCTCGTAAGGTACCCCGGAGGTTTTACTGTATGTACCCATGATGCCCATCTCACTGTTAACGATACCACCACACCAAAGGCACCACTCTGCATTTGAATTTTCATCTAACTGCACTTTTCCATGTCACCATTTAATGTTTAGTGCTCTGTCAAAGCCACGAATCATCTTGATTCTAAGGCCCGGTGCACACATCCGGTTTATCAACGTACGGCGCCGCTGTGGCGACGCGCGTCAAACTTGCGGGCAACTTTTTTCCGTAGTTTCCCATGGCGCCGCAGCTCACCGCACACACTTCTCCGGTCTGAGTTACCTTATTGTCAAATACTAGGGGGCTCCGCCCCCTGCTCGCTTTCGTGTTATGCGTATTGCTCACTTGCGGAAGAAATTTCGCTCTTTCAACTTTGACACTTAATAAACTTTAAACTAACAGCAGCATCGGGAAAAAATTTCCTTCGTCGTGTTGCCTGAACAATTTTGAACAAACCATGTCAATTTGGTAATTTTCTGATCCGTACTTTCTCCGGAAACCGTCTAAGAATCGAGTGAAATACACGAGTTTTCAATCCTGCGGCGGCGGTAACATTTTTTTAATATATATATATATATATATATATATATATATATATATATATATATATATATATATATATATATATATATATATATATATATATATATATATATATATATATATATATATATATATATATATATATATATATATATATATATATATATATATATATATATATATATATATATATATATATATATATATATATATATATATATATATATATATAATATATATATATATATAATATATATATATATAATATATATATATATATATATATATATATATATATATATATAATATATATATATATATATATATATATAGAGAGAGAGAGAGAGAGAGATAAATGAAAAGATGAATAATAATTAATAAAAAGTTATATGCAGTAACGTCTATTTAGTTTCAAACCAAGTAAGCGTTTTCTTCGAAGAATATTTATCGCAAATGGCGCGAAATGAGTACTTGCGTCATTTCACGGTTATGTGTGCATAGCTGGGCTTCGGTGCCGCAACAGCGCCGCACGTTAAAAAACCGGGCCTTAGTGGAGATGTTGATCTACGTGAGAAAACAACTTCTGAGTCCTGACTCCATTTTCCCCGAAGCATCAAACCTTCGAACGCGTTTTGGTAGAAACGTCAGTTTTGCAGATTGAGGCAACGATGAACGAACGGTCCGCCTCAAAAGGACCTTGGTGGTGATTATAGGAGTTCCTTCTTTTGACTCTCACCTTGTTGTAGACGTCTTCCCAGAAGTCCAGGGTGATGAGCTGGAATGTCGTCAGAAGAGCCCAACCGTAGGAATCAAAGTTGGTATAGCCGAAATTCGGGTTTTCACCGACACCTGGAAGACACGTGTAACCCTCGGGGCACCTCCTGGAATTGAAAAGAACATGCTACTTATTTTCCATCTGCCGAATCCCAACTATTTATATGATTCCAGGCAATATGAATAATAAAGTAAAGCGAGGAGAGATTGCGCACAAAGAGGGTATGTAGGAAAGAGTTGAGTGCGCTCGCAGCGACTCCATATAGTTGTACAACAGCAGTAGTGGAGTGTCTACTTGAAAGTGCAGGTTGTTTGTTCCGAGCGTTTAGAATAAAACATCGCTATTTCGCATTGTTTTCCCAAGGTAAGCGTTTGAATTTCCGTATCTCTTTCTCTAAATTTTATAGAATGGCAATAGGACAAAATATTTTTTAATTAAACGGTTTCTCATGAGTCTACTAACCTAGACGAACATTGCGAACACCAACGGTTCTTTCTAGAAGTGGCTATGTTGAAATAAAAATCTGCGCAATCTCTCCTACCGAAATGGGAGAGTTTGCGCATCTGCTACTTAGGAAAGATGGGGCATTGTTCCCATACGTTTTCATGGTAGGATAGTTTACGCAGCTTATTAGAAATTTTGCATAAATTGCAAATTATATGTAAAACACGAATAAATTCATTTTGAAACAATTTTTGGAAGAAAAAAAAAACATAATTTTTGAAATAATTTTGGTAACAAATTAATTTACTGAAAAATAATTTTGTAAAAAATAATAAATTTGTTATTAACCTATATTGTGCGGCAGATTAACTTTTGTTACCACTAAAATATCGCTTACACCAGCGGAGGATGTTATCCCGTTTAAGTGTAATTATTATTGTTAACAGTTTAATTGTAGTTTTTATCAAGACAATCTCTTCAACCCTATAAGGACAGATTGCGCAAAATAGCTTTCTTGGTTTTATGACAACTGTTGTATTCGATTAAATTATAACAACAAAATAGCAATGAAAATGCATAAAAAACCAAATGAAGTCATAATTATTTATGAATAGTTTAGCAAAAGATTGATAGTTAGATTGTTTTTTATTATTGTGTCCAATTGTGGGCAGACTCTCCTAGCTTTACCTTATATATCAAATGGATGTGTGTGTTCTCAATGCAAATCTCCACCGTTTGACCCGTCCACACCCAATCTGGTACCCTTATACTTTAGAACACTGCGGAAAACAGGCTATTTCTTTCCCTTCAAACCAATCTGTTGCCATAAAAATGGAAATACAGATGCTCTCGAAGCCCCACTTTTAAATTCTAAAGTTAGTTTTTTTGCAATAAATAGACATGGATAAGGAAACACGTTCTACAGGGTTTGTGTATGAATTAACACAGGGAAATGTCGCTGTAGTAAACACGTTCTACTAAGTTTGTGCCTTTAAGTTAACACAGGGAAATGTCGCGGTTATATTTTAGCTGTCTTATTTGATACCCGAGCAACACCGGGTTATTCAGCTAGTGAATAATAGAATTGTCTATTGCGGCACTACAATTGAAGCAATTATTGCAATAGAAGGGTGGATTTATGAATCAGCTTGTGCCCTCCTGATGAATCACGGGGAAGGGTTAATACAACACCTCGCATACAGCTACACATTCTGGCATAACCCGTACATAGACATATCATACATTCATACCAGACGAACAAACAACTTATATTGTGATATCCCTCGACCTCATATATTCTAAGGTCATGGAACAAACATGGAGTGGTGGTACGACTTACTAAAATATACATTTTTCGTATATGAATGTATAGTCGGATGTGACGTGATTATCCACAATTACCTGGATGCCTTTCTGGATGCTTACCTTTCTACATAGGCCCGTATCTACCACCAATGGCTCACAATATCGTATTTTTCTGGCCGACTGTCGAGTAACTGCTAAGATGTTCCGACTGTAGTTCGTAATCACATGTGGTTTCAACATGATGGTTCGCCAATCCATTTCAACGTGGTTGTCCGCAATTACCTGGATGCCAGTTTTTCAAGGCGATGGATTGGGCGTGGTGGACCAGTTCGAAGGCCATCCCGATCGCCAGATTTATCGAGCATCGAAGACTTCTTGTGGTGACATCTGAAGACCAACGTTTACGAGACTCTAGTTGATTGAATTAAGGACTTCATTGCTCGACTATCCATTGCAGCTGCAAGCGTGCGTGAAATACCTGGCATCGTTGGAACTCTCTCTCCTTCGACGCTACCAAGCATGTATTACCGTTGGTGGTCGCAATTCTAACCATTTACTGTAAACATTGCTGCAAAGAAGCACTTTGCAAGGATGTTGTATCGAAACAATGTTTTTTCTGTTCAGGTCTCATTTTTTGTGTTCGTGCCTCCAAGCGTCACTTCCGACCTTACATTCCTGTACAAAAAAATGTATGTTTTAGTAAGCTGTACCACCTCTAAAAGTTTGTCCCATGACCGTAGAATCACCTTGTATACAACCCTCTTCTGACTCATCAGCGGCGAGTACCAGCGACTTCCGGAAGAAAAAAAAAGGGTTGCAGAAACATTCCAGAAGGGAACACATTTGGTTTTAATTAATGACGTGATGGAGTAACACAACGGTCTATTGACGACGGTTAGGGAAGAATCCCGAGTGGAATGATTCAAGGACAGCACAACGTAGTTTTGAACCACTGTCAGATGACGAGGCAACACCTGAGCTGGTACCTCATTCATTCCACGAGGAGGACGATTCTGACTACGATTTAAAAATATGTGAATGTCAGTTGTTTGTTTTAAACTATGTTTGTTACTGTCCTTAATTGTTATTTTGAATATTAAATGTTATTCAAAGAATTTTTCAGTGTTCTTTTAAGTCCTGTCACATTTCCCTTAAGTTCACATTCGTACCTTACCCGCGATTCTGACCAGGAATCTTTGGATGCAGACGTCATCCATATCATTTCAACGATTGATCTGCAAAATTCGAGCCAAAATATTTATAAAACTACTTACAAAACGTGAATACAAAACGGCTTAAAAGTTTTAAATGGAATGCGCATAGGCCACACAAACATACTGTTTGTTGACTCTTGCCGCATAAGTTTTATGAGATTCACGCACACATTTCACTGAATTGCCATACTTTTAGCTTTTAGCTTTTAAAGACTTTATTTCAAAGATTTTAATCTGAAAGATCACTTCAAGAGAAGAAACTCTTTTTCTTATGAATTCGTGCCAGTTTTCCACGGGTGCAGTTTTGAATTGACGGCGACAGACTTTTTTATCCGAGGTCTTATGAGCCGACCAACCGGTCGAGTGGGGTGCCAGCTCAAGTGTTGCTTCGTCATCTGACCGTGGTTCAAAGTTACGAGGTGTTGTCCTTGGATCTTTCCCTTAAGGGTTTGATCGTCAATAGCCCGTTGTGTTGCTCTAGAACGACGTTAAATAAAAATTAATAAATTAAATTGAAAAGTAATATTGCAGATCTTTAAGTAACATCAGGCTCTAGCTTATATATAAAGGACTGTAAAATTTTAGGTAAATGTACCATACTGTTACCTAAATTTTCCAATATTTACCATTTGTTTGAAAATTATAATTTTTAGTGATTTTCCTTTGCTTTAGAATATGTTTTTATGAGTTGTCACCTTAAAAATTAAAATAGCATATTTGAACATTTAAAAAACTTCGAAGGTAGTCAGATAATTAGTCCAGTTTCAGTTTTCAGGTAATCAGATCGGTTTTAATTAAGCTCATAATTATCGCACCATCCCATAACCCAATTGGTGCTTGTCTCGAAGATGCCATCACGTCATTAGGTAATGGTAATGGTAATTTTTAATTAACGTCGTACTAAAGCAACACAACGGGTTATTGACGACGGTCCGGGATCAGTCTCTTAAGGGAAAGATACGAAGCGTTGTCCTCGGATCTTTCCCTTAAGGGACTGATCACGGACCGTCGTCAATAGCCCGTTGTGTTGCTCTAGTACGACGTTAACTAAAATTACCAATTACCGAGGACAACACCTCGTAATTTTGAACCCCGGTCAGATGACGAAGCAACACCTGAGCTGGCACCCCACTCTCCAAACTTCCACACCCACCCAGCGTGAGAACGTTCGGCCATGGCAAATTTAAGGTGCACCGGCCACCTGTACACCATACGCTTACAAACATCCTTGGCCGTACCCGGATTCGAACCAGGAACCTTTTGATCTAGAGGCTAAAACCTTAACCACTATACCGGTTGTTCGGCCACGACATTAGGAAAACTGACCCGATCTTGAAGGAAGATATACACTCATTGCCATAAAAATTTGTACACCATGAAATAATTGTGGGAATGTAACGAAACTTGGCATGAAGGTACATGTCGGCCAGACATACAAATGATTAGAAGTGCAGCGTGATTGCGCATTGCGTAATGCCACAAGAGGGCTTTGAACTTCGTTCTCCTTGGAGTATAAAACAGGTAAGCAGAGCTCGTTTGAGTGTACTTAATCTTTTGCAAAGGAAACGCTGAGGTAGACATGCAGTTACGCCGCCATCGAAGACAATATGAGCAGCTGTCAGAGTTCGAGAGGGGAAGAATCATCGGGATGATGGAAGCTGGGTGGTCATCTCGGCGAGTAACTCGTCAAGTAGGCCGTTCTGATTTTACTGTGAGGAGGTGTTGGGACCAGTGGACAGAAGATACGTCATTTACACAGTGACCAGGTTCAGAACGCCCTCGACAGACCAGTCGTCGAGAAGACCGTCACATCATATGAAACTCACGCGTAGAGCCAACTGCCTTGTTGGCCGCTATCCAGACACAGACAGCACCTTCACTACGGGCCCCTGTGTCTTTCCCATTCATCGCAAGGCGCTCTTTTCTGAAGGATATCTGGTATCGCGGCGCCCATTACGTGTGCTGCCAATGACACCCACCCACCGACGTCTCCGTTTGCAGAGGTGTCGCGCACGACGGGATTGGACTGCAACGTAATGGAACCAGGTCGTCTTCAGCGACGAATCTAGATTCAATTTGAGTAGTGATGACAATCGTATTCGTGTGTGGAGGCCCCGTGGTGAACGCCTCAATCCTGCCTTCGCTTTACAGCGACACACAGCTCCCACAGCTGCTGTGATGGTATGGGGTGCCATTGCTTACAATGCACGGTCACCCCTAATATTGATCCATGGCATAATAACAGCCCAGCGGTACGTCCATGACATCCTTCAGCCACTTGTAATGTCACTCATGGCAGGGTTGCCAGGAGCCATTTATCAACAAGAAAATACTCGTCCACACACAGCAAGGATGTCACAAGACTGCCTCCGCCACATTACCACCCTTCCTGGCCTGCCCGATCCCCAGATTTGTTACCAATCGAGCATATCTTGAATCACCCTACGAGTTTGGTCGAACTAGAGGCGCGTTTACAGCAACTGTGGAACGAGATGTATCTGGACATCATACGGAACTTGTATGCCTCAATGCCCGCTCGTATCGCATCGTGCATTCGCGCTTGAGGAGGTCCAACAGAGTACTAAAACTTCCGTTCATTTGTACTTTTTTCTGCAATAAATGATCCTTTTGCTTTAATTTTCTAATCAATTATTTATATCAAAGTAGTACTTACATGTGTAAAATTTCGTTTCATTTTGACGACTTTTTCGTGGTGTGCAATGAGTGTATTTAGCCGAAGCCACTTGATAATGGTAATTGTAACTTTTAATTAATGTCATACTAGAGCAATACAATGAGCTATTGACGACGGTTCGAGATCAATCCCGAAGATATCAGATGACAACACCACATCGTTTTAAACCACGGTAGGTTTGGTTACTTGTAGGTTTGAAGCAAAGCGTAAGATTTGTTTTCCAAATTTCTCGGCAACCTAAGCTATCAATGTTACGCAGCGTTCATGGAGTATTACTTGCCTGGACCCTGTCTTATTGCCACAGACAGAAGGTTGACCGTCTGCGTCCAGCAACCACGAGGACCTGTTGGCGACGTGAAGTGCGTAAGCTCTGTGAGAAATGTTGTGCAGAGGTAGGTTCAGGACGCATTTGTGTCGTAACGACCCCACGTACAACTGTTGGGAAAGAACAGAGGAACATTAGAGAGATTGCAGTTACTCCTTCACGATAGAGGGAACATAGAAATTAGTAATCATAATTCAAAATAATGTGGCACTAAAGATTTTGAAAGTTATGTACATTCCCATTTCGTGCCCGAAACCCCTTGCAACATGCATGTTGAGTATGAGAATAAGACAGTAACGCCCCCCACCCTTAGAGTTTGTGCATAAGTTTGGAAACGCCCCATGGATACCATTTATATTTGGATGTGAACTAGTGATCCTGGTAAAAGCCAACAGAGGACATTAACGTTAACGCTGCTGCAGGTAGACAATTGTTACCATTAAAATTTCCTTTACACCAGCGGCATGGTACAGATCTGTGTACGGTGAATGTGATCCCCCTTTTAAGTGACCGCTGGCATCGATCACCCTTTACGAGCGACTGACTTTTCGAGGATACCTCCTTTTGTTCGGTACCCCACCCTTGTCGACCATTCGGGGGAAAGGCAGAAGGTTGCTCTCACACAATACCTTGAAAGAAAAGCGTCCGTTGTAAATGCCACTCGTGGTAGGTAATTAGGAAAGGGGACATGCAGGCGAAAGAGCCGTTCCTGGAGACGATAAAAAGCATCTAAACACCGCAACGTAAAGGTTCATGCGTCCAGTGGGGTGGGCTGAATTAGAATGTGTTTTGGTCTCACCTGCAGTGCGAGGAGAGCGAAGACCATGAGGCAAAAGACGGTCAGTGTCATCACTTCTGCCAGCATCCCCAGAGAGTGCAGCATGGCATTCACGATGGTCTTGAGGCCTGAAAAACGAAACTTTTTCACACAATTCTCTACATCTCTCAAATATATTAACTATGCGTGGCTAGCCCGGCGTTGCACGTGACCAACACCCGTGATGTAAAGGATTAATCTGGTGTAAAGTTTTCCGCAGATTTCAAATCCGGTGAAAATTTTAATCTATCTTTAACAATTCCGATTTTACCCCCCAAAAAAACTGAACAATGCCAGTCGAAAAGTTTTTTTTTTTTTTTTTGCTCTTTGATGAAATTGAAGAGGGCATGAAATGTAATCCATGTTTTTTATAACGCGATATTTTTGCCAAGCGAAAGTTGACAAGACGTCACAATCTTTTGCGAAAATATAAAATATATATTCAATTTAAAAATTAGTAATGAAGAGAAAATCATATTTTTAGAAATCGTTCTCATGTGAAATTTTCCGCAGATTTCAAATCCGTTGATATTTTTACTCTATCTTGAGCGGTCTAGGAGATAGAAAAAAGAACTAAGTAACTCCAGTTAAAAGATTATTTGTTTTTTATCGCCTGCTGGTAAAACTCTCCTCCGCGCAAAATCAAAACGGAAACTAAAAAATAAAATAATAAAATTTAGAACCTGTGATCTATGCTGTTGCATTCAATAAAGATTAAATTTCAATAATTTCCTTTAAAAATGCTGTAGATTGAATTGCTAAATTCGCCGCGACCCAAAAATTTCAAAAAACTCAAACTACCAGTGCGCCAAATCCCATTACTTTAAGTGCCATAGAGTCGTCAGGACTTTGCGTGCAAGAAACAAACAAACACTTCCTTTTAGAATATTAGAGATACCATCTATGCAGAATTCTTGTTTGGTGGTAAGGGAATGAGACGGTTCTGTTTATGTTTAATTTGTGTTATGTTAATATGTTTAATTACAATGTATATGAGGGAACTATTTACATGGATCATAGTTATATCACATGAAGTTCGTGCGTGACTGTATGCAACCTTTTCTTTAGGGTTCTCCAGCCTCTGTCTCTGATATTTTATACCTTCGTCTATTTCGTGTGCATTGACATCAATTATGACATTTTCGTATGCAAAAGTGAATCTATTTGCGCGTACCAACTGGTTCAATTGCATATAAAGTCCCGTCATCCTGAAAAGTCGAGATCTCTCAATAGGGGGAACTCTCTACCACTCTGGCTGTTCATATGACGTCTTACAGGAGTCTGGCTAACGAACGAACTTTTGAAGATGTTGTAATGATCTGTTGTAATCGCAGAGTGTGCGGTTGCTTTAGTTTTTGGCTTCTGCATTGTATGCATTTCTTCTAAAACATTTTAAACTATAGCTTGTAAATATCTGTAAATATTATTATGCTAATATAGAAATTTAAAAACAGAAAGTGGTCTATTTTTTATCGTCGATATGGTACTATACCAACTAAGTCAAATTACTTATACAGTATCCTCTCTCTATTCTGAACACTCCAGTTGAGCAACCAAAATGTTCAGATTATGGGGGTGCTCCTTATAGAGGGAGATTGGGAAATGCATGTACGTAGTGAGTTTATGATTGTTTAGAATACCTAGCCTGATTAGCCATGTCAGTTACCGAGATGGAGGTGCTGAATTTAGATTTGGCGGCTAGAGTAATGTTTAGCACTGCTAGTGCTAAATTCAGTCGAACCTGTGTTCTACCATCTCATTTTTTTTTAAAGTTTTACAAAACATACTACTGTACAATAAAATTACATAATTACAGAATACACTTTTTTCAGTAGTATACTAGTACTAGTATACTATACATAAATTATTATTTCATGCCAAAGTGAGTAATTTGAGTCTGTTTTTGCATTGTCTCTTATCTGTAAGTGGGAGCTGGGCATTTCTCCGCCGAATTTGTCCGATTGCAAACACACCGTTCAGTTTACAGAGAGGTAAAGGGGATCAAAGTAGGCGTTTGTAATACTGGGGTGTTCAGAATACAGAGAGGTCATCTCATGTTAAGTCTATGGAGTTTCGCCGGGACCATCGTAATGTGTTCATAATACCGGGGTGTTCACATTACAGTGTTCAGATAGAGAGAGTTTGCTGTACCATCTGGTTTCCATACGTTAAGAGTAACATTTAACGTATTGTAATAATTTGTAATATCAATGAACAAATGCTTATAGAAAGGAAGTATGATTGTACAATAAATTGCTAATAAAATATAACAGACGAAAAAAGTTTAAACATTTATTAGTTTAATAATGCATATTATGAAACTAACATATATTATAATTGTGTAATAATTATATTATAATTTCTTAATATTGCATCATAAATATTAAGCAAAACAAGATGCTTACCGTATAACTGTAAAAAAGCTGTTGCAATATGAAAAATTAAGGGTGTGGTTAAATAAGAATAAAAGGGTTCCTTAGAAGCCAATAGCATAGAATATTCAGTTTATAATATAAAGTGTTTTTCAGGTATTCGAAAGCAAATTTAATATTTCCTTTTAGTGCATACACACTGTGAACAATAATGATAAAATTAAATTACATATTAAAAGATAGGAGATCACAGAACCTCTTACCTGGAGTTATGGAGACAGTCTTTAACGCCCTCAAAACCCGGAACGTCCGAAGACCAGATAAGTTACCGATGGCCACACCAATGGCCTGTAAGCTCAATGTAATGTACCTGAAACGATATTCACTACTTTCAAAGCAAACACGTGAAATCATATTGTATTTGTGGTGTTATGCAAATTAGAGACTACTTCCACTTCAACTTCAAGAGACTTATGACGTGCGCATGCTGCGTCATGCGTTCACGCTTTAAATACCTCAAGCTCTTCTTGAGTTTCAGTCTCGTAGTTTTGTAAACACCTTTGTTGGCGCGCTGATAGACTGTTCTTAAGTTTATGTATTTAATTTGTTAAGATTTAATAAATGTTAAGTTTAATTGTTTTCAGTCTAAATTTGAAATTATAATTAAGCAACCGCATCGCCGTGGCTAAAGTGGTGACCCGTGACGTGGCCATGGTCCTAAACTGATGACCATAGACTCGAATTTTCGACTGCATCGAATAGGATCCTGAATGCCCGTGGGTGAGTTTTTGGCTTTAGTTCAAGTCCTTGTTCCTCCCTGCCTTCGATGTCAATATTTTCAGTATTTTAATTCCAAAATCGTGTTTAATGCTGCGATAGCCCATTTTTTTTTAAATGCCTGATTTAGAATCTGACTTTGAACTATCCAGAGTCTGTTTTAAAGCTCCAGTTTTTTGGCGTGCAAACCCCGAGTTGTGGTTTTTACAAATTGAGAGCCAATTTAAAAACGCTGGAATCGCTAGCGATGAAACGAAATTTCACAAAGCAGTAGCAGCAGTTGATACTGAGATTTTAACATTCGTTTGTGATCTAGTTCGATCTCCTCCCATCGAAAATAAGTATGAGGCTTTGAGAACACGAATTATCCAGCAATTTGCACAAACTGAAACTTCTCGATTAAAAACTCTGTTACAAGATCTCCAGTTAAGCGATAAACGCCCATCGCAGTTGTTATTTGAAATGAAAGAACTCGTGGCAAATAAATGACCCGACGATATTTTGCGCAGTCTATGGATGCAACGGTTACCGATACAGGTGCAGCAGATTTTGTCTGTCAGCTCGGACGATTTAAACGGTCTAGCTCTGATAGCTGACAAAATACTAGACGTACCTGGTATTTCCTCAACAGTTGCAGAAATACCGCGGAATACGGAATGTTCGCTTGAAAGTTTACACGCGCAAATTTCAGTTTTGAGCGCCGAGGTTCGGGGGCTTTCTAGGAGCATGAGTTTCTAAGCATGAGTGTTCGAATAATATAAAATAACGGTTGAATAATTCACAGAATTCTCTGCATTTTTTTTTCAATTTATTAACCCTCCAAGTGGTTTCGAGTGTACTAATAACGTGTTATCTATCATCAAGAATGCCGATTGAATTCCCGAATGCCGTATAAATTCTATAAAACAAAAAAACTGACACTCCTAGAAGGTGCAAAATTACAGTGGTACCGGGCTTGATCTACTTGGAACAGCGATGATTGAGGACGCATAGTCCTTAGTGACGAGTACCGTTTCAAACTGTGTCCTGACGACAACCGCAGACGTGTCGGGAGACGTCCGGTTAGCAAGATGATGCTGCATTTACAATCGCACGCCACACATGCCCACAACAGGGCGTCTGGGGTGCCATCTCCTTTGATAGCCCTTTGGTAGTTATTTCTGGCACACTTACAGCACAGAGGTCGACATTTTACGACCGTTTGTATAATCCCTTCCTTCTGCGCCACCCCGGATTTACTTTTCAACAAGATAATGCCCAGTGCACGTGTTACTATGAATTCTCTTCAAGCTTTCCCCACACTTCCTTGGTCAGCTAGGTCTCCTGATCTCTATCCCATAGAGCACATTTAGGATGTTATGGGATTGTAACCATCCCGGAATGTTGACCATTTAGTCCGACAGTTGGAGACGGCAAGAAATTCCGCAGAACACCATCCGGGTGCTTTTGCGGTCTATGCCACGCCAGGTGAGGCATCCAGGCCAGAGGTGGACCCTTATTGACTTCCTCCCTTTGTAACGAGGAAGGTTCCTGGTTCGAATCCGGGTGCGGGCATGGATGTTTGTAAACGTATGGTGTAGAGGCGGCTGGTGCACCTTAAATCTGTCGTGGCCGAAAGTCCTCACGTTGGGTTGGCGTGGAAGTTTGGAGAGTGGGGTGCCAGCTCAGGTGTTGCTTCGTCATCTGACCGTGGTTCAAAATTACGAGGTGTTGTCCTCGAATCTTTCCCTTAAGGGACTGATTCCGGACCGTCGTCAATAGCCCGTTGTGTTGCTCTAGTACGACGTTAACTAAAAATTACCATTACCCTTTGTAACGATCCAACTGAATCAAATCTTTCAATTGTTCTGAAATTTCAATCGTTTGTGTATTATCTTCCCATTCACCCATTTGGATCGCAATCGGACAACTCCTTCGTGGTGCGTCGACATGTTTGATAGAGTGTATTTGATAATGACGAGATCAAGATCAGGTCATGTTTTTCTAATGACGAGATATCTCGGCCATCAAGATCTGGTCCATTTTGTTAATTCCGAGATATATTGTCGAGACAATCATCGGGAAGGTTAACTAATCCGCTTTTTTCGCGTCCAGGGACATCAATTCTGGCATTTTCTTATGCAAAAATAAATCCATTTACATATTCCAAGTAGGATCTGGACCATTGTTCCCCGGAAGCGTTATTACGTTATTAAAGAATTATTATTCGTTAAAATCATCTGGAAACGATCGTTCATTACGTTAAAATCATCTGGAAACGCGTGGAATCATTTTACATTACTTGTACACAGCATTGTTCGAATAATGTAGACAATGGTTGAATCATCAAACTAAAATCATTGAGAGTGTGAATCATAAATTGCTTACAATAGAATACCATGCTTACCCCGATAGAACTACGATGAAATCCAACCAATTCCATGGATTCCTCAGGTATGAATATTTGTTCAAGATGAAACCTTTGGCAATGATCTTGATAATCATTTCGATGGTGTAGATGATGAGAAACACATACCTGAAAGACAGGGTTGGTCCCAAAGGTTTTCATATATTTCCAGGTGTTGCTTTATAACTTATATTATATAACATTCTGTCCAATGAATTACTGGAGCAACGATAGACGTGAAATATAAGTAGACTGCGCATTGTTATTGAGAGGAGCTTCAAAAGGTGTGACCAACATGACGACTAGTAGTCACGTGACTGATCTGGAAAAAATTGACTTGGTGATACAGTGGAACACTTTGGCGATATCGCCAATTTTGTAACCACTCTATAAAAAGGCGCATTCACACACCTATCCTCTCATTAGATGTTATATCGACAACAAAACATCGAAGTTGATAAAACATCGATGTTGATAGTACATCGTTCCAAAACTATCGACGTTTTTGAACATCAGTGTATTTAAACTTTTTTGCTCCTTTCTTAAAACTGATTTAGTAACCTCCAACGCTAATGTTCGTCCGGGGGGGGGGAGATTTAATCTGTCGTCTGACGTGTATATTAATTTGTAACTAAGATTTTTTTAACTGTCAAAACAAAGTCACAAAAATTAATAAGAACAATTTAAAATAGGTACTATTAACTATTAGGAATCCGACATCGCCAGCAAAACATCGATGTTGATAATACATCGCCCCCAAACCATCGATTTTTTAAACATCGATGTATTTTGCCTCCCCCCCCCCCATTTTTTAAAACTGGTTTAGCAACCCCAAGTATTAATGTTCACCTGGGGGAGGGGGGATTTAATATGTCATTTGCTGTGTTCATTAATTTGAGTAAGACTTTTTTTAACTGTCAAAACAAAGTAAAAAAATAAGAACATTTAACAAATTTTTTATTTCCAAATTGAATAACATAAAAGAAAATAACGTTTACAGCAATTTGACATGGGTACTACTAACTATAAATTATAAGTAGGTAGGCACATATCAACAATTATTGGTTAGTTATTATTCAGTATTTTTGAAACTTATGGGGGGGGGAACGTAACAAACGTATTTTTTATTTGCTGAAAATAAAAAATATTAGTGCCCATAATTATTAATTGCTATATAATATATTTGTTATTTACAGTTTGTAAATAAAGAAGTTTGTTAACTTTCTTTCCCGTAAGCCGACTTCGTTTTTCACTTACTATCTCACCAGTTGGGGAAAAAACTCTTTCTGATGGGATGGATATCGCCATCACTGACAAATACTTAGTTGCACGCTTATTTTTTTTTTTTAATTTTTATTCTTACTATGGTACTTTTTTTTATTCAAAAATAAAAAACATCGAAAATGTAAAAACATTGATGTTAAACAAACATCGGCTTCAATAAATCGATGGTAAATACATCGATGTTTCGAAAACATCGACATCGATGTCGCATTTCTACTCGACACATTGGACACACTTTTGAAGCTCTCCTCAAAAGCAATGCTCAGTTCACTTGCATCTCGCGTCTTTGGTTTCTAGGGCAGATGGTTGCTAGGGCAGAGAGAGAGAGAGAGTGGGCAAACCAACACGCTCATCCTGCTTACTTACTCTGTTTCTTCAATGGGCTGAGAAAGAGCGAGGAAGACACAGTTCAGCAAGATAGTGGTCATCACAACCAGTTCGAAGTACCTGTAATAGAAGAAACAATCAAAATACGACAAAACCCTTGTTTATTCAATCGGAAATTTACCCCGAGTAAACATTGTAATTTAGAAGTGATTATACGTTATGATTGAAAACACTAGTCTGCCCTTTTTTCGAGTCAACCAGCCCGAGTCGACGTGACTTACCCTATTGTGATCTTACAACAGAAACCCAGCCCACATTTTCTTCACATTTCTTTAGAAAGTCGATGAGAAACTGTTGATTAAAGACTTATTTTATCTGCACGTATTTTAACTTTGCATAAATTAAACTTGGAAAAGTATGCCCAATCAACTATAACCCAGTTTTTTTGTTGTTGTTGTATTTGAAACATATATAATGTATTTTGGCGTACTTTAATTCTTACTAATTGTAAGAATATCTTGAAATTAAAGGGGACTTGGTCAGAATACGTATCCAAAGATACTCGAGTACTGAGCGATACAAAAAAAGTTTCTCGGTTTCATAAAAATTTGAAAAATAATCTGTTTCAATTTCGAAAGGTTTTATTGATATTTTATAATTAACGATCTTTTTTATTTCCAGGATCCAGAGCTTTTATGGCATCAACGCTACTGATTTCAAGTGATACCTTCACAGTTAGTAGTATTTTCTTCTTCGTATACGACCAGCAAATGAAGTGTTCCATAGTATAATTATGTCTCTCACTTATGGCAAGATATGAAATTCTCTCACCTATGGCAAGATATGAAAGTCTCTCACCTATGGCAAGATATCCTGATGGCGAACCTTCTCACTGTGGACCACGGACTGAAGAGAAAAAGGGAATCCTCCGCAGAATACCGGTACAAGTAGTAACTGGAAGACCGCTTGGCGATCACGCAGAAGGTCTGTAAGAAAAACAAAAATCAGATAAGGATTTTAATTTTGGTCGCATTGTGTGTGAGTTTTTTACTGCTTTTAATAGAGAGTGTGTACGCATAGGCTCTCTAAACTCCCCAGGGGGTTTCGACGAGGTATCTCGCCCATTAAGATCTATTCAAGTTTGTCAATGACGTCGTTCATCCCGATCTAATCAGTTTGGTTAAAGAAGAGATTAGTCGTTGAAACAAAATTTCACTAATAGCCCAGGGGAATGAAGATCGAAATTGGAAAAGACTTCGTATCAGCCACCCCTTCTGAATATCCTTGGTCATGCAAACTGACAGTCTCTTTCGTATAATTTTGAGATTGTAACGTTTAAAAATAGTGGTTTTTATTACGGTTTGCAAGTCAATGTCATTTTCTAAACTTTGAAAACCGTCTGCATGTTGCAGTATACTTGAAATCAGCGAAATCATTTATGATACTTTATGAATACTTATATACTTATACTAATACTTATACTTCATGAATTTAACTTACCTGGTCTTTTTTACTTTTAATAGTTTCTGGGTCACAGCATAATTGCATCGGTAATCCTCCATGAGATAAGATCACCGTTCTATAGTGTCATTACTTTCCCTGAGAACAATCATTTTTCGTTCTAAAAAGTTTCATGGCGCATGAAATTGGTTTTCAGTTCGAAAATACCCAGCTTTAAGTATCCGGAGATATAGCTGATACTTTAAATGCTTTTGTGAAGTTTCTCACGTTTGAAAAATCTAAAAACTACAATTGTATAAGGTTTCTATATTCCATTTTCTATCATGTTATTTTATTTTTATTTTCAATGTTATTTTTTACTAACTAAATATCAGTGCTTCGCTACGGAGTAATATTTAAGATCATAACAGAAAAGTACTTTTATGTACTAAGAAATTGTAATGAACTTGCTTGATATTTATAAGGGAAACAAAAATAAGTAGCAACATATATTTTACATAAACACCATCGTAAATTTGGCTGAAGACTTATAAAACTTCCATCTAAACTAAATATTCGTTCGCCCCTATGTCTGTCAGGAGAGCTTACACGTGAACAGGCTACGTACAACTGCCCATGGGAGAAACAGTCATTCCTTAAATTCCCTATAAACAGCTGTAACCCGATGACATCATGGGACCAGAACACATAAAACGTAATATGGACTTTCCCTCAACACGAGGCTCTTCAGGTTGTATAACCACCTTGCCATGACGATACACCTCCAGCTGGTAAGGGTATAGTACATCAGCATCCCTAATTTTTCACAGTGGGTGGCGTATCTGGTGCGGAGGGACAGAGCCTGGTATTCAACCATGGTTCTGTATACACTACCCGACAATAATGGACCGGTCAGAAATATGTGAAGGTATAAGGGAAATAATACATGCTTTAAAAGGGGAATGGTCCCCCAAGTGGTGCAATGACACTAGCAACCTTTTTGGGCATACTTTCAACAATGTTTCGATACGCAGCTATGGGTATTGGTGTTGGTGTCCAATCCTCCTGCAAGAATGTCGGCTCAGCTGTACATTTCGGACGTGGTTCCCTGGTCCGTAAACGTAGCTCTAACGCGTCCCACACATGATCTATGGGGTTCAGATCGGGACTCTGAGCGGGCCGGGGAAGACGTTTTTCATCCATACCTCGATACCACTGTTCGACAGAGGCTGCAACATGACACGGAGCGTTGTCGTCGTGGAAATAAAATTCGTCCATTCCATAAAATTACCAGAGCGTAGGAAGAACCCGATATTTCAAAATGTCCATTTAGGCGTCTTAGTTCAATTGACCAGGAACAACGTGCAAAGGTCCCAGGCCATACCACGAAAAACACCCCCAAACAAGTAGTCAAATTTTATGAAAATCCGGTCCATTATTGTAGGGCAGTGTTTGTTACAACACGACATCATAGTGAATTCTTGAAACCGTTGCCTGTTGTTACAAATGTGCTGTACGACACCTGAGGCGCCAGAGAGTCATTGTCGAACAGGAAGTAAAATAGCGATCCGTCCCCTTTCATAGAAATAGCACGGTGACGTGCCATCAATATTAAACCCATTAAAGACGACTCAAAAATAGTTAAAAATTAACTCTTTATTTTATAACTTGTTTATTTATCTCAATTAAAAAAAAATTCAGATTTTTTCGAAAATTATTTTTATGATTTTTTAACCGGCAAGATTTTTGACCAATCGTCTGTAGTGTGCACACATAAATGTAAAAGTATCATATATTCTACACAAAAACAGAAAGACACAAATAATTGTTTAAAAGAACAATGCAAAATTTATGTAACACAAAAAAAAAAAAGGAATATTGATCCGTTGTGGATCCACATAGGTGGAGCCACCTTCTTCCGTCACCAATTTCAGTGGCTTTGTATTTTTCCCCATATTATTACTTTTAGTATTTAAGGAAGAAATTCAAATGAACAGAGTTTATCCAAGTAGTATATGTATAATCTAAAAAACAATTCGATATTCATATTTAATAACTATTATACTAAGCAATCCCATTTTTTCAGAACGAGCATCACCCCTGAAGTTCAGACTTTTGCTGCATTCCTGGTTTAGACTATGCTGCGAGATACGTTTTATGACACTCAGGATGTAGAGGAACCTAAAATTTCTAGCATCTAATTTTTAATAAATTTTAAATAATAATAAATTTTGCATCGTCCAAACTGTTGATCTGACTTGTTCTTATTCTTTCTAATCCCACTGATCTAGATCAGATCAAGTCCATGAGTCCCTCCGCCCTCAATCTCCCTAGAACCACACCAGGGCTACGCAGTAGGTCCACCCGCGATAACGCAATGCATTCTAGCAAATGCTCGGCGGTGGCCTCACTTGTGTTGCACTTTGTACAAGTGGGGAATATTTTGTTTCCCCGGGAGAACCTTATGGTGGCTCCACACCAACGGTAATTGGTAATTTTTTAGTTAACGTCGTACTAGAGCAACACAACGGGCTATTGACGACGGCCCGGGATCAGTCCCTGAAGGGAAAGAACCGAGGACAACACCTCGTAATTTTGAACCACGGTCATATGACGAAGCAACACCTGAGCTGGCACCCCACTCTCCAAACTTCCAAGCCAACCCAACGTGAAGACTTTCGGCCACGACAGATTTAAGGTGCACCAGCCGCCTCGCTTACAAACCATACACTTACAAACATCCATGCCCGGGCCAGGAACCTTCCGATCTAGAGGCTAACACCTTAACCACTATATCGGTTGGTCGGCCTTCTTTTTCGAAAGCAAAACATTTATTTCTGATTCTGCAAGGTGGCAGACAGATCACGTCTCCCTCCGCCTTTAATAAAACACCTTTTATTCTTGTTAGACGTGCTTAGCGGCCTTTATCTCCGGTAGAACAATTTTGGTGGAGTGACTTAATTCTAAAATAGAATGCCCAAAATTTAAAAAATAGTAGAAATAAAATAAGTTGTTTGGAATTAAATAAGTAGCTATGAAGTGGTAATAAAAGTTTAAAAAGTAGTATTGCATCAGTAAACTGATTGCCGGTCGCGGTAGCTTGCGTGGTCACCCTCCCAAGTACTGACCGCGACCGGAGGTGCTTAAAAAAATGACGCATATATGGGACGTTGCTGTGTTGACTGTTCAAGCTTATTGCTAGTACAAATTGAATAGTTAAAAACTACTTCTTTTGAGATAGCTTAGGTACACGAGTATTTTGTTTTCAATAGTCATTGGCGAATTCCGAGCAATTAGGTTGAAAAGTTAACGTTTTATGTCTCGGTATTTATGGATAACGTTTTTTGTATTGTTGATTCCATGTGAGTCTTCTGTCTAGGATAATACCTAGGTATTTAGCTTCCTGAGCCCATGGGATTTCGATATTATTAATTTTTAGCCTGCTGGGTGAAAAACATCAACCGAAACCGGATTAGGCTTTATTCTGATTGGCTGTCAGCATGGCGACAGAGACAAAGTTGAACTTCCTCCAAGACTTGAAAGCGCAGAGACAGAGACGAACCGGGAGAAACAAAATTTGTTTGTAATACGCATGCGCAAAGCGAAGAGACAGCTGTTTTTGTCGCTGTCCCCGTTGGTATGAAGCCACCATTAGAGTCCTAAGGTGCAGGCCCTGATTTATCATTAGGCCCGTGAGGCACGGGCCTAGGGCCCCTATAATTTAGAGGGCCCCTAAATTTCAAAAGTATCTTTAAAAAAATTTTAAGTTTTTAAGTAGTTACTTAAATTATTGGGTATTTACGTAAATGTCCGTCGACTGTTTAACCCACTATCACATTTTTGTAATTACATTAATTATCTAACTATTATGTTTTTAATTTTCATCTGCTTTATTTTGTTTTGCCAAGAGAGTTATAAGTAATGTCACGATTTTCTCAAACTTTTTGGTGACATCTGTGAAACGGTCAACAGTCAAATACGTAAGTACCAATTATTGTTATAAAATTAGTTATTGTGATGAACAAATAACATGGGGGGGGGCCTTCCTGCGTGTTGTGCCTACTATACCAAATTTTCTAAATCGGGCCCTGCTAAGGTGTCCAGTTTTGAACCTAGATAAAGCCGTCTGGTCCCGCCTTTCACCACCAAAGCTCAAAGCACCACCAGGGCCAGGGCTACAGTACCAAGGATGGGGCGGCGGAAGTTTCCAAGACGAGTTGACAAGAACCTTACTTCTGGACTATATATCATGGAAAGTCAGAGGCTCAGCAGGACGCAGGGGCAGTGATGATCCCTTCTTAGCCAGTTCATCGGCAATGTCGGGTAATTAGTAATACCAATGTTGTAAAGCCAATGACAGTTATCCCGTCTATCATATCTTTGTTGGTCGGATGCATTCTTCTGCAGCACTAAAGATCTTCCTGGACCGATGAGAGGTGTGCCAAATCTTCCCAATACTTCTTACAACAGATTTTTTTTAGATGCGTAAAGTAGTGATAGTGTCAAAATTTGGTCTATCAGTTCATCGGTAAGGAAACGCTGCAGACTCGGTAATGATAATTTTTCACTTTCGTGACACAAATCTATGGCAGTTGGTTTTTGCATCGGAGTAAAATTCTAGATTTTTGTTCCAGCTTCGTTCTTTTTTTCTTTGGTTTTTTATGTCTTCTACTTTCGGATTTCATACGCTCTTCGGGTAACATAAGTGCTTGATAACGATGTATCATCTGCATCGCCCTTTTCATAATCTAATTGACGACTTATTTCACATGTGGTGGATAGTATTCTCCGTGGCAAGTGATCGAGAACTCCTTGCACTTCGTCATCACTTATGTCGGAATCTTTACCAGTCTCTGCATCAGCATCTTCTCTCTCTCTCTCTCAATGGGGATTTTTATAATCACTATATTATGTTTGGCAGTTTAGTGGCCAATATCTGACTCGTAATCTCTGTCGAGAGCAAAGAACACATCTAAAGCTTCATTTAGCGTGAGACTAAAAAGAGGGAAAGGGGGATAAATATTTAAAAAATAAATAAATATTCACCTAAAATTTTATTTTTAGATCGTAAATTAAATTGTAACCCTATTTAAGCTTTCAAATTAAAATAAATAATCAAAACGGTATTGGAACCTTCAAAGTAATAATACAGATAGTACCGAACTTCACACATCCGACGATTGGCAAGATTACTTGTCAACCAACAATACGTCTACTTAACGCAGGCCTAGAAATAGATTTTCTAACACAGGTGCACAAGGTGCACCTAAGTTTTTTTTTAAATTATATGCACACGTTATATTTTAGGTGCACATTGTAAAAAACGTAATATAAGAGCATTGATATAATGCAAACTACTTTATCAGTAGGGTATGTGTAGATAGTTAATAAAAATATTTAAACAGCTAAACTCTCATTGGCTGTCGCGACAGTCGCTTCAACAGAGCCATCTGGAAAATGTTTCGATCATCGGAAAGTTCTGGTGGCATGGCACAAGTAAAACTTTCTCCTGCTTAAACCCTTTACGGCCCAGAGATTTTATTTTCGCATAGAGTGTATTTAGGAATTTTAATTACGTTTCTTTAGAGCGAGAGAGGTCGATACTAATAGTTTGTTCAAGCATCAAAATAACATAAAACGTTAACTCCTTTTTTTAACGTTAGGTGCACGACATGCACCTAGCATGAAAAAAATTAGGTGCACATTTTTATTTTCATGTGCACAGTGCACCTGTGCACCCGGTTATTTCGAGCCCTGACCTAACGTCAATAAAATAAGTTTCTTTTGAAATTTTTAGTGTATTAATATAAACAATGGATTCATGTCACTACAATAAAGCACAATAAATATATCAAAAACAGCAATAAAAGTGATTTTTTGTCTCTTCAGCGATGATGTACGAGACATCATTCGCGCTCGCCAATTCTAGCTTTGAACCACGATTTCACCTACAAAGCTATATGGGAAATACACAACCAGTGCAGCATTTTGATTAATTGATTCTTAAACACTGAGAAAAAAAACACTGAGTGGAACCATTCCCGCCATATATTAGTAAAGAAAAAAATTTTAATTTCGAGTGGCAAATTTTTTACTAATAAGAATAAGTAGGGCAATTTTTTGCAACAAATGTAACTTTTTTTCACACGTTCTACGCTGCATGTAAGTGGGTTATAACCGCAACATAAATGCAACTTTTTTCATAAATGCAACCATCTGCAACTTTTTAAAATTTAGCTTGAAATTAAATATGCAACTATTTAATAACTATTTTGTAAAGTAATATTTCCGAATGTATATATATATATATATATATATATATATATATATATATCTTAAAACCAAACAAAACTTTTGTTCCGTATTTCCATCACTGGTTTTGAATATTACTCTTTCATGTGTTTCATTAGTCGGAGTCGAATTTCAAAATGATGTGCGCACAGAAAAAATCACCCTGCCAAGTTTCAGCTTCCTAGGCCTTGGTTCTTGAGATGCAATGATCAGTCAGTGAGTGAGTGGAATTTATTTGGATTTTATATATTTATATTACTAGGGGGCTCCGCCCCCTGCTCGCTTACGCTCGCCAACCCCCGGGGATTGCTACGCAATCCCATTTGGTTTGCTTCGCAAACCAACACTCCTTTTACATTTGCCATTTGGTTTGCTTCGCAAACCAACATTCCTTTCGCACAGTGAAACTATCTGAATAATTTGTATTCTCCTAATTTCACTTTCCGGTCCATGACGTCACAGCGAGGGCTTCGCAACCTGCTCGCCGACCCCCGGGGATTGCTATGCAATCCCGTTTGGTTTGCTTCGCAAACCAATACCTCTTTCGCAAGTGATTTCACTTATTTTTACTTTAACACTTAATGCACCCTAAACTAATAGCCGCATCAGTAAAAAATATTCTGCATCTTGTTCCCTGTACAATTTTAAGTAAACCGTGTTAATCTAAAAACTTTACGATCTGTACTTTGTACTTTCTCGGTAAACCGTCTGAAAAACAGAGGGAAAAAAGCGAGCCTTTTTCCTCGCCAAATAAAAAGAAATCGTTTTCATGGCAATTGGTGCTACGATAAATTTGATATCTGGCAAACACGATAGTAAAAAATACAACCCTCCGCGAATGCAATGCTCCGCGAATTTGCCCCGCGAAATAAAAATTACGAAATTTGTGTCACCAACTTTTGATTGCATCTAATTTATTTATGAACCAATTTTAAAAATAATTGTACTGTAAGAAAGAGAACATTCAGAGGTACACTGCGATATTTTAAAAATTAAAAACTAATAGTAATACGATATAGATATGACAGTTTTAGTTTTGTATCGGAAATTACGATCTGAAAGTTCCGAAAATTGTATGACCCACTTTTAATTGCATCGATTTTATTTATTAACCAATTTAAAAAATAATTGTACCATAAGAAAGAGTGTAATGTAATGTATTCAGTGATGTTCTCAAATTTAAAAAATAATGTTTTTTTCTGTAGATATATTTGTTGTGACAAAAAGTAGCGAAAATATCCAAAGATTCCGAATTTTGTATGACCAACTTTTGATCGCATCCAATTTAATTATTAACCGATTTCAAAAATAATAGCACCGTAAGAAAGAGTACATTCTGAGGTATACTGCGATATTTTAAAAATTAAAAACTAATAGTAATGAGATATAAATACGGCAGTTTTAAAAAAAAGTAACAAAAATGTCCCGATTTTTCCCGAATTTCAAAAAATATTATCAAGAACCAAATTGAAATTTAAAAAAAAACTCGACGAGCTGCAAAAATTTACGTTGAGAGGTACTCTTAAAAAAAAACTCACGAGTGAAGACTGAAAATTTGAATGTGTTTTACTCACTCGCGGAAGAAATTTCACTTCTTCAACTTTAACACTCAATAAAACCTAAACTAATAGCCGCATCGGAAAAAAATCTTAATAATTATCCAGGGAATACGATGAAGAACAAAGCATGTTAATTTCATTTTTTTCCGATCAGTACTTTCTCGGGAAACCGTCTAAGAATCGAGCTTAACAACACATTTTTCAATCCTGCGGCGGCGGTAACTTTTTTTTAATATAGAGAGATTCTCTTTTTTAAATTTTACTTTTCTTAATTCATGGAAGAATTTCTTTCCATGAAACGATGATACAGTATGCCATTAAGTTTCTTATTCAAACCAGTTTTGAATTAAATGTTTAAAACTTCATTTTTATGAGCATGAAAAGGAAATGCAGATGAAACGGCTTCATTAATTTCGTCTTGGGGCTGTCGATTTTGAGAGATATGAGTCAATAAATTATCACCCTCTCTCTCTTGCTGCTCCATTTGGCCTCTCCTACGAATCCCTTGAAAGCCAAAAACACGTCCATAGTGTTCCCTCCCTCGTAGGATGTGCTTAGAATATCAATAAGCTTTCTAACAAAACAAAACAAATGCTCATTGCAGTAACCAATTGTTTCCAAGTAACTTAGCAAATGTTCTCTTCAGGGAAATTACATTCACAAAAGCTTGACCTTTACTGGTGTGATAGCTCAAGTGACGAACAGTATTGTAATCGTCGCTCAATAAATGTTTTACGACAATCTAATAAAAAGTTGGATGTTTCACACACAAGTAACGTGTCAAAGAAAATGACAGGCCTCTAAAAGTTGCATTTCTTTTCTAGATACGTTTAAACTTCGTTATGAAAGAGTGCTGCAGAGATCCAATATCTGTTAGTACTCTAGACACATTACTGTTATCAATAGTTTTGGGGATCTAGAAAGTGGTTTCGATTGATGGTTAGTGTATAAATTCTATAATTGGTTCAAAAGTGTTGTTCATAAGTGTCAGTTTCCTCCATTTACAATAGATTTTATCGAGAAATAAGACACCATACTGCAGAGTAAATACTCGTATAGTGTCTTTTAGAAGATATTTATTAGAAAATAGGTGTCTGTTAGAAAATATTTACATTAACAATATCTTTGTGCTGATGGACACTCGGAGTGCTTCTTGAAAAGGGAAGGGTTTAGAAAGAGGTCATAATCATGATATTGACGTGGTCATTTTTAAGGGAATACATGTTCAATTCTCCAAGTATTTTGACGAGAACTATTGTACATTGAAATCTTATCGAGATATCTCGTCATCAAGATATTGCCGATTTTTTTTATGACGATATTAAGATCCTGTTATTTTTCTTCTTGTAACGATATATTTCGTCCGTCATAATCTGGTCAGATTTTGCTAATGACGAGATACCTCGTCGAGACAACCACCACAAGGAGAGTTAAAATCAGACCAGTACCATATGACCGGTACGAAAAGTTGAACGTTACAAGAACATGGGGGTCGAGTTCGGTCTAATATATTATTTTTTATCAAAGCTAATCCCACCAACCTCATGTCATTTGAAAGGTGAGGTGCAAGATTTACCCATTCATTCCCGTTCAGAATTTTGTTCCGCGGAAATGGCAGCACCACACAGCCTGGCCCAGGATCCTCCGGAACCAATGAGAGGGGAGGAAGGATTAAAGACCATCAGTGACTTCTAACATGAAGGTGGTCAAAATGTGACCTAAAACAATTTTCGATGGAGACATTTGTTAGAACTCTTTTGCTTTTGATGTTGTGTCTGCGTGTTCGTACGGTTATTCCATTTGGATTTGTTACGTTTAAATAAATATATATTTAAATGCTCGGCTTCAGATTCCTTTATTCTTCCTGGGTAACAGAATAAGTGCTGGAGTGTCAAAGCAAAATATGTTCTGGTTTTGGTGAACATCGGTTCAATGTACGGAAAAGCACCTAGAATACTTGTTTGAGGGAACAGAGTCCTTTAATTCTCGGGTCGCTCTAGGTGGGGAGGGAAGTGCCTAACTTTAAAAATCGGGTCGATTTTTCAAGGAAGGCACTTCCCTTCTCCTTAACCCTCCAAATGGTTTCGACCCATTTTACTAATGACGAGATATCTCGTTATCAAGAATGTCAGTTCAATTCTATCTGATGAAGGTATTGTCGTTTTTTTATATGATTATATCGAGATCAGGACAGGTGTTTTTTCGAATGACAAGATATTCCGTCCATCAAATCTGCAAACGTCGATATACCTCGTAAAGACCGATAGCAAGAGGGTTAAATTTTACGATCGATTCCTTTATTCAATAGTTCTCTCGCGAAGGGAATGATGTATGTTTTATGAAGTATAAACTTTTGATTTGTGAGTGAAACTTGTGCAAAGATTTTAAGAAGCAGAATGTGTTGAAATTCGCGATGGAATCTTTACAGATAGCCATCCGTATCTTTTTAAGACTGAAAACATGTTGCATGGTAGCTGAATGCAAACGGGCTGTGGTTCTTAACATAATACATTTGACACGTGTTAACCCTACCCCTACTTTCATTAGCATATCGCAAATCGGTCGAATCCATCCCAATGTTAGGCGTTTTTTATAAATGGAATTTTACCCAATTTGGTATACGTATTGAACATGACATTTGGGTTATGAGAGCCAGCAACTGATTGCTGAACACTCCACGTGCTTCGACGAGATATCTGGTCCAAGATAAAATCAATTTTTGCTGAGTATAAGCCAGCGTTCACACGAGACACACGGTGATCGAGAACACTGAATCTATAGACACTGGAAGAACAAAGAACTGAATTAGAGCTCGCACACAGAGCCACTGCATTCCGTGGCTGATCAGTGGCTGTCCTCTCCAGTCGCCCGCACACTGCCTTGTGTCTAGGACAATTCTCCTTTTTTATTCCCTAGTCCAAGTTTCTATCTTCGCGATCGTTAAAGATTGTGAAAATTTCAACGGATTTGAAATCTGAGGAAGATTTTACACCAGATGGATACATTAAATGTGATTTTCTTTTAGAAAACAATTTTTGAATTGTATCTTTCGTATTTTTGCAATACGAACATAGCCACATTTGACGAAGATATTCATTACGAACACAAAAAGGATTATTTATCTCATTTTATAGGAAAGATATAGTATCTTGAATGGAACTTGACATCCGGACATATTTGAAGAATTTTTTATCATCCACCCTAAGTTCCTAGAACAAGGTACAAAATGGCCCACTTTATAATCTTTTAGCACAAATTGGGTGAACCCACAAGGTTCTTTTCCTTTTTTACTTTTTTTGCGGAAAGTCAAAATGCAGATTGTAGCGACCCACTTCTCAGGCTCCAACATTTTATATAGAACTTTAGAATTGCAAAAATCAAGATCTGGAGTGGGAGCTGTGTGTCTTTGGCGTCAGGGACACCGAGTGGCCTTATCAGATTCCGGCGACCGGTGTATAGAGATTCAGTTGCCGGAACGCATATAGCCAACCTTTACTCGAGTAGAAGACATGGAAACATTTTAAGCTCGTTGATTCGTCGGTTTCTTATCGTCATCGTGGTGCTCCATCTATCAATAAAACTTCTTTCTTTTAGTTTTTCCACCTATTGAACCTAGGTAACCACGTATTGAATTGTGGTGATTCAGTGCAAATAAAAAATATTGTAGTAGTTTTGGTTCTGTGTTTATGGATTGCGCAATATTCTGTTGACAGATGCAACTACTACTGAAAATAGAATACTTATAACAAGGAAAGAGATAGCTTTGAAATGTAAAGCGTCAGCAACGGTCGGTGCCATGTAATTGTGATCGTAATAAATGTCTTGTGTTTAAATGCAGTGTTAATTCCATTGTAGCTTCTACATGCACAGTTTAAAAATGCAGTCCAATTAATTTCGAGCTATAAAAGACACTCGAGTCCTTGAACGAAATGGAAGGCGGAAACAGGTCATAGATCACGGAGTGAGAAACCAACGAATCAGATGGCTTAAAAATTTTCCATGTCTTCTACTCGAGTAAAGGTTGGTTATATGCTGCCGGGACACCGTGTTTCCCTCGTGAAAGTAGCCTAACTCTAAGGGAGTTTGGAACCAAATTCCGCATCAGAGTCTGGCCAGTACTGGTCAGTTTTCGACTCGAAAGTTAACCACCAAGAGGTTAAAGCGAATTGATATTTGCATATCCATCTGACTGTTTATGTTCACCTCAATTGACTCTTGATCTGCAATCTTCTTCAGGATAGTTTGGTTGAATTAAATGGTCTTTAAGGCACACGATCCAAATATGCATAACATGTCCCGAAAGTAAGAGAATTCAATGAAAATTGAGGGCCGCTGTATGACCGGTTGGAAGAGCCTCAGATTAGCAACCGGAGGGTTGTGAGTACGAATCCAGCCAAAGACCGTCGCATACATAAGGAGCTGGCGCATGTTAAATCCGTCGTTGTCTCAAAGGTTCTCACGTTGTCGTGGTGTGGAAGTTTGGCGGTGTTCCAGTTCAGGAGTGGGTTCTCTGATCGTGATCGTGATTAAAAATGACATGGTGTTATCCTCCGATCTTTCCCGTTGGGATTGATACCGGACCGTAGTCATCTTCAAGTGGTTCAGCATTGCGAGCAGTTGTCTTGTGCCCCCTGAAGGCTTTTCGCGTTGGGACTCGGACAAAACGGACTCGTTATAGGACAAAGAATCACGTCGTATCTGACTTAAATTTGTAAAACAATTTGACCTATTATTATTAACACAATGGTACACCTTTATTATTACGACTCAATAAAAAAGTTTATAATATTTTGATCCTATAAATGCAAGAGCCGCCACAGAAAGATGGAAGCATTAGCAACCGGAGGGTCACGTTTTCGAAACTCGGTCCTCACGTTGGTGTGGTGTGGAAGTTTGGAGCGTGGGGTGCCAGCTCAGGTGTTTTCACCTCGTCATCTGACCGTGATTTCCCTTCGGTATCGAACTCGGACCGTCTCCAATCGTGACGATAATCAACTACCTACCCACTTACCTAAACCGTAACCAATAGCCAGTTGTTCTTCTTAAGTGTACGTTAATAAGCTACCTACCTATTACTGCAACACGATAAAAAAGTTGAAAATTTTTAATCCCATCAATACAAACAATTCATTCTATTCAATCAATGATTAACGCGTTCAGGCGTATTTTTCTCTTCGTTCTTGCATACGTTCCTGAACCTTGGAACCACCCTTTAGAAACCCCATCCCAAGATTAACGATCGCTTTCGGCAACAAGCCTTTCACCCCCACCAAGGCACCAGCCACAAAGTTTCATTTTCTCCCGGGGACTCTTCCTTCACCAACCTCTAATGAAGCCACCTATCGATTATCGCTTGTAAAACCCGGGCACTGTGACTTATCGTATGCTAATGAGGACAAGATGAATGCGTCACGATGGTCGAAAGGTCAAGCGGTGGCGATTGGACGCAATTAGGGCGAAGGTTTCGGTACACGGGGAAAGGATGTCAACTCCTCAATCGCTCTATTAATGAGTTGCCTATTTTAAAACTCGAGGATTTCGGGCTCCGATGGCTATTAGTCACATTTAAAGGCCACCAGTGGCTCCGGGTGTCGTGCTGGTTCGAAGGGGCATCGAGCCAACTTTTGTTACAAGAATTGTAACAAAAATTAACCCTGTGCGAGAGTCACGAGATCTCGAAGTAGTGTAGTGTTGTTTTATACCCCGGCAACGCATATAACCACAACTATTGGTTGATGGAGGTAAGTATTGAATCGACATCGCACTGCAGCAACACGACGGGCTGTTGATGACGGTCCGGGATCAACCCCCGATGAGATAAATCCGAGCACGAGACCACGTCATTTTGAACCACGGTCAGATGACGAGGTCACACTTGAGCTGGCATGCCACTCTCCAAGCTTACACACCAGGCCAACGCGAGAACGTTTCAGGTCCCAGCAGATTGAACATGTAACAATCCCCTTTGTCCTCGACGGTCTTGGGCTGGATACGAACTAACAACCCTCCTGTTTGTAATCCCCGACTCTTGCTACTGCGGCCCCATCTAGTGGTTGAAAGAGGTAGACTGGGGAGGTATTGATGGACGAAATATCTTGTCAGTTGAAATACAACTAAGTGTTTTACGTTAAACCCATATTCCTTCACATTCTGTTTTACAGTGACTGTTTGCAAAAAATGACCACTGGGCTTTTAGTTGAAAGTCCTTTTTATGCAGACACAGATTAATGAAGTTGTATTTATTTTTATATTGCCCAGAGAGAGAGAGAGAGAGAGAGAGAGAGAGAGAACATCAGTCACTGAAGTAGTGAATGTTTGCTATGTGGCTAGTTCTTTCAGAAAGGTAGTTAATGTTTTTTGGATCTCATACACCATACTCGCGTCATGTTTAAGGTCATCAGATTTGATACAAAGAGGTAAATTCAGTTTTTTATTGCTTGCATCATTACAGTGAATGAATAATGACAGGATGAATAGTGCATGAATCTGAGGTCTAGTGGTAACCTTGCGCCTCTTTTTGTATTGTGAAAGCATAATTTTCACTAAAATCCAGAGATAACAGCTGTATTTAAGGCAACTGTTTCCTTTAAACTTTTAATAAATGAATCTTGTGATTTTGCAATGTATGAATGAGGTATTGACCTGTTCAGTTTTTCTACTAAGTTATCACCAACCTCATCAACTGAGCTCGAGCACCCTATCATTTCAGTTCGATCAGTCAAAACCCACTGATTGTACTCGACAGGGTCTTCATCATCATAGTTCTCAAATTTTGACTGTAAAAACTGGACAAGGCTATATTTTGATTTACACTTGTCGCAATGCCTTAGCATACATTATCTTACTGTTCCTTCACAAACAATATACGAAAAAGGTCTTTGTAATCCTCTTCAATACCTGCTCAAAAAGAATCAATAAAATCACATTTTGATGTATTGTGCAAACATACACTAAGTGTGTGCTAGTGGCACCAGCCAAAACACACCATATCAGGTACTAATCAAAATTGAAGACACATCTTTTTTGTCACAGCTTGAGTGTATTTATTGCTTATAATATTTCTTGAAATAAGTTACTGTGTTAGTGAGTTGACTAGTTTAGAACTAGTTTTTAAAACTAAATTTAAATTGTAATATAATTTTATTTACTTTAATTAGACCTAATTGTTGAAAATAAAGAAATTAATTATCTTATTTCTAAATAATCTCAAGATATAATTGTGAATAACCTATTTTAAAACATTTTTTTTTGTACACAAACACACATGCCTGATTAACAATATTAATTACGCTATATTACTTTAATAATTTTAAATTTGTGTTAGCTTTGTATAATTTTATTTGCAATTGGTTGATATGTGACATTTGTAGTTAAAATTTTACTAAAATTGTAACTTTAATTGAACGTTTTTAAGAAAATTAGTGAGTCAAGTGATTTCTATGTTAAAGTGAGAAAAAATAGTAAAGGAGTGAAAAAAAACATTCATTTTATTTTTCCATGTGGTAGAGCATATCTTTTAGAACAAGAATACAAAAAAAAATTTTGATTGTCCTTAACCCTTTTAAAGATATTCCACTTAGAGTAAAACTCGCCATTTTATTTTTAAAATCTATAAATAGAACTTTGGAATTTTTTCTAACCATGTATAAGATACTTGCAGATATAATTATTTTTTTTCTGGACTCCTTACATATTGATGTAAACTCTTAAAAAATTTCATCATCATTGGTTGATAAACAAGGGAGATATAATTTATTTTCTATAAAAAACAAATTTGGTTTCCTCCGTCTGATCGATAAAAACCGGAAAATTCCATAAACTTTAACAGGCTATAAAACATAAGCCATTTGAGATAGAGCAAAAAAAATTTATACGTGTTCTCAAATCCATAAAAGGAACAAACATGCCAAGTTTCATCAAAATCTGAGACCATGGGTGTCGGACCCTGGTTGAACTAACGTGGAATGACCCTATGGTGTGTTGTGAGATAAGGCTCCATTACTTGAAAATCTCGTCATACTCTCAGAGTCAATTGATGTCAATCGAAGCTTCATTCAGAAAATGAGTAGAATAATCGTGGACATGGTCTGACAAGAGCGAAGTGCTAAGTTAGTATTACGTTGCAAAAGTAAGCGGATAATACATTTATGTGCTAGGCGACTGACTGGTAAAAGGTTGGTCAAGACGATAAAAATCTCTAGTCTATTCGCCTAGTCGCGAGTGACCATGATTGTCTTCACAGGAAGGACCCACAGGTCACGAACCCTCTCCGAAATATTTTTAATATTAACTCTCTGAGCGACACGAGATTTCTGAATATTGCCTTTCCATGCAACTGATGTAATGACCGAATAAGCACATAACTGAAAATCTAATAAGCACATAAGCTGATAACCGAAAGAATCCCAGATTTAATTTGGTTGGTTCTTTTGGCGCAGAGACAGATCTTGCCAAGCTACGCTCAACTATTTGTTGTTCGAGAACTTGAATTACATCTTGTTAGACGCCAAGCAGGGAAGTCTGCAGGTTGCAGAACGAGTATGCGTGTGTACCCTTCATATTGTCAAAAGGATTAAAATACGAGGGTTGTAAATAAAGTAATGGCAACATACCTGGAAAGCATTTTTTAACGAACATACAAGCAAAATTACGTTACATTCCTTCAAAATAATCATTAGCAAAGTCTTGTACCTTTTGCCACATGTCAGGAAGCCGTAGGATACCGTTGGCAATGTGTTGCCTGTTGATGTCAGCGACGGAGTGCCCTACTGCTCGGATCACAGACAGCACGTCAGGAAATCGGATGCCTCGAAGGGGTTCTTTCAACTTAGGTAAAAGATCATAGTAGCAAGGATTCATGTCAGGTGAGTACGGAGGGTGCACCAACACCTTCTAAGACCACCGTCGCAAAAGATCATTTACAGCTTGCTCAACATGACAATGAGCAATGTCATTGCGGTATCTGTCGAGGTGGATACCAGCCAGTGCATACCGGTGCCATTTCTGTACGTCCGTGTGTCGATGTGGAACCCAGCGGAAAGCAAATTTTCCTCACGTTAACACCTTTCTTCAGTATGTGTCACACCGCTTGATGACTGAGCTTAACTTCAACGGATAATTCCCGGACAGTCCATCGACGATCTATGGAAAGGAGGCCACTCACGATGTCAACGTGATGTTGAGGAATGTATGGCCAACCTTTTGTAGTACAAATCTGCTGTCTCAGTCCGATCTGCACTAAACGCTTTTACTCATCGTGCAACCGTCCTAACGCATTCTCGACACAGGCTTCAGATAATCCTTGATATCATTACGATGAATTTTTTGCCATGAGCAACTTAGATTTTAATCCACGACCGCTGATCACTTTTTGTAAACATGATTTAGAGCGGTAAAAACGAAACTGTCAACTTCAACGCAGCAACTACCCTTTCTACTCTATGGACGGTTTTATGAACTCTACACATCGACAACAGTGTCACCTCACTGCTCCGATATCATATTTACGTACGCCCGATGTTCCGCGACTTTTTGGGCTACGTTGCCACTACTTTATTTACAACCCTCGTATGTACTACCAAACTCATTGAATTGGCGTAAATAAAAGTTTGGTTGGCTGGTTGCATTTAGTTCAATGGCGCAAGGGCCATATTTGACCATGCTGCGCAAGACATACAACTTCAAATAAAGAATGTCGTGAAAAAAACGAGGGATTGGGGAACAAAGGTTTTTTTTTCTTCGGGTTTTTCGAAAGGGTTATATTTGATCAATCTGGTAAACACAAGACAACAACGAGGGAGGAAGAGAAAGCAAAAAGCACAAGGGTAGGCTAGGGTGGTACACCACACGGATACCTCGGGGTTGTGATGCCCGTACACACCTGAAGCCGATGTGTCCCTAAAAACACAGATTAGAGGGATGCGAGCAGGTTGTTTTACGCTTTTCGGTGTACGGACCTTATTTGATCAACTGCACCAGATGCAAGACATCAAGTAATAAATGTACTGAAAGAAAACAAGAGAGGGATTAAGGAACAGAGTAGTGGGGGATGGCCTGGTCGTCCTCTGACTGTTCCTCCCCCCCCCCTGTTTAATAAACACAATCAACCCCATGGAAGAAACCACTAAAGTACATAAAGGAGATGTGCAACAAAGATCTTGCCTTACCTTGTCAAGTCCGAACTGTCCGACGTCCTCGAGGGGCATGTAGAAGATTTGTGTCGGCAGGGCCCCCGGTGCGATGCAGACGCACTCCCTCTCTGGCAGGTTGGTGGTCCGCTCGCGCTTGAAGCCGTACTCCTCGCGACGAGCCTCTGCCGAGCGACAGCGGCTTTCCTGCCGAGCCAGCGACATCCGGGTGTAAGGGACGAGCCGCAGGCTGCCCGCTGACCACGTGCCACCTTCCTCCATGCTCACCTGAAGAAGAGAGAAACACCTTAATACAAATTTGAAGGGCCGTCGTAGTCCAACGTGAAGAAATCATATATACATATGAGTAGTGAAAAAATGCGGGTTCCAAAACAGTGGTAGAGAAATCGAGCGGAGTTGAGTTGCACCGAAAGTGACGTTACAACTGGAAGTATTTAAAAAAAGTATTTAAAATGTCATTGATTCTCCGAATGACTAATCATAAAAACTACACGCTATTTTTCTATTAGTTTTTACTCCGTTTTCTAAAGCATATTCAAAAGAATTTTCACCATCAATGATGTTATTCCACTTTCTGGGATAAATCATTTCAACTAATCCAAGTTCCCATTCACCTGTAAGTTCTAGACGTTTGGGGAGTTTTGTGTAGAAATGAAACATTGTGTTTCCCAGGATAAAACTCGATAGAGCTGTCGCTAGGAAGCGTTACGTAGAAACTCATTGTGGTTATGGGGGAAACAAGTTTTATGAGCAAATTCAATTTAACGATGATAGGTCTTTGGAATGTACCCAGGCGTTTAATTTGTGAGGATAATCTGTAAACTTGACAAAATATTCCAAACGATTCCTAACTACTCGCTTTAAAATTTCCTCAACATGAAAAGATTGTGATTTCTTAACTTTTTGCAGTTCTGAGTAAAATGTACCAGTGATTATTTTCCCATTAAGTCTTTTATTTTATACTCGTATACTGGTGGTTTCGGGGTGTACAGTGAAAAATTATAAATATTTCCTCTGACCAATTGTTTTTATACCCTTTCTCAAAGGTTAATTTAGTCTTTGCAACCCTAACAAAGTCTTCAACCTGAAATTTCAATGAAATCCTCTTAACATTAGTTTTATTTACATCACACCATACAAGGTATTCCACACCTGGTTTTGATTTTCAACAGTTGCATTAATAGGAGCTCTTTTTATGCTGCAATGGAATGTATGGTTTTAACTGTGTACGAGTTTGTATAACACATCTAGAAATCTGTAAGTATTTTTATAGGTAAAGTTTTTCTACAATTTCGCTTTCAAACTGCGATTAAATCGATCAACAACACTAGCTTTGGTTTTATTATTTGTAGTGAAAAACTTTACTTGGATAGATTTTAAATACGATTGTAATGCTTTGTTTAAAAATTCAGTTCCTTGATCTGTTTGTAATTTTTTCGGTTTCCTTTCCTTGAAAATTGACTTAAACGCATTTAGGAAGGAATTTCCATTTTTCCGTTTCAAAGATTTGAGACATGCATATTTAGAAAAAATATCTATGCATGTTAATAGATAACGATAATCGTCATTGTACTATTTTACAACACTTTGCATGTCTACTAAATCAGATTGCCATTGTGCGTCGATTTCCCATATAATGACTCTATTTCGAAGAAAGTTGCGACGAACGCTTCTATGAAGTGTGTAAGCATTTTGATCCTCCAACCATTCTTGAATAGTGTTTTTTGAAACTTTCCCTTCCATTGCTTGGTACAAGGCATCTACTCCTTCATAGCTGCCTGGATCTTCATAAAACTGAAATAATATATCTTCGGTCATTTCTCTAGTTTTAAAATAACATACACTTAAATCACAGACTCACCCGGAAGCTATAAAAAGCACACATGAATAAATACAAATTTCTTCCATTTCTATAATCTAAAATTACTAAGTAAAAAGTCAAATTTAATTTTACAGCCATCTCTGAAATCTTTTTTTAGAACTAATTAATTTTTCTTTTTTCCTTTAACTAACGAAATGCATTTACAATAAATGGTATTTTTATACTCCTAAAAAACACTTCTTAATTTATGAATGAAACAAGTTTAATTAAATCAGATATGTGAATGCATAAAGGAGTTCTCCGCATACTTTTTAGTTAATACATACTGCATAGTTTTTTACATACTTGCATTTTTAAAGAGGTACATATTTTCAACAAGCCAATTATTAAATGACGCCACCTCAGCTTTTGAACAGTGCAAATTAATTTTTGTGATGACCGCATGATAGTTTTTGAATATGTTGCTACTGAGATCACATAATATGTCAAATTTGAAGCACCCATAGTTGACGTTTGGAATATTCAATGCATCCAAGCGTAGCTTCTCCACATAAACACCTTTGTAAGCAATTAGGTACTAGATGGCACTCTTGCTCTGCCTGTACAATTCTAAAAGCTTTGAGTCTAGACTTTCTAAGTGAGATACACTTTTCCATGCCATGGGACAGAAAGGAAATCCGCACACGTGATTTTCAACATTTCGCGCAGTTCTGCGATCTTTGACAGTAAACGTATGCCTATAAGACGATAAGTTAAACTGGATACTTGCAGCTACCTGTGATTAAATATTCTGGAGTCTGAAATCCATCAAAATCCACAATTGCGCAAATATTCAACATTGCAGGAACAGGAATGGACGCGTTTGAAGACAGCAGTAGATATCCCTTCCGAGAGCACAGCAACACGTCCTCCTCTGGGGTATTTTTCAGTCAGAAGATCCCGACTGCTCAAACCGAATTGATTGAATTATATTGAATATCGGTGTTGCCATTTTGCGAGCCCACACATAAACTTATTATTATATAGTATTGCCAGATTCGGTTGTAGAACTTTTCTTCTCCACATTCACGTTTTCAAGTCAGAAACGCATAGAGAAACTCACAAGTAGAAGTCAAAGATTATGACGTCATTGAGAATATGATCAGACTTTAAAGAACAAGTCCTTTCTCGTATACTCAGTCTGACGTCACACAAGGCACCGTAATGCATTCGTAACATGCATTTCGTAGAGATTCATTCGTTGCCATCCTCCATACTAAATAACACTGTTGCCAGATCCCAAAACAACCCATAACTTATGACGTCATTCTCCTACCCATTTTTGTTTCCCATGTCAGATACACGGAGTCAAGCTGAAACCAAAACTAACAACTCAACTCATACCGATATGGGTCTGCAGGAGTAACACACCTTAACTTATCTCGATTACCAGACATCATGTATGTGAAACAAGCCGATTATATTGCTCCAGCACAGAGTTAATAACGTCATGCTCCACCACATTAACATTTTCTGTAAAAAAGCGATTAGTTCTTAATCTCATCAGTAGATGTCGCTACCAGTCATCATGTATGTGAAACAAGTCAACTCCATTGCTCCACCACATTGTTGTTCCCAGAGGAGAAAGCAACTCTACTCAACTTCCGTTTTTGATGTCACTTCATGTGACATCACTTCCGGTACCACTCAACTACCGCTCAATTTCACCTTCTCCTCCATTGTTTTGGAACTCGCATGTTTTCACTACTTATATATAAAGTGGTCGGACAAAATAATGTGAACACCTGTGAAAAGATAATTTTTGTATTAATAGGCCTTTGGACCTCCTTTTGCATGAATTACAGCTTGTATCCGCCGTGGAATTGAGAAATACAAGTCACGTACAACATTCAGAGGGATACGTTCCCACTCAAATTGCAAAAAAATCCCTAATTCAGAAAGTGTCTTTGGAGGGGGGAATCGACTGCGCAGCTTGTTTTCCAAAATACCCCACAAAGGTTCAATTATATTGAGATCAGGCGACTGAAGGGGCCAGATGAGGTGCTCTATTTCATTGTCGTGTTCATAAAATCAGTCTCTGGTAATTTCACAGATGTGAATGGGGCATTATCATCGTTGAAGGCTGGTCGTTTATCAGGAAACACAGTTTACATCATTGGGTGAAGAGGGTCAGCCAGAAGACTGACATAATCCTCTCCTGTAACACGGCCATTCAGAACAACAAGTGGGAAAAGACCACGATGTGACATCGCACCTCAGATCATCACTGAACCGCTGCCATGCTTAACCGTAGGCTGAAGACAGTCAACTTGATAGGCTACTGGTGGCGTTCTCCAAACGTAAACACGTCCGTTTGTTAGGAATAATGTGAACGACGATTTGTCTGACCATATAACATTCTCCCATTGTTTTTGTGTCCAATTTTTATGCGGCACCATATTTGTCGCTTCAAGGCATTGCATGGTGTAATCAATGGTTTTGAAATAACCGTTCTGCCATGAATATTTGCCATATGCTGTTCGCGCTAGATAGTTTTTGATGAAACTGCTTCCTGTAGATGTGTGTTCATCTCAGATGTTATCTGGGATGCTGTTGTCTTGTGTGTTTTTTTGCCACAATACGCTTCAAAACCCTTCTGACTCTGCCATTTAGCTTCGATTTTTGACCACTGTTGTGCTTTTTAGATGATGTTTTTCTCTGTTTCAAATATGCTGACATTACAGTTGAAACTGTACTTCTTCCAACACCTAGAAGGGTTGCCGTTATCGTTTCTAGGGCTCCAGAAAGACGGGCCCCAACAATCATGCCTCTTTCGAGATCTGAGAGTTCAGCCATAACGCAATTTTAACACAGAAATATATTTCACATCTGTCTTCTATCACGCTAGTAGCAGACTGATGTGTGTACTTTCTCATCCGCTAGATGGCACGCTTCACCGCTAGAGGGCAGAAGTATACGAGAGGTTTCTTTCGAGTGCTATTTTTTCACAAGTGTTCGTATTATTTTGTCCAACTCCTGTATATCAAAGGATGTGTGTGTGTATACTCCACAAAAAATATACTCCGTTTTACCCATCCACACCCAATTTAGTACACTTACACTTTAGAACACTCCGGAAAACAGAATATCTCTTTCCTGTCTTCAGACACATCTGTAGCCATGAAAATTGGCACATAGGTAGTCCTAAAACTGCCTCTCGAAGCCCCAATTTTAAAATCTTAAGTTTGTTTTCCTGCAATAAATGGACATGGACAAGGAAACACGTTCTACAGGGTTTGCGTAATTGATTTAACACCGGGAAATGTCGCCGTAGGAAACACGTTCTAAAGGGGTTTGTGTAATTGAATTAACACAGGGAAATGTCGCGTTCCTATTTTAGCTATCTCGGTCATATATAAATAACTAAACTAATAAAACAATAACATAACGATAACATAACAATAACATAACGATAACATAACAATAACACAACAACAACATAACAACAACACAACAACAACATAACAACAACATAACAATAACATAACAATAACATAACAACAAATATAACAATAACATAATAAATAATAAATAACTAATAAAAATAACTTTTATTTTTATACAGACAAAAACAACATGTGGATTTAAAAATAATGAAAGCGCGAAAAGCAAAAGAAAACGCTTCATTTTCAAAATCTTGCCACAGAGACGTCTCAACAAGAGTCCGAAACCTGCTTTCACTCCTATTCGTGGGCTCAAGCATCGAGGACACTTGGGAGATTCCGAGACATTTGTCCGTTGTCCTAGACACTCGGACGTTTCGGGTGTTGCACCGGTAGGAAGATTGGGGCCGCGGTGGCACGGTTGGAAGAGTGACGGATTAGCAACTGGAGTGTTCCTAGTTCGAATACAACAAACACCTGCGCGTACAAAGGGGGCGAGTGCACATTAAATCAGCGCAGAAAAGAATGTAAGAAAGACATTGGTTTAGGATAAAAAGAATGCCGAATCGCCTTTAAACACAGAAATGGGATGCAGTTGAAGTGCAATTACGGAATCTAATTTTGGTGAAATGATTGAGGTGTTGTTTTCGCCACGCATTTTATTGGAGATATAACAATTAACACCTTTAAAAATAAACAGAATGCCAATCATGTATTTTGAGAATTTTATTTCTTACAAATAGGGCAACTTTTTGCAACAAATGCACCTTTTTTTCACGCGTTCTACGCTGCATGTAAAGTACTAAAACCAAAATTCCTCCTACATGGGGTGTATAGTAAGTGAGTTATAACCGCAACATAAATGCAACTTTTTGTATACATGCAACTACCTGCAACTTTTTAAAATATAGCTTAAAATTAATTAATATCAAATTACTATTTCATTTTTTACTCTCTGAATCAACCCTTCGATCACGTGTGTCTGATCTTGCGAACGCCGAAGTATTGCGGATCAAGCAAGTTCATGGTAAGGTGTTCGTCGTCCTAAGACGAAAGTGAAATAAATGGCAAGAAGTACTTTTAACACATTGGGTTCGAACTCTTGATAATGCAGAGGAAACTTGCGTAATGGACTGCAGAGTTTGCGAGGTGAGTGTCGATCATCAATAGGTTGTTCGCCTTGTAGATATGACGTTTTAAAGTCTCTGAATGTGGAGCGGAAGGATTTTGCTATCCGATACTGCACATTATATGAATGCGGCTGGCGCAGTTTTTCAATGTTAAAGAAATGACTGGCCAAGGATCGGCCATTCAACGTTCTTCTGTACTTCAGTATGTATTATAATACTGTTGTACACGACTAAAATTGTCAATATATTTTGAATTTTTTTCATTTTTTACGAATAATTTATTTTAAAATTTAGTGTAACAAAAATAAATGCAACTTTATTTCCATAAATGCATCTTTAGGGAATGATAAATTCAACTTTTCCCATTTTTATTGCAACAAAAAAGTTGCCCTACTTATAAAGTTTTGGAATAAATCCTTTGAATATGGATGCAGTTAATGAAAAAATATGCCATTTTGAAAGACAACGCTCAAGTCTGCACTGATTAAAGATAAAACTTTTTTTTTGGTCATGTGATGAAATGAAAATGTGAATGGGTACACAAGTAGTTGAATTTACTTCGCACTGGAGCAACGCAACTGGCTATTAGAGATGACACGGGATAAATTTCGACTGGAAATATCCAAGGAAAACGACTCTTCATTTCGAAATACGGTGAAATAACGAAGTCAACACCTGAGCAGCTGGAACCTCACACTCCAAACTCACAGACTACGCCAACGTGAGGGCATTTGAGGCCACGACATAGTTAACGTGCACCCTCTTATACACGACGGTCTTTGGTTGAATCGAGTTTCGAACTCGCAAACCTCCGATTGTTAAACCCCTTCGATAGAACATATACCTAAGGTACATATGGACGTCACAAAATCCAAGTACCCACCGGTCCGGTGGTTAAGGTGTTAGCCTCTAGATCTGAAGTTTGCTGGTTCGAATTGGGGTCAGTGCATGAATGTTTATAAGCGTATGTTCTAGAGGCAGCTGGTGCACCTTAAATCTGTCGTGGCCGAAAGTCCTCGCGTTGGATGGGTGTGGAAGTTTGGAGAGTGAGTTGCCAGTTGAGGTGTTGCCTCGTCATCTGACCGTGGTTCAAAATGACGTGGTGTTGTTCTCGGTTCTTTCCCTTAGGGGATTGATCCCGGACCGTCGTCAATAACCCGTTGTGTTGCTTTAGTACGACGTTAATTAAAAATTACCTTTACAAACTAATCTGACTTACTTTGTTGCTTTTTTTCTCCCTTGGTGTTGTGTTGTGTTTTGCGCGGCCAAATAGAGTCCATGCTCCAAAACCGACCCCTCGCATGCTGTAGCGCTACTCTATCAACTGGGCTGTCTCAAATGTGAATATGTGACGAGGCATGAAGCTTCATCCAGCCCAGTTGACCCACTTCTGAGAAAGCAGACGATGAATTGGCAGGTGCGATGAAGGGTGTGCACTTCCTCCCATTGAGAAGGGTTGATTGCCTTTTAAATGTCATCTTCGATTGGTTGCTGTGGTAACTCCAGCCCCCGGGATGCCCCGAATCGTTTGCTCCGGCCACGTATTTGCAAACGCCTCTTTGTCTCCGAGAAGGCTTCCCCATGCAAAAAGCGACGCCTTTTGTTAGAAATACCCAATCTATCGATCCCGGCAGGAAAATATGCGTAACGTGAATGGCACCCAAGAAGAAACGAAGAAGTCCTTCGGCACTAATCATTATTCCTTAAGCTACACCCTTCAAAGGGCAGATGCTAGACTTTTCTTTCCGAAAAAAAATCGTGTCAGTTTAGTCGGGGAACTTCCCCAAGGTTTTCAATGAATACGTCTACTTATCGCCCGGTTGGAAGAGTAACGCATCACCAACAGAACGGTTGCTTGTTTGAAACTAGGTCCAGCCAAAGACCGAGGGGTCTGGTAACAGTTAAATCTGCCACGGCCTCAAATGTCCTCACGTTGGCTTGGCGTGGGAGTATATGTAAAGTGGTGTACCCAGCTGAGCTGTTCAATTCCTCATCTGAAATTGGTTCGAAATTGTTGCCCATGTGGCAACTGAGATCGTAAGGATCTTTCCCTTCGGGGTTGATCCGGACCCTCGCCAATAGCCCGTCGTGTTGCTTCAGTGCAACGTTAAATGAGTACCTACTCGCCTTATACTACACCCTTTGAAGTGCAGAGTGCTAAACACATCTTTCGAATAAAATCGAGTTGGTTGTGTCGTTATTTTGGTATTCATTAACGTCGCATCGGAGTAACACAACGGGATTTTAAAGACGGTCCGGTATCAGCCACCAAGGGAAAGATCAGAGGACAACACCACGTAATTTTGAACCACGGTATGGGGACGAAGTTAACTGGCACCTCAATCTCCGAACTTCTACACCACGCAAACGTGAGGGCATTTGAGGCAATGACTGACAGATTAAAACGTGCCCCTTTTGAACACTAAGGTCTCGCAACCCTTCGACTGCTAATATCTTTTTCTCTTCCAATCGCGTTACTACGACGGTGTAAGCGGATGGACGCATTAGACCTGTTTAACTCTGATCGTCGCGAGTTTGGAGAGTGCCAGTTCAGGGATTGTTCTCGTGGTTCAAAATTACGAGCCGTTGTCCTGGGATCTTTCTCTTCGGGATTTATATCGAACTGTCACCAATAGCCCATTGTGTTGCTCCAGGATGGCGTTAATTAGCTACCTACTTACACGTTTCAGGTTTTCGAGTAGTGTAGTGTTGCTTTTTAAGACTACAACACATGACTGAGTTTCCATATCTTTCTACAGAATCCATTTATAATTTCTCTCTCTCTCTCTCTCTCTCTCGAGAGAGAGAGAGAGAGAGAGAGAGAGAGATTCTATGTTGTCCCTTTACTTATAATAGTATCCTTTCGAACGATTCTGTTAGCCATTCCGTAGACTATAAACCCCTTTAGAAAATTTTATTGCTACTTTCCTTAGAATACTATCCTTTGGAAAGATTCCATTGCTCCTTTCGTTCGAATAATGTCCCTTGGAAATATTCTATCTATCCTTCCTTTAAAATAGAATCATTTGGAGAGATTCTATTATTCCCTTCTTTCGTAAAGAATCCTTTGGTGGGAGATTCTATTTTCCCCTTCTTTCGTAAAGAATCATTTGGAAAAAGATTCTATCAATCCTATCTTTAAAATAGAATCATTTTGGAAAATTGTGTTGCGCACTTCCTTAAAATAGAATCCTTTGGAAAGACTCTTGGTCCATAAGATATAAATCTCTATAAAGTTATGAATTAAGGAATGTGAGGTAAGATTTTTTTTAAGCTCGGCTAATGACACAGTTCTTTCAAATACCGGAGTGCCCTGTCTTGTGCACAAACAAGAAATGGTGACATAAGAGTTGTTTTCTAGTGGTGTTGTAATAAACAATTTGTAACCATCAATTGAGTTGTGCTCATTGATAGTATAAATTGAATTATTATACAAACACGTTCTAAGCTGTGCAGATGATAAATACAGTGGTAACTCGGTATACGTCCTTAATCCATTCCAGATCCTTGGACTTATACCAAACAGGATGTATACCAAACGAATTTTTACCATAAGATATACTAGGAAAGGATTAATGCGTTCCCATGAGAAAAACTCCTTTTGATATTGGCATATTATACACTGATGGGGTTGTATAAAATAAATTTAAACACTGCTCAATACTAAACTATAGAAATGCAAATACAATTAGACGAAATTAAAAAAATTTAATAAACTTTAATTTTCTCTTTACTGTCTCTTTTCCCTACTAGGGGCCTGATTGAGGATCATCACGTTTGTAGAACTTTGCATCTGTTTCTCCTCATGATGTTTAGGAAATGGGACATTGTCTGGTCATTCCAGAATTCAATCGATCAAGGACGTAGGCGCGTACCATTCAACGTACGCGATTTCGTATTCCAAACATGGGTCGTATAATAAACAAAATGTTTCGCGTCCAAACAGAACATCTTTCAAATCGGATTTATTCCAAAGCGGAAGTATAGCGAGGTACCAATGCAATTAAAAGAAAACAACGAGTTCAAGGTTCATGAATACCATTAGGCTTGGCCTCCACTTGCGATTTCAAGTCGCGGCGACCCAAAAATCGCTGTCGCAGAAAATCTACAAGGTGCACACACTGCGAAAGATAAATCGTTGAATTCGAACAGTTTTCCAATGCATGTCATTGAAACTCCTAAAAGGTCCCGTACTCCAACTTCAAAAATTATTGCCCGTGTTTTGTTTGAATTAGTGAATTTCATTGTCTGCTTATAGTTTTATCGAGTTTAATATTTATCCTTTATTTTTTCTTCGCACTCAAATTGTGCGATAATAAAGTTCCACGTCATTTTGTTCTTCATTGCAAGATGAGTTTATCACGCATTCAGAGAATTGCGCTGTTTGAGGCTTATTTTAAATATAAACCATATGAAAGAAGTAAAGAATTTTGGTGGCATAAATATCTCGAATGATGGCAATACCGAGTATTGATATGCTATTACCAACTCGTTCGGCGATTTTGTGAGACAGGCTCGGTGGAACATAAAACACAGGAGTGGAAGAACGAAAGTCATTACACCAGACTTGGTGCAACAAACTTAATGGAGGATATTGCAATCTACTCGTCAATACGTGGGGCGTTTGTCGCAATAAATGGGCACATCACAGGGATCGCTAAATATGTCTTTAAGAGCTTTGCATTTTCGTGCTTATCGAACAAATATGTTACAGTTACTAAAGCCACCGGACAATGAAAAGCGGCTTTATTATTGCCGATGGTATTGCGATCGACTCATCTTAAAAAATCTTTGGCCACCTCGTTCCCCTGATTTGAGCATCTCTGACTTTTTTTTGCGGGATATTTAATGAACAAAGTTTATGAATAGAATCGCCAAACTAAAGGTGATCTGAAAATTGCCAATACTCAAAGGATACAAGAAGTCACTTCCAGCATCTTGAAACGCGTTTCTAAAAATATACGCAAACGACTTCAGCTTTGCCTCCAAGAAAAGGGCGAAATTTGTGAACATTTTTTTTTCAATGTAAGTTGAAATTTTTTTCCCACATTAGATAAAAGTGCTTTAGATAAAAAGACTAGCCTTAGACGTTAACGACCGGCGATTTTTTTCTCTCCCAAATATTGTTTTTTCATTGAATTTTAAAGATTTCGTTATCACCACGCCAAAGACACGAATTTGCATTTTTGGCGATTTCCACCTAATTGGGCCCGTTGTGTTTCCTTCAGTGCAACGTTAATTAAAAGAAATACTCCGAACTTTATTTTTCGAGCAGCCATTTCATGTTTACATACTATGACAAAGCCACGTATCATCTTAATTCTTAGTGGAGATGCCGATTTTCGTGAGAAAACAATGATCGTAACTCAATTTTTCCCGAAGCATTATAACTTGGAATGTGTTTTTGGTAGAAACATTGGCGTGGTGGTAACACTAATATTTCATACTTTTTTAATGGCATAATATAACCTTCTACAAGTCTTGTTAACAAACCTAAAACATCAAAAGTAATTTACTATTTTATGACTGCGATTATTCTTCATTTAGGATTCTTTCTTTCACATTCGTAATGCTTTGCCTGCCAAAGACCGTCTTGTATGTGGGGGCTGGTGCACGTTAAATATCTCGTGTCCTCAAATATCCTCACTTTGGCGTGGTGTGGAAGTTAGGAAAGGTGGTGTGTCATCTCAAGTGTTGATCTCGTCCCCTGACATTGGTTCAAAATTACGAGGCATTGTCCTCGCATCTTTCATTTCGGGATTTATTCCAGTGCATGGTTAATTAACGACCGTAATGTTTTCCGAAGGGACCTTTAAATTTCCTGCTTACGATCCTTGGTAGGTAGATAGTATGTAGATAGTTTTAATTATAACGTCGCACTGGAGCAACACAATGGGCGATTTGGGAGGCAGTCCGGGGTGGCTGGATTCGAGCTCGTAACCTTCCGATTGCTAGCCTGTTACTTTTCCAACCGGGCTACAGCGGCCTCATGCACGAAATGATATTTTTGATGTGCCAGAAATTCAATTCAAGTGCGATAAAAGACGAAAATGTTATTTCGTACACTAGAACTTGTGTGAAATATGGTCATTTTCTAAAATAATAATAATATACTAGGGGGCCTGCCCGCTGCTTGCTGCCACTTGCCAACCCACGGAGAATTGCTTTGCAATCCTCATTGGTTCGCTACGGAACCTATTCTCGTTTCTCTCGCATCAATGAAAACAAGTGTCTTAGCAGAAGGGATTGCTTACAAAATATGATATTCCAAAAAAATATTTTTCAATATAAATTTGTGGCACAGCAACACTCTACGTTTATGAGTGATGGCAACAGCTTGGCGATTTTTTGGCGCACTTCTAGTAGCGAGTTACGGTAAATTAAGGCAAACCATCTGTCGTTACGGTTGTTGTGGTTTTCATGGCAGCCTGGGCAAAAGGAAACTTTCAATTTTCATATTCTAGAAAGTTCTTCCAAAATCCGTTTAAATAAATTGATTTCACTGATTCGTTTAATTTTTTCTTTCCTCCCATTGGTTATTTTGTTTTTAATGTATCCTTTGATTGCATTGGTCCTTTTAAATCGTTTTCTGCGATACCATTGATCCATTTATTTGTATTTCGACAGTTGTGGAATTTTTATTTTATTATAATAGTTTTCACGAAAAGATTAAGAGTTTTGCTTTTTTGACCATTTTCGTTTTCATTATTTTTTTTTTCACGCAAGAGTTCTGACGTTATTAGGTTGTATTATTTCTTGCTTTTTTTTCTTTTAAAAATCTTTTTCTTTTTCAACATGCCCACTGTATCTAGTGTAATTGATGTTTCAGGATTTTCTAACGCAACAAATGCAGTTTAGTTTTTCTGCTGGTTCAAAATTGTGTTTTGAAATGTGTTTAAGCTTATTACTTTGTATGAAAGTTTTTAAAAATATACTTTTCAAAACGTTCTCAAATGTGTTTTCAAGCTTTCATTTTCCGTTGTAAAAACAAAAATATTTTTGGAATACAAATATTTTTGAAAGAATTCTTTCTTTTGTGACATTCGAAGTGCTCCAAAAACAAAATCGCCAAGGCCGTTGCCACCGCTTATAAACGTAGACTGTAGTTGTACCGAATTTGTTGTATTACAGAAAATATATACAGTACCTCTCTGAAATCAGAATTGTAATGAAACCTTAGAGCAAATATTGGCTCGAAATGTGAGAGCTGTTTTGGAAACTGAATACCCAGCATGTTTGTGCGTACATTTCCCCAGCACTCGAGTCACCCATACACATTTTCATTGAGTTTGTTGTCGAAAGTTGTAGTACAAGCGTCTTGTTGAACTATAATGGTTGGCCCTGAAAAAGGCCGTTTTTTAAATGACGATGAAAAGATCCTCCACCTTCTTCGATTTCTAATTATATATAAACAGCAACAGCACGACTAAAATTAATTTTTTTTCAATACAATTTCATCCGATAACGCTATAAATTCAATTGAGGCGCGAGGCTTCGTGGTAAACAAACAATTGTACAGTGTTGCCAAAACGCGTTAACAAATAACGTCTTTTTTCTGTGCCACTTAAGAGAATTATATGTATAGATATTAAGATAGAAAAGAAGAAAGAAAAAGAAATTAATATAAATTAAGTGATTAAAGAAGAAAAAAATAATTCTTTCTTACATGAGAGTTTGTGTGAAATTAATCATTCTCATCATTCACTGGTAAAATGGTGTTAGCTAAATATTTACCATTCGCCCTAGAAATATCTTGAACGATCCATGTTGAAAAAATGGTACATGGTGGATAATGTTGCACTAGAGCAGCACAAAAGGCTATTTTAATCGTTCTAGGATCAATCCGGAGGGAAAGATCCGAGAACAATCCCCGACCACCGCCAATCACGAGTTGTGTGGCGTTGCATTACGTTAATTATATAACTACTCTCTCTCTCTCTCTTACATTTCAGTTTTCTTCTCTCTTTCTAATTCTCAATCATTTCTACGCGACAATACTTTCGAACTCTCAGAAAATAAATCGTGTGCTATAAAGAAGATAAACTTATTTGTTACATTTAGAACTTGCATGAAATTTTACAATTTTCGAAGGGGGAATGATGAAAGAATCTATTTAGAAAAGAACGAAGAAAATATTAGCGATAAAGGTTGGTAGGTAGGTTCTTGGATTAGCGTAGCATTGAAGCAACACAACGGGGTATAGGCCACGGTCCAGGATCCATCCCGTAGGGACAGATCCGAGGACAACATCCCGCATTTTTCATCCACGGTCAAATGCCGAATAAAGCGACACAGAAGAAAATACTTACTCATATTGGAACGGGCGCATGAAAAAATACCATTACTATCATGCGCTGATTTATTTAATGGTTCCAAGTCAATTTTTGAAAGTCCTCACGTTGAGTAGGTGTGGAAGTTTGGAGAATGTTGTGCCAGCTCAGGTGTTGCCTCGTCATCTGACCAATGTTCACCATTACGTGGTGTTGTCCTCGACCAATAGGAGACTGATCCCGGACCGTCGTCGTTAGCCCGTTGTGTTTCTCTAGTGCGACGTTAATTACCAAATTACCAAGTCAATTTTGATCAGTCGATACAAAAGCATCTCGTCCGATTATCAAACGAAATGACGAAACAACATCCGAACCACTCAACTCACCTGCTCGTTACTCCATCACAAAAGCAGGAAAGGTTCCGAACGCAGTTGACGAGCCCAACCTTGCAGCTGTCGCTTCTACGACACCTTCCGCCGCGCAAACAAAAACATGACGAGCGAACGACAGTTGGAACACACAGATGATCCGATCGTTTGCACTCGAACGGTGCATCAGGTGCGAATGCGCCCGTTGAACGAACCCTCTGGGTAGGTGCCGCTCCGTTCACCGTCGCTAAAATTAAACTCGCCGTCAGAGCCAAGCGATTGGACGGGTGCCCAGGCATTCGGTTCGCACACCCCCCACGAAGAAACCGCGTCTCTTGCATCCCCTGCGGCAGGTCGAAGGGTGATCGGAACATTGAAGACGGTCCCAACCATCACCTGTTTCCTGGGAACTCTCGGATCGGAACTTTTTTTCGTCCACACGGCTCCTGTAGTGTCCTATTTACCGCTTATATTTCACCAGCCACTGCGCGGCCAGCAGGGCGTTGCCCGTGACACTTCTTTTCCTGGGGTCAGGTGTGAACCACTGCTCGCTGACCCCCGGTGATTGCTACGAATTCCCGTTATGGGTAATTGGTCATTTTTAATTAACGTCATACCAGAGCCACACAACGGGCTATTGACGACGGTCCGGGATCAATCCCCTAAGGGAAAGAACCGAGAACAACGTCATTTTGAACCACGGTCAGATGGCGAGGCAACTCCTGAGCTGGCACCCCATTCTCCAAACTTCCACACCAGCTCAACGTAAGGACTTTCGGCCAGATTTAAGGTGCACCAGCCGCCTCTACACCCTACGCTTACAATCGTCCATGCACTGACCCGGATTCGAACCAGGAACCTTTCGATCAAGAGGCTAACACCTGAACAAACATGCCGTTATAGGAATTCGTAGCCTATTGTATAACAGTCATCATGGCGTTACGCGTGGTGTTGGTTTTGCGAAGTTGGTTTTGCAAACCAAATGGGAATTCGTAGCCTATTGGATAACAGCAATCACGGCGTTGCAACGCTCATTATCGAATGCGTCCAAATTCGGATTGCATAGAGATCCAATCGGCGTGGCGTCAATCTCTTGCGAAAATATAAATATTTATTTGAAAAAATATTTATCAAAAGAAAATCAAATGTCTAAGGTAAATCTGGTGTATAATTTTCCGCATATTTCAAATCCTTTGAAATTTTAAATCTATCTTAAACGATTCCGATTTTACAAAAAAGAACTCAGCAATGCCAGTCAAAACGTTTTTTATTTGTTTTGCTGTCCTTCGCTGGAAGCGTTTGAGCGCATTAAACGGATTCGGTGATTTTTTCGAACACGATCAAGGTCAAATTCGTATGGGAAAAAAATAAAAGTTACAATTTAAAAATTATTTATTTAAAGAAAATATATTATATGTATTTTTAGGTATCGATCTAATGTGAAATTTTCCACAGATTTCAAATCCGTTGAAATTTTTACACTATCTTTAACGATCTAGGAGATAGAAAAAAAGAACTTTGTAACTCCAGTCAAAACTTTTTATTTGTCTTGTTCTTCGGCTGAAAGCGTTCAAACGGATACACGGAACAAAAATTTAGAATCTGCCGTCTCTTTATGGTGTTGCCATTCTATAAGGAAAACAATAATAATTAAATTCCATTAAATTCATTTAAAAATATTTTCGATCGAATTTTAAAATTCGGCACGACTCGAAAATTGCAAAACATGCGGACTATATGTGTGCCAAATCGCTTTACTGTAAGTGCCATACATTCGTCCGGAATATTATCACCGAAAACAGACAGACATAAAAATACAAACACACACTTCCTTTTAAAATATTGGAGAATAACAATACTCTAGTTCTCTCTCTCTCTCTCTCTGTAGCTCTACTTCTGTAACAAATTTCGGTTTACTTTAAAAGTCTGTTTGGTAAACAGTATTGCCATGCAACACTGACTATTAAATCTGATCTGATGATGATATCTTGTGAAAATTGAACCAAGAATGGGACCTATTTCGTTTTGCCTGATTAAAGAAATATATGTGTGTACTTTTGAGAGTAATTATATCTAAGGATAACTCTGTTCATGTGTTTAGCTGTACTCTGGTCGGAATCCTTTAACTCTCTGCATTTAAGGTAATTGGTAATGTTTTTGTTAACGTCGTACTAGAAAAACACAATCTGCATTTTACGCCACGTAATATTGAATCATGGTGAGATGACGACGTAGGAAATTAGGAACCAGATGCGAAGAAGCCTAAAATTGGACTGTCGGTCTTCACTTTTCCACTGCAGTGTCTCCCCCAATTTATCCCTGGGAGCAAGCCAAAGAAGGAATCTGAATGTTTTGGCCGTTTTCATGCAAATGCGTTTCATAAATTGCTATTTTGTTGAAACTCGTCTGGATTCACACTTATATTTTAAACTGATTAACAATTTAAATTCAATACCATTTTCCACTTAAAACGGCGTTCTACACGATACAATGACTTTTGTAGATACCTGTGACTTTTTTTTTTATAGCTGTAGTAGCTGAACAACCCGGCGTTGCTCGGATTTTAAATATGACCTCGACATTTCCCTGTGTTAATTAAAATATACAAACCCTGTACAACGTGTTTCCTTGTCCATGTTCATTTATTGCACGAAAACAAACTTTAGATTTTAAAATTGGGACTTCTAGGGGCACTTTTGGAATTACCTGTGTGCCAATTTTCATGGCTACGGATGGGTCTGAAGATATGAAAGTAAATATGTTTTACGCAGCCTATGTTTTACGCATTGTTCTAAAGTGTAAGTGTACCAAGTTTAGTGAGGACGGGTCAAACGCTGTAGGTTTGTATAGAGAATAAACACACACATACTTTTATGTATATCGCACCCCGCAAAAAATCCGGCAAGAAAAGTGACAAAAAATTAAAATTTTGATGTACTGTCATTGAAAAATATGTATGTGGTGCTCCAGCGTGTTATATTACTATTCTATAGAATATAATATAATTTAAAGACATAAATTCCTACTTGAAAATTAAAAGAAGCTTTTACTATTTCAATATAAGTTTTATAGTATCCTTTAAGTTGATTTTTCACAAATGCTGCAATTTTGAGTGGTGTCACTTTTCTTCCCGGGGTGCTATATATCTACAGGGTGATTCTACGGTCAGGTGACAAACTTGGAGAGGTACAGCTTACTAAAACATACATTTTTGGGATAGGAATGTAGAATCGGAAGAATGCGTGGAGGCACGAACACCAAAAATGAGACATGAACAAAAAAACATTGTATATTTACAACATCATTGCAAAGTGCCTCTTTCCAGCAATGTTTACAATAAATGCTCAAAATTGCGTGTGATTGGCTGGGAATGCTGTGGGTAGAGGGCAGTAGTGTGCCTGGCCATCCGTGATCTGATGCATCTGCGGGATAGGGATGAGATATCGATGTTCAATATTAAAACATCTATTTGAACAAAACATAGCCCAAAAGCCTTCGATAGTTTTAAACATCAGTGTATTTAAACTCCCCCACCCATCTTTTAAAACTGATCTCGTAACCTCTAACATTAATGTTCGCCCGGGAGGGAGATTTAATTTGTCAGTTACCGTGTTTATTAATATATAACTAAGATTTTTTTTAACTGTCAAAACAAAGTAAAAAACATTAATACGAGCAATTTAAAATAGGTACTACGAATTATGAGTACAAGTTGGTAGGTACATAACAATAATTATTGTTAGTTATTATTAATTCTTTATCAGCCTATTGGAGCCGCGGTAGCTTAGTCAGAAGAGCGTCAGGCTCGCATCGGAAGGGTTGTGGGTCCTGTCCTCGGCGGAGCCTGCAATTCTGATGGTTGCGAGATCGACCTGGCTAAAGACCGTCGTGTTCGCTAATGGTGGCTGGGGAACGTTAAATAGGTCGTGGTCACAAAGTCCACCATGTTCCCGTACCAAATCAATACCTCTGGGGGTACCTGATCAGGGGGTTATCGGCCTCTAATTGGGATCTAAATTACGATATGTGTGAATGAATGGATGTGTGAAAGGGACCTTCTGGTAAAACGGATGTGTCATGCTTGAAGAAGTCCAACCCTCCGGGGCAATGGCACCCCCAATTGGGCCTTATATGGCCCGTACGACAACAACAACATCAGCTTATATATGGGTAAAACATAAACGTATTTATTGTTTACTGTAAATAAAAATTACTGGGGCCTATAGTTACTATATGACCTAATATTAGTTATTTAAAGTTTGTAAAAAGAAGTTTGTCAACTTTTCCCCTTAAAGCCAACTTTTTCACTAACTATCCCACCAACTACTTTTTTTTTTTTTAATTTTTACTATGGTACATTTTTTACCTAAAAATAAAACACCAACAACGTAAAAATATCGCCAATGGAAAAACATCGATGTTAAACAAACATCGGCTCCAATAAATCGATGGTAAAAAAAATCGATGTTTTATAAATCATCGACGTTTGGAAAACATCGACATCGATGTCGCATCCCTAAATCTGGGGGTTAATGAGTACTGTCTCGTTGCATAATTAGATTCCACGTCGTCTTTCACGGATTACGGGAATGACTGGAATCGGAATCAGATCCTGCGATTAGTCATGTGTCTCCATAATTGGAAGACGAGGATCCTCCAACATAATGCTCCGTTTCTTTTTCGCTCCTTAATGGAAATAATTTCCCGAGATGGAATGGAGTTTAAGTCGTAATAAAATGCACAGTGAAACTCTTTTTTTTTATGTGTTTTATAATATTTTACGTGTAATTAGTTTGAGAAATGACAACCGATTTCATCAGACGGCTTATGAGTATCGCGTGAGTCCGATACGGTTTCGTTGTGGGGACATCCCGGGAGATTATTGTTTCGCATTTTGATGTCGTTCATCTTTAATCGAGTTGTTTTTCTCAATGAAACGATGAACTTGAAAATTTACTTCGTAGTTGCTATTTATTTTTCCTAACATCATTGAAATTCGTATAAGTTATTTAAAACGGGTCGCCCAACTGGTTGATTGGGTTGGGTCTCATGGTGCATGAGCCGTATGGGGCGGCGCTGCTCCAAACACAAGACAGACAACATCGACTTATGGGCATATGCATCCAGACCTTTTACTAATACAAGAGAGAAGTGCGCCCATGGAAGAATCAAACCTGCACCACCTACAACTCGCAGGTTGCTATAAAAGACACTCTTGAGTATACCCATAGAGGCACATTAATGGCATAGCGGTCGTAGAGTTAGTCTACCCCTCACAAGTGCCATATTTCGAACCACTATTCGTTAAGAGCATGGATGGCGGTGATTGTCCCTTTTGGAAGCATCACTCCCATCGTATGCTTCGTACAAATGACCGTTAATTTGCCCCTTGTAGCGCAGAAGGCCGAATACGAGCATTAGATTGGGACCATAATTTAGTACGGAGAGCGATAAATTTAAACTAAAATTTGAAATCAGTACAGATTTTTTACAAAAGTGAGATGTGTCGTGTGACATCGTGATAAAAGTAATAACCCTTTTTTAAAGAATAAAAAAAAATTATTTACAAATTGGTAGCGATATCACAGTCACAACTACATCTCATCATACGTAGAAAACATAACGGCTGAAGCATGCCACTAAATAAATTTATACCATAACACATTAAATATATTTATACCATAACTAGGGCAACTTTTGGCAACAAATGCAACTTTTTTTCACACGTTCTACGCTGCATGTAAAGTACTAAAACGAAAATGCATCCTATATGGGGTGTATTGTAAGTGAGTTATAACCGCAACATAAATGCAACTTTCTGTACAAATGCAACTTTTTGCATAAATGCAAAAGTTGCAACTCCACCTGCAACTTTTTAAAATTTAGCTTAAAAATAATTCATATAAAATTACTATTTCATTTTTTGCCCTCTCAATCAACCTTTCGATCACGTGTGTCTGATTTTGCGAACGCCGAAGTATTGCGGATCAAACAAGTTCATGGAAAGAAGGTGTTCGTCCTAACAGACGAAAGTGAAATAAATCGCAAGAAGTACCCTAACACATTGGTTGGCACTCTTGATAATCCTGACGAAACTTGCATAATCGACTGCAGAGTTTGTGAAATGAGTGTCGATCATCAATATGTTGTTCGTCTTGTAAATGACGTTTTAAAATCTCTGAATATTGAGCGAAAGGATTTTGCGCTTCTGCTATCCGATACAGCACATTATATGACTGCGGCTGGCGCAATTTTTCAATGTTAAAGAAATTACTGGCCAAGGATCGGCCATTCAACGCTCTTCAGTATTTAATGATACATTATAATACTGTTATACACGACTTAAATTGTCAATATATATTGAATTTTTTCATTTTTTACGAATAATTTATTTTAGATTTTAGTGTGTCAAAAATAAATGCAACTTTATTTCCATAAATGCAACTTAAGGAATGATAAAAGCAACTTTTCCTATTTTTACTGCAACAAAAAAGTTGCCCTACCCATAACACATTAAATATATTTATACCACAACACATTAAATAAATTTATTAAAAAAACACAATTTTTACATGTGCATTTCCGTCTTGCTTTATTTCTTACAAATTCGTCAATTATTGTGGCAGCGTCAATTCGGTTTGAAATGTTTTTGCTCTATATACAGAATGGCCGCATTAATTAATCGTTCTTCTCCCACAGTAATCCTTACTACCTAAATTACGCAAGGGAATTGTTTAAAAAAATTTCAATAAAATTTCAACATTCAGAAATGTGCAAGCCATTTCTTTAACGGCTCGATAGATGTCTGGTGTGGTTCGTATGTGGTGTCCTCGTTTTCTTTTACAAATATTAAAAAATAGTCAAATTCATCTTCAAAAGTCCATCTCATCAATGTTATATTTGTCAATATCCTTCAACTTTTTTTATCGTGTTCTTTTTGTGTTACAGGGTATCACAACCGGAATTATTTTAAGGGAGAAAAGCTCACTGCCATCTACTGTTTGAAAAACGCACTAAAAGAAGCATGAAAGTTTTAATTTATTAAATATTTTAAAAATCTTTTTATTAAATTAATTTTTAAAACTCACATGATTCAAATGAAATTTGTAAATTAATACTTTAAAATAGAAAGATTTTTTCAAATTTAAAGGGGTCCAAGACACAAAAGTCGTCAAATTTTCGAAATTTTTTTTTGTTATTTTAAGAAATTATCTGTATTTTTTTGCTTAAAATGACGTCTAAATCATGTTTCTATCTTAATTAGAACTAGAGATATAACAATTTTTGTGGTGCGTTGTTTTGAAAATCTAACACTCTTGACAGTTGTTGTCATGGCAACAACATCTGTCCTTAAAACTTTAAATGCGTTTTTCTCCATGATACATTTTGTCAAGATTTCCTGTATTCAAATTGCTATAACTCGAAAACCGATAAAGTTTAAGGGTTGAAATTTGGAATATATCTTTTTCAAACATTATACTTTAATTTTGATTCAGCAAATTTGAAACAAATATTTACTTTTAAAAATATGACTTTTAAAAAAAAGTACCTTAAATTTTTCAAAAATTTTCATTCAAATATTTTTTATTTTTTATTAAATTAATATTTTTTTTTATTGCTGAATCAAAATTAAAGTTAATAAATTTGTGAATAATTTACTGCAAGAATATTTTAAACCTTAGCAATTTAAAATGACCCCTCTTTTTTTCAAAAAATTTTAGTTTAAAATTTTTAAAGAACTTTTGGAAAAAATTTCGTGTTGTGATTTCGCTTATTAGTTAGGTGGGAATTCAGTACAAAAAAATTCTAAATTCTAAATTAATTAATAAAAATTTTTTTTCAATGTGTCCCAGACCCCCTTAAATATTTACTGTTTGAAGTATTCCTCAGAAATATGATTTTCTGTTTGATTGAAAAATAAAGTATGTTTATATCTTAAACTCAAAATATCATTTTAAGGGTTGGGTCGGTTCATCACTCTACGGTCATGTTTTGCTACACAAGGGCTAAAGTCGCTCCGGCAAATACGTAGCTTATCTACACAAAATTATAGTACTAATTGTTCAAATTTTTTATACATAAATACTGAACATATTGAAATTCAAATACACATTTATATTAATAAAACCAAAAAAGATATTGCTCCCATGTACACTACCTGACTCTAAACATAAAATAAATCTAAACCTTCTTGTATGATATAGCTTTATAGGTAAACAAATAATACACACCTATAATACAAATAGAAATAAATGTACTGTGCACAATTATTGTGGCTATGAAATTGTCCCAATTATAAAAATTCACATTTCGTAAATTCAAAAAAATATAATCACTTATTAGAAATTTAAATACATTTTAGAACAGAAAAATTTCAGAACAGAATTCTAACAAAGCCTGTCACTGAAAATCGAAACGAAATTATATTTCATTTCATCCAAATTTATAATTAAAATGTTTACACTTTTCACAATAAGAGTAATAGTGCATCAGCATAAGGCTTTTTTGCACAGGAGCAATATTTTATAGTAATATTATACTTAAGTAGTGCAAAAGCCCATCTTTGCAATCTCGAAGATTGAGGAGCAATTTTAAAATAGGGTAAAGGGTGGCAAATGCATCCCGTTGAATGGTAGACAAGCCTGCTGTGCAGGGGTCAGTTTTTGACTGGCATAAGCAATTGTATAGATCATATCACAATATGTATTTTGTCTGTGAGCAGCAGTCAAAGATGCACGTTCAGTAGCTTTCTTCATTTTAACATTCATTTCTTAAAGATAATCGACGGTTGACTGATAAGTGTTTGTTGGTAGGTGTATCTTCTCGGATCTTCTCTAATTGCGTGATGAAGCATTTCCTTCAATACTATGTTCCATAGCTCCATCAAGTTGTTGCTAGATGGGTAACCAGGCCAAGAACACTTTGGACTCGATCCAATTTTTTTCAAAAACTATTGTGTTAGGGACGATTTAAAGTTTGTTCCCTGTTCACTCGCGACAATTTTGGGTATACCAGTTCCCGGGAAGATTTGTAGCAAAGCGTCGCATGCCGCCTTGGCTGAAAATGACATAAGAGGTACTGCTTCAGGTCAAAGACTGTGCTGGTCCATTATACAGAGAATGTATTTGTGTCCTCTACTGGAAAGAGGCTCAATGGGTCCAACAAGATCAATATTGACAACTTCAAAAGGCAGCTCCAAACGAACGACTGGAGTGATTGGAGCTCTTTCGACAATATTTTCCATTTTCCGAAGCTGACAACCCTTGCAAGTCAGGACAAATTCAGTAATATTTTTTTTTCATGCCCGGCAAAGCAGTGAAATTCTATACCGATCAGCAGTTGGCATGGCAATGGGGGCTCGACCAGGTATTGCTTACGCAGTGAGTTTAGTGTCTCGTAAGTTGGACAACCTCACAGAGACTGATTGGGAAATCGTGAGACAACATTAAGATACCTTGGAAATACCATTGGACATGGCATTGTGTACAATAATGAAGATGACAGAAGCCTGATGTTGGATGAGCGTGGATAAACTGACCATGAACATGTGATGCAGCAGATATATAAACAGTTCTTGAAAGGCATGATGGAGTGAAAGCAGGGATAAACTGATCACGAACATGTGATGCAGGCAGGTTTTGAAATGTAAACAGTTCTTGAGAAAACAGAGAGAATTTGTGGCTTGTTCCATTTCATTTTTGAAAACAAGAAATTCAACCTCAGAATTAAATTGCTTTGTTTCTTTGTCAAATTGTATTTCATGTACATCCAACAAATGACATTATAGCTGCTTCTTTGAAGCTTGTGTCAGACTGCAAATTGGGCCCGTCAGGCTATTTTTATAAGCATTGGTGACTGCAGAAGATACACCGTGAATTTGCCGTTGAAGCTGAAACATTCCAGAACTTCTTGAAAGACTTGCAACAAATCAAACAGATGTGATCGGAATCCATCAAAAAACGTAGTTTGGAAAAATCACCATTTTAACAGTACAATTGTGCTCGAAACAAATAATACTTTATCTGATAAATCTAAATAAAAGCAAAGGGCGAAAATATAAAGCCCCAATCGTATCGAATTCAGAAAACTTTCAAACAAACTGATACAAAATAACAGTTTGACTTAACCATAAAAGCATGTATTATCGGAAAACTGTGTCAGTCCGTTCTGCGCAAGCGCGAAGGATTGCATTTAAAAATACCCAAATACTCCCTTTCTCTTCTCATTGGTCATCAATTCTGTGACGTCAGGTAAAAGTGCTGCATTTCTATCAGGTCATGTTCTGCCTTGGTGCTATCACATCTCTACTATTATAAAAGGAAGTGTTTGTATGTCTGTTTGTTTGTTTGTTTCTTGAACGCAAAGTCCTGACGAATCTATGGCATTTACAGTAATGGGATTTGGCACACAGGTAGTTCAAATTTTTTGCAATTTTAGGGTCGCGGTGAATTTTAAAATTTAATGTAGAACATTTTAAAATTAATTTAAAGAGATTTTTAATTAATATTGTTTATCTCCGAATGGCAACAATCTAAAATCGGTATAGACTAAATCCGTATTTACTGTGCGTGTGAAGCCGGCCGATTACTGAATATAGTTTATAAAAATGTATTGCTTTTTTAAAAGCATATTAACTTTTAGTTAGCGTTAACTTTTAGTTTGGATTGTCATAATCTTTAATATAAGTATCTTTTTACTGTGCTTCCTCCATTTTTTGAACTGGATCACGGTTGTGCAATACGTTGTTTGTTATTGCTTCTTTTTTAGAGTACGATAGTTTGGATTTTGATTTTTTTAAAACATATTGACTTTTAGTTTGGTATATCATGATTTATAATAATAGCACACATCTTTAATTTACTGTGCTCTCTCCATTCTTGGAACGGGATGACGGTTATGCAATACTTTGTTGTTTCTTTTTTAGAGTACGATAGTTTGGATTATTTGGATATCTTATATAAAGTAAAGCGATATTTAATTTTGATCTTTTATGCAATTTTTGGTTTGTTTCATTTATGCAATCTTTTATTTGTTTCTATATAGTACTTCGGTTTTCATATAGTTAATTTTTATCGTTTTGATTTGAATGTTTTATGGAAAGTAAAGCGATAGTTAATCCCAATTTTAAATTTAATGTAGAACATTTTAAAATTAATTTATTATTATATATTTGTATTAGTTGGTTTCCTAACAATGATCAAGAGTCTTCAAATGGTCTTTACTGCACTCCCTCCAATCTTGGATTTGGATTATTTATGCAAACTAAGAACATTTCTTCGATGTAGTTCTATGCTCACAGGATGATGATGCGCTCTTCGAATTTCAACGTTTTATTGAGAAACAAAGACCTGTTCCATCAATTTATTGTCGACATGTATTCCAAGATTGAATCGGAAAGGGTGTTGTACATGCGACTGAATCAGAGGACTCTGAGAGTGAACAGCATGCACATTTAAGAGATGCGTTGAGGAGCGATGGAAATGTTGCTATACGAAAACTGAAGTACACAGAAATCGTCAAACTTTTAAAAAGATATCCAAACCAAAAGTTAAAGTTTATGCTTTTGTAAATTTATACGTTGCATAAATAAAATTTGGAAAGCATAGCATATTAAATAAAATTTAATATGCTATGCTTTCCAAAAGACACCCAAACATAGAAACAAACAAAAAATTGCATTTAAGATATCCAGTAATCGGATGGCTGCACACACACACAGTAAATACGGATTTAGTCAATACCGATTGAAGACTGTTGCCATTCGGAAGAAAACAATAATAATTTACTGTCTCATTAAATTATTTTAAAATTTTTCTAGACTAAATGTTAAAATTCGGGCTAGGCTATAAAATTGTAAAATATTCGGACTACCTGTGTGCCAAATTTCATTATTGTAAGTGCCATTGATTCGTCAGGCCACGCTGCAAAGACAACACACGAACTTTATTGTATAATAGTCGGGACTCGTTGACAAAAGTTAAGCAGGGAAAGGAAAATGTAATTTCCAGAAGCCCACCTGAATTTGAAAGGCTGCAATTTGCTGCAGAGTTAGATGGAACTATGCAAATGTGTTATATAACAGCCAATCACGGTTTCGTGTCGAGAAATATGAGAAAAAGGCAGTAGTATAAAAAACCAGCATTGTGAAGGGTTAGAGGAGTTGCATGTAAGTGCTGTAAAAAGTGTTTAGAACTTTCGTACGATTAGTTTTCAAGACGGATGTGTTTCTGTGGCTTCCAGAAGATGAATAGCAGATAATAAGATCTGTCGTTCTCTGGGACGCCTTGAAGAAGGGCAATCAATCACTGATGTTGCTCTTTTCTTTGGAGTTCATTCCGTCATTTCACGATTATGCAAACAATCCAAACAGTTGTCCGAAGACCTGTGCCCAAAGGTTACGACTCCCGCGGAAGATCGATATATTGCTGTTGTAGCAAAGCACTGATCATGAATGGTTTTGCCAAAGGGCAATTCTTTCCCTAAGAAATGAAGATGTCAATGTCATCAAAAAGCAACTCTTGAATTGTCCGGTAGTGTTCAAATTTTCAAATCTATCGACATTACGCGTGACACAGATGAGGCCTTAAACTACACGACATAGTTTTTTAACACATTGGAACCATCTGGAGTCCTCTCGCACATATTGGAGCAATGATTATGGTTCTCACAAATCTGAATCCCCTTCACTCTGCAATGGCACGAGACTCTGTCAAGAAAATCATGCCAAAGATTATTGAAGCCACCATCATAACTGGATATGCCGCAGGCGAAGACTTATTATTCCTAGAAAACCCTTATGAAATTCCATTCCAAGTTAAAAAACTTCAGTTCCTGGTTCGTTTAAGTTTTGCTTTGAGCATCAACAAGACACAAGAACAATCGCTGAAAGTCGTAGGCCTCGATCTCCTTAAACCGTGTTTCTTCCATGGTCAACTGTGTGTGGGGTGTTCGAGAGAGGGTTGGATACCTTTTTACTTTTCATTAATCGATATGACTTAAATTTCTTGCACGATATGGTTATTTAATAAGTTTAGAGGTATACTCTCTCGGGGAAAAGCAATTAAGTACAAAATGCTCATTTTTAAAATTTGTTTTCCTCTCACACATGGGACAGACTTATTTCATTGAATTTAATTGTTTCTAAAGAAACATTTGACATCTACCAACATTGCTAATTTAAAAATTCAGATAAGCAATAAAATAATTTACTTTGTACTCAACAAAATATAAGAAAAAATTACCTTAACTTTGGTCAGTTAAACTTTCATTCAAAATTGGAAATGACCTCAACATTTAAAAATATTTATCATTTTCCTGTATTCCTATTTGAGTAATTTGGGGTGAAAAGATAATGCGTTGCCCAAACCAAAACATTTCACTGTTGTGTTTACAATAAGGTACACATTTAAGTTGTTCAATTAAAAAAATATGAGATTCAATTTTTCTGTTTTAAGTAAAAAAGCATGTTTTCTTACTCCGTTCACCCTTCCATTTTCTCAACTGCTTTTATCGAAAACCTAAACTCTTAATTTTTAGAAAATAGATAATTGTTTGTCACTGCAGTAAAATGTGTAAAAGATGCATGTGTATAATATGGATTTTAGAAATAATACAAGACTCAACAGAAATTCTACAATTTTTTACTACAAATTTCAACGAATTTGAAATTTGCGGAAGATTTAAATTGGTAAATTTTAAATAACGTCATACTAGAGCTTGACGACGGTCCATGATCAATCCCTTTGGAAAGATCCGAAGTAATTTTTAATTAACATTGTACTACAACAACACAACTCCAGGGACTCCAGGGTACATTAAGTCAAACTGTGCGAATTGTTCCAGGCCTGACAAAAAGAATACCAGTCGTTTCAGTAGTATAGTGCTGAGTAGTCTTTCAACATCGAGTCCCATGGCAATTTTGACAATGAATATCAACGGACTGTGTGGTACGGCATGTGCAGATACAGCAGCAACTCATTCTATTGCAGGTGCAATTCTTTACCATCTGCTGAAACAAGGAACCCGTTTCCAAAGGACACATCTTACCATGACTTTCGCCGATGGCAGCCAGACAACAAAGGAGGTACACAAAGCAAATGTTTAGTATCTGTCTGGTAGAGAGAATGTTTTCATTACCAATTTTTGCTATTTCCAGAAGCACGGAGAAACAATACTCTGCTTGGAATTGATTTTATAGAAAAGACAGGAACTGTCCTGAATCTGAAAGACCATTCCTGGTTCTTCAGTGATAGACCCGATAAAAGTATCACATTTATGAAATCAACTGTCCCGGTTAGTCCTGGTGTACTTAGACCAGAAGTTCAAGACCATTCTTCCGTCATCGTGATGAGCGCTACCCCAGCGAATCCCTGACAAACACAGCTATAAGTTCAAGACCATTTCTCGAACATTTTGTAAAGTTTTACCAACAAATTCTTGTTCACTTCAATTAGAAGTTATAGATCAATCTTGCAACTCTGTGGAAACCAGTACTTCTATGGATTCAACACTACTTCGACTCAACGAGGGGGAAAATCTAAACCAATACCAGAGAAAGCAACTAATTGCATTATTGAAGGGATACGAAAAAGTCTTCAGTCCAGGGGGAGAACCGACACCTTATTGCAAACACCGAACACAGGGGATACTTTACCAATTTCATCGGCACCTTACCGATTCTCCCCTGCCAGGAAGGAAGTTTTAAAAAAGGAAATTGATAAACTCCTTACAACAGGAGTAATCGAGGAGTGTGACTCTCCAAATGCCTCACCTGCAGTTCTTATTCCCAAACCAAATGGAGATTTCAGACTTTGCATCGACTACCGAAAATTGAATGCTATCACCAAATCAGATCCATACCCGCTGCCGCATATGGACGGCCTTTTACACAAAGCTAAGCAAACGCATTTATGTCAACAATTGGTTTGAGATCAGGATACTATCAGATACAAATTCATCCGCATGATAAAGTAAAAACCTACTTTGTATGCCAGTTTGGAGTATTCAGGTTCAATAGAATGAATTGGATTGAAAACGGCCCCTTACAACGTTCTAACGTTTGATGGACGATTTTCGAAATGGTTTAAAGATCAACACCCTCGCCTACCTAGATGATATCATGATGTCTCCCAGTTTTGAAGAACATCTGCTGGATTTGCGATTAGTCTTTGAACGACTTCAACAGTTCATGTTGAATGCTAACCGTACCAAGTGCCATTTTTCAAGTCCCAAAGTCAACTACCTTGGTCATTACATTACCAGTTCTGGTATCGAAGTGGATCCTGCCAAAGTGAAGGTCATTTCGGGTATTCCCCCGCCAAAGAATGTGAAACAAGTTCAATCATTTTTGCAAACATGCAGCTGGTATCGACGATTCATTCCTAAGTTTGCTGACATTACTCATCCTTTGAGCAATCTAACCAAGAAGCGAACCACTTGGAAATGGGGTGAAAAGGAGCAATCTGCATTTGAAATTTTAAAGAAATGTTTGATTTCGCCACCAGTGCTGAAACAGATTGATGAATCAAGACCTTTTGTTATACGTTCAGATGCATTGAATTATGCATTTGGAGCTGTTCTTATCCAGACAAGGTACAGAAGAGCCTCCAATAGAGTATACAAGCCGTTTGCTGACCTCAGCAGAAAGACATTATTCCACCACGAAGAGAGAAGCACTTGCAGTGGTTTGGGCACTTGATACATTTAGAGGACACATCGAGGGAACCGAAATTACAGTGACTTCTGACCATCAACCCCTAAAATGGCTGTTGAACCTTAAATCCCCGACAGATCGTCTTGCAAGATGGGCATTACAGTTACAGTCCTAAAATTTAAAAATTGAATACACACCTGGAAAGGCGAATGTCATTGCGGATATGCTTTCTCGTCCTAATTGTATGCATGAGAAAGCAACATGCGACATCTGTACAGTCTTTGTCGATTTATCTTCCAGGAGAGCCAGTGATATTCGAACAGAACAAATGAAGGATGAAGACGCGAAAAAAATAATAGACTGTTTCGAAAGTGACTCAAGAAAGATTTTGCTAATTGGACTCAACGAGGTTACATCATGAACCAAGGCGTCCTATACCGCTATGCTCCAGATTCGGAGTCAGAAGAAGCGCAGTTAGTGGTTCCCAATCCATGAGCGCGAAAGAGTTATGAAGAATATCATGATACTCCAACAGCTGGACATTATGGTGCAGAAGTCATATTTCACAGAATTTCAAACGGATATTACTTTCCTGGATTGCATAAACACATTACTGATTATGTAAAACCCTGTCCCTAGTGTAACAGATTTAAACCAAGCAATAAGTAACCTACAGTATTTTTAAGAACGCCAGTCTATTCTCAGCGTTTCGAAAGCCTGGCAATCGACCTGTTTTGTCCCCTTCCTGAATCATCTGATGGAAAAAGTGGATTTTTATCGTTGAAGATAACTCTACAAAGTGGGTAGAACTTTTTGCCCTGCAAAACGCAACCCCAAAGGAGTGTGCGGTAACTTTGTTGGAAAAAGTACTTTTGCGGTACAGAATTCCACGTCGACTCATCAGTGACAACGGACCACAGTTCTTCAGCGCTGTTCTTCAGCATATATGCTATCTTCTAGACATAAAGCAAGTTCTTACACCAGTTTATTGACATCAAGCAAACCCGTCGAAAGAAAAAATAGACATCTAAAACCGAGATTAGCAATCTTAGTTGGTGAAAGTCACACTGAATGAGCTCATCAGCTTCCAACAATACGTTTTGCCTTAAATACAGAAAAGTGTGACTCTACTGAACACACAGCTGCTTTTCTACACATCGGAAGAGAACTTCGAACCCCTGATGACATCCAACATGATTTAAGAACGGTATTGTGCAATGACAACTTGGTTGCAGAAATTACCTCATATTTAAAAAAGTTAGCTAATCTGTCGAAAGAAATCAAGCATATTGTCGAACATAAGCAGGACTATTTTTAATATTTTGTCTCATTAAATATCAAAATCGCCCCAATGAATAGTTATTTGAATCATGTTGCACTACAATCACATTTAATTTGCAAAAAAATTGATATCACCAATTTTAAACGAGATTTTTAAATAAAAAAACACAAAAACATTTTACCTTTTTCTTGCATCTATGTCAGGGAAAAATAAATCCTCAGGGAAAATGTTTGGGAAATTGATACTGAAACACAAAAGGTGGAAATTCGAGGATCCATGAAAGTTTTTTAACTTTATCTTTGTCTAATCAAATTCTATGGAAAACATTGTCAAAATCAATAGATTTTCAGTTCTGCAAACAAATTGTGTAATATTTTTGTACGAAAAAAGTATTTACAATTTCTATTACCAGTATAATTATCCTGATAACTTTCAAAATAAAATCAAGACTGACATTGCAAGCCAATAATGGAAGAGCAAAAACCGCACATTTCAAACCAATCAAATGGATCAAATCTTTGGAACTCGACAATTTCTTTAATTTACGTCGCCATATTTAACTTTGCGATTGCTTATTGAACTGCTGAAAATTTCAACTCCTGATATTGCTGTGCTTTTTATATGAACTTTTCTGAAAACAATTTCTAGCTTTTTGCTTCTACGAGAAATTATTTCTTCATCTTTATTCTTGGTATTTCTTCTCATCGTTTCCTGTCTTTTCTTAATTCTTAAGATGGGTTCCTGCAGCTGGTTGCGCGATCTCCTGTAAGTTAATATCTCTACGCCTTCTAAATTTCTTTTTTTTAAATAGGTTGAATGTATACGCTGGGCATAACTTAAATTTTATATTCATTATGTCAAAAATCTACACATAAAAAACGAGTACACTGAAAGTTTACGACTCGGCCAACATGAAATAAAAAGTTAAAATAAAATTTCCATAAATAATATGGCTTGAATATGGAAAAAAATTGAAAAGAAACTTCTCCCATTTAAATAAGCGCTAAAACCTCGAATTTGCCATATTTTTCATGAAATAAAACACAATATATGAATTTCATTACACAATCAACAGAAAAATAGTACGGATTGAAAATCCTTATCACAATTAAATAGAGTCTCAGAATTATAACTAAAAAAATTCGGTGTAAACAGCATATTTCAAATTAAAAAAATTGTTGTTGTAAATTATTTTATTTTTAAAACTTGTCATTTTACGTTACAAATTTAAAATAAGACAAAAACATTTAAATGTTTAGTACAATTTTATCATAAAATCATATATTGCATCATAAAATATTGTAATTAAAAGTAGCAAAATTTTATTGTTAAAAAAACTTTGTCAAAGTTCAGCCAAACATTTCAAAAATAAAAATGTTTGAGATACTAAACCTTCAATCCTCAAAACAGATGAATATTGAAGCTGGCTGTCATTTTTCTTAAAAACTAAATCCAAAATAACTAATTCCCATCTCACGTGATATTTTAAATGAATGGATACGTGAAAGGATTTCTGACTTCAGTTTACGATAAAAATTTCAAAATGAAGCCGCGATCATTTCTTACTAGTACAGAATTAAAGGAAAGTGTGCAATATCTTTATAAATGCGTTGCAATTAAAATTATTTAATGTTTTTCAAATACAAAACAACCACGAACAGATCCTATGAGATAAAATATCAGGCATAGAAATAAGCATTTAATGTAATCATTTTTTTAATCAAGGAAAGAAACTTTTTCTTACTAGAAAGGTATTATATTGAACACTTAAAGTTTTTATTGAATACTTCTTCCAGAATGTAATGATTATAAAATATTTGGTTTCCTAAAACTCCATTATTTTTGGAAGCGTTTTTGTTTAGTCACTTCATTGTACATTCACTCTCTTCACTAAAATCTGCTGTATTATATGTAAAGCGTTTCCCAAATTCCAGACTTTCTAAAATACATTAACAAATGGTTGGGTGGGTTGGTTATAACGGCTAAAGTACCAGAATTGTTCAAGCTGTTTAACATTAAGAATAATTTATTTACATAAAACCTACTAAATACAATTAACGTAGGTGACTTAAAAATACTTTAGAAACCAATTTCAGTAATAATTGAGGAACAGTTACACTCTACGTTGATGAGCGATGGCAACGGCCTTGGCAATTTTTTTGGCGCACTTCTAAAGTCGCTAAAGAAATAATTATTTCCTAACACATTTCAGAACGTTTTAAGAAGTATATTTAAAAAAAACTTTCACAAAAAGTAGTAAGCTTAAGCACATATCAAAACACATTTGTGAACCAGCAAAGAAACTAAGTTACGAATGTTGGGTAAGAATACCCTGAAACTTATCAATTACACTAAATACAGTGGGCATGTTGAAAAAGAAAAAGATTTACAAAAGAAAAAGCAAGAAATAATACAACTTGAGGTGGAGTGGTCGTTCACGGTAAGACGTTAGTCGCCAACTAATTTTTGTCGCCAAATCAAGATGGCGGCCGAATTCCGTAACATCAGATAGGGTTGCCACAACAAAAACGGCAGATATGAAGAAAATCCGCATAAGGTGAAAGTTACCATATTTGGCGACAAATCTCCTTCTTACCGTGAACGACCACTCCACCCAACTTGATACCGTCAGAACTCTTTCTTAAAAAAAAAAAACCAAAAAAAAAACGAAAATAGTCAAAAAAACAAAACTTTTAATCCATTCGTGAAAACTATTATAGAAAAATAAAAATTCCACAACTGTCAAAATACAAATAAATGGACCAATGGTATCACAGAAAACGATTTAAAAGGGCCAATGCAGTCAACGGATATTTTAAAAACAAAATAACCAATGGGAGGAAAGAAAAAATTTCAAACGAATCAATGAAATCAAACGACTTTAACGGAAGAACTTTTTGGAAGAACTTTCTAGAGTATAAAAATTGAAAACCGTTGATGACCGTTGAAAAAAAGATGGGTTGACTTAATTTATCGTAACTCGCTACTAGAAGTGCGCCAAAAAAATCGCCAGGCCGTTGCCATCATTCATAAACGTAGAATGCAGCTGTACCAAAAATAGTTTAGTAAACCAATTTCAGTAGTAATTGATAAGGATCGACCAGTTGGTAACTAAGATATGTTGAAACGAAAAGAAAATCTGGACTAGGGCACAACACCATTGATATTAAGGACGAAAAACTGGAGAAATAGTAAACTTCAAGTTTTGTAGTAGAGATGAACAGAAAGCATTATCCAGATTTAAAACGGGTCACACCAAAGCTATGAAATATATGACAGAAGATGTGATTTAACAGTTGTGACAGTCATGGGCTAGACCTGACCACCTAATGCAGTATATCCGGATGTCATGAGAGGACATTCATCATGATCCGATACATCTTTGGGACATTTTCCTCGGGACATCGCGGAACTTGACTAATCTTTATTCCTTGATAAGGCGTGCTGGATATGAAACACCAAATCGGCTTCGTCCTATTGCCATCGAAATCATGACATTCACACTAAAAACTAAAATAGTTAGGGTAGGTGTTCCAAATATCGCCTACCCTAACTATTTCTCTGTATTTCAACCTCCTGGGTAGGGAAATCAAGCTGTAAACTAAATGAATATCACTAGGAACTATTCTCCTTTGGTTTCCAGAGATCACATAACTTCTTTACTTACGTCAGTTCAAGTTAACTAGTAAAACTTAAAAAAGTTTCCGAAGATAATTTTCAAGAGCAGGTTCCTAAGATCACCTGTTACTATTACCACCCATCATAGCAAAATGAGGAGCTACTATTAAAAACGAGTTGCTAGTAGAGCATACCTACCTTTAGTATTTAATGTACTTTCAAGTCATATAAGCGAAGTTATGATTTGGAAGCACTTACCTGGATAGTCCTTGAATGGATTGGAGACAAAAATTGCGTAAATCACAGCCTCAAATACTTCAGATGCAATAGTGTAGTTGATATAACTTATTGGAAACTTGCCGGTGACGCTACATGTGGCAAAACCCTATTCCGTCAATGTAAGTACATAAACTCATAGATGTCGTGCAAAGTAGTTTGGAAACACGAGTAGGCGATATTAGGCACAGGTGCGATATTTGGAGCACCTACCCTACAGTTGCCGGTATGATAAATCGCAGAAGTAGTATCATCGACAGTGGAATTCTTTTCATGAAAAGTATCACATTGCATGTATATTTGACTTCCAATCCTTTCATTCTAGGCGTCGTTGCTGTTGCTGCCACGCTGAGGACGTGGACAGCCTGAGCAGCTTCTGGGACCTTCCTGCCAGCTCCGTGCCACCGTTCGACGACCCGTTCTGGGAATGGGACCGTCGCCGGAACACCTGGTTTACATTGCACATGTAAACTACGAATCAGGTGAGTTTTCGTTACCTTTCTCTCGCGCATGCATTTGCATTTAAAAATTTTCCTTTCGTTCCACATAGATGTACATGGGCTTAAAACACTTGTATATGGGATGGATGTGTCTTTATGTTGCATACCCAGCGTGGTGAGAATCAATTAATCATACTACTCATCAAAAACAAAACCGCATCTAGATTGTATTGTGGAGATGCGCACGACGGATACTTTCGCAGATCCATATGGTGCTTTACTTTCGTCTCGATTGATTCTCAAATAGCAGCAAATGGAGAGATTGAGCTCCTGGGAAAAGAATGGTTTGGTGTTCTTTGCGGTTGAAATTTAAAGTGACTGGGAAGGACGTCATAGAACTTTCGACTGCAATATCTCCGGATAGTCATGTTCTATCGAAAATAAACATTTTAGTTTTGTACAAAAAATTGTGAGTAGGCTTACCGATCGGTAGATTTCATCCACCTTCTATTGGATATAAGAATTTAAAGAAGGAATTCAGATGAACCATATGGGAAGGTTAACTGTGGAGGAATTATCATTATTTAATGCTTAATATGTGGACTGCCACGTATCTTGTACACGAGTAGAATTGGTTTTATACTCAACAGTTCACAAATTCATTGTTCACCTTGTTTTGAATCTCCTTCAAACCTGACCTCTTAGAATCAGATTCGGAAAGGCGACTCACTGATAGTTTTAATTTTTCCTTATTTATCTCATGCCTTGTCAAATGTTCGGATTACCTGAGTCTATATTTTCTATAAACGTATGAAAATAGTGTCCTTGTGTGGTTTTCGTGCCCTACATCTACACGGCACTGCGAGGACCCTGTTACTTAATTTAAAGTATTTCCTGTTTCTATTTTTTTCATAGGTGAAGTTTTACAACACATTTTTCCCATGGACTGAAACTCAATACCTACAATCCCAGAGTGACAGACTTCTTCAAATGGTTAACACCAGCCACCAAATTGACAGTGACACATCACCGATAATCTCAAAGGGACAGACTTCTCAAGTGGTTAACATCATCCACCTCATGGACAGTGACCCATCACCGATAATACCAAAGTGACAGACTTATCAAATGGTTACATTAGCCACCTCATGGACAGTGACACATCATCGATGATAACAAAGTGAAAGACTTCTAAAGTGCGTAACATCAGCCACCTCATGGACAGTAACACATCACCCATGATACCCAAGTGAAAGCCTTTAAAGTGATTAACATCAGCTAACTCATGGACAGTGACACTTCATTCATGCTCTCAAAGTGAAAGACTCTCAAGTGGTTAACATCAGCCACATATATACGGAATTCGACAACTGTGACCATTTTTATGACTTTATAAAGCGTGACTACCATCATTCACGCTTGTAGACGGAGGGGGACTGGCTACGTGAAAGCTGCGGAAAATTTATCATGTACCGGCCATATTTGAATGGCTATCAGGCTTACAACCTTTTCCCTAGCTTCAAAAACATTGTTACAACGGGGTCCTTTCTAGTATATTATTTTCTCAAAACTACATTTGCTACAATTAATTAAAAAGCTTATTTTCCTTAGGTTAGGAAACTCTTACTCCTGCAGTCAGACCAACTCCAAAATCTAGAAAATGTATAACTTTTCAATTCACTAAAAAAGACCCGGTCTGGCTATTCTGAGGTCCTTCTATATTCGGCAAAAAAATCCTCCAGAGTAAACAAATAGCTATACATCAGAGAAAGGAAAGTAACACAACAGCAGGCAAGACTATACTTTGAAGAAATGTTTTATATTTCTCCAATCACACAACGTAAATAAAAATCGAAGTAAAGATTAAGGTTATATTTTAAGATAATGACCGTTACATAAAGAAAAATTTCACAGTAAATTTTGTAAGCCAGTCCCTTTGTTATATCCTGATATTTTTACTTCTTAATTAATAACTATTTTTCTCTTTCAGGGTTTTCAAGAATAAACATCAGCAGTCATTATACATGAAGCGAGTGTGTAGTTATAAAGAAGGTGTTTCCAATACTATGTCAATTTTAGTTTCCCCAATCTGCACTTTGACCATCTCGCCTAATTTTCCACAACCATTCATATTTCTTCCAGTTCTCTTTTTATCTATTTTTCTACCAAATTGTCCTACCTTTTCTGGTCTTCGACAACCCATCAAATTGTATCAAATTAGACTATCTTTATAAAATATCATTCAATTACCTCTGTTCCACCATTTTTAATTTTTGTGAGATCTTATGATAGGGTTTCCTGCAAATTTCGAATTGTATAGAGTGAACGATATGGTATACAGCATGAATTTCAGTATATTTTCCGTTTCATTTATCGAATTTAATATCGCGACCTTATTTTATAAAATATATCAAAACTTTGAGACGTATTTCTACCAAATCTTTGATTTTGAAACCTTGTTCATCTAATTTTATCGATCTATCCAATCTATCTCCATTAAGATAAACTGCATGTGTGTTATTAGGAGCATAAATAATATTCCTTTTTCCCTTATAGAGTGCATTCTTTTAACGTTAATTTATTTTAGATGAGATTACACTAGCCTGGTTACCTGAAACGAACTTGTATAATCTAAGCATCCACACGACTAAATAGAGACAAAGACATTGGAGACATTTATATTAATGGGTTAGTTTTCCATTCAGGACATTTATTTTAGTTTTTAGAACACATTTTTTTGCAAAAGCTTGGGGGACAGTTAAAATTCTTTTTAAAATGTTGTATGAAGTTATATAAACCAAGATTTGGGTGGGGGAGAGGAGCGACTGACAGCTCCTCGGGGGTTGCTCTACAGTACCGGGAGTGTGGAGCAACCCTTTGGGGAACGAAAGTAGCCCACCTCCACGTGGTGTTCCCCGGGCAACGACGAGAGCGTACACTCGGCGGCAAAGAGGCTACTGAAAAGGTCAAAGACAGGATTGAATTTGAACACAAATTTGAGAATCGAAAACATTTTAGGTTTCATTGGAGCAGTCAACAGGTTGCTTTCGAGGCCGACTTCCCCAAAAGTGTAGGTTTCTCATTTACCTCTACTATATTTAATTTTTAAATTACGTATTTAAAATTGCATAGAAATAAGTTAAACTGTATTTAAAGGTATTTCTCACAAGGGATTGTTACACTACTTTATTGTTATAAGCATCATTATTTTAATAAACAGTTTTCAAAAAATATAAATTAAAATTAAAAATTCTGTTTTATTGAGTTTATTTGTATGATGCACTTTACAGAAATTTTCGATAGATAGTATATGTATTGTTTAGTTGCTGTACTGGATCCCACGCGATGATACGAAGAGAGGTAGGTGCAAAGAGACAACGAAAGAGCGTTCAGATGACGCCATCATAATGTGCGCAGTGAGCGTCAAAAATTATGTGGTGAATTCGGCCTAAGCGCGGGCGGTGAAATTAGTATAATTCTAGACAGCGACCTGATAACATGGACCGAAAAGTAATCTATCGAACGGGTGCGAAATGCAGCGCCCGAGGCGGGTAATTAGTGTGTGTTCATGGTAATTTTTTTTGGCGAGTTATCGCTATTTCATCAACTATTACATTTCATTAGTTATCGCTTTTTTGGCAAATACTTTGGCGCAATTTTTGGCTTTGGCTTCTTTGAGACGTTTTCTCATGGAAGTCATTAGTGAGTCATATTTTCCCCGTCTTTCGAAATACGAAGAATTGCTGGGGAGTGGGGACGCCATCGGGGTCTTCTATAAACCTTGCATCGGGGTAGTGTTACGTCATTTTTTTTTGTAGAATGGTGTGGGTTCATGTGTTAAAAAGGAGAAACTGTGCAGATCTCCATTTTTTTTTTAATTGTTGAGTGGACAAAATGCTACAACCCACCTGATTAAGCAAAATACAAAACCCACTTTGCTCAGAATAAATGCTGACAAAACTGGCTTAATTTTGATTGTTAGGTGTCCAAAAACTTTCTTGTTTTAAACTTGCAATTCCTTTTTTTTTTATTTCAAAGATAAATTTATATGAAGGGAAAAACACTAAAACCTTTTTTTTGCAAGAAGCAGTGACAGCAGAATTTTTTCACGGGTTTGAAAACAGGAATATTTCCAGCTCTCGTAAGATTTTTGACTGATAAGAAAGAAAAATTTTATCAAGTGTTTTTCGGACAAATAAAACTGTTTGAACTTTTAAAATTCAATCATAGTGGGTGTATCGTTTTCGAAACTATTTTGTATTGCATTGAATTTGAACTATTTAAAATTGTCTTCACATACTTGGAATTGCATTATTTACTGAGATAAAATTAATAAATATGTCGAAAATTCATTTACTGGTGTATTCGCGTTTTGTAATTACATTTAGAATTGATGAATTAGTACTGACAATTTCAAATGTCGTGTTTCTCAAAATTTGCATAACATTAGCGTTAGCTGGTCATATAACAAATATTTCAAACGTTATTAACTATAATTATTTATAAGTTTTGAGTTTAAACTCAGGAATTTTAGCATAAAATAGGTAAATTTAATGCATCAAAAGTTGGGGTTTTAATATTTCATACACATTTTCCACAAATATAACTAATTACGGAGATAGTCATTTTTCAGACTGAAATGATCAAACCTCCATTGATTGAAAAATGGACTAAGAGGTCGGATAATTAATTTTTATGACGTTTTAAATTTATTCAAATTGTTTTCGCAAATTCCGAGATTTAATGTCCAGTGTAAAATGTATTTCAATTTCCAATGTATATTTACATAGTATAAATTAATAAATATCTTTATTTTCAGGTGACCTTGAGCGAACAATATTTATTGATAATTTAAATATTTGCCTTTATCATAAAAATAATTTATCTAGTCAACATAAAAAGCACCTATTCTTGACCTAGGAGTGGCAATGGAGTCCTGATCAGATTGTAAAGATTCATCGAGTCCAAGAATGTCTTTTTGTGATTTATTTTCGGACATCAAACAAACAGTACAAACGGTACAACACAACACAACAAACGATAATATTAAGCTGAGATACATAAATTCAAGTTTCAAGAAAAAGGAGGGAGCTCATCAAGAAAGCTCACACCCGAAGCCGTGCCATTCAGGAAGTTTTTGAAATTGTTTTTTAATCGCATTACTTTACGAACGATCACGTGGTCTCACCGAGAGTGTCAGCAAGAAGCTCTCAACAACACCCACGTGGTACATTCCTATTCTCAACACAGATACCAACTCTCTAAAATGAGACATAACAAAATAATTAATGAAAAATTAAATAAAAATGCAAAGCATAACGTCGAAGTCGAAAATAAAAGTTATGCATAATCAGGAAATTTAAATGTATTAAACCTGAACCCACATAAATTTAACTTAAATCAAGTTACAAATAATAAAACATCGATAACTTTTTAATAATCTAAAACCACTTCTTAATTGTCTCTATAATCTATATTATAAAACTATTATACATATAAATCAGTTCTCTGTTCTCTATACAAATCTACACCGTTTGACCAATCCACACCAAATTTGCTATACTTGCTCTTTAGACCCCTGCGAATTACATAGGCTACATAATAACCCCCATTATATTTCTCTTGGGCGTGCAGAGAGGCTAAAAACAATTAGAAATCCCCATATTAATAATATTGAGTATTTTAAGATGTCGGATCAAATTTGATACATTCATTCTTTAGAATCCTGCGGGAAACATAGGCTATGTATTAACCCTCGTTCTATTTGTCTTACGACGAGAGGAGGTAAAAACAATTCGTAATCCAAATAGGTAAGTAGTTACATATTTAAAGTAACGTCGAACTGGAGCAATACAACGGGATATTGGCGACGATCCAGGATCAATACCGTAGAGGAAGATGCGAGATATAAATAGGAATAACGTTCAGTATCTATATCACAATTTTATAGTGGTTAAGGTGTTAGCCTCTAGATCAGAAGGTTCCTGGTTCGAATCCGGGTCCGAGTATGGATGTTTGTAAGCGTATGGTGTAGAGGCGGCTGGTGCACCTTAAATCTGTCGTGGCCCGAAAGTCCTTACGTTGGGTTGGCGTGGAAGTTTGGAGAGTGGGGTGCCAGCTCAGGTGTTGCTTCGTCATCTGACCGTGGTTAAAAATTACGAGGTGTTGTCCTTGGATCTTTCCCTTAAGGGACTGATCCCTGACCGTCGTCAATAGCCCGTTGTGTTGCTCTAGTACGACGTTAACTAAAATTACCATTACCATCACATAGTTTGAAAGATGGTAATTTGGTAATTTTAGTTAACGTCGTACTAGAGCAACACAACGGGCTATTGACGACGGTCCGGTATCAGTCCTCTAAGGGAGAGATCCGAGGACAACACCTCGTGACATGTTTGAAAGAACTCCATAGTCTCCATAGTTTGAAAGAACATATGGGACATGTACTCTGAGCTGCAAAGGGTTACTGATGCAGTGAAACTCTAGTTTTCTAAAAGGAATGCTGATGAAAAAGTAGTCAATCTTGGTGTGAAGAATATTATGTTAACCACTTCAATCGCAGAATCTGAACACCGTCTGTAGGATTAATTGGTTGGATCGGAAATTGAATTCGAGGCCACTGGCTTCATCAAAATGGGTCGGTATTTTTCCCATTCAATTGACACCTACATATTTAACGTGCACCAACCCCGATGCACTCTTTACTTTTGTTTTCCCCTATGTCAAGCGATTGGTGACTCAGATGGTCCGTGTCCAGATTCATGTCAAGCTTGGCCTTTTATATCCCGTCGGGAAAAAATAAAACCTTTTTTGACCTTTGATATCCGATCAGAAAAGACAAAAATTTGTCAAAGAATTTTTCTAACCTTTTTGCCCGACGGGCTATAAAAGGTCCAGAAAAAGTTTTCATACCCTTTTATGATTTTGGCTGGTGGCTATACATTAGTTTTCTATAACTTCTGTTTTGCCACAACCCTGTTTCGCGGTTTTACCAGGCATGCGTCTATCCACAAGGGATTTGCTTCGTGAAAGGCGATTGTTCGCTATTCAATGGTGTAGTATTCGTTTTTTCATGATAACATTTAATATGGTTTGAAAATAAGAATCGTTGGAAAACATAGCATGCCTTTTTTATTTGATTTTATTGCTGTATTTAATAAAAAATAGAACATCTTTTGTGCATCATATAAATAGATTATAATTCCTATGCGCTAAGTTCTTGTGTTTAATTAGCGTAGTATAAAGATGTTATTTCGTTATGTTTACACATATTTGAGTATGTATTCAATTCATTGAACGCGATTAACACTCTATTAAGGATATCCTATTTTATTTTAAAATAACCGGTTTGCAACTACAGATTAGTTAGAGGATTTATTCTTTAAAAAAAAATCAGTGTCATCGTAGTTGTTAACCTTTACTCACCATGTGCAGATCCCGTGTGAAATATAACAGGACAACTATACAAACTTGGAAATAATTAACTACAGTATTGTTTGAAAAGTGCATGAGTACGAGTACTAAGGAACATAACTAGAGTTTTTATGAAAAACTGCAAATTAGAGCAACCAAACCGCCGGAAGAGTTCTTAGACCGTGAATGGAAATATTCTACAATTAACTTTAAGTTTAAAAGGGCTTATCACAATTTCCACAGAATACCAAATGTGGCGTAGTGGAAAGTATTTTAATTAAAACAAATTTGATAACAATTTGAAGAGAGGAATAGAAATGAAGCACAGGTTGTATCTATTATTTCGAAAGTATCGACAAGACATATTGCGAGGAGTACTAGAATTTCGAGAGGTTTCCATTGAAGTGTGTGTTGAATTCTTCAGTTATTGGAGTCTTGTTTAGCGATTCATAGAAAATATACGCGTCAATAATCCATAAATAAAATTTTTAAACAATCAATATCAAAACTATATTTATTTCCTTTGTGGAGAATTAGAGATGTAAGCTCCATGCATGAAAAATTGTGACTAAGCAATGGACTGCATGGAAAGTAAAAATTTTCTGATTTCTCTCATTTGCATTAGTATCACTAAGAACTTATTTAACATATATATTGTTCAAAATATATTCTTTAATCATTAGATTCATGTTAAACCATTTGTAGAAAGTATGTGCATTTGTAATAGGCAAATTACATTTTGAAAAAGAGCTTTATTTTAAACAGCATACAACAATAACTCCAAAATATCCCTAAAGAAGGTACTAATAGAAATAAACAAAAAACATTTGCAAACTATTTTTAGATGAATTCAAACATTACATATATGTCTTATTTTTCAAATCAAAAGGAAATTTTATCATGGAGCAAGAGTTAGTACTTTTTACTATTAACACCAGAAAAAGGGAAGTGATCAGTATGACCGCAAATTAATTTGAAAGATGTATAAATATCTTATTCTCCCACCAAGGGCCATGGTAGCCTGTTTGCTAGAGGAGCGGATTAGCAATCAAAAGGTTTGGAGTTCGAAACTAGGACCAACCAAAGGCTTCTTCAGAGGCTTTCCCTTTGGTTTGTTTCTGTTGGGGGACATTCAAATAAGAGAACAGTAAGGTGTGTCATAGTTATCGTGCATTCTCTTGAAAAGAACGTGAGAAAGTGTGAAAACAAAACGCTACACGAAATATAGCATTGGGACAGTCATTTTTTCCAACGAAGAATTTATAACCCAAGTAGTCGAATGACGTCTTTAATGACGTGATTATTTAGTCATAAAATGACTTAAAATTGAAGTCATTTTTTTCGTCGAATGTCCAATTCAAAGACGTCATTTTTGACGTCATAAAATGACGAGATTTTGACGTGATCTAATGACGATCGTTCGTCATAGAATGACGTGATATTGACGAAATCAAATGACTTAATTATGACGTCATTTCATGGCGTTTTTTATACGTGATTAAATGACGTTTTTTATTCGTGATTTTTCACGTTCTCAAATGTCGTGAATTTTACGTTGTTGAATGACATGTTTGTCCCGGCAACTGGTTGGTCATAAATAGCTAAAAATATGCTGACTCAATTCAAATAATTTAAGTTGTATTTTCCCAATTCGTTTGATAAAGTTAGCACATTTTAACTATTTTTAAATAACCAGTGACTAGGACATTACACATCAAATACAAATACTGACGACCAGCTACAGGCTCAAGCCCAACAAGGCTGGTCCTTTGTTTATGAATTCTCCAATTCCCACTGACTATCCAATTGTGTCTTAAATTCGTACACTCCCTTTGAATTAACTATATTTTCTGGCAACGCGTTCCAACTGTCTAATACCCTATTAAAGTAGTAGTTTTTCCTTAAATCCCGATTAAAATGTGTCTTATTCAATTTATACCCATGGCCCCTTGTTCTGTTATCCCTATTGAAATTTAAGCCCTCTGTGTCCCCTTGTTTTACAAACTTGAAAAGCTGAATCAAATCCCCCCTCCTTCTTTCCAGTGTATACATGTTTAGCTTATTTAAACGTTCATTATAGTCGAAATTTGCTAGCCACTTTATTATTTTTGTAGCTCTGTGCTGAACCATTTCAATTGATTCTATGTCCTTTCTCATATATGGAGACCAGAATTGTACAGCATATTCTAGATGTGGATCAATAAATTAAAAAAAAATCTAAAATATAGAATCTTTATTGTGAAAGTTTCGCATTAATTTTCAATTGTGTGCATCAATTGTGTTAATACTTTCTTTTATGCAATCAAAACTAACACAATAAATTAACAATCCTATTATTATGGTTTTCTGCATACAACACCTACATACAATTCTTACTTTTGTAAACATAAAAACTAATACAACATAAAGAAATAATTGAATGTGGCAAAATAGCTGGTGAACAATGAAAATGCGTCAAGCGAGTGAAAAATACAGATCTAAGTCGTCTATTGAGATTAGAAATTTAAATAGTTTTCTTTTAGAGGCCGAATCATTATTGATTTCAACTAAATTACTTGGTAGACTGTTAAATAACCAGGAGCTAAATAAAAGAAATGTTTAGAAAAAATAGTTTTAGAATAGCTTGGAACTATGAATGTTTGGGTCGATCTAGTATTGTAATAATTTATCTTAAAACTACAGATATTTTTGTTTCGGTAAAGGTAAAGCATAATTTTAAAAAACGCATTATGTCAAATAGGTAATAAGTTTAGAATTCTAAAATTTTGAGGAAATGGTTGGTTAGTTAAAATTTTAAACGCTTTCTTTTGGATTGAAACAATTGGATAAAGATTAGTTCTGTATTCATCACCCCAAATGATAGCACCATAATTAATAAGAGAATAGAAATAAGCATAATATACAGATTTCAAAAATGCAGATTAACTTTATTTTTCAGGTGGTGTAATTTCACTAGAACAAAGCAGTTTTTTGCCCAACTCATTGATATGAGTTTTCCATTTAAGATTAGAATCCATGAAAAGCCTAAGTATTTTATATTTTCAACTCGTTGAAGACTATGACACTGACAATTTGAGAAAAAAAGTTTTATACAATTTGAGGTATGCTATTTGATGTGAAATGAAGTACAGATTTTCTTAAACTAAAGTGAATATATACTTTGTTTTTTTAATATTCAAAGTCAAGTCTTAGCACCAAACCAAGTTTCTATTTTAATTAAATCAGATTCAATTTGAGTGTTTATTTCATTAGTATTAGAGTATGAGTATAATAAAACTGAATCATCGGCATAAGTTATTAATTTTCCAAATAAGTCTAATTTACAGAAGTCATAAAGATTTAAAAAAAAAATACTTCCAAAAATTGACCCCTGTGGGACTCCTCGATTAGTTAGTCTGTACACACCGAGTCCTACCTGTTAGATATAATGAAAACCATTTTAATATTTCTCCTCTAAATCCAGCTTTTTCTAATTTATAAATTACTATCTCATGATTTACGTTGTCAAAAGCCTTTTTTATATCCAAAAATATTGCTATTGTTGTTTTACTATTTTCAATACTAGTGTATATAAACTTTGAAAACTCCAAAAGAGCCATTTCATTGGATCGACCTGGTACAAAACCATATTGATTAAGAGCAAAAAACTCATAATAATTTAAGAACTTAAACATCCTTTTATTTAGGATTTTTCCAATAACTTAGAAAATGAAGATAATATTGAGATTAGGCGGTGATTAGAAAGTGTATTTATTTTTCTTCAATGCAATATTGGTAAGCTGACAAAATAATTATCCCTAAAAGGTAGCAATATACATTTGGAAACAATATGCACAAGGGGTATTTTACAGTATTCAGTACCTAGTTTTTTTAGAAGATACATATCAATATTCGAAGACCGAAATGGATACTTAAAATAATCCATTTTCTCAACAAATTTTAAACCAAGAATACATAATTCATTATTTTCAACCAGGAGATTTTGTATTTGAACAACAGATTTGTCCTTTGTTAAACAATAACTATCTTGGGTGCTTCAGCGAATCATTCACCGCTTTTGTAGTGTTATGGCCTGTTACTCTGGAAGCCAAAGAGGTGCACTGAAAAGAGAAAAATGTTGAAGAATAAATTGAATGTAGCCAAATAGGAAGCAGTAATACATCTAATTAGCTATTAAAAATCATTGTCCACGCGCACACATACCAAAACGTCAACAAATCCTTTTTACCTCTTTTTCTACACGGCGAATATCCCCTGTATTTATATTTTCTGGATCAAGCATGGATATATCCTTCAAAAGTTGGACATTTTCTTCATTAACATCTGAACAAAGTCTGAATTTCATTCTATCGGCAATACTTCGAATGAATTGCTTTTGATTTATGGTTACGATTTTGGAATTATGTACCAAGGTGATACCTTGAAATATAAACTTTTCTTTTGCTTCTACAGATATCTGCGTTTCACATGATGTTTTCTAGGTAAAACAAAGCAGTGTTCGTAGTTTTTAATAAAAGGCAGATGACATACGGAATTTCCTGGAAAAACCCGAGTGTATACGACGTATACCCTCCACTATAGCCCTGATTGGAAAGTACTATGTATACAAATTCTAAGATTAGCAAGTGACATTCGTTACATAATTACTATAAAAGCCCCTTAAAAAAGTTAATTCAAAATGAAAAATAATAATTTTGAAGTGAAATCGGTTCGTGGGGTTATTTACCTATTTACCAATCAATGTATTCTAATGCAATAAAACTTATAAAGAATAGATTTATTACTCACGAAAACAGAAAAGTTTTGGGCCTCTTCAAGATGGCTTTCTAGAGTCCGGAATTCTTCTTGAGAAGACACTGGCAGAGTTATGGGCAATTCAATGCCAACTTTGGTAGTCGATAATCTGTTCCTCTCTTCTAAACCCCTAAGATGCTGAAGTATTTGGGAGTTTTGCTGCCTTACTTAACATAAAACTGAAAGAATTTTAGGTTGGTCCACCGAGCCAACCTCCAAAGGGGAGACAATATCTAAACAATAAAAATGCAGTTATGTCAAACTTTTGATTCATAAACAACTTTCTTAAAACTAGATTTATAACCTCAGACCAGGCCTCGAAATAGATTTTTTAATACAGGTGCACCTGTGCAATATATATATATATATATATATATATATATATATATATATATATATATATATATATATATAAAGCTGATGTTACTTTTTGATTGTTTTAATGCTGGTGAAATAGTCAACGGCTTAACACGGGAATATCAAATTCACAAAGCATAAACAAAACAATACATTTTAATTAGGAAAAACAGCTTATTTTAATTATTAGATTTGCCGTCTGGCAAAATATTTTGCTTAAATTAATGACTTCCCAATCATTATTGGGTTTTTTCCCAGAAATGAGGAGTTTATTCAAGCCAGATGGACTCTTGAAGGGTGGCCAATAGCTTCTTTCATTGCCAGGCAATAACCAGTTATTATGGACAATTACCACTGTGCCTTTACTACCAAAATCCGTTAGCTCCTCAGCCACACAATACATGATTTAGTACAGACTGAAAGTAATAAAAATTGTACAAGCAAGCAGTTTTGTTTAAATTTGGCCTCATTTCCCAATCATTATTGGGTTTTTTCCCAGAAATGAGGAGTTTATTCAAGCCAGATGGACTCTTGAAGGGTGGCCAATAGCTTCTTTCATTGCCAGGCAATAACCAGTTATGGACAATTACCACTGTGCCTTTACTACCAAAATCCGTTAGCTCCTCAGCCACACAATACATGATTTAGTACAGACTGAAAGTAATAAAAATTGTACAAGCAAGCAGTTTTGTTTAAATTTGGCACAGCTTTAGTAATGATTTTGAAAAATTGCATTAATATAAAAAATGAACCATCACTCAGAAGAAAAAATGCTCGTTGAGATTATTAAGATTTTATTTCCAATTTATCAAAACACATCGCACTTGCGCAATAGTACTTAAGTACCCATTTTGAGAATAAAATTTTTAACTAAGAATCCTAAACAGTTAAAAGTTACAACCAAATGACAATATCGCTTTAAATAAACATAAGATTAAGACAAATAAGCTTCGAGAAGGCATCGAGAAGTTCCGATAATATTATATCGGAGCTTCCCTCATATTAGGCTTAGTAGCTACTATACTAATGCAAATTTCCCAACCATTGGAAACTACAGCTAAGTAAGAGCAAAAATAAGAATGTACAAGTCAACAGAAGAATGGTAATAAGACTTCTAAAAATGTAATTAGTGATAAATATAATCCTTACCTAAAATACGAATTTCCAAATTTATGACCACCAACTCCACGACACGGAATCCGGAATCAAATCAAACTGAAACTGGCGCCAGGGCCAGGTGTTCCGATGCCGAACGATGTTGAATTTCTACTTTTTCTACAAAAAGCTTCCACGGCGTTTTTGAACTTGGACCTTCGTTTCCGTACTGATAAGGCACGAAAAAGGAAAAAAAAAACGGTCTCCAACAATAAGTAATCAATTATGAAAAAGGACGTAGATGAAATTAAAATGTGGTGATTCAAAGACGTCATTTATGATGACGCAAAAATACCCAAATTAATGACGTCTAAAATATCACGTCATTCCACATGACGCGAATATGACCAAAATGAGGAGGTCTTAAAAATCACGTCATTTTTAGTGACCAAAAAATGACGTATATTTTTAGTTACTAAATGACGTCTTTTTTTGTGACACGATAATGACGTCGCAGTTGACGTGATTTTTTCTCATAAGACGTCATGTTGAAAAAGATGACCTGTTTTTCACGTGATAAATCACGTCACCTTACTACTTGGGAAGAAAACTGGCTCTATTTTGTTTTGAAATAATAAAATTCCTGTGTTCACACCCTGTGTTTCAACACTGTTCCGAAATATTACGAACAATAATATTCTGCCGAGTAGTATATAATGGGTTAAATGATCAGATGTTCATTAATGTTGCACTTCCATTATGATTACCTGAACCAAAAGAAATTCATTATTGATGACATATGAAATGATCACCAAAAACAAACATCATTTAATTATCAAGAAACATAACAGTTGTTTTGATGAAAAGTTAACAATGTGAATTTATAATCATGGTGCAAGGAAATTCTTTACAGGCTCAGGTGAATTGTTTCTGAATTTGTATAATCTTTTACAAGCCATCTCGTAACTAAAGGAAATTTATTATTCATAAGTACAATGATACAAAGGCTCTGAATTTTTCTTTTTCAGGATGCAACTCCATTCTGTTTACCCTTATCCTGAAAGAGAAAAATTAATTATGTTTCCTCTTACATAAAAATATAACGATACAAACTTTTCCAACAGAATCCTAAAAACAAGAATTGTTTCTTTCTATACACTGATTTTTTTAATAATTACCCTCAAGTAGTTGCCATGCTTTTCACCTACATGAATCTTGAATGGCTACATCTCGAATTTCTCACTTTTATGAATGTTTGAGGTTACTTTAAAATCATTCGTATTCATTTGCTACTTCTGTGAAATATTTCTTGACAATTTAATCCAACAATCTTGACCTCATTACATCTTATAATCATCACAATGCAAATGATTTTCATAGCTTAAAATCGCTACATATCGAATTTTCCACTTAAATTCTTAGCAGTAGCTAGCCTTAAGAATAGGCAAGGCTACTGTATCCATACTTATTTGAAATATTTCTTAACAAAACAATTTTTTTTTATTCAATAAAGTCTTGAAGTTTAATTACATCTCATGATCTTGCAAATGCAAATTATTGAAGTAAATTTTTACAACCAAAAGCTGTCTTGTCAACATTTAATGAAACTAATTTATTGCTAGATGGGTGTAATCAGTAGCTACAGAGTTTAATTCTATCTGTCTGGTTAAAGTTAATATGGCATGAAATTAATCAATCTTCCAGAAGATTTAAAGCTTTACAGATTTGATTTTTCTGTAATTGAATGGAATTTTTGTAATTTTGAGCAGAAGTTGTATTGCGGGGTTCATAGAAATCAAATTTTTTCAACCAATAGAACCCAGATTATTTTCATTTAAAGGTATAAGGTGTAAATAAATATTCACTATGGGCAAATTGTTCTCCAGTCAATTGAGATAATATTTCATCAGTCTTATAGATATAATCCGTTTCTAAGCTCGTGGCAGCTGAAGAATTCGTACCACAAAAATCATTAAAAATCCATCAATAACACTGTCGAGAAAATTAGAAATTCCTCAATCCTGGAATGCTTTGACAAAACAGTGATCCTACCTCCAGGGTTCTTACTGCTGAAAGTTGGAAGGCTATATTGAGCACTTGGAAGTTTAGTGAAAAAAAGTGAACTTGTGATCCAAGCCTCATCAAGAGAATGAATATGGAAACAACGTTACACATTTAATAATATTTTATGTACAACATTATGGAGATTAATACCTGCATTGAACAGAACCTTCTGTAACAATTGTAGAATTCAGTTCAACAGCCTTGGGCTCAGGTAGATCAACAGGTTGAATTAAACTCTCAGATGAAGAATTGAGAGATGGAAACTGAGCAGCAGGTAAGTCATGGAAAACCTGTTGCTTTTCGTCATCAAGCTTGCCTGCTTCTTTTAGCACTGCAACAAAGAGTTAAATGCTAGATGAAAGTTTACTTTCCTGTTAAAAATGAAGGCCCTTCCTTGCCATACTACCTTTCCAAGTGACTGGGATCTACAAAAACAATTATTTTGCTTCTTTTGGCAGTAGAAAAACAGCCTGTGGTTTAGAAGATAATTTTTTGTGTTCACTTTATGCAGAAAACGTCTCTGTTTGTTTTTCAAGGGAGAGATAGTTATCGCGAGACAATATGGCTGAAATCACAATGCACGTCTCTTGGTTACAGTTTATTATGTTTTGCAACAGGTTCTCAAATTTTGAGAAGAATTTCTAAAGGCAATCATAGATGCTATTGGTACCTACATGAACCAGAATCAAGTCACGATTCTTTAAAGATGAAACCTTATTCGTTACACGTTCAATGGTGATTCCTGGAAAAGCTAGAACATGTATTACATTACCATGTAATTGTGATGGTAAATACTGATCTACGTATTTGACCATCGAATCCACACCAATAATTAAATACTTCATAGTTGCACTACAATTTTTTGGACAATTTACAGACAGGAAGAGCAATTAAGAGAAGGGCAGAGAAACTTGTCAAAGAAAACAATCAAAAAAGACTGCAGCACAAATGCAATCACTCAATTTTTAAAATGCAAAATGAACTCATAAAATAATTCAACAAAGAGTAAAAATCACGAAAGCGGACAATGGAAACACAACGAGCGAAAAGCAAACAGTAAAAAATATTTGAGAACTGACATACACAAGAAATACAAAAATGAATATCACAAACAAAATAACTTTTAAAATAACAAAATATATTGTGTAAGAAAAAGGATAAACGATTCCAGGCAAGCTTCTCGATATCAAGAAACGTAATCAAATCCACAGACAGGCACCGAGCCTTCCTAAGCGACTGGCGTGATTTTCCACTACAATGCATTCCAAACTTGGCTTAAACTGAGTTGGCTCCCATGCCAAAAAAGTTTTTGAGCCAAAACGGCGAAATCTATAGCAACCTCCGAAATTCTGTAGCAACCTAGTGTGCCCCTAGGCGCTGCATTTCGCACCCAAAAGAAACTTTCGACCGAAAAGTGTCATTAGTTTTGTTCATACAAGATCTATCGATATGTTTTTTTTTCACAATGGCGGGCACTGGACTCCTATCCTTAGCCAATACAAGGCCAGAAGTGATGGTCCCTTGTGAAGGGGCCCCAGTGGGAGGACCATCATTGCCCCTAACAAAGGACAGCATAATTTACATCCATGCCCTGTTCCCAGATCTGAACCAGAAACCTTCAAATCCAGAGGCCTACACCTTAACCACTAGACCGGTATCGATATATGTAATATTATTTTGAGAAAAGGTGATTCATGCATGTGATAAATCGTGAAATAGGTGAGAACGTTGTTCAAATTTCTGGAATGTCTCAATATCTTAATTTAAAGAAGGTTTAACCTTCTTTAAATTAAGATATTAAGACATTCCAGAAATTGGAACGTAAACGAACACGTAAAAATGAGTCAAAAGGAATTCAACAAACCCAAAATTTCAAAGGCAGAGCGAAAGGGAACTGAGATAACAAGGTCTCTTACACAGAAAAGAAATGAATGTAAATTTAAACTCGATCATTTCAAACATCCACCCAACATGCAGGCGAAGCAATCGCAGGGCTGTGAGTTCAAAACTCGGTCCAACCAGAAACCGTGGTGTACATGGGGACTGTTGCACATTCAATCTGGGGTAGCCTCAAACGTCCTCCCGTTGTTCGCGTGGAAGTTTGGAGAGTGGCGTGCCAGCTCAGGTGTTTACTTCATCATCTGATCGTGGTTCAAAATTGCTTGATGTTGTGCTGGGTTCTTTCCCTTATGGATGATTCCACACCGTCAGCAATAGCCCTTTGTGTGGCTCCAGTGTAACGTTAAATATTTGCAATTACCATTACCACCGTTATGCGTGAGACGTATTAGATGCCCAAAAGACCCTCACAATCCCGACGATTTTTAAGCCATAATCCTAGCTCGGTTTATTACAAATTGCATCACTGAAAATGAACTGATCTGAAGTGTTAGTAGTACAATTTAAGTCATTAGAATCCTTTACTTTTTCCTTCCACCCAAATCAAAACCTTCAACTCTAATGCCTACTGCTTCTATTTACAAATACGACATCAACATGCCCTGTCAAGTCAAATCCTCGACGTCTTCTTGATGTATCAGGCTTCTAGAATGACTTTGACATTCTTGAAGTCATTTTCTCTCCCTAGTCTCTTCTAGAGGCTTGTCTAAGGTGAGAACTGCTTTTTTTTTTTTGCCTAATTAGTAGAGACCGGATATTTATGCAGTAAACACTGCCAAAATATGCCATAAAATATGCAGTTAAAAATGCTAAAATATGAAAGTAATATGCAGTACAAAATGACGAAATATTCAAAATATGCAGTAAAACATGTCAAAATATGCATTTTTATGCACTACAAATTAAAATTGAAAATGAAAAAGACTCTATTTGAAGAACCACTATAGGAAAGGAACAAAATGAAAAAGTCATCTATAGACATCAAGTTTCAAATACAGATGCACATTCATTGCTTTTACATAGCACATAATTCTCATTACAGTATTATTAATAAACTACTAATAGATTAAAAAGTCTTTAAAATCAAAGAAATAATACAGGGGTTGAACAAAATAATCTGAACACTTGTGAAAAAATAGCACTCGAAAGAAACCTCTCGTATACTTAAGATCTCGTTTAAGGTCCCACATGTCATGTGTAAGTTCCTGGTTTTTCTATCAATTGGCGGACAAAAAGCTAAAGGACAAAATCCAGGTCCTCGTGTAAAACATGTGGTGATGTCATTAAAGGAAACACATCGAAAAAAATAGCACAAAATTTTGTCGCATGCGTATGAATACAAAAAAAGGCTCATTTACAGAAAAAAATAGCTGTAGAAAAAGAGAAGGTGTAGCTTTTCAGTGGTGGTTTATTTAAAAATAGTACTGATCCAATAACATTTTTTTTTCAGTTCATTTAACAAGAAATGAATAATTTTCAGTGAATTATCACAAATCACTAAGTTGTCATCAGAGTTAAAACTAGCTTATATATATGTATATATATATATATATATATATATATATATATATATATATATATATACCAGCTTACTGTAAAAACTCTTGTTTTGATAAATGTCTTAACGTAATAGAAATTACTAAAAAAAATAGTACTAGCAAAAAGTAAGTTCTTTTCGTTAACTTTTGTTGTATTTTGTACTTAAAATGCAATTATCTCAAAATCAGTTTTTTGCAATTTTGCCAAAGTTCAAAGTACTAAGGCTTTTTGATAAATGCACTTAGAGTTAAACTGTTTACAATTTTTAGGTCTTGAATAACTATTTAATAGACATAGGGAGAGCTTTTTGTATGAATAGTTCAGAAAAATTTATGAACAAAAAATTTGATATTTTTATAGAAATTTAACACATAGCAAGTAAAATATTTTTTTTAATGAAAACTCGTAAATAATTTTTTTTAATCTCTCCCTAGGTCTTTTGTATATACTATAACAATACTGTAAAAATTTATTTCACCAAAAATATTGAAAAATAACAGATTGAATTGCAAATAAAAACAATTTTTTTTTATAGATTATTGCTTTAAATATGTGCTCAATTAATGTTGTGTAGCACAAAAACATCCTGCATAGCTTTAGCCAAAATTTCTTCCTCAGTAGGTCATCAACATATAGCACTACTAGAAGGCTCCGCCCCTGCTCGTCAACCCCCGTGTACCACTGTCACTGTGCCTGTTTCAGTTTTTAAAGACTTTTAAAAATTTGCAAACACGACTATTGTTGTCGTCGTAGCCCATGGGTTGTACCATAAATAAGATATCATCGAGTTCACCATTCAAAACAGTCTTTACATCTAGTGCATAGATCTTCATTTTTCAATGGAGAACAATGACAAAAACCAGTCATAGTGATGCCATACTGATGGTAGTAGCGTAGGTGATGCCAGGTTTCTGCTCGAAACCACGAGCCACCAATCTTGCTTTAATCACATTATTCTTATTGGATCTGGAATTTCTTCTTGGTCTGGCAATGTTTCCCACAGCCTCTTCAATGTCTATAGCCTCATAATAATCCTCCTCTGAACTGCAATAGAATGAAATATCAGTTACTGAAACTTTTAAAAATGTAAGCATACTTTGTTGCATTGTGATAAATTTAAAGATAACCTTGTAAACATGATTACATGTTATTTCTTCTAAAAACATTTTCCGAGACTATATACTAAAAAGATTTTAATACAAGAGAGTGTGAAAAGTATTATTTTTTAATATTAAAAATTTTCGTAAGATTTAACAAGTAAAAAACTATTAAGTTGAACAAAGATGATCCTTGTCATAACTAAACTTCTTTAAAAAGAAAGAAATAGGTAGTAAAATTATGTATAGTTTTGTTCCATCACACACACACACACACTGAATATAAGCAGCCAATTTTTCGTAAAGTTATAAATCTTAAATGAAAACAGTTAGGACAAAAAGTATATATTTGGTACACTCAAATTTATGATTTATCAATTTTTAGAAGAAAAATTTGGTGTAAACTAATTATTTAGCATGAATAATATTCACAATACTTCACCTTTTGAAGTTAGTTTTTTTAATGAAATGAATCAAATCACACAAAACTTGAAAAGAACAAGCAGTTTTACCCATGGTCACAATTTTAAAGCTTCACATCTCAAATGTATTTATTGATTTTTTTTAATGTCAGAAACATTTCGTATAGTCTTTATATAAAACAAAACTCGGTTAAAATTTTAAATGTTATGTTATGCTTGAACAATATATTTAAACCTACTTTGAAAATGTCCCACAAATATTAATAATTAATGCAAACAGAACTCTGCTAACATACTAATAACTCTTACTTTCCAAAACAAAATAATCTATAACAATAAAAGATGAAAATAGCATTGCACAAAATCGAATGTGACTTGAGAATTTGATACAGTAAACGATGAATAATTATACACATTAAAAAATAGTATACTGACAATATAACAAACTACAAACACGGGCTAAAACTTCATCAACGGAACAAATGAATATGTTTAATTATTCGTATTTAAATATTATTAACATTACAAAATAATGTACAGAAATATCCTTATCTTATAGGACTTGCACTTTTAGGGATGACTGCTCTTATTCACTGCTAGATGCTAGATTCGGCGAAAAATCGCCGCGGTTTCTTAGGCTGCATCTCACCCGTTTTTTCTTACGTGCCATTTTTTTTTCCGAAGGAAAATATTAAAAAAAATTATATGCAGAGTAACATGCGTGTTCCTGTGTGCTTTCTTGTCATATAATGGCGGCTAGCAGCAACCCAAACAACGAACACGTGACCAAGCATAGCTTCAGCTCAAAAATAAATATAGGCCAACATCAGCTCAACATCGTTTTTTGGATATTGTTTTCACGATGTCGCCAAATATCAGAAAGAATTGCGTAATGTTTTAACTATAAAAAAAATGGGTAAGACAACATGGTGTCATCATTTACAGTATTATTACATGATTATAATGTTATTAAAAGCGTTATTTACAGTCTTTCCACGTTTTATAAAACTAAACGATATCTGCCAATATCAACAGATATCGTAATTCCGACATTCACAACATTGGCCAATGTTGCTGTGCTACCTGGTGTGTCCAGGCTCTCTCTTCGATGCATAGCCAGTTAACTCACACTTATGAGTCACAGTATATTATTTTCCCTAGCGGATATTTCAGAGCATTGTTGTGACCACACACAAATCTTGAGATTGCTGCCTGTTTACATAACTTGAAGTTGGCAATTAAAACTTAAAGCTAATATTCAATAAATACATTTTTTTTTTTACAGTTAGTGGGTGCTTGCCAATCCCCGGTGTTTTTTAGGCAATCGCATTTGGTTTGCTTCGCAAGTCAACACTCCTTTCGCAAGTCTTTTGAGGGTCAGTTGTGAATGTGTTTTAGTAGCCGCAGCGGAAAAAAAAAACCCTTCTCCATCTTGTTCCGTATTTAATTTGAACAAACCATATTAATTTCGTAATGTTCCGATGCGTACTTTCTCATGAAATAGTCCGAGAATAAATCGCGTTTTCAATCCTGCGCCGGCGAAACTATTTTAATAATTCGTATATTCCTGATTGGACTTTCAGGCCATGACGTCACAACGAGTTTCACCTAGGCCAGCTAGATGATCCAACATTTCATCTCCTCGATGAATAATAGCCGACCAACCGGCTAAGGTGTTAGCTTCTAGATCGGAAGGTTCCTGGTTCGAATCCGGGCATTGATGTTTGTAAGCGTATGGTGTAAAGGCGGCTGGTGTACCTTAAATCTGTCGTGGCCGAAAGTCCTCACGTTGGGTGGGTGTGGAAGTTTGGAGAGTGGGGTGACAGCTCAGGTGTTGCTTCGTCATCTGACCGTGGTTTAAAATGATGAGGTGTGGTCCTCGAATCTTTCCCTTAAAGGGACTGATCCCGGACCTTCGTCAATAGCCCGTTGTGTTGCTCTAGTACGACGTTAACAAAATTGCCATTACCATTACCTTCGTCAATAGATCGTTGTGTTGCTCTAGTACGACGTTAACTAAAATTACCATTACCTCGATGAATAATTTGTACACCTTCGCGAAATTATACTTTTAATTCACGTTGGGTTGACGTGGAAGTTTGGTGAGTGGGGTGCCAGCTCAGGTGTTGCTTCGTCATCTGACCGTGGTTCAAAATTACGAGGTGTTGTCCTCGGATCTGTCCCTCAAGGGACTGATCCCGGACCGTCGTCAATAGCCCGTTGTGTTGCTCTAGTACGACGTTAACTACAAAATTACCAATTATACTTTTAATCGGATGGAATTTATTAATTAACCAATAAAAAAAATTATGCCATAAGAAAGAGTGCATTCTAAGCTTTGACGTGATGTTTCCAAACTTAAAAACTAATAAAATAGTATTAAACTATAGGTATGAGTTTTAACAAAAAATAACCGAAATTTGTGTGACTTGCATCGAATTAATTTATTAACCAATTTCAAAAAAAAATTTGTACCATAAGAATTTTTTAGTTAACGTCGTACTAGAGCAACTTAATGGGCTATTGACGACGGTCCGGGATCAGTCCCTTAAGGGAAAGAATCGAGGACAACACCTCGTAATTTTCAACCACGTGTACGATAAGAAAGAGTACATTCTAAGATTTCCTGTAATGTTTTCAATTTATAGTAATAAGCTATAGATACGAGTTTTAACAAAAAAGTAACGAAAAGGTCCCGATTTTTTTCACGAAAAATATTACCAGGTACCAAATTGAAATTTGTGAAAAAACTTGCCGAGGTGCAAAAATTCTGTTTAGAGGTACTCCAAATAAAACTCACGGGTAAAGACTGAAAATTTGTACGTGTTTTGCTCACTTGCGTTAGAAATTTCGCCTTTTGACATTAATGCAACCTAAACTAATAGCCGCATCAGAAAAAAACGTATCCATCTTATTTCGTGTACAATTTTGAACAAACCATGTAAATTTTGTAATTTTCTGATCCGTACTTTCTTGGGAAACCGACTAAGAATCGAGCGAAAAAAGCAAGTTTACAATCCTGCTGTGACGGCAGTAACTTTTTTAATTGTTTTGAGATTAGAATGATCTCTAACAAAAAATGTGTATAGAATTATGGCCCATTTTGTTTAAAAGCTCTAAACCAATGTTTCCCAACGTGGGGCCCACGCCCCACAGGGGGGCAATTGGATTGTAAAAGGGGGCAATTCGAAAATGGACTCGACACGAGTTTAACCCTTTTGTTCCGGGCCATCTAAATGCAATGCTAGCAAATTCTTAAATAATTGCGGCCAATAAATATTATAAATTCGTTTGACGAGACCAAAATATCAACTGGGTTTTTGGCGTCGTCCAGTTAACCTCCCTGTGGCAGACGACAGGCTCCGCGTGGACCCCCGGACGCTTTAAAACCTCGCTAAACAATGCAGTTGTTCGCATCTGAATGGCCCGTTGCAACTTCTGTAGTGTTTTGCAGCATTCAGTTGGTGTTAATTTGAAATAGGCGTCCGTAAAAACTGTTATAAAAGTCTCATTGATTAAAAAAAAATATACATTGTATAGATATAATTGGTGAGTATTTGATTTGATTTTTATTTATTTTCATTTTAGAAGCATAATTTTCCTGAAAAATTTGTCAAATAGAAAATATATATATATATTTTTGCGGTGGCTTAGGTGGGCATAAGAATTTGATTTCTTCCTAAAACCTATCATGTAAGTTTCTTAAGTGAACAATTCAATTTTTTAATATTAAAAATTATGTATATGTTACATAGGGGGGGGCATAAGAATTTTAGAAAGGCTTAGGTGGGGCATGGCACAAAAAAGGTTGGGAAACACTGCTCTAAACTAACCTTCATAGAAACCTCATTTTTTTGTTTCACGACTTAACTGTTCTATACAATTTCTCCATAGAAAAGTAATGTCAGGAATTAAGTAGAGTTCTATAGAATCAGAGCTCACTTTATCTATAGAATTCCCTTCTATGAAACGAAATTTCTAATTCGGAGTTCTATGGACTATAGAAGGAGATACTATTGTTTTACTGTAAGTTTAAATTTAATAAACATTTATAACAAGTGAACTTCCAGCACAGTGCCAACTTTCAGCTGTATCTGCTGAAATTCAAGAGGTACAAAATTACATGGTGTCGTCTTCGGATCTTTCCCTTCTGGGGTTTATCCCTTGACCGTCGCCAATGGCCCGTTGTGTTGCTCCAATGTGACGCTAGTTAAATACCCTACCTGCCGAAATTTAAAAAGAAAACCAGTTTTAATGGCAGTGGCAAACTAAAATATAGCAGTTATCTGTGACTTGAGATGTTTTGTAGTAATATCCACAATCGTGTTTCTATGTATGATGCTTTAAATTGAAAATTTTGCACTTGGTATTGGATAGAGTGGCTCCCATCGTTCTTCCATAAACCATTTAATTTTATATCCATGAGTGAAATTCAATAACTTCACAAATCTGTGCTCGGATGGCAAAATCTAAAAGTCACTTTTCTAAAAAATGGAATAAGTCCCATCCTGGAGTCTGGTTTGTTAATGTTTAGAAGGTGGAAAATTGTCGTAAGTCTTTCTCTTCCAGTTTAAGAGAAAACAAAGGTGGAAAATTGTAATAAGTCAAAAACCACACAACTACATGTTGAATTTTGAATCTTAAAATTGCTGTAACGAAAAAAAAATGACTTTAACATTTTACCATCTGAGTACAGAATATGGTTAACAGAAACACACAGTCAATACAGATTCACTTTATTTACAGGCATTTAATGGACACTCAATAAAAAAGATAGGCAAATTCATAGAAAAAACAAGGTTCATATACATATCACATGATCGCAAATAAATTACAAGTATATTTACAAATACCACATATTATGCATGACAAATCTGCTATAAGTTACAGGATCACATCAAAAATATTTATAAACGATGTTTTTAATGATATATGTATATAGAAATCGAAGCATAATAGATAGTGATTGCCAAAATCAAAGCGAAAAGTAGTTTAAAATTATTCCTAAAAACTAGTTTCCATCAAACGGATTTCATCAATTTTGAGGCAGCTAAATTTGTTGAAATTAAGCAGTGTATTTTTCAGATCGATAAAATGAGAAAGCAAATTGTAGGATTCAAAATTAGGAATTTAAAACGAACATCATATTTTAATTGTGTAAAATTAAGTATTTTATAGTCAATCATCAAAGCAAGATATACTTGATCAATCATTGTCTTTCAAAGACACTAGATGCAAAAGGCTCAATAAAGATGCATCTAATGTAAATCAGAACTAAGTTTTTAAAACAATCCTTTTCCATTAAACTGAACAGAGAATTTTTAATTTCAGCCAAAAGCAGATCATTAAACAAAACTTAAATGATCCAATATAATAATTAAAATTTAAAAAATTATAAATTAAGATAGGTAATAGGAATACTTCCAACTTTATACACAACAAAAAGCACCCCATGGAGTTATTGTCATAGTACCTAGTTTTTGATTCCATGATTCTGTAGCTCTAAGTACTGGAAGAGTAATATAGGAACACAAATGAAAAAATTGCACAGCAGTATGAAAAACAAACTAGAATTTGATGAAATTCCCAGGGTTTGTGAAGAAAAACGTCCTGCAGACCATAGGGCAGAGGGAATCAGGAGGGGTTTGCCATAGCTACATTCTCTAAGAGCGTCTTCTATAGTGTAGCACATAAATACCTTAACCTCCTTTGTCATATGCTAAAGTTCTTGTACTTCTTCGTTTTGATTCTTTTCAGAGAAAAGGAATAGGATCTAAAAGTAGACAAATTTTACATTTATAGCTGTAGTAGAAGATGCAAAAATGAAAAATGTTAAATTATCGTAGACCAAAAAAAAATTGCACAGGAAGAAACAAATTTTAATCTGGATGGCAGGGTATGGTGATAAAAATAATTGGGTATAAATGGATAACATTACGGAGGCCTCATTATCAGTTTTCTTAGTTATGCTCTATAGCAAAAAAAATTGACGCACCAAGAAGGAGTTGGTTCACCTCTGGCCTGGATGTGCCACGCAGCATGGCATAGACTGAAAAGTTCCCGGATGGTGTCCTGTGGAATTTCTTGCCAAATTGTCTCCAACTGTCGGGCTAAAGGGTCAACATTTCAGGATGGTTGCAATCGCCTACCCATAACGTCCCAAATATGCTCTATGGGAGAGAGATCAGAGACCTAGCTGTCCACGGAAGTGTTGGGAAAGCTTGAAGACAATTCATAGCAACACGTGCCATGTGCAGCCGGGAATTATCTTGTTGAAAAGTATGACTTATGACTTGTAAAGGGGTGACTCCGAAGAGTGCCAGCACTGCGACTAATAGTCTATTGTACTGAGACCCCTACTGATCCACTAAAGACCGATGGCCGAAATAAATTTCAGCATGTACCTGATTGGAATGTTTGACAGTTCCCAGGGTTCGATACAGTGGTATCCCAGATATTCAAATCGTTGTGCAGAGTAATGGTCACATTTACATAGAACGTGTACAGAATTCTCCTCTACCATCCGACAACCTCTACATAGTGGGTCATTTAAAACACCCATAATTGTTGAAAAGTAAGTCTGGGGCGTCGCAAAAGGGACTGTAACACAACTGGTCGTAGAATGTTGTCTACGTACCGCTATGTTGTAAGTGTACCAGAAATGACTACCAAAGGGGTCCAGCTATCAAAGGAGATGGACACTAATGTCCTGTTGTGGGCATGCGATAGTAAGGGCAGGATTCCCTTATGCTGCCTTGGATGTCTACAGGGCTCCTAACAGGTTTCAAGGTCTAAAAAGGTGACAAAAGTGACTAATTGAACCAAAAGGGTGACAAAAAGTGACTAATCGAGTAGAAAAAGGTGACAAAAAGTGACTAATTGAGTAGAAAAAGGTGACAAAAAGTGACTAATCGAGCAAAAAAAAAGTAACAAATAACAATAATGCTAAATATATTCAAGTATAAAGAAAGAAAATAAAAAGATCATCCACAGCTACCCTTATCTTTTCTTTTTCTTTCTTTGGAAGGATATTTTTATGTTCTTCTTTTAAAAAGTATATAATTTTAAAAGATTAACACAAAAATTAAAAAAAATCGGAATTATGACTTTTTAATTCGTTTATTTTTGACACAGATTGAAGAATTTCTTCTTTTTCTTTGAAAGATTATGTCTTATTTTTTGTTGTAGAAAAGTCTGAAATTAATTTCTGGAGCAACACGAAAATAAGGACTAAAATAAAATGTCTGCATATTTTTCTTTAAAAACAGTCATAAAATTCCCTATTGTCACAAATAATTTCTTTTAAGTCCCAAATGCGGATGTCCAAAATTCGGAATCGTCAAATAATTTGAAAAAATAAAATATTGGACGTTTTGTTAACTAGGGGTTTTTTCCCCTCACTTTTTTCCATCTTTTTGACAATTTTCATAGAACAAGGAGGTAAACCTGGAGCTAATTGATGACATACCGCAAAATAACCACACAGAAAAATTAGAAGATTTGCAAATAAAATTTCTTGCATTGTTTAAAAAAAAATTCCTATTTATATATTCTTTCTACTTATTCCTATTTATATATCTGCTATTTTAGTATTGCAAACGCAAAATTTGCGCACAGGAGGTTTGTTTAAGGTTTTTTGGACAAAAAATTCAAATAATCCGATATGGCCGAGGACCGGAGGATTTTGGACTGTTTTAAGGATAAAAAATTACGTGTATACATGAAAGGTTTTATCCCTAAATTATAGAAACAAAATTCTAATACACAATTTCTCAGAAAATGGAAAATTTTTTCCTTTTCATAGAGGAAATTTCTTTTTTCCCTGCATCGACGCAATTTCGGGAGGGAACCAAAGATTACGCGGAGCTACGGATTTTCGATTCTTTAGCATAGAAACTCCGGAAGTTCCGGAGCACTTGGCAACTCTGCTAATGTCTTGCAGTATGAAGAACTGGTTCCAGTAAACATCAATAGGCTTCATACTAAATCCTTCTTCCTCAAATTCTCTTTTGAGTAATTTCCACTCATCCAGTAGTATATCTGTCGGGACATCCCATAGCATTGCTCTTGCAAATTCTAATACTAAATAAGTCGAACACTCTCGTCACTGAGTCTCTCAAGAGGACCAAGACAGGATAAACTTTTAAGGAGAGGTGAACTGAAGGAGGACTTCTTCAAAAGATATTTAACACTGGCAATGTAATGCTTCTGAGCCCTTAGAAAAAAGAAATTCCTTTCTTTCTCTTTCACTTTCTGTAGTGCTCTAGAAATTTTATCTTCAATCACAATATCAGCCAGAGGCAACAATTTCTGAGGACATATATCTTCCGATTTATCCATTTTCAAATCTCAAATAAATTCCCCTTCGTAGATCCTACCCAAAATTGTTCTTGTCAACAATTCAAGTTGAGAATGAAGGTTATGTATTAGAGGTTCCTTTTTCTGAAGAAATTAGGTCACATGATTAAATATACTTGCACTTGATACGACAAATATCACCTCAGCCTTCATAGTTTCTCTTCTAAGTAAATGAACAATTTTTTTGTAGCCTGGTCTTTGTATCATGTTTGGCTTCTTTATTGGAATGTAGTCAAGGAAATACTTTTGCACTGCAATCCAATGTTCAAGCAACCTTTCAGCAGCTGGCTTTAGGCTTAGCCACCTGCTTGAACAATGCTTGATGAAATGGTGAGTGGGAAGTTTCAAGTCTTCTTGAATTTGTTTGTATGTTGACCAACGCTTAGACTACTGTTAAAAAATCTGTGAATAGCAAAAACTAGTTCAGACACATCTTCCCCTAACTCTTTTAGATCTTGTACGTTCGCAATACTCCTTCAATATTTAACCCTCTGGATACAGAGACGGACAAAATTTTTGCAATATCTTGTTACGGAGGGGTTTGGAATCTTTCAGAACTCAAACTACTGAAGAAACGGCTGAAGGCCATTAAGATTTCCATGCCACAAAGAGAGTAGCGCGTGAATTGCCTCCGTTCCGTAGACAGGAATGTCGGAGTTCTTGATGGGGAGCTTCGAGCGCTTAGAACGTGTGAGGTTGATCTATTCCCTTAAAAACCTTGCCGAAGACACCTTCAAGTGTAAATTATCCTACATATTGAAGATTCCACCGTGCTTTCAGAGTTTGCCCTGACATATCTATACCTTCTAGACATAATCAGACCCACAATAGAAACTGCAACATGTGATGACAAAGGTACTAAACACATTACCTCTCCTCCTGGGTTAACGTTGAGTTAATATCAGCTTGATCCGTCCGGTCTCTTGACCTCTCCATTCTCGTCTTATTCGAGAATCCGAAAATAAAATGGATCTGTTGAGACCACCCTCAGATCTGTGTATGGAGGATGTTATCCCCCCTTTTAAGTGACCACTGGCATTGATTACCATTTACGAGCTGTCAGCGTCTGACCTTCTAGAGGGTTCCCTCTTTTGTTCAACCCCATCGAGGGGGTCAGACCGCAGATGGCCCTGCTTCCCTTAGAATGAACTTCGCCACTTCATTTTACTAATATCTTCTCTTCCTGCGGGAAAATTTCCAGAACTTGCTGCTAATACACCATGGGCAACGTGAAGTATCCTTTTACAGTTGAAACAGTACGTTTTTGAATAGATACTTGCGGTGGAACGTAGCGCGCATTTCAAAATTGAATTTGTGCAAACCCTATTTTTTTGGTTTTTTTTGTTGAGAAAATGAATTTTTTTAATTGCGCACCAAAAATTTTTCTTCAAATATAATTTAAGAACTTAAAACCCCTGAAAAGGTGACAAAATGTTAAAAAATAAAAAGGTGACAAAAAGTGACGTGTTAGGAGCCCTGAACTCGCAACCCTACAAATTAAAAGTGGGATACCAACGAAACCCTACAAAGGTTTTGTCTCAACCAGTAGAGTGCTACAAACTCCAACAACCACTACAAAAGTGAGGAGGCCCCAGACTGTTAACTATGAGTCAACTTGATGAGAAATATGCACATATGTTGATCTGCTGCAAATAACTGTTTTTACTGAATGAAGGATTTTTTGAATAAATAATAAAACCATACTAATCTATATAAATAGCAACATGTTTCACTCTCCAATGTGTAAACAACTTCTAATACTATACATGTAACTGAGCCGAGATACCAACCTCATCAAAGAGCTAATGTGTCTTTGATTAGCCTACGAACTGCATCTCCGACTGAAGGGTTTGTTGGTCCTGAGGTTTTATGAGAAATCTAGAGAAAAAAAAATTTTGATTAATAATAAATACTACAGTTTTTACATTTAAATACAATGCATTTAAACAATACAATGAAACAAACATACAATACATTTTTACATTTAAATACAATAGATTTAGAAACAAACTTGGAAGTGCAACTTCTGAAATGAATTACGAAAAAACATTTAAAACCTTATTTCTTACATGAAAAGAGGGAAGAAAACAAGGCGAAAATACAACATTGTATAATTGCGGAAATGCTCACACGTACCTTAAACAGATATGGTTGTATATCACTATAAGAGGTATCAAAAAATAGATCAATCTCATCTTGATTAGGAATTTTGGGCACATAATCATATTTATTCATGGCAGATACAATGTCAAACACCTTTTCGGCCAACACGTCTCCCATTTTCTCGCGATACACTTGCCTCTCTGTTGGGAAAGGAAGGAGAAAACAATTAACACATGAAAGACTTTGATGTACAATTGATATGGATAAGAAATATAAATCAGTATTTCAGTGCGAAAAGAATATATTCATATTAATAAATTTGTTTGCTCCAAATGAGGTGCTTTAAATTGACACTTGTTTCATTCAGGTGTTTCCTTTATTTAGAAATAATACCTTTAGTTTATGCTGTCTACAAAAATTCACATTTTGCCCATAAATCCACCAATTTAAACAGAAATACATTTTCGAAAATGTTGTTGCCTTCTGGATCAAAAGAATCCTGGTTTGAATCTGGGTTCAGGCAAGGTCGTTTATCTGTCTGGAATCAATGTGTGGCATCTCAATGAATGAGTAGTGCTTAGAATGTGTGCGGACACATGCAAGGTGTCACCTGCCACCCCCTCCCTTGGTTCACTGGGGTGGTTTACAAATGTACCTTTGAAGTGCTATAATGATCAAGTACAATTGGCCAAAATAACATTTTGCTTGGAGATAATTCTACCTAAGAAATTTTCTCCTCTTATTGAAGTTATTTATATGTATTGTCAACCAATTATCAACATTTAATAACCTAGTTTATAAGTAACTTAGTAAACAAAAACCACTTATAAATAAAGTTTAAAAAAATAACAAGAAAATAATGTCATTTTGTAATACATATTTTTAAAACAAATGACTGCATATAAATTTCCTATGTTTTACTAACTCAAAATTGTATCAATCCACAATTGCCAACAAGAGAAGATTTTTAAAACATAAAAAACAACATGCATCTGTCAGAAATGAAAAATGCCTGAAGATAATTAACATAATTTTTTTTAAAAGAGCCAAATTAGGAAATACTGCAAAATCCGACTTTATGAAGCAATTTAATCAGAAAAAGTATGTGTGCATAACCCTGCCCTCTACTAGTTCATTCTCACTCATTCTTGACGGTTTTTCGAGCTTCGTTTGGTAAAACAGATTTGAGGGTATCTACTATACATATATACACGAGTATATAAAAAGGGTGTGGGTGTGTATATTCTCTATACCAATCTACACCATTTTATCAATCCACCCCAAATATACGTATACTTTAGAACAGTGCGAGAAACATCGGCAACTACTTTCCTGTCTTTCGACCCATCTGTAGCCATGAAAATGGGCACACAGGTAGTCCTAAAAGTGCCCTTCGAAGCCCCAATTTTAAAATCTAAAGTTTGTTTTCGTGCAATAAAGTGAGATTTACAAGGAAACATGTTCTACAGGGTTTGTGTATTTGAGTCAACAGAAGGAAATGTTATGGTCGTATTTGAAACCCAAGCAATGCTGGGTTATTCAGCTAGTAGTATAAAATGGAGGCGAATTACAAGCAAAAATAAGCATGAACTCTTTTCTTTTGCATGTTTCCGAGGTATATCTTAATACCTTTCTTGAAAAGTAGTGCGGTTTTTATAACAAACTAGCAACAACCGACTCCAATGCTTTTCTATCGTGGTTGACATGACAGGCAGTCAAGACTTCAATATTGGTTGGTTTTAGGTTTTATGACAGAAGGTCCCTATTCGGCCAATCAGCACCAAACACAGGAAAATGCCAAGTAATTGTGAAAAGAAAAGATGGATGGAAGAAAATAGAGAAGGATCACTTGAGCATCCTGGATTGTGACTCCCACTTTTACTAGAGGTAGGAAACCCCATGAGAAGAGAATAGATCATCAGGATACCCAAAGATTCCCCTCTCCCTGAGTGGTCTTCAATATTTGAAATTTTCTCATCCCAAAGAAATATTTGGTTACTATTACCATCCGGAAGACGGGAAAAGACTTCTGATAAAGTTGGTAGGTGTGCAATATTGTTCTTTGTGGTTGAATCAAATGACAAAGTTGGTGTCATTTGAAAACTTCTCACATTGAAAGGAATTTATTTTTTAATTTCCATCCGGGAAACTCAGAAGAAAAAAAAATGGTTTTCTATAGGAATTTCGGAAAAAAACCCAAAGAGTTAGCAAGTATCCTTTCCCCCAATAGATATTAAAGAATTATAGAAGCATTTCTTAATTATTAGTCAACAAGATAAATAAACATTAATTACAAAGGAAACAAATATCTCCCTTCCCACATCCATATAACAAAAACCTTCAATTCAAATACTAGTAAGGGTTTACTTTGTCCTCAATATACCCTAGCATCAAAACATTGGACAGTTTGGTTTTTAAAGCAGTACGAATTAAACCTGTGAGAAAAATTCCATTGTTCAATGTTCAACCTTTTCATGCAGTACTTGCTCAGTACTATTAGAATAAGTATGTATTTATAATGTCTGAAACGCTGAAAACTTGAACTAGTTTAATGCATCCCACATGAATATTGTATTAGATTGTGGCATTACTTCCATAGCAAAACAGCTCTGGTTTAGAGATCAACTATTGCAGATTTTCATGATTATCAGTTGCAAATCTTGATCTGTCTGTTGGAAAGATCTCTTTCCCATCCAAATGGTTTTACAAATAGATGTCCATATATACACAATGTATACGTCCAAATATACACAATGTTCATTTATAGTAACAGCTCGGATTCAGGGGTTGATCTACTGGATTCCTCTGATTACATTTTAACCTGTCTATTGGGAAGATCTCCTTCCCACCCAAATAGTTTTAAGCTGTATACAATGGCCCCCTCTTAATTTAGCTGTCACTGAGTTCCAAGAGATAATTTTGAACACCCAAACCATGCAGATATATTTGGAGTGCAGTTGCAAGGCTTTTCCAGTCAATCCATATTTTCCCTTTTAACAGCACCCACAACTGAAAGACACAATTCTCTGTTTGATATTTCTAATGTGTGGCTATTAGCCAAAATGTTTTTTACCAGCAAACTTGGCTATTTAAATATGCAGTGAAGCGAGAACAATAATTAAATTTTGAAAACTTGGTACTATGTAGAGGGGTGGTATTGGTAAATATTAGAAAGAATCATCTGATTACCATGTTCATTAGGCAAACATATCACATTGACTTTAAGTGTCCACACTTCCCATGGTAGGCAATCAGGAGTAAATAACCAATGCGTTTTCTTCTTCTGATAGAACTCCAGAGAAACCTAAGAAAATAGATGGAATTTTTTAGGTACAAAGTTAGCGAGTTATTTTTCTGATTTAAAGTAAAGATTTGACAGTTGCTGGATAGAGCAAATTGGATTTATTTCATCGCCAATCTTTTGGTTTTTACTCTTTGAATATTTCCATTCATCAATGGTAAAAAATTTAGCAATAGTCAATAGAAATTTCAATTTACACAAAACAATGTTGCCATTATTTAATTTTTACTAACAGTGCGCTTTGGCAACAAGTGCTGTTTAATAAGTGCGCATTTGATATTATCGGGAATTGTTGAAAAAGAACGTTAAGTGCACAAGGCTTTGCCTGTTTTATCAGCTTTCAAAACTTGCAGTAATAGCTCTGTGAAGCTATCAGATGGCTTGTAACTGTGACTGTATTAACTGTTTACACAAGCAGATATAGTCAACAAGTAAAGCGAGGGATGTCATCTGCAAATGGTGTCTCACTTTCTATAGTGGTCTTGTCTACAATAAATACAATTTTTCTCTTATCTGGAGTATGTTTGTTATGGGAGACTGAACCACAAACTTCATTTAATTAAATTTAAATTATTTTCTTAATTTCAAAAGTTTTATACACAAAATCAATTTAAGTTATATAAACATATTGCAAATAAAATGGATGCAAAAATTTTTATGTCCAGGGTGGCAAAAAAATCCTTGGAAAAAAGTTCCCTGATATTTCCCCGACAGTGTCACAAAAATTTCCCAGATTTTACAATTCCCTTAATCACTGTTGCGATCCATGATTGATATCAATATACAGTATCCACACATTATTTTTAAGTATTTAGGGTTAGATTGGGTAAAAGGGATAATTCTCCAAATATTTTGTATTTTTTCTCTTAAGATATTTTAATTGTTATTGTAAGGGTTGGAACCCTTAATACCCTTAATCACCTCCCTTACAATAACAATCAGAAAAAACTGGAGAGATAAGTAAAATATTTTGATTGTGAACTTCATACATATGACCCTACATTATCAAACTATACATCAAATTGAAATGCAAATATACATAATTTTTTTTTTACAAAAATGTAGTTGCAAGCAAAAATATTAATTTAATGAACAGAAAAACATCATTAGTTCACAAATTTCAAACTGTATAACACAGGGCTTGAAAAAACCGAGTGCACATAAAAATAAAACTGTGCACCTAATTTTTTCCCACTAGGTGCACCTAATGTTTAAAAAAAAAAAAAGGGGGGGGGGATAGGTTTTGTTATTTTAACAAAATATTAGTATGGACCTCTCTCACTCTAAAGCAGTGGTTCCTATGGACATCCGCTGAGGGCGTGTGTGGCAAATTAAAATTAATTTGGGGGTGCATGCACAACGTTGGGGGTCTGTGAAAAGTTTAATATAAAGTAAAATAATTGTGACCTATTTTCATTACTAAGAAAGTTAAAATAAATAAATTGGTAGCGATTTTTATGGCCTAAGTACAGAAATAATTTGTTTTATTTTCTTATATCTTAAATTTGTGTCTTTTTTTACTGATAGCAGTATGATGTGAGACGAAGAAAAAATGCAGATAACATAGTGTTGAATATTTAAAATGTGGCTTTATTCTGTTATCAGGAAATAGTACTTTACCTATTTGTCTTCTCTGCAATAAAACTATGGGTGTTGGACCCTTTTGCAAGTAGACGCACAAACTCAGGTGAATCCATACTAATACAATAGCAATATATTGAATAATTCACAAATGAGAAGCCAAAACCAATGTTTTTGAACAAGGAGACCACAAATTATGGTTACAAAACAGATACCAATTTTATATCCAGCAGTATGGGTTAATGTACAGAAGCTGTTAATTGCTTTCCTGTCTTTCTATTTAGTAGAACGTGGATTTAGTGCAGCTATGAGCTTCATCACGGAAAAAAGAAATTGACAGGAAATTAGTGCTTGGTGGACACTTAAGAATGTTGCTCACAAACAAAGAGCGTAACATAAATAATCTCATATCATCCTATCAGGTTCACCCATCTCATTTAAAAAAATGTGTTTTTTGTATTTTAAAACAAAAGTTATAATTTCAATAAATACTACTTACTAGTATTTTAGTAAACATATAGTAGTAGTAGTATTTTAGTAAATACCAGGGTGTAAAAAAATCATGATTTAAAAAAAAAAATCAATTAATCGGATTTATTTGATTTAAATCAAAAATCGGATTTTTTTATTTAAATTTATGTAGGGCCTATAAATTTGTTAAATAAAAAATTGAGTTTCTGACATGACATGTAAACCAATATTTATTTAAGTAAACAATCGGAATTTGTGATATGGTACATTAATATTTATTTTACTAAATATCATTGTGTGTTAAATGGTAATACATTTAAAAAATGAATTTTCAAAACAAGAGCAAAAGATAAAACATTTGTTTAACTTTAAAACACAAGTTGACATCCTACATAGTTTTTCTTGAGTAAATTAAAATCATCATGTTAACAAATGTATCAGTAAGTGTAAGTGAGACCTAAATTAGTCTTATTAAATAAATATTTGTTATGAGTCACTACTCTTAAAGTGAAAGATGACTGTTTCAGGGTGCATTTTGCAAAATAAAAGATGTTCATATTGTTTAAACTTTCATCCTTTCAAATAAAAAGCTCAGTTGAATTTTTTATTTAATAAATTATAATTCACATTAATTATGTTATTTTGTATTTATGTCTCAATTAAAAAAAAAGTAGTTGAAAAATCACTATAGCTAAACCATTGGTCAATCAATTAAAGGGGTAACAAGTAGTTTAGGCCTACTTTGTGGGGATTTTCTTTGGCTGTCTTGACATTTACGTAGATGTAGGCCTACTGCTTTATTGTTTGTAACATAAAATTATGCATGAACATTGTAAAAATTTTCAAATAAAGGTCAACTTATTTTTTACTTTACTGTTTGGCAGAATCCCTGATGCAACACTCAACAGATTACTTAGTCCATAGACACTTCAGATTATTTGCAAGTGTCCAGTGCCAAACCTTTTTTTTTAAAGCTCATCAGTACGAGGTGTAGCCATTAGTGCTGAAACCACCATGAGTGCAGAAAGTTCAAAGCATTTGACAAATTCTTTGATTTTTCTAGGGTGTATTTACTTAGTTATAAAAATGTAAGATTGGTTGTGATTTAAATCAATGATTTTTTTTTAAAAATCATTTGATTAAAATCATGATTTTAATCATTGATTTAAATCAAGTGATTTAAATCTTGACACCCTGGTAAATACTATTAATTTCAATAAATACTAATATTAATAAATGCTACAAAATAAAAATCTACAAAATTTATATTTCAATAAATTAATACCATTCAATACATCATTGTAAAATTTGTAATTTTTCTATTAAATAGTTAGGTTGAGTTATTTTACTTGGGGGTTCATCGTCAGGTTTTTGCTATAAGAAGGGGTCCATGGTCATACTAAGTGTGGGAACCACTGCTCTAACGGAATGTAATTAAAATTCCTAAACACACACTATGCGAAAACAAAATCGCTGGGCCGTAAAAAGTTTATTACGGAACGTTTACTTGTGCCACTGCCAAAAGAACTTTCCGATGATCGAAACATTTTCCAGATGGCTCTGTTGAAACAACTGCCGCGACAGCAGGAGAAGGGAGAATTTAGATCCCATGACCACCCGCGAACGATAGGCATCTTGCATTTCTGTAAACACCTCGTGTTTCAATACAGTGTAAAGCCGTAGGAATTCCTGAAAATTGTCTGGCAACTGCGTTTAGTAAACAAATATTTTTATTATTTATCCTTAAATTCAGATTTTATCTGCTTAAAATATGTTATACTTGTTTATGTATTTTTACATTACGTCTGGAATTTGATTTGTACCTAGTCTTACGTTTTAATAGCTAAAATCATTTAACAAATGAATCCATTGGATAGATTATTCAAAAGTTATTAAAGATGCCACCTAAGAAACGTATAGCACCATCTATCTTGAAAAATAGTACATAGCAGAAATATTTTTGTAAAGACGTGAATGCATGCGAAATCGTAATGATGGCGGTTGCGAACCAAAGCGATTCGAAGCTGCTTGACAAACAAAAGAAACCCATTAGTGGGAATTATGTAAATAAAATAGTAGCAGAATGGGATGATAGTGAAGAAATAATTGTTGAAAAAGAAAAGACTAAAGAAATAGTTGACGTCATTAATGAAAATAATGGCAAAAAAATGTTGAAACTGTGGTTTAAAAGAACTCTGACGAAATCATTTTCACTAAAACTTACACTTTTCAAGAAACTTGGAAATCTTGATGGGATTGGCTTTCTTACAATGAACATTTGAAAGCAAGGTTTTGTACGGTTGGCCAGTCATATGATAAAACATCACATTCAAATACCTTTTATGACAATGGCTGTTGTTTCTTAAGGAAACATATGGTTGAAGTAAATGAACAAACACATCTTAAAGCAAAAATTGCATTTGATTTTCTCAAACTCCTATCCAGATATCTATATTGAGGTTAGAAGGAAATAAAATAAAGCAGTTATATACTCTTTTTAAAATTGCTTTTCACATAGCCAAACAAATTATGCCATTTGCAGCATTTAGAAATTAAATTAAATTATAAAGATGTGTTGGGTGTGAAGTAAGTGAAACCTATAACAATGGCAAACAAGCCAGAACATTCATTTCCTACATCTGTAATAATATGAAATCAGATTTTGTGGCATCTGAAAAATAGCATTTCCCCCCTTCAATTTTGGCAGATGGCAGCACAGATCGCAGTGAATGCAATAAAAAAATAATCTATATAAGATTTCTTGAAAATGGGAGACCTGTCTCGAAGTTTGCAACTTTGAGCAAATGGAGGCAAAAGTGGTGTCTACAAGCTACTTCATGACAGTGGCAGTCATCTACTTGGTATACATTGTTGTGCTCATCGGCTGTAACTTGCAATCAAAGATGTTATAAGTTCAAAATATTTAACCCAAATGGAATCTGCATTGAATGACTTATTTGTAATACATAAGTATTATTCTAAGAACTGGGTAGAGCTGCAAAATGTCGGTGAATCATTGGAATCAAAAATTCTAAAATATATGCAGGTAGGAGATGTTCGTTGGTTACTTCATCATGACTGTGCCATTGATATCTTGCTGAAGTGCTATGAGCCCTTTATTACCCATTTGGAAGCTATTTCATTAACTGGCTCAGCAAAAAACAAAAACCGTGCTACAAGTATTATGATAAAATGAGATCTGTACAATTTGCACTTTTCTTAAACATGATTTCAAAATTAGCAAAATTCCTTTCTATTTTAAGCAAAATACTTTAAGAAAATGACACTAGTGTAGAATAGGCTTGCATAAAAATTGCAGCTATTCTTCAAAATCTTAATAATTTAACAAATTTTGATAATCTTGTAAAAAATGGTGTTTAAATAATTTCAGAAAAGACTGTGTTTCACAAGGTAAATCTGTCAGAAGGTGGAGGTCAACACTTACGAGTATCCCTTTCGCCTTCATGACACACAATCCAACTACCCAGTTTGCAGATTTAAATCCATTGTTAAAGATCCACTTTTGTCTGCTTTTGCTGTATTCGAGCCATGTTATTGGCTAAACAATGAAAAAATTGAGAGCTATGGGAATGAAGAAATTGAGAATTCATGGTTGCATTTTCAAATTCCATTAGAAGAAAATAGCTTTAATAAAGTTGAGGCGATGATCCAGTGGAAAATGTTAAAAAACACGTGAAGGACATGTGGGAAAACCGAAAGAATGTTCACAAAAACCAAATTCCAGATTTGTGGCAGAAAGTTATATCAGATGATGATGGGAGTTATAAAGATATTATTGGTATTATGGGAATTAGAAATTAGACTTGTAATTCCCATCACTAAAGCTGTGTGTGTTCTGGGGTTCTCGTTAATGGGATATGTGAAAAATTACTGGAGATGCTCCCTTCATCCTGAATGAAGAGACCTTGGATACTTTTAATCCAGAAAATTCTGTATTGCAATGGAGGAAAAATACAAAAAGAAGGTTGGACACTAAACCTTATGGAAAAAGATCAGGCAGAAACGTAGATGTTTCTGACTGCCCACTTTTGTCTGATGACTGAATATTTGTAAGTAATAATTTCGCAGATAAAAAAAATTGTTTAAATATTTTTATTTACTATCTATTACTAACCTATCTAAACATACCCAACTAATAAAGTAGTTTAAATTAGATTAATGCTCTTACATTACGTTTTTTTTTAATGTGCACCTAATTTAAAAACTTAGCTGCACCTGTATTATTTGTATCCATTTCGAGGCCTGGTGTAACACAAGTTGTATGGCCGGCCCTGTGACAAGAAGCTGTGGCTGCAAAAAAACCGGCAGCGGTTGTTTTATGATTTTAAAAAATTACGACGCCAGTGTTCTGTATTCTAATTACTATTTCGGCAAATATGATTTATTTGTTTCTCAAAAGTATTTGTAATCGCACATCTCGAAATAGGACAAACAATAATAGTTGATGTTTAAATTGTCAAAATTTTCCTGATTTTTTTGTGAAATTTGAAAATTTTCTTTATTTTTTCTAGTATTAAAAATTTTTCTGAGAATTCCCTGTTTTCAAGGTTCTGTTACCACCCTGATGTCTATAAAAATGCCCTCTTGATCTAAATACTTTCAAATCTAATACTGACAATTCAATTTGATGCAGACATAGCAATGATAACAAAATAAAGATTTACCTGTCCACTGTAGGGTCCATCCTTACTCCTCAACGCAGCACAGAAATTACCAATTTCTTTCGAAACATAGCTGTCCAATTCTTTTGATGCACATCGTACCTGAAATTAATGAACGGTGTGTAAAAATTAATTCATTAAATATTCTAACAATTCAATATATACAAAAAGCCCATTGTTACAGTACTAAACTGTTTTGATGAAAGTCTGACATTTAATTCTTTACATAAATTTATATTGAATTGATTGAAACAAGAAATGTCAGTTAATAAATATAAAAGGTTTTGACTTACATATGTGAAGTCAACAAAATCACAGGAAACATCTTCGAAGTTCATGGTGCTGACAGTGTAATTGTTTCCTTCATTCTTGAAATGACACTAAAATGGAAATTCTGTGTTTTTAACACAGGACAGGATAATAAACCAGGACTTGATGATAGGATAAGATAATAAAATAATCCATCTGCAATGTACATAGTTGCAGATGGACATGGACACACATTAATTAGAATTAGATAAGGTAAATTATTTTTAGTCTTTAACAGTTAAGGGCATTCCTAGGAGTAGATTAAAATCAATTCTGTGCCTGAGATTTTCTTTCGTTCTAAATTTCTCTACAAAATAAATTCTTGTTTAACTACTTATTATTACTTAATTATAAAAGATTAATTTAGGTTAAAAATTAAAATATGTTTCATAAAACAAAAGAGCGCATTTTCTTATGCCATTTATTTCAAACTGCACCATGCAGCTCATAATTTTTCAAATTATGTTAACATGAAACTGTTGAAATCAACAAATTTGAATTTGCTCCTGCATGAGAAAATGATTTCATTTAAATTTATATAAGTAATTCAAGTTTCTACCAAAGTCAAATTTTACTCATACTTTTCACATACACTTAGGCCCGGTGCACACTTCCGATTTTTCAATGTGCAGCACCGAAGCCCAACTATGCACACATAACTATAAAATGATGCAAGTATTCATTTTGCGCCATTTGCGATAAATATTCTATCGAAGAAAACATGTTTATTTTGCTTACTTGGAATAAAAGAAGTATGTTTTGAAACCAAATAGATGTTTTACTGGATATAACCCTTTATTTATTAATATTTATATTCCATTTATTTATAAAAACATGGTACTTCAAACCGGAGAAGCATCTGCGGCGCAGTGGGGAACTGCAGCACAAATTGTATGCAAGTTGGACGTGAGTCACCGGAGGCATTTGTACACTACTCCATTGAATCTAATGTATCTCAGACTGCACTTGCGCCGTGGCACTGCACGTTGAAAAACCAGATGTGTGCACCAGGCCTTAATGTATACTCAAATTTAAAACCTTATTAAATTTCTGCACAAACATATCAATTTCAATTATATATGAGTATGTTTTTCCTTAGGGCCATATCAAAATCTTTATCATGATTTTTCTGCCAATTTTGCCAACTCGATCTTCCAGGTAAGTAAAAAATTTACAGATGTAACCTTTTTGTACTGTAACCACATTACAAAAAATGTAAAAATCTGTAATAGAAAATATAAAAACAGCTCACCTTTCCTAAAGTCCTATGAAATAGAAGAGTGTGGAAAATTGATGCAACTACTTCTTGAACCTGACGCCCTTCTACAGACTAAAAATCAAAACATTTGTTAGTTAAAATATTAACAAATAATAGTAGGCAGCTTTGATATAAAGACAGTATTTGTAGCAATGCTTTTGCGTTCTTTTTGTGTCGGCATGGAAGAATTTCAAAGAAAAACCAATGTTTTAAGCATAGCTGAAAATATTTAAAACATCAATGAAAAGAATTTTTAAATTAGAAAACTGAAATTAATATCCACATATCGGATTGTTCTTATCAAAAGGTAACTACTTACTTTATTGAAATAATCTACTTTTTCTAGTTTTTGAAGTTATTTCAAGTTCAATAATTTATTAATTTTAGTCTAATGGAACCAGGCTATATAATATGAATGTTATAAACAATCACATTAATTCCACAAAATAGAAATTTTTAGGCATGGGTGAATAAAACAGGATAATGATTTACAAGGATTAATAAAGATTCAAAGAATCATGAGGTTGCCATAATGTTTATACAGCGGGATTGCCATTGCCTGCCACAACAATCTACAAAATGCAGGCCAAATGCATTGCCAGAAAAAGTCTTTATATCAAAGATATAAAAACCTGAATAAAAAAATGAGAGCAACTTCTCAGGTACCAGTTTCATATTTGTCACATGAAATAAAACATCTGCTGGTAATGAATAAAACAGCCACATCTTCTGCTGTTTGAACACAATGGTTTTCATGAAGCAACCCTTTTGAACAAGAAACTGAACATATTTTTCTGAATGAAATAAACACAAAAGTGCATCAGTAGTAAGACAATTGAAAAGGTTAAAAATGAAAGAAATCTTGTTCGCCCTTTAGTTTTAGTAATAATTGTTTTTTTATCAGGAGAGGTTTGTAGCTTTTGGAAACTGTTACTTCCTTTATAGAGGAAGGTTGAAAATTAGAAGGAAGTATACATCATTGAAAAGACGTTTATTGTGAAGCAATATCATATGGTAAGTAACACTACACCTTATAAATGGAAAATGAGAACTTTTAAGTCAAAACATACTACATCCTCTTAAACAAACGCATGATTGCAAATATTATAAATTAGCAGCAGGAACAAATTTTTTTAGCTTAAAACAGTTATTTCATATTATTGCCATCTTTAGCAATACTATTCTGCTGATTGTTGTGAACAGCATAAATACATCCAGTAATTGAATTCACATTTCTACATTTTCTATTTTGCTGATTGTAATCGAGATAATGTGCGAATGAAAACCAGAAATTGAACATTTTTAATTGCAAAATCAATTAAAATAGTCTAGTAAAATCTGATGTCAATAACAAGTAATTTTATTGTTACATCCCAAAATATTTTGATTAATGTAGTTGGTTATGCCTATTAAGGAGAACGTATACAAAACATGAGGAAAACCTAAAAAGAGCAAAGAAAGCGACAAACATTTTACAGACAAATAGCATTTACTTACGAATTCGAACACTTGATAACGAGTATTCATGATTACTAAATACTATTAAGAAATCTTTATTAGCACATTTACAACGCCATAGACATCAGATGGCCAGAAAAAAGTTAAATAAATAAATGGACGAAAACAAAACATTGGCTTCATCGTTTCCAGATCCTGAACTTCTTCCAAAACTCTTTGTTTTCATATTAGTTTGCTTTACATATGATTATTTTTAAGGAATTTTTTGTCAACCTAAAATAAACAATGCTTTAGAAAAAAGACTATATAACTCAAAAAGATGGTAATAGAATTTACGACATTTATAAAATGTAGTTACTTTTTAGTCTCAATGAAAAGAACTGAAATGAACTAATTCATCTCTAATTCGAAACATATTTCGTCTGCTATCATTTTTATGATGAATTTTTGTTTATATTATATTTGAAAAGTCTCTAGTATCCAAAATTTTTCAATTGTAAAGCATCTTTCAAAAGTAACAGATGGGCTTATTCTTCGCTCCTGAATTGTAATAAGCTATGCTTTAAGGAAAAAGGTAGTTATTATTGTCATCTCCCTTACGATAGAATTTTCTTGTTCTACTAGCCACTGCGTGGCCCGTGACAGTTGTCTTCGTGGGGTCAAATGTGACCTGCTTGCTAACACCCGGTGATTGCTACGAATTCTTGTTTGGTTTGCTTCGCAAACCAACACCACGGGTTACGCCATGATGGCGTCGTCATTGTCAAACGCGGCGAAATTCGATTAATGTTAGAGTTCTATAGAATTGTACAGATTTATTCAAACGAAGTGTCGTTTCTTTTGGACTAGTTAAAAAGAGATTTAATCTTCTGAGAATTCGAGTTCCGTAACTTTTGAAATATATTTCTATAGAATTCCATGGAGATGTTCATGGAAAAGTAAATTCGTGAAACGAAAAAAAATAAGCTTCTGTAGAACTCCATATATGTTGAAACAGACATTCTATGGAGATTTCTATGGAATTTCTTTGAGTTTATAGAAAAACGGGGCATAATTATATAGGATTCTATATACAACATTATATAGAAATTTATATAGAATTCTCTCTAGAAGTTTTTCGTAAGGGTGGGTACATTGTTGTATTTCATTTCACTGCGTTTAATAGCTTTTCTTCAATATGTATCTTACTTGAAAATTTGAACATGGTGTTTGGGGTTCAAACACTCAAGTGAGAATAAGTTTTTAAATACATGGTGTTTCAGTGAACCGTTTCAGAACTTCTAAGAGGGGTAGGGTACATCCTGACAACTCGAAATCATATAGCAATGTGGGGTCGGAAATGCTTTCCTGAAGCGGTGTTGTTCACAGAAGCACCGTAAAGAAAAGAGACCGTAAGTGAGAAATCGTTTTGATAATACATGAAAAAAGCAAAAGGTACATGGATTAAAGTAAGTGTTCGAAGTTTCTTCCACGGACTACAATGCACGCCTCATATCTCCGACGCATGGACATCCGAACATTCTGGAATACTCCAGGCATATCTCGATTTTCTCCGGCAGCTACTGCAATTCTTGCAACCAGATCCTCAACATTGTCAACAGGGGTGTCATAAACTAGCGATTTCAGATGACCCCAGAAATAAAAATCGAGACATGATAGGTCGGGTGACCGAGCAGGCCAACGCACGGGACCACCACGTCCGATCCACTGCTGACCAAATGTGACATCCAGGTAGTTAAGAACATCTCCGCTATAATAGGCAGGGGCTCCATCGTGTTGGAACCACATTGTCTGTTGCGTCGATGCAGAAATCTGTTCATCTCTCAAAAGTTGTGGCAATACTGGCTGCAGAAAGAGCAAGTAGTTAGGTCCGGTTAGACGAGACGGTAACAGGTAAGGTCCGATGAGGTGATCTCCCATAATACCGGCCCATACATTGACCGAAAATCGAATCTGTGCTGCACGACGTCGTATTGCATGCGGGTTCTCGACCGCCCAGATATGGTCGTTATGCGTATTGAAAATTCCTTCCCTTGTGAAGGATGCCTCATCGGAAAACAACACTTCAGCAGGAAAAAAGGGGATTTGTAGCACATTTTCCAAGGTACCACTGTGCGAAAGCAATACGAGGTGCATAATCCTCCGGTTGCTGTGTCTGGACACGCTGCACGTGAAACGGATGCATGTCTTCTTCTCGGAGAATCCTCCAGACGCTGCAATGGGAAACCCCGACTGCGTTTGCTACACTTCGTGTACTCGTTCTTGGATTCCCCTGTACATGCTGCAGCACATTCTGTTCGACGTCTGCAGTCCGTGCTGTTCTTACCCTGTCCCTGTCAGCTCTTTCTAATGAACCTGTCTCAGCTAACCTCTGGTGTAGTCTTGCAAAGAAATTATGACTGCGGATACGCCTCGTCGGATATCGTTCCGCGTACAAACGCTGTGCGGCTGACCCACTACAATTTGCAGCCCCGTACGCCAAATGCATATCGGCTAACTCTGCGATCGTGTAATCATCCATCCTACTAACTTGGCGTTCTTGTGCGAAGTGAAGATTCCCTACACGAAAGCTCGGAATTTTCGCACAACGCCATCTACCGCGTCAGGAAAGCATTTCTGACTGCCCATTGGTATATGATTTTGGTTCGTCAGGATGTACCCTACCCCTCTTAGAAGTTCTGAAACGGTTCACTGAAACACCTTGTATAATAACTTGATTTGGTCATTATCTTGATTATTGGTGTATAAGAAATTCTATTTTGAAAAACATTGAAAACCGTCAATTTTCGAAAAATAATATATTTTTAAATCATTTTGCTCTCTATTACAAATTTATTCCAATTTCCTTTTTACTTGACAAATTTCTATTTCAGAACCAAAAACATCTTATACTTTATTTTAAATGCATTACTGAGCATCAACAGATGGCAGCACGAGTCATCTGGAAATGTGGGGTAAAAATCGAAACTAGTAGTAGGAGAGCTGATAACGAATTTTGGGAAGGTACTTTGGGCACTATGAAATTGTAAAATAGTAGAAATTCAATGTTAGTTGAATAGGGAATCGAGGGTCGGGAACGCCCTTTTCGGTTATTTCGCTACTGCGCAGCATAGGATATTTGCAAAAAATTCCTCCCAGCGAGTATCCTTTAGGCACTTAGAAATTTTTTTAATCTCTTAATTTGGCATTCATAGAATGCAGAAATAAAACTCCCAGACTGTTTGGACGGTTTTAAAGTACAACCCGACTGCCCCGAACTTGTATCATAATGAACGCAAAAAATATTCTTTAGGCACTCTGAAATTTTTATAGCATGTTTATTAATTACTATTGAAAATATGTGCAAAAAGTCAGACGAATACGGCGGTTTTAAATAATAACCCGACGCAAATAAAGATTTTACATAAGTATCGGCAGCTGCCGGGGAACTGGCTACCCTAGAAGGCAGTGCCTTGGCTCGCCGGTCTGCGCTTGATTGCGGAGGAACCACGTGACTCGAGTTTGATGTGCAGATCGAGCTACTTAGCCCGGTGCACACATCCGGTTTTTCAACGTGCGGCGCCGCTACCGCAACGCAAATGCGGTCTGAGATACATTAGATCCAATGAAACAGTGCACACATGCCTCCAGCGCCGCTGGGGCGACGCACGTCCTACTTGCATGAAATGTGTACCGGAGTTCCCCAAGACCCGGCACAGGGTCTCCGTTCTGAATTAGCTTGTTTTCATAAATAAGTGGAAAATAAATAATAATTTATAAATGGTTGTATCCAGTAACGTCTATGTTGTTACAAAATATACTTTTTTTACACCAAGTAAGCGAAATAAATACGTTTCCTACGATAGAATATTTATCGCAAATGGCGCGAAATGAATTCGTGCGTCATTTCACGGTTATGTGTGCATAGTTGGGCTACGTTACCGCACGTTGGCACCGCACGTTGAAAATCCGGATGTGTGCACCGGGCCTTATAAAACTTTTTGGATGAGTTCATTTTTTTTTCACGCAAATGTGTCACGTTGAAAATTATTTTGAGCTCATTCTAATTTTTTTTAAAGGTTTTTTAAATACGGTTTTGTTATTAACACTTTAAGCATTAATATATGCACATGTGTATATAACTATGTATATACATAGTAGTCCGAGAGCTGATGACGAATTTGGGGAAGGTATTTTAGGCACTGTGAAGTTGTAAAATAGTAGTAAATTAATGTTAGCTGAATAGGGAATCGAGAGTCGGAACGGCGTTTGTGGTTATTTCGCTACTGCGCAGCATATGACATTTGCAATAAATGAATCCCACCGAGTATCCTTTAGGCACTTAGAAATTTTTTTAATCTCTTATTTAACAACCCGACTGCCCCGAATTTGTATTGTAATGAACGCAAAAAATATTCTTTAGGCACTCTGAAATTTTTATAGCATGTTTATTAATTACTATTGAAAATATGTACAAAAAGCCAGACGAATACGGCGGTTTTAAATAATACCCGACGCAAATAAAGATTTTACATGAATGCGACAAAAAAGTCTTATGGGTAGATATGAGTACGAGAGAACGTTTATCGTCTGCGCCTGCAGTTGCGGGGGCTCTGACTCGCTGAACATCTTGAAACTGTAAACTTGTTGTTTCATCGCAGCTGAAAAATTTCTGTAACATTGAACATGATACCCTTTTGTCGTGGTTGCATCTGATGGTAGAATCACTTTAGCAAATTTCAAGCCGTTTTTTGGCGAATTTTTAAAATGTTTTTGCATTGTGCTAGTCTTTCTTCGTTAAAAATAATCACTTTATCATTATTGTTTTTTTTTACAAATTACACAACTCAAAGTTTTTAGTTCCATTATAAATTAATGATATATAACATATAAAATACGTAGTCTCCATAAAAACAAATATTATCTCTATAATAATTGATTATTTCCATGTATACATGTGCATATGTCAATACTTAAAATGTTTATTACACAACTAGATTTTATAAAACCTCAAAAAACAGTATGACAATGAACTCAAAATAATTTTCAGCGTGGTCACATTTTCGTGAAAAAAGAAATAAAACTTCCCCAAAATGCTTTGCAAGCAGCCTGAGCTGTACAATAACCTAGAGTCACGCGGTTACTCAACAATCAATCACACACCGGCAGCCAGGGCCCTGGCAGCTGCCGGCATCCAGCTGATACTTATGTAAAATCTTTATTTGCGTCGGGTAGTTATTTTAAACCGTCGTATTCGTCTGGCTTTTTGCACATATTTTCAATAATAATTAATAAACATGCTATAAAAATTTCAGAGTGCCTAAAGAATATTTTTTACGTTCATTATAATACAAGTTCGGGGCAGTCGGGTTGTACTTTAAAACCGTTCAAACAGTCTGGGAGTTTTATTTCTGCATTCTATGAATGCTAAATTAAGAGATTAAAAAAATTTCTAAGTGCCTAAAGGATACTCGCTGGGATGAATTTTTTGCAAATATCCTGTGCTGCGCAGTAGCGAAATAACCGCAAACGGCGTTCCCGACCTTCGATTCCCTATTCAACTAACATTGAATTTCTATTATTTTACAATTTCATAGTGCCTAAAGTACCTTCCCAAAATTCGTCATCAGCTCTCGGACTATAGGTACGTTTTGATTTTCCGGTTTCCAGTTTATTCTTTCATATCAGTGAGACTACAACTTCGAAGGTACTATACATATGAGTTTACGTTTCTGAATACATGAAATTAATATTTCTAGAGTTGAGTTTTCGCCGCAAAATTCTATTTGCAATCACCCATGTTTCAAAAATATGCTTTGATATACAAATAGTTCTTGGTACATTATCATGAAAGAATATTTTTTGTATTGACACTATTTTACTAATTTGCAAAGAATTCAGTTCATGAAATATTTTTTGAAATTTTATTGCTAGCTCAAAAAGTATTTTGAGACTCATGTTGATCTATTTTAATATTTTGTTTCTTGAAAATTATTCTAAACAACAGCAATTTCTGTGTACATTGTAAAAACAAAAATCTAAGGTAATTTTAGAACAAAAAATTCGAAACAAATGATTTAAATTCATTTTATTTGAGTCGTTTGTGTTTTAGCATAAAATAATAAACGTATATTTTGAAATTTTATTAATTATACGAATTTGTTTCATTTTGATATAGCAATTTGAAAAGCCGGCTTTACAAATTATTAATTTAGGATTTTGTTACTGATTTATGACTTACTTGTAGAATTGCATTGCATTTTTCGAGTTGAAGTGGTGAAATGTTGATTGAAAGCGGGGTATGTCGACTCAAATTAAACTCTTTATACAAATTGAAAATTAAATAAATGTGAAAAGATGCATATTATTTTATTCAAATAATTTAAAATCTATATCAAATAAGTTCAGTGGTATGTTTATGAAAAAAAATTCTAATTCACAGTGAAAACGTTTTCTGCCGTATCACGAAATCATTCCAATTTTGCACGTACATCTTTATGATAGGGAATTTTAATATTTTCATTTTGTTTTGTGTAATACGTTTGTTTATTTTTATCTAATTGGGAAATTTTATGCATTGATCCATAGAAATTCTTTAAAGTGCTAGGTTAATTATTCGGTACTGTTGGGAATTGAAATTTTGATTGCAGAAGTTAATTCGTTGGTGATAAATAGTCTGATGATTGAGTATGTTAATAAAATAGATTATGGATTGTAGCGGAAAGCTAATTCAGAGAATTTTTTCATTGCAAGTTCAAAATTCCACTCCATTGGCATTTCCTAAGAGAATGCTATTACACTCTTCCTATACTGTTTTTAAAGAAAAGCTTAATTTTCTTGCATGTTAAGTACGAACCCTTTTATGTGAATCGAATATAACTTTGAAGTACTCAAAATTCAAATTATCAAATTTCAGAGAAAATTAGAAAAATATTAATTTTGATTTCCATTTATGTATAATTTCATGTTTCGCTTCATTTATTGTTTACTTAAAAATATTTTTTTTCAAATAGCCAATTCTTCATGAAGCACACGCACACAATTCCTTTTATTTTATTTTCCACTAGCCACTGCGTGCCCGTGCTGTATTTTGTGGGGGTTAGGTGTGTACATTGTAAACGTTTGCCAACCACGGGTGTTTGCTACGCATTTCCAACTGGTTTGCTTCGCAAACCAAAACCACATACAACGCCGTGATGGCATCGTCATTGTGAAATGTGGCCAAATTGGAAATGCGAAGAGATCCAATCGGTGTGACGTCACAATCTCTTTGAGAGTGGAGTGCCAGCTCAAGTGTTATCTCGTCATTTGACCGTGGTTCAAAATTACGCGGTGTTGTCATCGTATCTTTCCCTAAGGGGATTAATCCCGGACGCATATTACCAACCTTTGCCTGGAATAGAAGACATGGGGAAATTTTAAGCCCGCCGATTAGTTGCTATCTCTTTCCAAGATCTATGACGTCACTCACCCATAGTGCGCACTCCGCATGTGTGAAAAGTATCACTATTTACTTGCAACGTTTGCAAAAAAAAAAGGTGAAACTGCTTCGATTGAAAATAGAATAGTAATAAAAAAGAAAGCGATAGCTTTTAGATGATTACCAAGCGACAGTTCAACGGCTTGTGCCATGTACTCGTAATTTTATCGTAAATGTTTTGTGTTTAGTTTTAATTCCAGTATAGAGTATACACGCATAATTAAAAAATAATCCATTTTCGAACTTTAATGTACACTTGGGACCTTGAACATAATAGAAGGCGGATACAGGGGAGTTTTTCGTTATTACTGGGGATCTGTTGAATAGACTCGTTATCTATGTTGCATAGGTTTTTAGGTTTTGCCATCGGCTTTCAGTTCAAGTAGAAACTACCGAGTAATGACAGAGTCGAATTCATTTTCAGAAGGCAACGACTTGAAAGATGAATCAAATACGCACGACATTCAGCTATCTGAGTTGGAGAAAATTTGGAACGCTACAAAAAATAAGACTTCGGTTTCTGACGACGTGAATTTGAAAAATTATCTCAGTGTAGATGGGGGGGGGGGAACAACGTTTCAACATGTTATGAACTGACCGAAGCAGACATCATCCAATCCATTAAAAACAGCTAAGATGAGGTCAATGAAAGTAGTGAAGATGAAGAGGCTGTGGTTGGAGATGATGTGCGCAATGTCACTTCTTCAGAAGCCTAAGCAAGTTTGGAGACAATGCGGACATTTATTTCGTCACAAAGCAATGTGCCGGACTTTATCTTTACAAACATTCACCAGCTGCAAAATTATTTGATACTATATAAATAATACTTTCGGGAGATGATGTTTTCACTTAAAAAATTCAATAGAAATGTTACTGTGGAACGGGTCAACATTCCGGGATAGTTGCAATCGCCTTCCCATAACGTCGCAAATGTGCTCTATGGGAGAGAGATCAGGAGACGTAGCTGGCCAAGAAAGTGTTGAGAAAGCTTGAAGACAATTCATAGCAACATGTTGAAAAGTAAGTCCAGGTTGTCACAAAAGGAACGATAACACAGCCGGTCGTAGAGTGTTGTCTACGTACCGCTGTGTGAATCAGAAGTGACTACCAAAGGGGTCCAACTAAAAAAAACCACCGAAATATTATTTCTTTATCGTGATGATAGCTGCCGGTGACCAGTAGGAAGATTAGCGGATTAGCAACCGGAGGAGTTACAGTTACTTCTATGAATGCTTCCAAAACTATATCCAACATATTCAATTGTTTGTTTTCCCCGTATTTTCCAAAATTGTTTGATTTTACGATATTTCCACTGTGTCGTCGTGCATCGACCTTTTAACTTGGAGACGTTTTTTACGAACCATTCTTTTTTAAAAGTGGTTTTATATATAAATGTTCGCTAACGTTTGTAATAATGTGCATGCCCTTGGTGAAACCGTTCTTTTTTAAGGATTTTCTATTGCAAGAAAATAACATTTCATATTAAAATATTTTGAAACCGTAATCCTCAAGATAAAAAACACTTTAACGGAAAAAAACTTTTGAATACGCTTTATTTTTTTAAAGTCCAATTTCACAGAGCAAAAAGGTGCGATGTGGTAAAATAATTGAATGCTAACTCAGCTCACGACACTTCTTTTGACGTTCCTTTGTCTTAAAATAAAAGCAAAGCGATAAATGATGAAAACGATAGTTTATTGCATGAAAATTATGACATGACACTATTCTTACGTTAGTATTAATCCTTGCATTAAGATTTTACTGCGGTAATTCATTTCGCACAGCTCAAATATAATTTATGACTTCCTCACCTCTGTATCAATCAGAATGGATCATTGAAACCGCCAAGGACAAAAGCGTTACCGAAACTAATGTATGTATAATTGCACATAATATGCATGTTGTTTAGGAATTGCGCAATACATAAATCAGCTATAGCTAAGCGTTTATTAAAAACACGTTTCGCGCGCACTACAAACAAGGTGTTTCAGGCAAATCATAATCTTATTCGGGCAATTCACTTTCAAAAAGCCATTTCATCTCTGTCTAAAACACACGAAATCTGTCTAGAAAGCAGAGATTCTATGAAAATTTATGGTTGGTAAGAATAGAAATCACCTCCCAAAGTATCTTTTAACCCTCCTTTGACTCTTTAAGTGACAATATGTATCATTTGTTTTTTTACCATCTCTTGCATGTTGTCAGTCGTTTGTTCCCTTTGGTAGATAAGAATGAGATTAACGTACCAATTAACTGGAGCAACACAATGGGCTAGACCCGAAGGGTAAGATCCGAGGACAATACTACTTAATTTGGAACCACGATCCGATGACGAGGCAACGCCTGAGCTGGCACTGCACTCTTCAAAACTTCGACACCTCTCCAACATAAGGACATTTAAGGCCACGACATATTTAATATACACCTGTCCCTTTTTTACACGACGTCCTTCGGTTGGATTCGAACTTGCAACCCTCCGGTAGCTAATCCGTTACTATTGCAACCGGACTTCCGCGTCCTTGTTCCCCTTGGGTAGGTAGGTATTTTGATTAACGTCGTACTGGAGCAACACAACCGGCTATTGACCGTGATCAACCCCAACGGGATGGATTCGAGGACAACACCACGAAATTCTGAACCACGGTCAGATGACGTTGCAACACCTGAGCTGCAAACCCACTCTCCAAACTTACACACCAATCCAACGTGAGGACTTTCGGCCACGTTGGTGCATGTGCACCAGCCGCCTCTACACCATATGCTTACAAACATCCACGCCCGGACCCGGATTCGAACCAGGAACCTTCCGATCTAGAGGCTAACACCTTAACCACCATACCGGTTAGTCGGCACTACCCTTCTTTAAAAACGACCGATGTTCCGAATAAGAGTCTGAAGTAAGAATTTCGGATCGTTTAAATGACGCTTACGATCAAAATAGAAGCACATGTAGTTTGTTGCAAGGACCCGAAGCAAACATTAAACATCTGAATAGTTTAGTTTACACTGACGATCCAAAACATTATGACCATCCCCACATTTTTCAATGAACTACTCTGGATGACGTGGAGGGCACGTGATTAATTTAGAATGGTATTTAACTGCTGCTGGAGAAGGTAAGTAATCATTATTGCACTTACTTTTGAGAGTCATGTGAAAGCTTGTTGATCTAAGCGAAATGGATAGAGGGCAGATCGTAATGGCCCGAAGACTCGGAACGAGTATCACGGAAACTGCACGTCTGGTAAGTTGTTCACTATCTGCCATTGTTAGTATTCATGTGAAGTGGTTAAATGACTATGAAACAAGCAGTAGATGCCAAGTTGTTGGTCGTCCACGCGTCATCAAAGAAAAAGAACGTCGGAGACTGTCCCGCTTGGTAAAGCAAAATAAGCGCGAGACAGTGGCTCAGCTGACAGCCCAATACAATGCAAGTCCAAGCGCAAGTGTTTCGGAACACACAGTTCAGCGGACACTGTTGTATATGGGACTGTGCAGCTGATGTCCCACTCGTGTGCCTCTGTAGACCAAGCGTCATCGTCAACTACGCCTACATTGGGCCCGGGAAAATCGAGATTGGACCATGGATGAGTGGAAGAGAGTTGCCTGGTCAGATGAATCGAGATTTCTCATTCATCAATTCGATAGTCGTGTCAGGGTACGCCGTCTGCCAAGCGAACAATTGCTTCCCTCTTGTACAGCAAATCATACACAGGCTGGCGGTGGCGGTATTATGCTTTGGAGGACGTTCTCATGGGCGACTCTGGGACCCGTTGTTGTGGTAGAATGGACCATGAACGCTGTAAACTATCTGAACATCATTGCGGATCAGTTGCACCTTTACATGACGCCTGTATTCCCAACTTGAAATGAAATCTTCCAGCAGGACAAAGCCCAATGTCACAAGGCTCGGATAGTGGTGGAGTGGTTCGAGGAGCATACAAATCAATTCCACTTAATGTCCTGACCACCTAACTCGCCGGATCTTAATCCGATAGAGCACATTTGGGGTGTCATGGAGCGGCAGCTCAGAGCTCAAACACCACCCTGTCCTAATATCTCGACTTTGCGTGACCGCTGCTTAGACGTTTGGTACAAACTACCTCCAGTCATGTACCAAGAACTTGTGGCATGTGTGCCCAGGCGAGTTGCAGCTGTTTTGCAGGCCAAAGAAGGCGGAACGCGTTATTGAGTAGGTGGTCATAATGTTTAGGCTCTTCAATGTACTTCTTAAACGTTATCCAAATCATGATTTCATTTTCTGTTGGATAAAGTTCTACAACCTTTCAGTAATAAACTAATTCACTAAAAGAGCACTAATCATGAGCCGGGGCCGAAGAATCGCAGTCGGAAGAATCTCGAAATAGCAAACTTAGGAATGCGAGTTCGAAGCCAACCAAAGGCCGATGTGTTCTTTGGGGCTGGTGCACGTTAAATCTGTCCTCAAATCTACTCACATTGGCATGCTGTAGCAATTTGGTGACGGGAATGCCTGCTCATGGAGTTGACATCGTCATCTAACATTCGCTCTAAATGACGTGGTATTGTCCTCGGATCTTTCCCTTCGGGATGGATCCGGGACCATCACCAAAAGCCCATTGTGCTGTTCCCAGTGCGACGCTTGTTAAAATACTTACCTCGAGGGGTTATGGTCTTTTGAAAGAGCAATCGTAAATTGTGAGTTCGAATTCTCATCTCTGCTACCGTCGAAGCACTTGTGTTTGGTTTTGGAAGTTTTATGGCTCAAGGGTCATAATTGGACATGCTTCGTCAGACATAAGACATACACTACCTTAGAATAATGGACCGGACAGCAAGATGTGATGGTATAAGAGAAATAATACATGCTTTAATAGGGGGACGGTCCCCCACGTGCTGCAATGACACTAGAAACCCTTCTGGGCATACTTTCAACGAGGTTTTGATATTCAGCTATGGGCATGTGTGTCCATTCCTGCTGCAAGAATGTCGACAGCTCAACTGTAGATTTCGGACGTAGTTCACTGCTCCGTAAGCGTCGCTCTAACGAGTCCCACACATGTTCTATGGGGTTTAGGTCGGGACTCTGAGCAGGCCATTGAAGACGTTTTACATCCATATCTGGATACCACTGCTTGACAGAGGCTGCGATATGACATGGAGCGTTGTCGTTCTGGAAGTAACATTCGTCTATTCGTAAAATTGGCAGAGCGTAGGAAGATTGTCCAAAATATTCATGTAGGGGTCGGCGTTCAATTGACCAGGAACAACAGGCAAAGATCCCGGGCCATACCACGAAAAACACCCCTAAACAAATAGTCGGATTTTATGCAAATCCGCTGGCGTCCGGTCCCTTATTGTTGGGTAGTGTACATTATCAAGCAATAGACGCACGCAATGAAAGTTTTACTGACACAGGGTGAAATGCGCCCAGAGAAGGGTGCACCCTACGAGAATATATGAATAACGGCATTTTAACAGCAATGCATATAAAAAATGTAGGAAAATGTTAGTGCAAATTCCATGTTTTCCGGACGGGTCTGCTAGTTAAATAATAATTTAACTATACCATTCTATGCGCGCGTGTGTTTGCACTAAGATTATGTATATACACTCTATTACAAAAAAATCGACACACCAAGGTGTAGAATTCCTGTAGTGTCGGACTCGATCCATTTGGAACGGCGGTGACTGAGGACGTAGAGTCTTTGGTGACGAGTCCCGTTTCCAATTGTGTCCCGACGACAACCCTTTGGTAGTCCTTTCTGGCACACTTACAGCACAGCGGTACTTAGACGACCGGTTGTGTATCTTTTTGCGACATCCCGGACATACTTTTCAACAAGATAATGCCCGGCCGCAGACAACACATGTTTCTATGAATTGTCTTAAAGCTGTCCTAACACTTCCTTGGCCAGCTAGGTCACCCGATCTCTCTCCCACAGAGCACATTTGGGACGTTATGGGAAGGCGATTGCAACCATCCCTATATGTTGACCCTTTAGCCCGACAGTTTGAGACAATTTGGTAAGAAATTCCGGGAATTTTATCAGTCTATGCCCGGTGACAGCTTGCATCCAGGCCAGAGGTGGACCCACGCCTTATTGATTTCGTCCCTTTGTAACGGTCAAACTCTGAAATAAATCATTCAATTGTTCTGAAATTTGAATTGTTTGTTTTCTATGTACGTTCTTCACATCCACCCATTTTTATCGCAATCAAACAGCTTCTTCTTGGTAGTTTCGTTTTTTTTTTGTTATAGAGTGTATATACATATCGCCTGATTTCGGACAATCTTAATGTATAAAAGACAAACTTTAACAAAGCGCACGTAAATAACTTTTTATACACGCTACTCTATCATTGGTTCGAGTTATATTTTAAACGTATTTAATTCGTTCTCTGATTGGTTGAATTGGTGTAAATACTTTCTTGAGAGATTGCAATAAACGTAATACAGATAGAAGTATGTCAATACAGATGCAAGGAAGCGAGTACACCAAGCGATAATATTTCGAATGAAATAATTGAAAGCGCAAGCGATATTTATACAGAAACTTTGTGAAAATGCGTATGGCTAGAATAATTAAATTATTAATAAGTATGTAATTTTCTATATTTAGCAACATTAGTAACACGGTTACCTTTTAGTTCCATTTAGAATTATTAATTGAGATGTAATTATGGACTTTGGGTTTAATCGAATTATTTTTGTTTTTCTGTGATTGTTACTGAGATGTTTTTTTAAGTTGTGATACTTACTACACAGCCAGTCACATTAATGTGACCACCTGTCAAAAGCCAGAATAACCACCTTTGGCAGAGCGGACCGCTGCGAGACGTGCAGAAAGAGAGTCAATTAGGTCTGAAGGTGTTCACTGGGATGTTGAGCCATGACTCCAGTGCCGTGGCCAGCTGCGCTAGATTACGCGGTTGAGGATCCATGTCGCGAACAACCCGATCGAGGTGGTCCCACAGATTCTAGATTGGGTTTAAAACCGGTGAGTTTGCTGGCCAGGGGAGCACTGTAAACTCATCCTGGTGCTCTTCAAACCACGCACATACACTGCGAGCTGTATGACACCTCGCATTGTCCTGCTGGTAGATGCCATCATTCTGAGGAAAAATAATTCGCATGTAGGAGTGGATATGGTCCGCAAGGACAGATGCGTACTTGTGCTGATCCATCGTGCCTTCCACAATGATGAGTGCACCCAGTGAATGCCAGGAAAACTTTCCCCGAACCATAATGCTCCCTCCTCCAGCCTGGATCCTTCCGGAAATTGTTGCAGGGTGTTTGCTTCCAGACGTTTCACGCCGTATACGCCTAAGTCCATCTGTCCGATGGAGCATAAAACGTGATTCATCGGAAAAAGCCACCTGTCGCCACTCTGTGGACGTCCAGTTGCGGTACTGGCGTGCAAATTCCAGCCTTCGTCGCCGATGAACAGCAGTCAGCATAGATGCATTAACCAGGCGTCTGCTGCGGAGGTCCAGACGCAGCAACGTTCGCTGAACCGTTGTTGAGGATACACTCTTGGCAGCCCCTTGGTTCATGTGGGCGGTCAGTTGCTCAACAGTTGCACGTCTATTCGCCCGAACGCATCTCCGTAGCCTTAGATCGTGTCTGTCATATTTAGCCCGTGGTGCACCACATGTGCTACGCCGCTGATTTTGGATAGTGCCATGTTGCCATGCACGGTATTCTTTTACCACGGCGGCACGCGAACAGTTCATAAAATATGCCGTTTCCGAAATCCTTCCACCCTTGGCCCGAAAGCCAATAATCATGCCCTTTTGGACGTAGGATAAATCGCTACTTTTCTGCATTACGCCAACGATTGAAATGCTTTCCGATGCCCTAGGACATCCTTTATATACACTCCACTGCAATGTGCTGCCACATGCCTTTTTGACTGGTTATTTCACGTTGACGTCGAAAGTAGGTGGTGGTCACATTAATGTGACTGGACTGTGTATTTGACTGACTATTCTGAGTATTTTTAGCTGTAAAAATAGTGTGAACAATGAAGCATTGGGAATGCGCCCTCTTTATTTACGAGTACTCACCTCAGAAACTGATAGTAAGCTCTTGAATGGCAACAGCTAGAGAGCCGTTGTATTCTTTTCACAACGGACTCTAAAACTAGTATTATCACATATATCGCTTGAATTCCTACTTTCCTTGCATCCTTATGACATGATATAACCATTAGCAGTTTCGTATTCAACAAATGAAATCACGGTTCACTTGGGGTAGGTAGTTTAAATAACGTCGCACTGGAGCAATACTTCGGGCTATTAACGACAATCCGAAATCAACCCATAGACATGAAATATAAGCAGACCGAGCATTGCTATTGAAAGGACATTCAAAACGTGTCAACTAGTAGTCACGTGACTGTTATGTGAAATATTGACTTGGCCGATTTGACACCTTACCACTTTGTTTGGCGATAAAAATCTTATGATGGGGGTAGATGTGTGCACGCGCATTTCTGTAGAGTGACTACAAAAGTGGCGAAGTCGACGAAATCTACGAGAGTAGTTTGTACCAATCAGATGATGAATCAATGGATGGGCGTCTTCTCTCGTTCCGTGGACCAATAAGAGGATGAATGTTAAGTTCCACCCTGCAGACAAAAGTAGTCTAAGGTTCATGTTACTTCTAGTTCTGGTCAAGTGATCGTGTGCACATATAAAGGCCACACCAAAGTGGCGGTGCGACTTTGGGGTTCTCTTGTTGTTGTCGTGTGGGCCATATATGGCCCAATTTGGGGGTGCCATTGCCCCGGAAGGTTGGACTTCTTCATGCATGACACATCCGTTTTACAGGAAGGTCCCTTTCACACATCCATTCACTCACACATATCGTAATTTAGATCCCAATCAGAGGCCGATAACCTCCTGATCAGGTACCCCCAGAGGTATTGATTTGGTATGGGAACATGGGGGACTTTGTGACCACGACCTATTTAACGTGCCCCAGCCACCATTAGCGAACACGACGGTCTTTAGCCAGGTCCAAGCGCCGATCTCGCAACCATCAGAATTGCAAGCTCCGCTGAGGACAGAACCCACAACCCTTCCGATGTGAGCCCGACGCTCTACTCACTGAGCTACCGCGGCTCTGGGGTTCTCTTTCTTTCCTAGTAATACTCGAGTTGATTATTCACTTTTTTAAAAGTAAGTACCATCAATCAGGGTTACTTGGACCCTATGGGATTACTTGAACTCAAAATGTTTAAAGTGATGTAAGTCGTTCCTGATACTGGTTTATTGAAATGTTCGACGTAGTTCTAAGCTCATCCGCGAGGTAGCAGCCCTCTGGAGGTTCAGGCACGTAGTTCCACGAGTTGCTGCTAGTGTTTAGTGCAAGTTATGTTAATGTCATAACACGTATACTGTTTTTATGTCTTACTTGAACCCAACACACGTTTATAATGCATTTGTATAGATAAATAGAATATGGGTTCAAGTACCCTGACCTAAAGGGCTATTTGAATCCAATTTTTGTATTTTTTTAAAAATCATGTAGTGCAAAAAGAAATGGTAACACAACTGTCATAAATAGTAAGTAGAGATGTTGTAGATTAAGAACAATATGGTTAGCACTACACGTCTTTTTTAATTATGGTTTTAAAAGAAAATATATGAGAAATCTGGTCTAAGAAACCCTTTTTTACGGTAATAGTTTTAGGACATTAAAAAAATATTGTTTAAATTTATAAATGACGCATTTTTTACAGTCATTCTTTTGATTGTGTAGTATTAAAAAAAGTTTTCGTGCTGAGTTGTTAGCAGTGCGAATAATATTCCTGATGGTTGACGACAAATCTCGACATTAGAAGATAATTGACCAGATCTTGATGGACGAGACATCTTGTCATCAGAAGAAAGCTGGCCAGCATTTGATCTCATCTTCACAAAATCGTCAGTATCTTGATGTCTAGTCACCAGCAAATTGGGCCGGATCTCGATGGAAACCAGAATGTTAGTATTTACTTTTTCACCCGGGCAAGTCCTCGTGAATGCAATACTTACTTAAACTTTAATTTAAATATTTATTTAACTTTCACCATTATAGGGATTACAAACCTTGCCTTTGGAAAGCGGCGTTTTTGGTGTCACACCAATCCCACACAAGCCGAACTCCAGCGTTGAAATGCTGAAGCATTCTGGACCTCTGGCCTCCGACGAGTGAGAGGGTGTGTGACGGTCACTCCTCTCCTCTCTCCGCATCCCGAGCCCGGATCCCGGAAGACGATCGATCGAAACGGCACTCCGACGCAAGAAGCCATGGACGCCGACAGATCCGACTCGAAAGGTGAGTCTCCGCTGCCATTTTACCTCTTTTACCCTTTGGAACGGACTCGATCCCACTCAGAAATCGTCAACACTTCCTTGCCGGGTATTTCCGGATTCCTCAGTGTACCGGACACCACCGACCCTCGATCGAGTGGTTCCGGGATTTCGCTTTATTTACTCCGTCAGTGGACCAGGAACGGATTCCCATTGAACGTTATCTGCTTCCGCGTTTCTCCGAGCATCAATGATACCAGTCCGTGAGAGGTTATCCTTGAGCTTGTCGTTTTCGTTCTTTCAGGTGGGGTTTCCGTTTTATCGACGAAAACTGGATTTTGTATTCTGTTGGCGAAATTGTGTTTATTTTCCTGTGACACTCCCCCACTGCCTCGGGAAGGAATGTGTCGATCTTTCATCAAGATCATCTCTTCGTTAGTCTACCGGACAACGCCGCTATCACACTCCATCTGGTTCCGGCATTCCGCTTTATTTACTCCGGCAGAGCTGTGACCTGAAACGATTTCCCAAAAACTCTATTTTAAGGAGACTTCCTTTATTTCCTTTAACTTAAACTTTATTTCTCCGAGCCTTGCCATTAATTATACCAGGCCGTAAAAAATTCTTCTGGAATTTGTAATTTTTTTTTTTTTTTTGAGGTGGGATTTTTTTTTTCAAGAAAAACAATGCATTTTTTGTATAATTATTTTTGCAATTTTATTTTTCTCTCTATTTAAAAACTTTATTTAAGGAAACTTAACTTAGCCTTTATTATTTTCCCTTTGATGAACTTTATTTCTCGGAGCCTTGGCATCAATTATACCAGGCCATGAGATATTTCCCTGGAATTTGTAAAATTTTGTTCTTTTGAGATGAACAACAAAAAAAAAACAGTGAATTTTGTATATATATTTTTTGAAATTTTATCTTTTTTTCTATTTTCTCTAGTATTTTTTTGAGAATCTTTTTCTGGAATATCATAGATATTCAACTCCTCATTATCGGGTAAACTCAGGATTTGCTCTTTTACCGATAACACCGCTCTCACGCTTGATCTGGCCCCGGGATTCCGCTTTATTTACTCCGCCAGAGCTATCACCAGAAACGATTTCCCAAAAACTTTATTTAAGTCGATGTTTCGCCGAGTTCCGGCATCAAATGTATCAGGATACTCCTGCAATTTTTAAGTTTTTTGAGGTGAGAGATTTCTTTTTTTTTTCATGGAAAAAAAAAAAACAGTGGATTCTGTAGTCTTTACGAAATTTTATTTGCTTTCTTTATTTTCCAGTATCTTTGGGAATATGCAATCTTTCAGGAAGATTCGGCACTTCGTTATCGGATGGATTCGTTGGTGTACCGGACAACACCGCTCTCACAACTCGATCTAGTTCCGGGATTTCGCTTTATTTACTCCTTCAGAGTTGTGGCCAGGAACGGATTCCCATTTTGTCACGTAATCTTGATCGGAGTTTTTCAACCAGGCATCAATTATATCAGAGAGGTTTTCCTGGAATTTTTTTGGTTTTGATGAGGGATATTTTTGGGGGTTACTAAGGATTACCATTTTGTTATCTCCGAACTCTGGGATTCGTTTCTGTTCGGGACAACACCGTTCTGACATTCGATCTGGCTCCAGCCCTTAACGTAACCGTGGCAACGGTTTCCCTTAACGTCATCTTTATGAGTGTGTCTACAAGTCTTGGCATCAATTATAACAGGTCGGGAGAGATTCTCCTGGAATTGATCTATTTTTGTTTCTTGAGGTGGAATTTTCTCTTTTTTTTTTCAAGGAAAACAGTGGATTTTTGGCATTTTTGAAGTTTTTTTCCCTTTACACCCCAGTGCCTTTGGGAATGTGCCAATCCTTCTCGAAGATCATGAAGATTTGGCACTTTGTTAACGGTTAAACTCTGAACTCGTTATTAGGGCCGCGGTAACCCAGTTGGATGATCAACGGATTATCAACTGCAGGAATTGCGAGTTCGAACCTCGGTTCAGCCGAACACGGTCACCACGTTGACGCGGTGTGGAAGATTGGCTGGCGTATGGGGTGCCAGCTCATGTGTTGACCTCGTCATCTGAGTGTGATTTAAAATTGGTAAATTTGACGAGGTGCTGCTCTTGGATATTTCTTTTCGGGATTGATCCTGGAACTTCCGCAATAGTCCTTTGTGTTGCTCCATTGAACGTCAATTTACTGCCTACCTATCTGGATTCGTTAGTGTTCGCGATAACATTGGCCTTTCACACTAGATCAAGTTCCTTGATCTCGCTTTTTTTACTCCGTCAGTGAAACGAATTCCGGATGAAACGATTTCCCATTAATCTTATCTAGATCGTAGTGGTTTCGGCTAGAGGTACAGCTACAATCTACGTTTATGAGTGATGGCAACGGCTTGGCGCACTTCTAAAGTCGCCAAGGAAAAAATTATTTCGTAACTCTTTTTCTTTCAAAAATATTTTTCTTTTTACAACGGAAAATGAAAACTTGAAAACACATTTGAGAAATTTTTAAAATCATGTTTTCAAAAAACTTTTGCAAAACGTAGTAAGCACGCTTCAAAACACATTTGTGAACCAGCAGAAAAACTAAGCTGCGAATGTTGGGTAAGAATACCTTGAAACATTAATTACACTAAATACAGTAGGCATGTTGAAAAAGAAAAAGATTTAAAAAAGAAAAAAAGCAAGAAATAATACAACTTGATAACGTAAGAACTCATGCGTAAAAAAATAATGAATACGAAAATGGTCAAAAAAACAAAACTCTTAATCCTTTCGTGAAAAAAAACTGTTGTAAAAAAATAAAAATTCTACAACTGTCGAAATACAAATAAATGGACCAATGGTATCACAGAAAACGATTTAAAAGGACCAATGCAATCAAAGGATATTTTAAAAACAAAAAAAACAATGGGAGGAAAGAAAAAATATCAAACGAACCAACGAAATCAATTGACTTTAAAGGATTTTGGAAGAACTTTCTAGAATATTCAAAATGAAAATTGAAAGTTTCCGTTTGCCGCGATTGCTATGAAAACCACAACAACCATAACTACAGATGGTTTGCCTCAATTTATCGTAACCTGCTACTAGAAGTACGCCAAAAAAAAAAAATCGCCAAGCCGTTGCCATCACTCATAAACGTAGAGTGTAGCTGTACCACCCTTATCCCTCCAAGTGGTGGTTTTGACAAAATATCGCGTCCGTCAAAATCTGACGAAGTTTGCTTATGATGAGTTATCTTGTCGTCAAGATATTGTCTAATTTTTTTATGATTACAACATTAAGATCTGGATAGTTTATTTCCAGTGATCGAGTATTATTTTACTAACGAGATATTTCGTCCAACTATATCTGTTCAATTTTGCCACTGACAAGATACATTGTCGAGTCGGCCACCAGGTGATTACCATATTCAGCGCACAAATGTAGAATTTGAAGAGTGTACTTATCAGTGAAAAATGCTATTTGCAAGAAAACAAATAGGAAATGAGATAAGACATGAAAATAATATACATAAATTGTGTGTGTGTGGGGGGGGGAATCAAATAGGCATATTTTTCAAATTTCCTCTGGTTTATTGATACGTATTTCAAAGTGATATTCCAAGTACTCAAAAAAGGTTTATACATAACATACAAAAAGAAATTAATTTTTCTCTATGAACAGCATATAATAACTGTAATAACATTAACCCAGAACATAAATTGAGTGAAATTTTGAGCTTGCAATAAAAAATTCATCATTGCAATCATCATAATCATTAAAATAGTTTTCCGCTTCAATTTGTAATCTAATTTGTTACATGCTCAATTCAGATGGGCGAATTTAATTTTACATTCCAAACTTCGATTCCATAAAGACAGAATAGTCATGCTATATATATATAGCAGTGTAAAGGGAATTGCTAGAGATCAAAGTATATTTTTTTTCCGATTTAAATAAACAATAACCAGAATATTTCACTAAACAAAATGAAAATTTTAAAATTCCCAACTGTAAAGATTTATGTGCAAAATTGAAATGCTTTGTTGATATTGCAGAAAAAGGTTTTATTGTGACATAGTGTCATTATTTTGTCAGACTACTTTACCTATTTGATATTTCTTATTGAAATTAAAAACATGTATCTTCTCTCATAATTATTTCATTTTCAATATTTATAAACTAATGCAAAAAGCAAATTGAAATTAAAAATTTTGATTTAAATCAATGATTTTTTAATAAAAATATCTCGATTTAAATCATGATTAAAATCGTTTTTTAAATCAACCAGATTAAAATCCGCATACCTCTGTGGAAATGGTAATGAATAAAAGTTCAAAGTTTTGAATTGTTAGATTGCACATTTTCGTCAATAAAAAATCCCTAGGGCAACTTAAATGTAACAGAGAAAATTTCTTTTCCCCGTAGTGCTTTCCCTCCTTTACACGTGCCTGGAAAGGGCATCTCTATTTTAGAAGAGTGGTAGAAAATGGGCATACGTCCAAATTCGTTGATTTTGAGTTATGTCCATAAGTAACTTCAACTTAAAAGTTATAGTTTAAAAAAATGCCACAATGCACTTATGAATCTGCACAAAAGCACTTACGAATTTGCATAGTTTATACCTAATTTACGTTTGTATACTTAAAAAGGCACTACAAAAACCGATTTTTTAAAAATGAAAATTAAACATTTTTTTGAAGAGGGTGGTTTATTAACCTCCTCAGTTGTTCACCACGCATAATTCCACCTTGCAGCATTCAGTCTTTCCTGCATGATTTCTAATCAGTTTCGACTTTCTTGCCAATAGAATCTTTGTAAAGGCTTCTTTTATACGGAAATGAGCAACGGAGAGAGAGAATCTCAAAAAAGAATTCTATTATAAGGAAAGGGCCAATAGAATCTCTTTTTAAAAAATGTATGGGTTCTGTTGACCAATAAATGTGATTATTTATTCATTGAGTATATTGTGAGGTGTAAGAAAGGCTACAGTATTCAGAAATTTTGCGGCGCTTAGAGGATTGTTCCAATCTAAGCGTTTTCTGTTTTCAAAGGATTCTACTCAAATAAAAGGACTAATAGAACTGCCATAAAGGTTGAAAAATCTATTGTTTCAACCAATCGATGTGATTCTTTCGTCATTGTGTTGTTGGGCTTACTCTGAAATACTTCTGTACTCGGGAAATCTTGACGCTTAGACTATTAATCTAAGCAAAACGTTTCCTATTTCCAAAGGATTCTATTCCAGAAAATTAACAATAGAATATTTCCAAATAAATCTATTCTGAGGAAAGAATTATTTTTCAAGGATTATCTTAAAGAGATTTAGTCCAGGGAAAGGAACAATAGAATATTTTCGAAGTATTTTTTTTAGGAAAGTATTAATACAACCTTTCTTCTGAGAGAAATAATCCATGGATTCTTTCAACCTTTAGATGTGGTTATTAAGTCATTAAGTGTGACCAATCTGTCAACGAGTAGGCACGTGACTACTCTGTCAAAAATTGGTTGGCCGATTTTATATCTTGTACGTCGTATCTTTATATAACATCTTATAATAGGGTAGGTGTGTGGATGTATTAATTTTTCGAAATGTTGACAAAATGGTAAAATCGCCAAAGACCACTACTATCAGATGATCGATCACTGGACCAATGAGATGATGAATGTTAGGTTCCACCCAGCAGACGAAAGCATTCTAAGGGTCACGTTCTTATAGTTTTGGTCACATTATTTGGGACACGTGAAAACGTTACCGTTAGTAAACAATAAGTCACAATTAATAAAAATAGTATGATACTGCCTGAAGGTTTACAACACTATACCTACTTACCCACATGTTGACGATAATTAGAATAAAATGGATGACATGATGAAATTTTTAGTTGATTTATATGTAATAAAATTCTCGTAACATAACAAAAAATTAATCAAAGATTCCAAATTGGTCAAAGTATTTGTCAAATATTAGTTATAATAACTCATTTCAGTGAAAAAAAATTCATGAATCTATTTGATAGCATCTTGAAAATTGAGCGTGATAACAATAGCCAAATTATTTTGCAAATTTATACATGAATTCAGTATGCGTATTCATGTCTGAACAAATGATTGAACGATTGATGACTAGGGTAACTTTTTTGTTGCAGCAAAAATGGGAAAAGTTGCATTTAACATTACCTAAAGTTGCATTTATGGAAATAAAGTTGCATTTATTTTTGATAAATAAATTTTAAAATAAATTATTCGTAAAAAATGAAAAACATTCAAAATATATTGACAATTTTAGTCGTGTACGACAGTATTATAAAACATACTGAAATACAGAAGAACGTTGAATGGCTGATTCTTGGCCAGTAATTTCTTTAACATTGAAAACCTGCATCAGCCGCTGTCATACAATGTGCTGTATCGGATAGTAGAAGCGCAAAATCCTTTCGCTCAACATTCAGAGATTTTAAACCGTCATCTACAAGGCGAACAACATATTGATGATCGACACTCACCTCGCCAATTCTGCAGTCGATTACGCAAGTTTCCGCTGGATTATCAAGAGTGTCAACCAATGTGTTAAAGTACATCTTGCCATTTATTTCACTTTCGTCTTAGGACGAACACTCTCTTTCCGTGAACTTGTTTGATCCGCAATACTTCGGCGTTCGCAAGATCAGACACACGCGATCGAAGGGTTGATTCAGAGGGCAAAAATGGAAATAGTAATTTGATATAAATTAATTTTAAGCTATATTTAAAAAAGTTGCATTTATGCAGAAAGTTGCATTTATGTTGCGGTTATAACTCACTTACTTTTCACCCAATGTAGGAAGACAACATGCAGCGTAGAACGCGTGAAAAAAAAGTTGAATTTGTTGCAAAAAGTTGCCCTATTGATGACTAAATAATTTAGTGACGATCATGATTAATTTTTCGGTCATGAGTAACGATTATTTTATTCATGATTGAAATGTTGTAACTAAGTAACTAGTTTTATATTTCATCTATGGTAAATATTCGCTTTCGTCTTTTATTTCCTCCAGAGGACGAGATGAAGAGTGGAGCGGACGAGAAGGAGTTGCTCAACAAGATCGAGATGAACCACTACAAGCAGGACCTGCAGGACATCATCGGGCTCGGAGACTGTAAGTGGACATCTTTCTCTAATCACCCCTGAAGCTTCCCCTACATCTCTCCCTATCTCTGACATGTTTTACGTACTACTTGCATACCATTCAAGATGGTTGAGAGTTTGTTTCGTCCCGCTTGTGGCTGTGGAACGGAGTGGTGTGCCAATGTACTGAACAAAACAACCTAAATTACGAATAAACCCAGTTTATTTGGAAATACGATATGTACAATATCTTACAATGGGAATTCGTGTCTCCAGCAGAGGCAAAAATGGGTCTACTCAACAGTCGCTAGCCCCAAAATGAGTACCACAAAATCACCTCTGCTCAGATCGAGCATCCAACAGTTCTTATCTTAGTGTCACCAGATTTTTCAGGGAAACAGTTTGATCGCTTCACCCTTATAAACGGGATGTCGAAGACCCTCTGGACGACAGTTGTTTCGGGAATTTTCGGCCGGAGGTCAGTGGTGTTGACCTCTGATAACGAGCTGTTGTTGAGTCGTTACAGTACAAGCATACTTCCAACCAGGGTGAGTTCAAATCAGGTATACATGTTGGATACATCCTTATTTTACGAGGAGTCGCATTTACATGAAAGTACTCACACTATCATGGGACCCCCCCCCTATATTTATCTCAAAACATACTTTAGCGTACTTCCTAGTTAATAAAGCGGTTTTCTGAGGAGGCGTCGATAAAAGGTGGTTTTGATAAGGTGTGGTGATCCAGAAAGGTTTGGAAATATGCTCCGAGTCCTTATCCTTGTGTCCTTATTGTGTTTTTATGAGTCCTTATCGCTTGGGGGCTGCGGTAGCCCGGTTGGTGGAATCGAGATTTAGCGACCGGAGGGTTTCTAGTTCGAAACAGACGTGACCTGTAAAATTGATCATTGCTATTGAAAAGAGCTTCAGAAAGTGTAACCAACTTGTCGATTAGCAGTCACGTGACTGATCTGTGGAAAATTGATTGGGTTGAACAATTTGGTATCGTATCATCGCGGTGAAATCGCCGAGGTCTACTATTATGTCTCACGGACCAATCAGATGAATCAATGCATGGTTGTCTTCTCTCTTCCCGTGGACCAATCAGATGATGAATGTTCGTTTCCACCCAGCAAACGGAAGTCGTATAACGATCACGTTACTACTAGTTTTGGGCACGTGATCCTGTGCACTTAAAATAGTTACTATTGCTCACTCTACTTTCATATTTTCTCTATGGCTCAAAACTCGAATCTACCAAAAACCGCCACGTTAAATCTGTCGTGACCTCATATATATCCTCACGTTGACGTAGTGTGAACGTTTGGAGAGTGAGCTGTCAACTCAGATTCTCGTTCGTCATCTGACCGTGGTTCAAAATGACGATGTGTTGTCTTCGGGGTTGATCCTGGACCGTCCCCAATAGAGAATCCTGTTGCCACAGTGCGACTTAAGTTCAACTACATACCTACCATATGGATTCTCATAGAGCCCTAGTAAACGGACAAAAACATACTAGTGCTCTTTCATTAGAAATTCTCGGTAGCATTGTCAACAACGAATTCAATTGATTGCACCCTAAACAGGTTTAATTTTTACATCTGAAATATCTGTTTATTTTTGTTTTCCACTGGAAACTTTCCGCTGGTTAAGATATAATGCATTAGATACGGGATTAGTTTTTAATCTTCAAGTTTTATTTTTGCATTTGTTTCCGTTTCATAGTGGCCATCTCATGGTTTACCACAAATACTAATCAACTTAAAATAGTTTTTTTTTTACATAAATAATGGAGAGTGGAGAATTCCTGTTTTTTGGAACTCGGCCAGATTTGTGTTGTACTGTTCTTTCTGAACTCAACTAAACAACGTAGTGTCAATCATTTTTTATTTCCCGGGAAAGGGATTGCCGCGATGTATCAATCAACCCTCCTGGAGGTTGTCTAGACAAGGTGTACATTTCCAAAATTCACCGGATCTCGATGGACGAGATATCTCGTCATTAGAAAAATCTCCCTGGGATTTCGTCATCATTAAAAAACGACACTATCTTCGTCATTCAATTGGCGATCTTGGTGACGAGATATTACGTTAATTGCAAAAATTAATCAGATCTTGATGAACGAGATAAGTCGTCAAAACCACTTGAAGGGTTAAAACAGTTGTGACCCATTTGACCCTCCCTATCGCGCGGGCATAGAGATAATTCATTCACAAAATGCTACAAATATACACCATTACACTACAAAATACACAAACATACTATGTTATTCAAATTCAATCATAAATAGACTGTGTTCTAAGTTAAAAAATATATGATTATTTATTTGTCATACAAAGTTTGATATTAGGAAATTTTATAAAGGTTTCTATCCTGGTTTCTTCAAATTCAATGTATTTTTAAGATTGTGTATTCCATTCATTCCAGCCGACCAACCGGTCGGATAGTTAAGGTGCTAGCCTCTAGATCGGAAGATTCCCGGTTCGAATCCGGGTCACCGCATGTATATTTGTAAGCGTATGGTGAATAGGCGGCTGGGGCACCTTAAAATTTGTCGTGGCCAAAAATCCTCGCGTTTGGTTGGTGTGGAAGATTGGAAATTGAGGTGCCAGCTCAGGTGTTGCTTTGGCATCTGACTGTGGTTCAAAATAACGAGGTGTTGTCCTCGGATCTTCCCCTTAGGGGATTGATCCGGGACCGTCGTCAATAACCCGTTGTGGTGCTCTAGTACGACGTTAATTAAAATGACCTAACCTTACCCCCATTCATTCCAAAGTGACTACAAGTTCAGTGTAGTTTCAGTACTGAATTTTATAAATTAATTCTCTGTATCTCGCATTCAGTAGCATCGCTTTTTATTACTTGTCACCCTATTCATCTGCGAACAGTCGAGGAAATCTCGAACCTTTTTAGTCGCATCGAGAGTGTAAGAGCAGTTTGTTAAGAAAGTTATCTGGAACTGAGTTTTCTAGTTACTGAGTTATCCGTTTTCTACGAAGACTCCGCGGCGTTCAAACGTTACGAGTTATGTTCAAAACGTTATGAGTGATACAGACTGCCCACTAACTATGAAGCACAGGGTTCTCTCCAAGATGCTTGTAAAAGGATGGCAGCTACGTCTGCATTGGGTGCCAAATCGTATGAGCATTGCAATCAATGAAATGGAGGCCGACTCACTTGCAAAGAGGGTGGGGGGGGAAGGTTTTGCCTCAGCCGGTCTGTGCCTCTACTTTAATGTCCGGTAAAACCCAGATTAAATCTTTGTCAAATCTGTGTTGAGGAAACAGAGATTGACCACTTTAAAGGGATACAAAGAATTCTTCAGTACGCTCCCAGAACCACTCCAACACAATCCGAGCCTTGTGACATAGGGCGTTGTCCTGTTGGAAGATTCCATTTCCAGTTGGGAAGACAGGCGTCATGTAAGGGTGCAACTGATCCTCAATGATGTTCAGATAGTTCGCCGCGTTCATGGTCTGTTACAACTACGGGTCCCAGAGTTGCCCATGAGAACGTGCCCCAAAGCATAATACCGCCACCACCAGCCTATGTATGATCTGCTGTACAAGAGGGGAGCAACTGGGGGCTGTCAGCTGAGCCACTGTCTCGCGCCGATTTTGCTTTATCAAGCGGGACAGTCTCCGAAGTCCTTTTTCTTTTATGACACGTGGATGACCAATCCCTTGGCGTCTACTGCTGTTGTCACCGTCATTTAACCACTTTGCATAAATAATAACAATGACAGATCGTGAACAACCTACCAGTCGTGCAGTTTCGGTGATACTCGTTCCGAGTCTTCGTGCCATTACGATCTGCCCTCTATCAAATTCGCTTAGATCAACAGACTTTCCCATCACTCGCAAAAGTAAGTGCAAGAATGATTACTTACCTTCTCCTGTCCTCACGTTGGGTTGGCGTGGAAGTTTGGAGAGTGGGGTGCCAGCTCAGCTGTTGCTTCGTCATTTGACCGTGGTTCAAAATTACGAGGTGTTGTCCTCGGATCTTTCCCTCAAGGGACTGATCCCGGACCGTCGTCAATAGACCGTTGTGTTGCTCTAGTACGACGTTAACTAAAATTATATTTACTTACCTTCTCCAGCAGCAGTTAAATACCATTCTCACTTAATCACGTGCTCTCCACGTCATCCAGACGAGTTGATTGAAAAATGTGGGGATGGTCATAATGTTTTTGGTCGTCAGTGTATGTTCTACCCATCTACCAATTTTTTTCGCAATTTAGACAACTCCTTCTTGGTGTGTCGATTTTTTTGTTAGTGTATTTTACCTGAAATGAACATGTCAGTAATATGCTGCCCCTTGTGCGGCCCTCTTAGAACAGAGTGTTATAACCAACTCCGAGCTTTTCAAAGATCAGTGACCTTACTAGGTGAGGGAAACAATGCTTTTCTTACGTACGAAGCCTTCCGTTGTTGTGTGCTTGTCTTGAAAAAGAATCTCTTTCCTTGTTTGTTCTAAATTTTTACGAAGAAAAGAACAATTGGGCTCCGAGGTTCCTCGTCCCCTTAAAAAAGCGAACGAAACAAACAAAAAACTCTTTACGACGTTCGAGCCTTTTTCTGTGGCCAACAAAAATAGCGTGAAGCACCCACCGAATAGTTAAGGCTTGCGTCAAAAAAATGGCGCTTCCCGAATGCCGATGCAAGCGAAAGAAAAAAAAACAAGCAACAATGAGGTTTTGGGGTAAAAGCAAACAAAATGCGGGACATCAGAGGGAAGTTTGCCAACAGCGGTAGTTGACAGTCCTCCTGCTTCGAAAGCGACAGTTCCATTGTCTCCAGCGTTGCCAGACACACTTATCACGATGCAGAAGATCGTGTAATTATGCGTCATTCTCTCTTCGGGTCTTATCTACGACGTGACGGAATTTTAGGTAGATCGCAATTTTTTCATACCTCAGTATTCTTTCCGGTTAATATTTTTTTACTTTAAAGACCAATAGAATTTGAATATCAACTGAACAAGAGATATTTTCTTAACTGATTAAAATTTCGAATTCTGTTTATTTAAGAATCAACTTTAGTTTCTATCCTTTCCAAAAGAAAAAATTTCATAATATATTTTGATAGAATATATATCTTATAGCTTATATTGTAAGGGATTTAAATAACATTCCATTCGATTTCGAATTCTACGTTTCGAATTCTAGTGCGACGTAAATTCAAATACCTACCACTTGATTTCGGATTCGAAATTTCAATTAAATTTTATTTAACAAATTATTTTGAACTCTTATTAATTAAATTTTATTTACAGTAATCTTCCATTAGCAATAGGCGTAGTTAAAATTTGCAAGTGTAGGGAATTTAAAACTATTTGGACTCATTATAATTTGAAGGAAGTTATATTGTACAGTTAACTGACTTGAAGACCGTTTTTCTCACTTTTACTATCAATAGCCCGTTGTGTTACTCCAGTAGGACGTTAAATAAAATACCTACCAACCCACTTTTAATATTGCTTTAAAGTTCATTAGATGTCTTTAGCATACATTCATTTATTTATTGTAGAAAAAGTTAGAGTTAAGTGAAATTGAAACTTGTTTTTTAATTTCATTACGACTAATACATTAGGAATGTCGTTTAACTTGTAAAATTTAGTTCACACACTCCAAAGAACAATTTTGGATCTTTCCCACCGAGATTGATCCCGGACCGTCGCCAATAGCCAGTGCGACCTTAATTAAATACCTACCAAAGAACAATTGGTAAGCTTAAGATTTCAAAGTTCCAAAAGATTGTTGTCACATTCGACAGCAGCGTACAAATCTTTTACGAACCATTTCATCGACACTAGTACGACGCATCTTCCATTTTGTCCGCACGAGTTTCAACACTCCAATTCGGAGCAATAATCCTGTGAAATAATCAGTGACTCCCATCCACGAAGATAGTGAATTCGGTAGTGTGTCTGCCAACGATCTCAGATGAACCCAGTGGCCCAAGAATACAAACTGAAAGTGGCAGAGCCCATGATCTCTCCTGGAGTGCCCCTCCTGGCAGAACCTCCCGGCATCTATGTGACGCAGGCACAGTACAGAGCGTGGACGACAGGATATGAATCGTCACAAAGCGGTAGGTTGCATGCGTGTGTTGCATATCTGTTCTAACCACCCCGAGAAATCTCTCCTCCCTTTTCTATTAACCCTCGCCTATACTGCTTATTGCTTCTTATCCCCCCCCCCTCCGTTGTCTTGTGCTTGATCCTGCTTGGACAAATATGGCTCTTATGTCATAAGAACCAAAACGACGAATCTAATCATGCGAGATCTTGAATTAAACGCGAAACCTGTTTTGCTCTTGAAACGGAGGCCGACCAACCGGCATAGTGGTTAAGGTGTTAGCCTCTAGATCGGAAGGTTCCTGGTTCGAATCCGGGTTCGGGCATGGATGTTTGTAAACGTATGGTGTAGAGGCGGCTGGTGCACCTTAAATCTGTCGTGGCCGAAAGTCCTCACGTTGGGTTGGCGTGGAAGTTTGGAGAGTGGGGTGCCAGCTCAGGTGTTGTTTCGTCATCTGACCGTGGTTCAAAATTATGAGGTGTTGTCCTCGGATCTTTCCCTTAAGGGTCTGATCCCGGACCGTCGTCAATAGCCCGTTGTGTTGCTCTAGTACGACGTTAACTAAAAATTACCAACTACCAAAACGACGAACCTAATCATGCGAGATCTTGACTTAAATGCTAAACTTGTTTTGCTCTTAAAAAGGAGTCGTTAATTTTTTTTGGTAATTTTTAATTGACGTCGTACTAAAGCAACACGACAGGCTATTGACTAAGGTCCGGGATCAATCTCCTAAGGGAAAGAGCCGAGAACAACACCACTTCATTTTGAACCACGGTCAGATGACGGGGCAACACCTGAGCTGGCAACCACTCTCCAAACTTCCACACCAATCCAACATGAAGACTTTCGGACACGACAGATTTAAGGTGTACCAGCCGCCTTTACACCATACGCTTACAAACATTCATGCCCACACCCGGATTCGAACCAGGAAAGGTAAAAGTTTCAATTGGTAATTGGTAATTTTCAATTAACGTCGTACAAAACAACACAACGGGCTGCTGACGACGGTAAGGGATGAATCCCCTAAAGGAAAGATCCGAGGACAACACCTCGCCATTTGGAACCACGGTCAGATAACGAGGCAACACCTGAGGTGGTACCTCACTCTTAAAACTTCCATACCAACCCAATGTAAAGACTTTCATCCAATTGGAAATTTTAAAATCGCTGTATAATAACAAGATCATTGTAAAAGAACGGAGAAATTTTCAAATTCCCTGTATAATATCAATGGTAATGGTAATGGTAATTTTAGTTAACGTCGTACTAGAGCAACACAACGCTGTATAATTTTAAAAGCGTTGCAAAAGAATATATGTAGGTATTTTAATTAACGTGGAATTGGAGTAACGCACAGGGTATTGAAGACGGCCGGGATCAATGCTCGAAGAAAATGTTCTGAGGACAACACCACGTCATTTTCAACCTCGGTCAGATGACAAGTACACGAATAGAGTATATATTCGTATATCGAGTACTTGGGTTTTCTGCACGCACGTCCTCTAACTTGGGGTTACTGAGGGGTCCATCGTGTAGATGTCCGAGGTCAACGGCACCAGAAAACACTCACAGACACCATTAAACGGACTCATCTGACAATTGAAAACGAGTCTCTGAGAAATAAAGCCGAGCAGCCCATCGATATATCGTTTGGTGGAGTGCCGGGAGACGATTGATTGCGGGAGCGGCCGGAGAGAGGACAGCCGCTCCTCTCGAACGGAGGCAGAGGTCATCTATTCGCGGACAGTGAAAGAGGCTCATTTCCTGCGGATATCGAGAACAGTCATGGAAGTGGAAGTGATCAAGATTCGCAAACAGAGGACGGGATACGACATCGGCTGTAAGCGCTTTTTTCCGTTTCTTAAATAGACTCTGCATCAATGTTTTTCTAGCTACAACAATCTCAGCGATTCTGGTTTCGCTTTTCACTGTTCAAACAGAAAGCCCTAAAGCCGTTCATGTGTCTAGAGAGCAAGGTTCCTGGTTCGAATCCGGATCAGTGTATGGATGTTTGTTCGCGTACTGGCGGCTGGTACATAATAAATCTGTCGTGGCCGAAAGTCCTCACCTAGAGTGGGTGTGCACATTTGGAGAGTGAGGCCGACCAACCGGTATAGCAGTTAAGGTGTTAGCCTTTAGATCGGAAGGTTCCTGGTTCGAATCTGGGTCCGGAAATGGATGTTTGTAAGCGTATGGTGTAGAGGCGGCTTGTGCACCTTCAATCTGTCTTGGCCGAAAGTCCTCACGTTAGGTGGGTGTGAAAGTTTGGAGAATGGGGTGCTAGCTCATGTGTTGCTTCGTCATCTGACCGTGGTTTAAAATTACGAGGTGTTGTCCTCAGATCTTTCCCTTAAGGCAGTGGTCCCCGGGCCGCGGACCGGCACCGGTTCTTTGATCAAATGGTACCGGGCCGCCCAAGGAACATTAAATTATTTCCATTTTATTTACTGCAGTGTATTTCTCTTGGGTTTGTGCGGTTCTTATCTAAGAAATGTCCACTCAAATTAGAAGGCGGTAAATCATAACTTGAAAATTGTTCTGTTACTAGAGCTTCAATTATGATTTCTGAATTCTGTATGTCTCTATTTTCTAATTTTGACAAATGTGACAGCTGTTTTCAAGTTGGCAGACAAAGTAGCTGCATTTAAAGCCAAACTGAAGTTGTGGGGACGGCGCCTGAACAGAGGGATTTTGGACGTTTCAGACATTAGCGGGGATTTTAGGCGAGACTGAGCCTTAACATTCATTCTTCCAGTTGGTGCACGATCACCTGTCTTTGCTTTTAAAAGAGTTTGATCGCTACTTCCCAACTACAAAAGACCCGCGAACTAGTAAGGAATGGATCCGCAACCCATTTGTCAACAAATCAGGCGAATCTAGCATGTTTGTGCAAGAAGATCAACTGCTGGAGATTGCAAATGAAGGCGGCCTTAAAACTACGTTCGAGACAACAACTCTGCCGGTATTCATGATTAAAGTCATGGCGGAATACCCTGAGCTTGCCACCACAGCACTTAAATCCCTATTGCCATTTCCGACAACCTATCTGTGTACAGCGTGGTTTTCTGCAGAGACAGCAACCAAAACAACGGAATAAACTGGACGTAAGCAACACACTTCGGGTGTCATTGTCTCCTATTACCCCCAGATGAAACCGTCTCGTTGCAGAGAAACAAGCGCAGGGTTCTCATTGATTTAGCGTTCTAGTGAGTTAAAATGTTAAATCACTTTATATTAATTTTTCAGTGTAACTGTATTTTATTTTGAAGGCATGTTTAAAACAATTAAATTAAAGTTATTAAATCAAAACAATCTAAATATACACAATCAACGTCCCCCCCCCCTCAGTGGGCCGCGTTAAAATGATTAAACGATGATCCGGTCCGCGGCTATAAAAAGGTTGGGGAGCACTGCCTTAAGGGACTGATTCCGGACCGTCGTCAATAGCCCGTTGTGTTGCTCTAGTACGATGTTTAACTAAAATTACCAATTACCATTCTACTATTATCTAGTCGTAGGGGTCGGAAAACTTTTAAGACGGAAGATGCAAACCTGTACCTCACAACAATTTGAAATTTTTTGAGAGCCATAAATATATTTTTACAAGTAGGAAAACTTAGAGTAATGTTATAAATGGTTATAAAATTAAGTATAACTTTATTGAATGCGAAACATTACTTAAATATTGCTCTTCTTTGCGGCCGCGGTAGCCCACTTGGAAGAGCATCGGATTTGTAACCAGAGGGTTATAAGTTCGAATACAGCCAAAGGCCGCCGTATACAGAGGGGCTGGTGCTCGTTAAATCCGTCGTGGCCTTAAATGTCCTCACGTTGGCCTGGTGTAGAAGTTAAGAGAGTGGGGTGCCAGCTCAGGTGTGTCCTCGTCATCTGATCGTGGTTCAAAATGACAAGTCGATACACCGAATGGCTTAAGCTGGGACGGTGGTAACGTGGTATTGTCCTCGGATCTTTCCCCTTGGAATTTATCCCGGACCGTCGTCAGTAGACCGTGGTGTTGCTCCAGTACGACGTTAATTACAATACCTGCCCTCTTTGGTTTCAATCACTGTGAATGAATAAGCTTGTATTTCCTTATAAGCTTCAGTTTGTACGGTTTGTAACTAGGAGCCCAGTAGTCTGGTTGGAAGAGTAACGGACTAGCAACCAAAGGGTTTCGAGCTTGAATCTTACCAAAGACCGTTGTGTACAAATGGGGGGATAGTGCACATTAAATCAGTCGTGGCCTCAAATGTCCTCGCGTTGGCGTGGTGTGGAGATTTGGAGAGTGGGGTGCCAGTGCAGGTGTCATCTCGTTATTTGACCGTGGTTCAATAGACGTGTTTTCCCCGGATGTTACCCTTCGGGATGTATCTCGGACCGTTGCCAATAGCCTTTTGTGTTGCACCAGTTTTTAAATACCTACCTACCATTTTGTAGCCAGTCGTTTTGAATTTAAGGCGCGATTGCAAGTCGCCATCAGTCATTTGGCTCCTCAATTTACATTTAATAAAATTCGCGTTAGAAAATAATTGCTCATTTAAAAAAAATACTTAGACCCGTAGACACTGAGACCTAGTGCAAAACATTTCAACTCATGGTGTGAATCCGATAGACTATTGTATTGAAAATACCGAGTTTGTCTTCCGTAGGTCTTTTTTTGCAATCTGCTTGAGCTGTCAAATCGGACTGCATTTTTCTTTTTCCAATTTTCCTATCTCTAAGTTTTGTGAGGCTTATAAAACAAATAAAATACCTATTATGTGAAAAAAATCCTTTAAAAATTGTATAAGTGAAACTGATTCCCTAATTTTAATTTTACTTCAGAGCCATATGTACGTAATAAAAGAGCTGCACGTGACTCGAGAACTGTAGTTCGCCGTTAAGATCCTCTCTTCTTAAGCAGCATTGACTCTCCTGGTGGTTGTCTTTTCGAGGTACCTTGTTATTCTAAACACTGACCAGATCTTGATGGACTAAAAATCTTGGCATCGGAAAGATCTTGATCTATTAATCGTCAAAAAAACTAGCTTTTTGTGGCCAATTTACTATTTCTAATTGGAAGTCAACCGAATCCGATAAATGTCACTTCGTTTTTGAGAACATGAAACTTCTAATTGAACTGTTTATTAAGTTAGTGTACTATTATCCAGTGTTCAGTTTCTCCTCATGTGTGCAGCATTAACAGCCTCCAACACAAAATTAACTGACTTATAGGTCTACCTTTATATATAGCTCGGCAGAAATGAACGCAATATCAATTTATCTATATAAATAAGAATGGAGTGTTTGTTTGTACATTCAATATTTTCGACCCATTTCAAGTTTTCTATCCGTTTTGGACCCTTCTTATGCCGAATCCGTCTTTTTCTCGTTTGGTGTCTGTCTGTCTGTCTGTCTGTCTGTCTGTCTGTATGTTGTGCCCTATACACGTCCACGCGGTTTAAGATATTTTCATGAAAATTTGCATACAGTGAGTACTTATCTTCATTTAGTGAGTGGCATTGGTTGCGAAAGTCTGTCTGTCCGTCTTTCTGTTCTATCCTCGATTTTGTGTTTGTGTGTTTGTGTAGACATCACATGAATTGTATTCCAGATATTTGATTGCATTGTATTTTATTTTATACATTATCTATTAGTTTAGTGAATGCAATATTAAACATTTCTTTATTGTTATATTTAGTTGAGTTTCATGCTAAAACACCTGAGTAAGTATACTTAAATCAACCATAATTTGGTAGTTTGGGAAAAATTGGAATGGTCTATTGAATATTACGATTACTTCGATTGCTTTACCAGTACAGCTGAAAAAGTAATTATTCTTCAAATTTTTTTTTTTTTTTATGGAATTTCATCTATGATACTTCATTTATTTCGAGTCTTATTTTTATTCTTTGCGCAATGAAAACGATTTAAAGAATATTTGGGACAGACGATATTTTTCAATGAAACAAGAATGAACAAGATCGCGCGAGCAGTGATATTTTTTCTGGTTCTTTCGCTCTGAATTAATTTCACATTTCTAAATTTTGTACACTTTTAGTTGTAAGTTGTGGCAGCTGTGCGAGATCAAGAGATAAAATTGAATCACAAATTAATATCTTTAGAACAATTTTTTGCGACATCTTTTATTTTGTTTTACTTTGCTGTTTCCTTTTTTAAATATTTATAATTTTAATAAATGTGTTTTCCTTCTCATCACACGCAACAGCACCACAAAGTATTAGACTTAAAAATGTTAGGTAAGTCAGTATAAATTTTCAGTAAATTTTAAGTGTAGTTATGCCATTATTTAAAGAATAATGCCGTTATTTAAAGAATAATGCCGTTATTTAAAGAATAATGCCGTTATTTATAGAATATAGCCGTTTTTTAAAGAATAATGCCGTTATTTAAAGAATAATGCCTTTATTGAAAGAATAATAATGTTTATTAATCCAAACTGGAACTTTTTCCAACATTAAAAAATTCGTTGTAATAATGACAGCAGAAGATTGCAAAATTTCACAATATCGCATACCGGAGGCAAGAGTGCCACAAGTAAAAAAATATTGTTTTGTTGACTATGAGTGCGAGAGCACTCGCCGTAAATCGTAATTTTAATTAATTGAGTTGAACATGAAAAGAACTTAAGAAAGGGAATTCCAAATCTTCCTATAAATCGTCTTTTATAGTAGTAACCTTAGTATCACCTTTCGTCATTTTGTAGCTTTGTCATACAACAATTGTGCGATGTATGTGAAATGTATTACATGAATGGATATGCATGTGTAGGATTTGTGTCCAAAGTAAGTTGTAGAAAATATAAAGATGTCGAAAGATGTTAAAATACATTTTTATTCTACAAAAAACGTAAGTCATTATATATTTTGTTTATCTCTTCAATCTAGAGTAAACCAATTCAAACCGAGTAAGGTCGGGTATTTTGCTAGTGTTTAATAACTTCTTACGTTAATAAATTTGATGTACAAACTCTAAGCTTACACTTATCGATTGCTAAGCCCTGTTTACACTAGCTTAGTGCTAATCATTAGTAGAAACCACCCGCGCTAATATCGGGACATACGAATTCGAAGTATTAGTACTAAGCGTTAGTAAAAATGCGAGTGAATAGAAGTAATTATATTTTACTAATGACGAGTAGGCACCCACGACTTCTCCCCACTACTCTCAGCGTTCATTTGCCCCGTGTGAACGACCCAGCCCCAGAGGTTAGTGCTTAGTCAAGGAGACGCGAGGTCTTCTACTACCCTATGTATCCTTTCATACCTGGTTTCTTTTGTGTTAAAATATCCGACAAGTGGAGTTCAGAAATCACGATAAAATTTATTCAAGTGTTTAAATGATCATGAGTGTCTTTGGAATACAAACTGAAGCACATGTGGGAAGCATCATTGCATAAAGTTATGGATGCAATGAATAGACAAGGTTTAGGTGTGCTGTGCCGAAGGTTAAAAAGATCTCATCATACGCGTTTATCTTTCTTCGATCTCTTATATAAATGAATTTATAATAACACTAGCTGAATAACTCGGCCTTGCTCAGGTTTGAAATATGACCGCAACAGTTCCCTGTGTTAACACAGATACACAAACTCTGTAAAGCGTGTTTCCTACCGCGACAGTTAAAATATTACCACGACATTTCCCTGTGTAAACTCATACACAAACCCTGTAGAACATGTTTCCTTATCCACGTTCATTTATTGCAGAAAAACAAACTTTAGGTTTTAAAATTGGAGCTTCGAGGGCACTTTTAGGACTAATTGTGTGCCAATTTTCATGGCTATTGTAGCGTTTTACGCTAAATAATCCAATCAAACTCTATATTAATCGAGTTTTTTATTTACAAAGAAAAAAATTACTAAAAAAACTTAATTTTTACACTTTGGCAAAATGAAGTGGTCCGATTACAATAAATCTCATCCCAGGTTGGGATATCCGAGATGATAATTCAATCGTTTCTGGCAGGGTTCTGCAGCAAAGTTTTTCCCAGGGTGGGAGCCAGAACAAAATCGTTGTTCTCTCTGCAAAATCCAAAGCTCATCATCCTCCAAAACTTCCAGCTTTTTCTTCCACCCCCGACGCCGCGTCCAGAGTCGATGACCTCCCCGGTCAACTGCCGTCCTCCCTAGCCTCGCTGAGGGTCCCAATTTACATCCGGTTAACCCATAGTGGGGCTGAGGGAAATCTATTTTTAGAAGCACGCTATGGAATTATACTGTTTAGAAGTATCCATAGAAAACCTCTAATAGGGTGCATTTCCTTCGCCCACACTCAACGTGGCAGGAAGTTTTTTTCACTAGTTGTTTTAGGCAAATGTTAGCCATGTTACACTATAAATGAGTCTGAAGACAGGAAAGTAATAGCCCTGTTCTAAAGTATAAGTGTACCAAATTGGGTGTGGATGGGTCAAATTGTGTAGATTTGTTTCGAGAATACACACATCCTTCTTTATGTATATAGATTTGAATAATGTTTATAAACGCGTTTCAATTTTAGACGAAGGTCTATCGTGAACTGGTATCACTGCACACTAACCACTAAAGCTTCGGTTTCCTAAGAAAGTGGAGCCGTTATCTAACAGCCGTGATACGTCATGATGCCGCGGACATAACTAGACGGCCGTTTAAACAAGAATCCAAGGTGTCAACTTATGCGGATAGAATACGTAGGAGAATGGGCAACACAGACGGCTGTCGTGGTTTATTTTATTCGAGAAACAAAACAAAGTGGTTTTTTATTCTCTAGTTCAAAGTTCCTAACTTCGGGATCGTTGAAGGTAGAGTGAAAATGTCAACAGATTTCAAATCACCGTAAATTTCTACGCCAGATCGATATCAAAAACAGTTTTATTGTTCAATTATTTACCATTTGATTATTTAATTATGTATTAAATAATTAATTATTTATTCAAAGACAATCACATTTAAGGTATCGATCTGGTGTCAAATTTTCCGCAGATTTCGAATCCGTTGAAATTTTTATTCTGTGTTTAACGATCCCGATTTTACAAAAACGAATTATTCAATGGCAGTCAAAAATGTTTATTTATATTGCTCTTCTTGGCTCGAATCGCTTGGAGCAGGAAATGAAATGTGGCCGCTACAAGAGAAAAAACGTTCTCCAACTGTTTGAGACCGCTATGACGACAGTCATGGAAATGGCGGCTCCGATAAATTTCGTTACGCTCACAAACAACGATCTCTGGGAAACCAAAACACCATGTGTTAGTATAAACAACGTTTTAGTGACGTCACCCACCGATACATCACGGCCGCTAGATCACGGCTACGCTTTCTTAGGAAACCGAAGCTTTACGGTACCGGGTTCACACTCCCAACTAGTGCGAACTTCTACTCTCACCTTGAAAGTGCTTAGTGCAACTGGTTAGTACCAATGATCATCACTAAGCTCGTGTGAATTATGCTTTCGACTCTATTGCGATCAACCCCTTCGCTTTTGAGACTAAGGAACTTCTCGAACTGTTCCAATCGTTTTTGATAGAGATGTGGCCGAATGTCTTCCTCGAGGACGTTCTCTTGGGTTATTTGACTTGAAAAAACGAATCGCGGATTTTGTTAATGTTAAATCGAGGATGTCAATCAGGGATGGTGGGTTAGTTAGATGAGTTCTAGCGATATCTACTCAAATTAGGGTTGCCAGAAGATGAATAACAGAAAAGAAAACATTTGATAAACTCATTTTTAAAAAGAGTACACGAAAAGAACTAATTATTAGTGTATAATTGTTAGGTATATAATAAAAAAAGATAATCTTTGACGAATCTTGAATAGATTAATCACTAACTGAAAGAAAATTCTGCTGCGCATATTACTTATGTATTTTCAAAAAATCTTACTGTAAATATTTAAAAAAATCAAAGATGTTTACAACCAGATTGTTCACTTTTTATATTTTCAAATATGCGTGAACGATTTAGGTACAAAGTTAAAACAGATAAACTATACGAATGATGTTTAAACATGGAGCTCAATATACACTGGAGGTTGAACTTCCTATTATACGCTGATGGGTTTAAATAATAATACGTATGACTTTCGTACAATGTACTATATCTAGTACGTATTTGAATAGCTGTGGGTTTACATATCGATATAGTAGGTATTGTGAATATAGTAGAGCGTAAAGTTTGAAATGTGAAATATATTTTGTAATGCAATCCGAAAGGATGAACAAAGGAACAAAAAGTGAAGAACCGAAAAAAAGGACAAAAAAAGTTCCAACTAAATAAAAAAAGAGTGGAAAAAGATCCGAGCGGAAAAAAGAGAACATGTTCTCTTTTAAAGAGATGTTCTGGCAACCTTAACTCAAACGAGTGAAACGACATTTCTTAGATTTAGTTGATGCCTAATTGGGAATATTAAGTTGGCCGAAAAACAAGGTGATACAGCTTAACGGACTTATTCCCAATAAAGTATGAAGGTGCTGGTAGCCGACTGGCTGGCTCTTACCATCGCTTCAACAGGTTGTGTTCGAATATCGCGATAGGGATGTTCATGTTGGTCCTGGGTTGACATTAAGCAGTAGGTCCCGGTGGCATATTACCAACCTTTACCTGGAATAGAAGACATGGGGAAATTTTAAGCTCGCTGATTCTTTGCTATCTCTTTCCGAGATCTATGACGTCAATCATCCATTGTCATCGACCTTAAAATGAAATAGACAGACCATGTAGGCGGAATCACTGTCGTAAGATCTCTGAAGGGTAAATCACAAATCAAACTCACCGATTGGCTATGGAAGAACAGACTAGTGTTTTTGATCACGGTGGATTGTCGCTTTAATCAATCAATAATATAGGATTCATACTTTTACCCACAACCACGTGACACATCTTGAAACCGAGAACTGGAAAACATTACATGAAGCTGCGGGCCCATGCTCTGTCTATTTTATTTTAAGGTCGATGCCCATAGTGCGCACTCCGCATGTGTGAAAAGTTTCACTATTTACTTGCAACGTTTGCGAAAAAAAAGTTTAAACTGCTTCGACCGAAAATAGAAAACTAATAAAAAAAGAAAGCGATAGCTTTCAGATGATAATACCAAACGATAGTTCAACGGCTTGTGCCATGTACTCGTAATTTGATCGCAAATGTTTTGTGTTAAGTTTTAATTCCAGTATAGATTCTACACGCATGATTAAAGAATAATCCATTTTCGAACTTTAAAGGAGGGACTGATCCCGGACCGTCGTCAATAGCCCGTTGTGTTGCTCTAGTACGACGTTAACTGAAATTACCATTACCATCGAACTTTAAAGGACACTTGGGACCTTGAACAGAATAGAAGGCGGATACAGGGGAGTTTTTCGTTATTACTGGGGATCTGTTGTATAGACTCGTTATTGATATTGCAGAGGTTTTGCCACAGGCTTTTATTCCAAGTAGAAACTACCGAGTAATGAGTAATGACAGAATCCACGTGAAGCATCGCCATTAATGATGATGTCATGTAGTGACGTCATAGTCGACAGTTTTAAACCAACGAATCAGCGGGCTAAAATTTCCCCGTCTTCTATTCTAGGTAAAGGTTGGCAATATGCGTCCCGGTGTATTAGCTCTCGCGCTAACCAACCGGTCTAGTGGTCAAGGTGTTGGCCTTTGGATCGGAAGGTTCCTGGTTCGAATCCGGGGTTAGAGCATGGATGTAAATTGTGCTGTCCTTTGTTAGGGACAATGATGGTCCACCCACTGGGTGCCCCTTCACAAGTGACCATCACTTCTGGCCTTGTTTAAGGCTAAAATGACCTCGGTCAACTCTGTACTTTGTATTGTATTGTATTTGTCTTCGCAATTGTACTGCCTTGCCATTGGAAATAAAAATTAAAAAAATATTAGCTCTCGCATAGCAAACAAATGCCCGTATAACGACAAGTCAAGCCTGTCCTTTGGATATTCGGACAATCGTGGAAGGTCAAATTACCAATATAGGTAAATAGACGACTAGCTACAGCCTAGGCAGTAGGCGCATTTCTTCTTTTTTACCGGTAGCCCACTTGGAAGAGTAACGGATCAGCAGCCGGAGTGTTGGAAGTTCGAAACTCGATGAAACCAAACACCGTCGTATATATGGGGGTTGGTGCACGTTAAATCTCGTTATCTTGATTTTCCCCACATTGGTGTGGTGTGGAAGTATAGAGAGGGGTTGCCAGCTTAGTTGTTGTCTCCATCTGACCGTGATTCAAAAATACGAGGTGTAATCACCGGAGCATTCCCTTCTGGATTGATCCCGAACCGCCGGTAATAGCCAGTTGTCTTGCTCTGATGTGAAGTTACTTAAGTATCTACTTGCCCTTTATTTATTTATTAACTGTCGTTTCTCTGCAAAAAATATCCAATTACAGAGAACAAAAATGTTTGGTTCAAAAAAGGCAAGAATAAAGACGTTCACAGTAGTGTTAGATGAAAAATAAAGTAAGGCACTTGCTTCAGTTTGCTAGTTGAATCACATCATTAAAAATAAGTCAACCTCCTTAGAAGAGTTACAGAATCCAAAAAATCTATTTTTGTTGCAGAATTGTTACATTCTTTTTAAAAGTTTAACACAAAATAATTGACAGTTTCGTGCGATATATTTATAGACGTTAAAATCAATACAAGCAACTAAAACGAGCGAATCAATTCTATTACGTAGGACATGGTAAAGGTTTTTTGTTAAAATTATATCCCTACGGACCTTCAAAATAATGGAACCGAAATGATTTCACAATTTGGAAGAACGCGTGTAGTGGACACTCATAATTCCTAAAAAAGCTCTAGATCGGAAGGTTCATGGTTAGAATCCGGGTCCGGGCATGGATGTTTGTAAGTGTATGGTGTAGAGGCGGCTGGTGCACCTTCAATCTGTCGTGGCCGAAAGTCCTCACGTTGGGTTGGTGTGGAAGTTTGGAGAGTGGGGTGCAAGCTCAGGTGTTGCTTCGTCATCTGACCGTGGTTCAAAATGGCGAGGTGTTGTCCTCGGATCTTTCCCTTAAGGGATTGATCCCGGACCGTAGTTAATAGCCCGTTGTGTTGCTCTAGTGCGACGTGAACTAAAAAATACCAATTACCTCGGATTTTTCCCATCTGGATTGATCTCAGACCGTCGAAAATAGACAATTGTGCTGCGGTGCAAATTCAATTACCTTCAACTTTGCTATCCGCGTTGGAGCATGGCCATCTTAATATTCAGAATTGAGTATCAATCCAATTCGAGAATTATCCGGGCCGTAGTAGCTTAGTTGGTTGGGTGTTTGTTTGGGGGTTTTGTGGTGTAAAGGAAATATTTGCCATTCAGCGCCGGAAACAAGACACAAAATATCAAATAATCGACACACACAATGACATAAGAAAGAATTACACCCATGGCCCAGTTCAAAGAGGAACGGATTAAGAATTGGAGGGTTGGTTGTGATTCGAGACTCGGTCCAACCAAAGACCGTCGTGTACACGGGGAATAGTGCACGTTTAATCGATCGTGGCCTCCAATGTCCTCACGTTGGCGTGGTGTAGAAGTATGGAGAGTGGGGTGCCAGCTCAGGTGTTGCCTCGTCATCAGACCGCGGTTCAAAATGACGAGGCGTTGTCCTCGGATTTTTTTCCTTCGGGATGAATTTGGACAGTCGCCATTAACCCGTTGTGTTGCTCCAGTGCGACGTTAAATACCTACCTTTTTAATTCAAGACCGAGTGGTTAGTGCTCTAGCCCACGGTTCAATAGACTGCTATTTTCAGTCATGTCCATGCATGTTCGTAATAATAAAGGAATCCACTTCAACCTACAGATCTCGAGCTAATTTGCCCTCCCTAGCAGCAAAAACTAATATAAAGAAACTAATATAACACAAAACCATTTCACTGTTAGCAAGCCGATCTGCGATATAAACTGAGAGTGTGCAATTTTAAGCAAGCCACACCCTTTTCTCGAAAGCTAGACAAAAGAAATTTTCTAAGCACGTAACAGAAAATAATTTTAAATGCCAATTCTTCGTTCCCTCTGTATCCAAAATGCCGGAATGGAAAATGAACTTTACGTAAAAGAGGGTCAGGGATTCAAAATATGAAAAAAAGTCCGATTGTTTTTTTATTTATTACTTTAAAATATAATATAGATATTTCTGAATAAAATGATACCTGATTTTTTTTCTACTATCAGTAGAGCCTGAAGTATTTAACTTTGTACAAACATGACAGCTGCAAATCAAACGAGCCTTCCTAATTCAAACGTTCTTTTTCTCCTTTTGTGTTAAATGGGATTTATACAAAGTTCGAAAAATTATAGAAAAACTTTTATGTATATAATCTTTTTCTTTTTTTTTCGAACTATATATACCATGCGTTTTATGTAGTTTTTGAACAAAATATCAATAAAAAAATTTATTTTAACCAAAAATCGCGAAGACAATTCATAGTATGAACTGTTAGAAAGTAATTAATGCACAAATGAAGTGATTTGTTTTAAAATATTTTCAAATATATCAATTTTCTCAACGTCAAAATTTTGGCATTTTTAAATTTTAATAAAAAAAAATTAAAGTTTTGAAACGATAAAATAGTTATTATGATTGAAAAACACAATGTATACCTACAGAAAAAATTTCAGAACAAAAACTTTAAAATTGAAGATTTTAAAATTTTAAGAATTAAGTTATTTTTAGTTATTAGTTAAATTTTTAGTTAAATTTAAGAATTAAGTTATTTTTTAACATTGACCCACACAATTGAGGGGCCGCGGGTAGCCAAATTAGAAGAGTAAATTAATAACAATTGGAGTTCGAAACTAGGTTCAACCAAGACCGTCGTGCACATGGGGGGGATGGTGCATGTTATATGTATATGTTGTGACCTAAAAAAACTTACTTTGGCGTGGTGTAGAAGTTTCGAGTGGGTTGCCAGTAGGGATGCGACAGCGATGTTTTTTAAAAAACATCGATGTATTGGAGTCGATGTTCTTGTAACATCGATGTATTGGATTCGATGTTCTTGCAACATCGATGTTTATACTTTTCGATGTTTTTACGTTGTCGATGTTTTATTTTTAAATAAAAAAAGTACTGTTATAAAAATTTTAAAAATAACCAAGTAGCATAATTTTTATAATCAGCAAATTAAACATACTTTTAGACCAAAGTGGCCAAGGGTGAAGGGTCTGAACAGTAGGGATGCGACATCGATGTCGATGTTTTCGAAACATTGATATTTTATAAAAAACATCGATGTATAGGAGCCGATGTCGCATCAGTAGTTGCTAAACCAGTTTTAAGAAATGGGTGGAAAAAGTTTAAATACACTGAATTTTAAAAACATCGATGTTTTTGGGTCGATGTATTATCAACATCGATGTTTCAAAACATCGATGTTTTGCTGTCGATGTCGCATCCCTAGTTGCCAGCTCAGGTGTTCACCTCGTCATGCGACCGTGGTTCAAAATTATGTGGCGTTGTCCTCAATCTTACCCTTTGAGATTTATTCTCTATCGGCACCAATAGCCCGTGATTTTGCTCCATTGTGACATTAATTAATTATCATAACCGGTATATTTTACCTGTACTGATAGAAACGTCGAGTTTCTTTAGTGCGACTAACGGATGATTGTGTAAGTGAAATTAAGTCTCAATGGAGCTGCACAACGTACTATTAGCGGCGGTCCCAGGATCCACATCGAAGGGAAAGATCCGAAGAGAACACATTTATTTGGAATGATGGTCAAACGACGAGGTCAACACTTGAGCTATCGCCACATTCTCCAAACTTCCACAACACGCCAAGAAGTTGGTAATGGTAATTTGGTAATTTTTAATTCGCGTCGTACTAGTGCAACACAACGGGCTATTGACGACGGTCCGGGATCAATCCCTTAAGGGAAAGAACCGAGGACAACACCTCGTCATTTTGAACCACGGTCAGATGACGAAGCAACACCTGAGCTGGCACCCCACTCTTCAAACTTCCACACCAACCCATCTGCGAGGACTTTCGGCTACGACAGTTTAAGGTGCACCATCCTCCTCTACGCCATACTCTTACAAACATCTACGCACTGAGCCGGATTCGAAACAGGAACCTTCCGATCTAGAGGCTAACACCTAAACCATTATACCGTTTGGTCGGCCCAAGAAGTTGTAGGTCGCCACAAAGGAAACGTGAACCATCCCCCATTTACGAGTCTCGAACTCTAATCCGCGACTCCACCAAAGGGCTTACTATTGTACTAGTTCAGTAAAACTAGGATGTATTTTTGAGTTTTTTTTAATTTCCAAAATCGTTTCGGTAGATTGAAGATCGATGGAATAGCAAGAGGAGGACTGCGAGTTCGAGACTAGATCGAACTAAAGACCATCTTGTGCGTGGGGGCTGGTGCACGTTAGATCTGTCGTGGGCAAGGGATTAACAAAATTGATGCTGTGTGTGAGTTTGGAGAGTGGGATTCAAACTCCAACGAAGTCCTAGGATGTTTTCCTTCGTGATTGATCCCGGACCGTCGCCTATAGCCCGTTGTGTTGCTCCAGTGTGACGCAAATTCAGCTACCTACGTATCCTGTTAAATAACTCACAATTACGAAAATCATTGTGTGATTTGTTAAAGTAACACCTTTGCATACTGTTTCTGCTCGGAAACGTATCTTGAAATACGTAGTATAAAATATTCGTTCCTACAGAAGTGGAATGATACTTTTAAAATGAAAATTCTGTTCCCTGGTTTTTAAAACAAAATCGAAATGTTCGTGCTGAAATCGCTATCAAAAACCATTTTTGAAAAAAAGTTGTAAAAAAATGCGATTATGCTTTTTCCGACAAAAATTACGAGTCCTCCTCACAGAGAGCGCTGCGAAAAATTCCTCACGTGTAATCCGCAGTTGAAGAACTGCCATTAGAATCCAAAGAAAACCCAGAAGGGTCGAGATTTCCTGATAGGTCACGATTTACCCAACGAGCACGTACCAATGTGCAAGGGCATGTCAGAAGCATTTTTCAAGCCAAGGAAAACGGGAAATCTCTGCGTGCTTTTGCACTTCATCACCGAGTTCCTTCCAAAAGACATACCTTTCTCTGACAAAGGAACCACCCAAATAAACAACATATTTCAGATGTAAAAACTTACATGGTATCAATACCATCTCATAAGTTTGTCTGCAGGGATCGGATTATTTTACATTAGTTTAGTCGGATTCTTTTACATTAGTTTTGTTGGATTCTTTTACATTAGTTTAGTCGGAATCTTTTACATTAGTTTTGTAGGATTCTTTTACATTAGTTTAGTCGGAATCTTTTACATTAGTTTTGTTGGATTCTTTTACATTAGTTTAGTCGGAATCTTTTACATTAGTTTTGTTGGATTCTTTTACATTAGTTTAGTCGGAATCTTTTACATTAGTTTTGTTGGATTCTTTTACATTAGTTTAGTCGGAAACTTTTACATTAGTTTAGTCGGAATCTTTTACATTAGTTTTGTTGGATTCTTTTACATTAGTTTAGTCGGAATCGTTTACATTAGTTTTGTCGGATTCCTTTACATTAGTTTAGTCGGAATCTTTTACACTAGTATAGTCAGATCCTTTACATTAATTTAGTCGGATTCTTACATTGGGTCATCCGGAAAGTTCTGCACGTTTTTTAAGATAAATTTCCACGAAGCAGTACATAAACATAAAAAAGTTTTATTGAATCACATAAGCACCATTTTGTTCTGTGACTTTTTGCCATCTTTCCTGCAGCTGGAAAATTATTATTATTATTATTTAATCATTAAGCTTATCTGTAAAGAAGTTGAGGTGCTATCCCCAAAAAATTGGAACTCCTGGCCGTTCAGAGAATTTTGAAATGATCTGAAGAGGTGAAAATCTGAGGGGCAAGGTCTGGTGAATAGGGATGGGTGACACAAAACATTTTTAGCCCTACTCAATAAGTCTTTGTCTGACATTCAGTGAAATGTGGGGCCGCGCATTGTCATTAGAGAAGAAAACACCTCGACGATGGGTCAGTTCTGGCCGCTTTGCTTCGGTTTTTGATTTTAATTATTGCCATTTCAGAACTGTTTTTTTCCGAATTTATTGAAACCGAAGTGGCAACAATTCATACTAAAATATTCCTTTGTAGTTCCCCCACCATACAAAAAGCCGTTTACACATCTTCGAACTGTGACATCAGAAACACACTATATCCATATACAGCACACATATTACAAGCAGTCTGACTAACAATTTTTCCTTTAATGTGACGAAAATGAACTTAGTGGTTCTCCATTCTTAGAGCTGCAGTAAAACAAAATATTATGCCACAACACATGGTATAATTATGCAGTGTAAGCAGAAAAGACCGAATATAAACATCTGCGTCAATCAAGGTCACTCTCCTTATCAGCTGTAGCAAAATAATAACAAAAGTAGCTTCGATTTGAAAACGCGCAGAACTTTACGGATGAACCAAATCATTTGTATTCGGATTCTTTTACATTAGTTTAATCGGATTCTTTGAGAATCGAATTATTTTAGTTATAAACTACAAATTCACATAAATGTACCTATTTGTGTATCAGTTACTTTGTTCGTTGTTTCGTATTGAAGGCTCTTTTGCTACTCTACGGTCACTTGCAAAGTTAGTAATGAAGGTATCCACTAGATATGAACTTTCAACAAGTTATGTGATTTTAGCGATATCCTCCATGGCTCGTACGTCATCTGACCGTGGTTCAAAATTACGTAGACTTGTTCTCGGTTTTTTTCCTTAGACTTTCCCTTAGTGGATTGATTTCGGACCGTCGTCATAAGCCCATTGTGCTGCTCTAGTAAAAATTAATTAAAAAGTTACCGTATACCTATCCGTGAGAAAAGTACCTCTCTCTTCATAATCCCGTATCATTCACGTCATGGATTTAAGTACGTACATTTGTGAGCAAGAATGTCACATCTCATGAATAGCAAAGGGAATGGCTGCCCGCTTGGAAGAACGACGGAGTAGAAACTGGAGAGTGGTGACTTCGAAATTCGATGTAGACAGAGATCGTCATGAAAGTGGGTGCACATTATATCTGTCGTGGCCTCAAATACCCTCATTTTTGAGGTGTTTGGAAGTCTGCAGAGTGGGGTGCCAGTTGTAGTCCTTGTCATCTCACCGTGGCTCAAAATTGCGTAGTGTTGTCCGTGAATATTTCCTTTACGGATCGATCCCGTACCGTCTATAATAGCTCGTTGTGTTGCTCCAGTGTGACTTTAATTCAACTACCTACCAACTATAAAAAGTAAAATCAGATCAAAATTTTCAGAAGACCCCTAGAACTCACTAAGGATCACAACCACTTCCATCGACCCAGACATTGATACATTTGTTTCACAAAAACAAGGAGCAAATATATTACTATTTGGTCACATTTTCTTTGATGAAAAAAAAAATGTATAAAAAGTAAAAGGAAACTTTATTAATCAAGATCTGACCAACTTCTCTACTGATGAGATTCCCCTGTGTCGCGTAGGATCTTGGTTGAGCCGGATACCATCCGGGGTCAAGTACAGTTAATTATTCCCTCCAAATACTTTTCATTAAAATCTCAAGTGATCGCAGAGGCAACACCGTTTAAGAGAAGTATGCATGAGTCACTTACCTCGGGGGCAGCTGGTTGCTCCTCGAAATACTTGTACGGCAAAGATTATCAGGCAGATGTTTGGTATATGTAAGTTTATTCTTGACGAAATGTTTCTATACAAGTAAATTATTTTAACGCCGCGAAAGGGGACACAACCTCTTACATCGCATGTGGATCCTACGCAAAAACCAGTCCCCCTGACCCCCAAGGGAGAACGATAGGGATTGGGAGACTGATCCCTCAATGACCGCTCTGCTGCCATCTGGTGACCACCATCCCAAAACCCAACTCCCCGACTTCAAGATGTTTTGAATTTTGTTGTTTTGTCTGGTAAGATGAAGGTCTGGCAAGTTTTCTTCTATTGACGGAGATATCTCGTCCATCAAGATCTGGTGAGTAATGACGAGTTACCTCGTCGATACAACCACCAGGAGAGTGAACGAGCAAGTGGAAAAGTTGGCAACCTCTGCCTCATACTTTAAATAAAAGTTTTAAAATGAAATTTGGTTGGATTGAGTCGGGCTTGCGTGCCAATGGCCATACGGGGTCAAGATTTAATCAGCGATACACTTTATGTACCAAACCACATTAATAAGTATATTGCTGTTGCTAAGGATGTCATTCACGGAAGTGGTTGTTAAAGGGTACGCAAGGTGAACAGAGGTCGTGAGACATTGTTTGAGAACTCATCGTCCACCAACCGAGTCTACTTACAGTAATGGACTTCTTTATTTCCCTGGAAATGATAGCAATAATGACAAAGGAAGAGATCACGAGCAGACAGGTGTGTTCGATAGTGCTTTCGAAAGATGCTGCGCCACACCATAGTAGGGAGTAATGGTGCTTTTGTGTGCACTTTCATTTCGGGATGTTATGTTGAGGAGAGCAATGTTTTTTCTCGTAGGATCTGCTTTTAGTTGGAAATGGGTGCATCGATTCATTTTCGCACGGCTCCCAATTGGAAGGGGCACCTTTAAAACTGTTTCATATTTCCTATGAGTGTTTATATTACTATTTACTGTGTTTACATTACTGTTTCTAGTATGCGCATTCTTGAAAGTTCATTTGTCTTATGCAATCCTTTTCATAATACGCAGTGAGTGAGTTGCCTCTGAGTATTTACGCTGTTTGTAGCGTGGGATATGCTTGTGTGTTGCTATGCCTCTTTATAATTCTTTCGTGTCTTTTTGGACTCACTCTTATTTCTACATTACAGGACATTACAGAAACTATTTTTTAAATGTGATATGTACTCTTTTTTTCTGAGATGTCTTGGGTTCTTTTTTCGTTTTGTGTATCCATACGAAGCCAATGACAACACTAAGCAAATATTTATTTAAATAAGAATTACCACATAATGTTTGCTCTACTTGGTGGTTAACGCTCTTCTTTACATTCACATACATAATATGGTAATTACGTTAGCGATGGTTGGGCCATCTGACGAAGAATTTATAAACATGACTAAAGATTCAAATATTGATGAAGCAATTGTTCGGTTTGATTTCATGCAACAAGGGCCCCAGTAACTGATGTTGAACTAGTGGGTGGCTTGCTTAAGTATACAACAGCTGTCATACTGTAGAATTAGGGCTCATGAAAATGTTGTTCATATTGCAAATGTTGTTAATTTCTGCATCTACGTGTATCCTCTGGAAAATCCAGGTAGCGCTTGTGAACATACTGTGAATCAAGTTCAATTTTGTTCAATTTCCTACCTGGTGGTTGTCCGGACGATGCACCTCGTCATTAAAAGAAAAGTGACCAGATCTTGATGGACGAGATATCTCGCCGAAACCACTTGGAGGGTTTGCACAGGAAGTTTGGAATCACCCTGTGCAGCGAAAATATAACTGGGATCTTTCTATTCGGATCTGATCCCAGACCGTCGCCAATAGTCCCGCCGTGTTGTTCCAGTGATATGTGAATTAAAGTACCTACCACAAGAACATGAGACGACCGTCAAGAAAATGTCGGTGACAGTGACTCTGCGAATAAGAAACTCATTAACTCCCAAGGGAGACCACTAAAACGGTAAATCCTCACAAGGATAAGTCTCCTCACAAGGATAATGTGTTGCTCCAGTGCGACGTTAATTAACTACCTTCTTACCCACCTGCTTCTTATTTATCACTCTTCTATTTTCCTTCTTATATTTCACCAGATTAAACTCAAGGCGCGATACAGATCACAGTACGTTTCTGTTATGTCCACGACGCTAGAAAACCAGCCTCCACAATGCGCTAGAAAACAAGCCCTACTATCGATAGCGTTCTTCGTGACGTCAGCAACGTCTGACGAAGCAAAAACGAGCACTCACTCTCGCTTGACTTTTCCCCTTTGAACTCATGTGTTAGGTCGCGAGGCCTCCGTGCCACTCCAACTGTGGAACCAAGTTTCTAAGTATTATTCTATTCTATTTTTTTTCTACTCTGCAGAGTATAGATGGTGTATTTCTTTGGACGAAATGTCCCAACACAACTCTTCCGAAATTCCGGGTGATTCGTGTTTTTTTTTCCACCGTTAATTTCAGCCGTAATTTCCCTTAGCGTCATTTGCCATTTCCCCCCTCCTCTTAAGTTCTAGTTTTAATTTGCTAATTATTCATTTGTTTTTCCTCTTTGTAATGTGACGAATAGATGTGTCGTTCTTTTTTTACTACGTTAATACACTTTCGTTATTGTTATTTAAAACCATGACTTATATTGGTGACATTTGATCACCCATGTATATCGTGTTTTTTTTTATTTAATTCTTCGTAATTAAGATATCGACATCTCCCGACCTGTAATTCTTCTGCAGGGTTCAGTGAGTTTTTTCTTCTAAATTTAAAATACACTATACGATCAAAATTGGTTAAGTTGTGATCCTTAGTTAAGAACCTTCTCTTTCTATCATTTAATTTAATTGTATTATTAAAAAGGACACAACATTTCTCACACGAAAAAACTTCACCTAATTTCTACGACCTTTTCGGGTGGGACTCCATTTCCAATACCCTCCTACCTCGTCCTCTTCGTTATTTTTTATTCTGCCGCTTCTATTTCAACGACCCTTTCCTCCGGAGGCGGCGAGTCTGAAGTCATCCCATCGTCACCGAAAAGATGTATAGTCTTGAAACTCAGAATCAATCAATATCTCGACCAGCTGGTGACTCATCGACGATTCATGGGGTGGACAGGGAATCGGAGGTTGACGGGGTGCAGAGTTTAAATGGGTCCTGATAGTGTCCCATACCTTTGATATGCTGGAGAGAGCCATTTAATTTTGTAAGAGGCGGCTGGTACACCTTAAATCTGTCGTGGTCGAAAGTCTCATGTTGGGTTAGTGTGGAAGTTTGGAGAGTGGGGTGCCAGCTCGGGTGTTTCCTCGTCATCTGACCGTGGTTCAAATTGACGTGGTATTGTCCTCATACCTTTACCTTAAAGGATTGATCCCAGGCCGTCGTCAATAGCCCGTTGTGTTGATCCAGTGGGACGTTAATTAAGATACCTACCCACTGAATGTTTCGATTTTTTTAAGCAAATAGAAGAAAATTTGATTTATTGCCCGATATTCTTTTCAAAGTTAGCGTTTGAGGTAGGTTTTTAAGCAGTTGTTGAACACACTGGAGCAACACAACGGGCTATTGATGATGGTCCGATATGAATCCCGAAGAGAAAGATCCTACGTCAACGCTTCGTAATTTTGAACTACGGTCATATGACAAGGTCAACAACTGAGCTGGCAACCCACTCTTCACAGTTCTACTCCACGCCAACGTGATCATATTTGAACTACGATAGATTGAACGTGCACCAGTCCACGACGGTCTTTGGCTAGACCTAGTGTCGATCTCGCAACCCTCTGGTTGCTAATCCGTTGCTTTCCTGATTGGACCATCACGTCCCTTGCAACGTGAGGTAAGTATTTCGATTAACGTCGTATTGGAGCAACACGGCGGTCTATTGACGCCGGTCCGGGATTAATTCCAAATGGAAAGATCCGAGTACAACACCACGTTATTTTGAACCACGATCAGATGACGAGGCAACACCTAAAATGGCACCCCACTCTCCAAACTTCCACATCATTAACGTGATTTGAGGGCATTCGAGGCCATGACGAATTTAACGTGCACCAGCCCCCTTTGTTCACGACGGTCTTTGGCTGGATTCTAACTCGCAACCCTCCGGTTGCTAATCTGATACTCTTCCAACCGGGCTACATTGACCCAGGGGAAGATCGTACTCCACGTTAGTTTGAACCATGCTTGCATTTTGAATGTTATGTCTCTCAAAACATTTGGATCGCGTATGAATAGCCTCATAGTAAAGCGAAACCATTTTGCGAGAAACCGTCCGTGTCTGGAACGCATGGAAGACAGCAAATACACACACACTCACCTATAGCTTTGATAGAAAAAAGTCGTTAAAAAGGGTTTCGAAGCCGACTCCTTTGCGGAGAAGGTAAATACGCGCGCTGCACTAAAAATATTCGCCCATAAATCTCCGAAAGTCATGTGTGTTTGCTATCTTTTCTTAACTCACTTCCAACCCCACAATGTACGTTGTGCCCGCGTCGTAATAAACTCGGTGCAGTTAATCCACTTTCTCTCCTTTTGTTTGTTTCGAAACTCCGCAGTTTTGTGGAAACGGTTGGGGAATTTTCGCATAACACTCCGAGGGTTACACAGGCAGAATTCCCCTCTGAAACGTGCCACTTTTCTTGCGGGACTTCAGAGGTTTTGACCTTCTAGACAAACACCAATCTCTTTTTCCAAAAAGAATTCTATATTCTAATCTTCTTTCCTGGCTCCTTTTTACATGGGTTGAGCGGCGTCTGCTGTTGATCCTAAGATCTGGAAGCCATTGTCACGATTCCTTGTCTTTCCCCACGTTGGTAGCGAAGCAGATACACCCGACAGAGAGTTACAAACACAGATAGGTTTCCAGAACAGTTGTTCTTGCGTTCTAGTTGCTACTTGTTCTTGTGGATTTAGCATCGATGGATGACAGATTAAGCATGCACCAGCCCCCACGTACACGATTTTTTTTTTTTGGGGGGGGGGGGGGGTTGACCCCGGACCGTCGCCAACAGTTGTTCCAGTTCGCTGTTGCTCCAGTGCGACTTCAATTAAATACCTACCAACCTGATTTTGAAAGCAAATTCGCGTCAAATATTTTCCGAAAGACACAGAACAACCCCCTAAATTATTTCCTCGACACGTGCTATCTCTGCGTCCGACCCCGTTCGCTAGAGGAAAACCGGAGCATTCATTCGGATGCTGCGTCACACTATCCCAGACACGGATCCGTCTATCGGGATTTATCTCTCTTGGCGACTTTCTGCCCGTCGCCAAGAGAAGAAAGCGTGGAGCAATGGCACGCATCCCGGAGTAGAGCGAGAGCGGAAGAGCTTCTCTGCGGGAGTGTTCGAGGAGCGGCAGGCACCACGGCGGACGAGGACCCCCGCTGGATGTACGAGCGCAGTGACCGTCACCCCTCCCCTTCCCCCCACCCCGTCCCCACCCTCCAGCAGGCCTACTACAACTCCCGCATCCTGGAGATGGAGGAGGCGGACGCCCGCGCCGCCAAGATGCTGACCCGGGAGAGGACCGGATACAACGTCCAAGGTGAGAGTCGCTTCTCTTCCATCTTCGTCCGACCGCGTGACCAGGGCTCTCAACCTCCATTACGACGCGCCTTTGGAAGCCGAGTTGGGTTGCATGGCGGGGTTTTATGGCGCAAGAGGGACAAGCTGCGCCAAGAAACGGGGTGGAAGAGTCGCGACTATAAGGTTGAGTGTTCGGAATTGGATGCAACTAAAGAAAATTGTGTACGTGGGGACTGGTGCATGTTAAATCTGTCGTGGCCCTAAATGTCGTCACGTTGTTGTGGATGAGCAGGGTGCCAGCTCATCACACCAACGTCACTCAAATGACTGACCTCGTACAACATTGACTTCGTAGCACAAAATGACAAGTTGATGGCTTCATGCCTTTCCCTTCGGGATCGACCCCTGAATTTTGACCAATAGCCCTTTCTGTTGCTTCAGTGCGGCGTCCATTGAACTACCTGCGACATCCCGGCAGCAATCGTTAGTTCGAGCGACGCAACGGGTTCGCAATGAACTCCGAAGGGAAGGATCTGAGGAGGACAACACCTCGCGATTTCGATCCGATGAAGAGGTCGTCACCTGAGCTTGGAACTCTAAAATATTACCCACTGCTCCAACGTGAGGTCATTTGAGGCCCCGACAGTTCTTAAGAGCACCGGCTCCCTCGGTCATGCGTTGGATATACTTTCGAACTTGCAACACACCGGTTTCTCATTCGCGACTCTACCAACTGAGCTTCGTTGTTCCCACATACCCTATGTTGCATCTTTTACGATGACAGCATACTTCTCTGTGTATAACGCTTGTGCCGTTCCTCTCACTATTCTTCCAGGCCCTCGTGACTCATTGGGTTTGCCCACTACGCTAGCAACATGCAAATCTTAAGCCGCTACAGGTCCCAGTCCTGTACCTAACCATGAATGTATTTCTCTCTATTCTGAGTCTGTACAACTTTCCTTGTGTGTGTATGTCGTTTACTTGATGTTATCTGTTGAGTTTGACCATATAGGGTCCATACACCACAAAATTCACCCACTAACCTCTCACTATTCTTTCCTCGTTTCCATTTGGCGTTGTCTGTGTTCTGCTTGGCACAGCTTGGCCATGTATATCCCGTGCGCCTTCAATCCCAAACCTGGCTAATTTAGCTCTCATTATTCACTCAGCCGTAGGTGTCGCTGGTTCAATTCCTGTAACTTACTCCGGATGTATTACTCCCTTCTGTCTCAGTGAAACGTTCCTCGTGTATGTATGTCCATCACTCGATTCAACAAGAGCTTAGCGATATATAACACTTTACACCATAAATATCCGACCCATCATTCATTATTCATTATATTTTGAATGTCCATCTTCGTGAAAATCTTTTTGTTTCTTTTGTCTCAACACATGGGGCAGTGACAATTGTCAAGGAGCCCTGCGTTTTAAGGGGCCCCTGGTGAAATTCACTTCCTCCTGATCAATACTGTGTTCAACCTTCCAGGTGGTTGTCTCACCGAGGTATCTCGTTACTAGCGAAACTGACCCAATATTGAAGAAGGAGATATCTCGTCATGGGAAGAAATCTCACCCGATCATGATCTTGTTATCGTAAAAAACTTGACAGTGTCTTTATTTCGAGATGTCAAGTAGTAAAAAGTAAATATTCGGACTTATAATTAGTCATTTAAAATTACAAATTTCATGTACAGTGGCTCCCTTAATTGAGGATACACCACAAAGCGATTTCTTTAAAAGACCAAAGCCTTAAAAACAAAATAATTTGAATTTAACCCTTATTCAAATTAAGGATGCGACATCGATAGCAAAACATCGATGTTTTGAAACATCGATGTTGATAATACATCGATCCCAAAACATCGATGCTTTGAAACATCGATGTTGATAATACATCGACCCAAAAACATCGATGTTGATAATACATCGAAGTTTTTAAAATTCAGTGTATTTAAACTTTTCCCCCATTTCTTAAAACTGGTTTAGAAACTTGTGATGCTACATCGCCAGCAAAACATCGACGTTTTGAAACTTTAATGTTCAAAATTAAAACATCGATGTTGATAATACATCGCCCCCAAACCATCGATGTTTTTAAAATTCAGTGTATTTAAACTTGTTTCCCCATTTCTTAAAACTGGTTTAGCAACTATTGATGCCAAATCGGCTCCAATACATCGATGTTTTTTTCTAAAACATCAATGTATAGAAAACATCGACATCGATGTCGCATCCTTAATTCAAATCGGGTAAAGTACAAATTTAGAAACATGTGGCTAGAAATTATAACAAATTCACCTTTTGTCAGAAATAAGGCCTATCATTAGTCTCTACTATACTATTCTAAAATAAAGTTTCTGTGTTTCTGTGTGTCGGGTATGTACGGAGTGCCCTGACGAATTTATGGCATTCACACTAATGAAATTTGGGACACATGTAGTACGAATTTTTTAGCAATTTTATATACCAGCCCGATTTTTAAAATTGTATCTTGAAAATTTTAAAATTATTTTAATGCGATGTTTAATTATTATTCCTTTTCCTCCGAATGGCAACAGTCATGATCGGTATTGAATGAATCCGTATTTTCTGCGCGTGTGTAGCCGCCCTATTCCTGGATATCCTTTATGAAATTTATTTAAAAGAATATTAACTTTTAGTTAGCGTCAACTGTTATATTTGAATTTTTTTACTGTGCTTATTTAATTTTTGCAACTGGTTAACGGTTGTGCAATACGTTTGTTATTGTTTATTTTTTAGACTACCGTTGTTTGGAATTTGATTTTTTAAGCATATTCACTTTTAGTATTACTGAATATCCTTTTTTAAATTTATTTCCTTTATAAAAGCATATTAACTTTTAGTTAGCGTTAACTTTTAATCTTTTATATTTGTATTTTTTTATTGTGCTTACTTCATTTTTCAAACTGGATAACGGTTGTGCAATACGTTTGTTATTGTTTCTTTTTTAGACTACGATACTTTGGATTTTTTAAGCATATTCACTTTTAGTTTGGATTATTTGGATACTTTTTCAAAGTCTAGCAATATTTTTTTTTCTTTTGTGCAATTTCTGGTTTGTTTCATTTATGCTATCTTTTGTTTGTTTCTGTATAGTACTTCGGTTTTTGTATAGTAAATTTTTATCATTTTTGTTTTGATGTCTTATAGAAAGAAAAGCGATATTATTTTTATTTTCTTTGGTTTCCTAAAAATGTCCACAGAATTTAAAAGGTCTTTACTGCACTCAGTCCAATCTGGATTTTAATCATTTATGCAAACTAAGAACATTTATTCTATGTAGTTCTACGCTCACAGGATGATGATGTGCTCTTAGAATTTCAACGTTTTACTGAGAAGCAAAGACATGTTCCATCAATTTATTGTCGCTATGTATTCCGAGATTTGATCGGAGAAGGTGTTGTACATACGACTAAATCATATGACTCAACAGTGGAACAGTATGCACATTTGACGCATCTCATTCAGATGCGTTAATGAACGATGGAAATGTTGCTGTACGATAACTAAAGTACACAAAAATCGTTAAACTTCCAAAAATATTTCAAAACCAAAAGTAACTGGTCATGCTTTTGCACATTTTTATATTGCATAAATTATCAGAATTAAATATTGCTATTCTTTCCAAAAGACACTGAAACACAGAAACAAACACAAAATTGCATTAATTATTAACAAAATTATGGCCTTTTGCTATAACTTTGCTATATATATGCTCTTTTCATGTACGCCCCACAATGTTTTGTTATACAACTAAAACAAATGCTGTTTTTATGCTTTTGTTTACTATCAGCTTCTCCCTTTACATTACACTGCTACATTTTGCCTCACGAAAATATCACTAATGTTTGCATAACATTGTCGTCATTTTACTGCATTGTCGCTTTAGTGTAGTTAGACCAACACCGACTTTATACAAAGCCCACGTCACAACTCTAAATCCTATCGCGAGGCTACTTTTACGCGCTACGATACACCCGAAGTTAAGCACACAGAGTAAAATGTTAATTTACACAAGCCAATCTGAATTTGAGAGGCTGCAATGTGTGCTGCACAGAAATAACAAAGTATTCAAATGCGTTAGGTAACTGCCAATCACGGTTTTGTTCTGAGAAATATGCTAAAAATGCAGTCTTGCATTTAAACATTATTTTGTTAATGACACCAATGCTCCGACCCTTCACAATGCTGGCTTCTCATACGACTGCCTTTTTTTAATATTGTGGCTGTTAATTAAAATAATACTGTTGTTACGAAATGTTTTTTTGTTGATCTTTTATGCTATTCTTTTGTTTGTTTCTGTGTATCTTTTTGGAAATTTAGCGATTAAAATGCTTTTATTTTGTTGATCTTTTATGCTATTTTTTGTTTGTTTCTGTGTTTGGGTGTCTTTTGGAAAGCATAGCAATACTTTATTTTGATAATTTACGCAATGTATAAATTTACAAATGCATAAACTTTTAACTTTTGGTTTTTATATCTTTTTGGAAGTTTAGTCATTTCTGTGTACTTCAGTTTTTGTATCGCAGCATTTCCACCGTTCATCAATGCATCTCACAAATGTGCATACTGTTCCACTTTTATTCAGTCTTATGTACAACACCCTTTCCGATTCCATTTTGGAATACATTTCGACAATAAATTTATTTAACAGGTAATAGTCTACACTCGCTGCCAAAAGTTAAGGATATTGTGGAGAATGTTAATTTCTGGAAGCTAATCTAAATTTTAGGGGCTGCAATTTGCTGCAGAGTTAGATGGAAATATGCAAATGTGTAATATAACAGCCAATCATGGTTTCGTGTCGACAAATATAAAAAAAGGCAGTCGTATAAGAAGCCAACATTGGGAAGGGTTAGTTTAGAACTTTCGTAGGATTAATTTTCAATACGGACATGTTTCTGTCACTTCCACAACATCAATAGCAAATAGTGAGCGCTGCCGTTCTGTGGGATGCCTTCAAGAAGGGCAATGAATCACTCATGTTGCTCTTTTCATTGCCGTTCGTTCCGTGATTTCATGATAATACAAACAATTCAAAACCAGCCAAACAGTTGTCCAAAGTCCTGTGGCCCGCTCCCCAAAGGTTACGACCCCTGCAGTTCATCAATATATTGCTGTTGTAGCAAAGCACTTATCATGCATGGCTGTGCCAAAGGGCAATTATTTCCCAAAGAAATAAAGATGTCAATGTCATCAAAAAGCAACTCTTGCGAGAATTGCCCCGTAGTTTTCAAATTTACAAATCTATATTCATTAAACATCACACACATTAGGCCTTAAAACACACGACACAGTTTTTAACACATTGTAACCATCTGGCGTACTCTTGCACATATTGGAGCACCGATTATGCTTCTCACAAATCTCAATCCACCTTCACTGTGCAATGGTACGACACTGTCAACAAACTCATGCCAAATATTATTCAAGCCACCATCGTGACTAGACATGCCGCAAGTTAAAACATATTCATTCCTATAATACCAATCATCACTTCACATAAGCAGTAAAATAATTTACTTTGTGCTCAACAAAATTATAAAAAATACCTTTTTGGTGTATTAATCTATTTTATTTAAAATTCAAAATTACCTCAACTTACAAAAATATTTATAATTTTTCTGTCTCCCTATTATCACAGTAATTTGGGGTTAAAAGATACAGCGTTGGCCAAACCAACACATTTCATTGTTGTGTTTAAAAAAATACCATTTAAATTGTAAAATTTAAAAAATAACACTAATTTTTTTTTCTGTTTTTAGTAAAATAAGCATTTTTTCTCACTCCTTTCACTATTCAATTTTCTCAACTGCCTTTTTCAAAAACTTAAAACTTTTAATTCTTAGAAAATACAATTGTTTGGCATTGCAGTAAAATTTGTAAAATATGCATGTGTATAAAATGGATTATAAAAATAATACAACAATCAACAGAAATTCTACAAGTTTTTACTAAAAATTTCAACTAATTTTAAATTTGAGGAAATTTGTAATTTTAATTAACATTACACAATGGGGGATTTGGTTTAGCTCACAGGGGATGATTATGTGCTCTTAGAATTTCAACGTTTTACTGAGAAGCAAAGACATGTTCCATCAATTTATTGTCGCTATGTATTCCGAGATTTGATCGGAGAAGGTGTTGTACATACGACTAAATCAGATGACTCAACAGTGGAACAGTATGCACATTTGACGCATCTGATTCAGATGCGTTAATGAACGATGGAAATGTTGCTGTACGAAAACTCAAGTACACAGAAATCGCTAAACTTCCAAAAATATATCAAAACCAAAAGTAACAGGTGATGCATTTGTAAATTTTTATTTTGCATAAATTTTCAAAATTAAATATTGTTATTCTTTCCAAAACACACTGAAGCACAGAAACAAACACAAAATTGCATTAAATATTAACAAAATTATGGCCTTTCGCTATAACGGCCTCTTTTCATGTACGCCCCACAATGTTTTGTTATACGACTAAAACAAATGCTGTTTTTATGCTTTTGTTTAGTATGAGCTTCTCCCTTTACATTACATGTCTTTGCTTCTCAGTAAAACGTTGCAGTTCTAAGAGCACACCAAAAGTAACAGGTCATGCTTTTGTACATTTTTATATTGCATGAATTATCAAAATTAAATATTGCTATTCTTTCCAAAAGACACTGAAACACAGAAACAAACAAAAAATTGCGTTAAATATTAACAAAATTATGGCCTTTTGCTATAACGGCCTCTTTTCATGTACGCCCCACAATGTTTTGTTATACAACTAAAACAAATGCTGTTTTTATGCTTTTGTTTAGTATCAGCTTCTCCCTTTGTTTCTAAAGTTACATTTCACTTCTACAAACATTGGTAATATAAAAAATTCACATAAGCAGTAAAATAATTTACTTTGTGCTCAACAAAATTCAACAATTACCTCAACTTACAAAAATATTTATAATTTTTCTGTGTCCCTATTATTACAGTAATTTGGAGTTAAAACATACAGCTTTGGCCAAACCAACACATTTCATTGTTGTGTTAAAAAAAATACCATTTAAATTGTAAAATTTTAAAAATAACACTCATTTTTTTTTCTGTTTTTAGTAAAATAAGCATTTTTTCTCACTCCTTTCACTATTCAATTTTCTCAACTGTGCCTTTTTCGAAAACTTAAAACTTTTAATTCTTAGAAAAAACAATTGTTTGGCATTGCAGTAAAATGTGTAAAATATGCATGTGTATAAAATGGATTATAAAAATAATACAACAATCAACAGAAATTCTACAAGTTTTTATTAAAAATTTCAACCAATTTTAAATCTGAGGAAATTTGTAATTTTAATTAACATTACACAATGGGCTATTGACGAGGGTCTGGGATAAATTCCCTAATTGAGAGATCATAGGTCATTTTTAATTATCGTACTGTAGCAACTCAACGTGCTATTCACGACAGTCCCAAATCAATTCCCTAAGCAAAATATCCAAGGTAATTTTTAACGTCGTACTATAGCAACTCAATGGGCTGTTTACTACAATTCAGGATCAACCCCCTAAGGAAAGTATCCGAGAAAATTGGGTAATTTTTAATTAACGTTCTCAAGCAACACAACTACCTAATAACTAGGGTCGGAGTTAAATCCAATAAGTGAAATATACGTTTACAATATTGTGTAATTTTCAACCACGGTCAAATAATAACAACACCTTAGATGGCACCCCACCCTCTAATAGATTGTGACGTCACACCGATTGGATCTTTTTGCAATTCCAATTTCGTCGCATTTCACAATAACGAGGGCATCACGGCGTTGTCCGTCGTGTTGGTTTGCGAAGCAAACCAAATGGGTATGCGTAGCAAACACCGGTGGTTGGCAAACGTTCACAATTAACACACCTAACCCCACAAAGTACAGCACGGGCAACGCCGTGCTAGCCACGCAGTGGCTAGTGTATAATATATTTCATTTTGCCTGTCAGCGATAATCGCCGAATGTTTTGTCTATGTTGAATGCAGGTGGCGGCGCATGCTTGATGAGAAGAAAAAAAAAGGTTTTTTTTTTTTTTATCTCGCTTCTGTCTGTGGTGTATGTGCTCGTCTAAGGAAGTAAATAAATGACAGGCGCCTCAATCCCATGATAGTACTTTACGCAAGTCCAACTTGATTGGCTAATCGGATCACATGACCTAGATACGTATGTCATCAAGGTTTATAGTTGTTGGCGATTTAACTCTTCCTTTCTGCTTTCTTCTTTTCTTTTCAGATCCATGGCTAAGGGTGGGTAGAGGTGGGAGCCGAAAATTGTATCCTTTTATTATATAAGTTAATAATTATATAAGTTAGTGTTTTATGTATGCTTTTTGTTACATCAGAATGGTCCTAAGCCAGCGGTGGATACGACACCATCATCCTAAAGCAAAGGGGACGGCAGAGGGGCGGAAAAATATCAGCTGGTAGTGAGTTCAGGAGTGGTTCTTAGATTATTTATGTAAAATCAACGGAAGCTTGGAAAAATGTGAAAAGGGTATTAAAAATTAGGAAAAGTAAATTAGAATGAAAAGGAATTAAATTGGAATTTTTTAAAAATAATTTGGAGGATCTAAAAACTTTTCCGCCAGCTGGGTTCGAACTCAGGAAGTTATTCTCCGCGGCCGACGCTAATCTGTAGGTGGGTGACTTTAGCCGTTAGGCCATCGTTGCTTCACGAAAAGAAGCTCTTTAAAGTATAAGTACCCTTAATATAAGTTGGCAAGAAATACTACTAACAACAACCATACAACATATATATGAGGAGCAAATCAGAGTCAACTTGTCGGACACTTACACTAGCGCCTGAGCGTACAGCGTATGTATTGTATTTCTACGAAACAACGCGCATATTCAAAATCAAATGGTTACTGCAACAATCAGATTGGCGAGATATCCAAGTGAAGCCAAGTCCGTGAAACTAGCCAATCAAGTTGGACTTGCGTAAAGTACTATCATGGGATTGAGCCGCTTCTAATAAATGTGTTCTTTGTAGATTCGCCTTTTCCATGAGTTTTGGCCTCAACCCTTCATTTTAGGACGAGGCGTAATAACTGGAAGAAATAACGGTCATATTTGTGAAATCTGTTATACATAAAAAATATTCTTAGGCGTCAAATTTACAAATTCTTTGTCACAAAATTAAGTATGCATCCAGACTATTTCGTCCATAAACACAATAAAATCGTAAAATATATTTTCGTTGCATATCTTTTGCGGGTAAAACAGTTTTTAAGTCGAGTGAACTGAATAAGACAAAATCATTGTTCTTTTTCTGAATATTTTGTCCATCTCTAACTAGGGATGCGACATCGATGTCAATGTTTTCAAAACATCGATGTTTATACCTGTCGATGTTTTTACGTTGTCGATGTTTTATTTTTAAATGAAAAAAGTACCGTTCTAAAAATTTAGAAAATAACCAAATAGCATGATTTCATAATCAGCAAATTGAACATACTTCTAGACCAAAGTGGCCAAGGGTGAAGGGATGCGACATCGATGTCAATGTTTTCAAAACATTGATTTAAAAAAAAAAAGATGTATTATAGCCGATGTTGCATCACTAGTTGCTAAGCCAGTTTTAAGAAATGGGGTAAAAAGTTTAAATACATTGAATTTTAAAAACATCGATGGTTTTGGGGTCGATGTATTATCAACATCGATGTTTTAATTTTGAACATCGATGTTTCAAAATATCGATGTTTTGCTGTCGATGTCGCATCCCTATCTCCAACCCCCTTTGAATATCATTACTCTTATTACTTTCGCTTCTACCCCACGTGACTACCAGATGTTATTATTTATTGTGTTTTGTATTTGTTGTGGGTGAAAGCACTAGTACGCTACGCGAAAATAATATGACACACAGAGGGTTAGGTTTTTATCCTAGCTGTTGAAAATGCGGTGGAATATGGGAATAAGGCAGTTAGTTCACAGGAAGTTATAAATGTGAGGCTTCTTGAGTTTCACATTCCAAATTTTTCTGTGTGTTCAATTATAGAATGGCTCTCCTTCAGTGATTTGTTTTTCGCAAGTGTTGGTCTAAGCAATAAGATTTCGCGAGCCCAAAAATTGTAATATTATAGAGGTGCATTAAAGGGGAATGCACTTCGCATCATTCAATTTTTTTTTTTAATGCAAATCTCGACATTGTTTGGGGTCTTCGGAAGGAGAGGTATTCTAATAAACGAGAGCTTGTGTGTGTTTGCATTACTTAAAAGGTTCATGTCTATGCCAAAATTAAATACTGAAAATGCATATAATTTATTAAACATTGTTGACAGTACTAAAAAAATAGCTCGCTCATGAGAGATCATTGATATCAAAATAGAAATTTTTGCATGTTCAATTATAGTGTTTGTTATAACTCAAAAATTAGATCCAGCTACAAGGGCATGGTGGGAAAAAAATCAAAGGATGACACTATTCCATCCTTACATGATCTGCTACACTTTTTAACCCTTCACTCCCGAACTCACTGCAACAAACCAAAATTCAGGTTAGGCAAAAAAAAAAAAAAGGTTTGTTTTCTGAAACCGACCGCACCTGAAATTACAATACAAAAATTCCAACCCTAAAGTTTTTTTAGACTTTTTTAAAAATTAAATTTTTTTTTAATTTAATTACATAAAACATGTTCGTTCAAACGATTAATTGAATACAATGTCACAGCGATCGCAATCGATTAATAATTGTTAAGAGCATGTCGAAATGAGTCTATACCCAGGATATTGACCCCCAAAAATAAATATACCTAAGTATTTTACATCACTGATCCATTTTAAATGTAACATTAATACTCAAATAATATTTCGCGTATTTGCTAAAAATATTTAGTAAGCAAAAAACTTTTTCCTACCTACCCTATTATTTTTGCTCATGTTACAGGGAACAAATTTTTTTTTTTTGGCCTTAGGTCACAGAGGGGAGATTCCTTCCCAAGTGGATTCGACGAGATATCTCGTTCATTAACATCTGAACAGTTTTGATAATGACGAGCTATTGGAGATATTGCCGATGTTTTGCGATGACGAGAACAAAATCCTATCAATTTTCTTCTAATGACGAGGTATCTCGTCCATTTGGATCTGGCCAGTTTTGTTAATGACGATATATTTCGTCGAGACAACCTCCCAGAGGATCCATCAGTCATAGTTTTGAAACAATGATCATAAATACAGATGACAGTGTGAGCCCGATCGAAAGAAAAACTTGTGGTTGTATGCGTCGTTCTCATGAACTTATTAAAGGGCCAATTGATAAATACGTCTGTGGGTAGCAGAAATGATATTTGCGTAACAATAAACTTCGTTGGAGATATATGTACAACTTAAAGTTTATGCTATATAACAACTACCACGTCTCTTAAAAAATACCATTTTCTTTTCACTCGAAAAATTTCTGACGTTCTGATTTCAAAATGTGTCATGCACGAGAGGTTTCAATTGATTTTCTTGAAATGTTTTTAAGATAATATGTGCAAAATGGGGCTATATGTATCTAGGCGCGTAAATAAAAAGTTTATCATTGTCTTAAAATCTTGAAATTTTAGTTTAAAGTGTTATGTGCATTTGTTAAAAAATATTTTCCATCGCAATTGAGTAATACATTTACCAAATGGAGTTAAATTTATTTGTATGTATACAAACCGTTCTGTGAATGAATAGTTTGATACTGCATAGATAATTAATGCGCGTGTGGCTTCAAAGGTTTTTTTATGCACTTATCAAAAATTTGACGCTTTCTTCAGTAACTTACAGTCGTTGATCCATACTTTATACTTGCTTTTGCATTTCCGTACAAACAAAATTTTTGAAAATTTTATCACAATCGAATAATAGCTGCAAAAATGTGTTTTGAATTTCCATTATCCCCTTAAAACATCAGGAGACAACCCATTTATTTTGGAAACTTTTCAAATTATTTTTTTTATCTTTTGTTTTTACCGGTCAAAAAAGAAAAAGGCTAATTGGTAAATTCATTGACGTCCCACAATGGAGTGGCACAGCGGTCAATCGCGGCGGTCCGGGATCAAACCCTAAAGGAGAAATCCGAGGACAACGCATCGTAATTTCGAACCACGGTCAAATGACGGAGTCAACAAATGAAGCGGCACTCCACTCTAAAAACTTCCACACCACATCAACGTGAGGACATCGGAGGCCATGACAGATTTAACGTGCATCAGTTCCCGCGTACACGACGGTCTTTGGTTGGATTTGAACTCAATTCTCCGGTTACCAATCCGTTGCTCCTCTAAGTGGGCTACCGCGGCTTCTAAATGTATTATCGAAACGAATTTTTAGCTGCTCATTTGTGGTCCGTCGCCAATAGCTCGATGTGCTGCTCAAGTGCAATGTAAATTATGTATCTACTTACATACCGTAGCCCAAATCGCACCTGTTTAAAACAATTGAGTTGGCGAGTCAATCCCGTAGCGTTTAATTGAATGTTTACAACCAATGCTGCCATTCGATAAAAACAAATAACGCCGATCCCTGTGCTCGTACATACATTTTGTTACCAAAGCGAAAGGTTGCATACGACATCAAATAAGTTTTTTTTTTTTAACTTTATTATTTATTATAAAGGATGTTTTTTTTTTCTGTTGGAACCGTTGCCAGATTTGTTCCTTGCCAGATGTTTCGAAACATGACAATTTTCTTAAATAATTCGTTTCTCCAAATGGCGCAAGCCTTGCTGAGTTTCAGAACCCTTTTAAACAAAATATTCGTATTTCATCAATGCGTATAAAACGGACAAAATATTTCCTTTACACTTTTCTGACGATTCTCTTTAAAATATTACTCCAGGATTTTAGGTGCTAAAAGGAAATTGGAAAGTATGTCGATATTTTTAATTACGTCGCACTAGAGAAACACAACGGACTATTAACGACGGTTCTGGATCGAACCCCAAGGGAAAGTTCCGAGGACAACACTTAATTTTGAACCACTATTTGATGACGTGGCTGAGGAAAGTTTGCAATTTAGCTAGATTTAGTGATCAAGCAGAAAAAAAATTGTTTAGTTAACTAACCGATTGAATTGGTAGAAAAGTGAATATAGAAAATGATTTAACCAGGAGTTTTCTTAAAAACCAGGATCACATTTCTGTGCCTTGGTAGTAAAGGGTCAATGCCTATTTTACAAGATTTTGGTAGCAGTTTTTTACTAGTTTTAGTATTTCGTTTTCAATACAGCGCAATAAACATACTTTCGACTATAAAAGTGTCGTTTCCGGGTTAGCGGCTTAAAAATAATTAGATAGACCAACACCTATACAGTTGCGATGACAACCAGTCTAATTAAAAAAAAAATTAAACAATACATCACGTCTATTAACTACAGAAACTTGTCACGCTTTCAGACAGTTCGTCGCTCTGCGCTTTTTGTTGTTGTTGCTGGAATGTCAAATAGACTGGAGAAATTTCGTATTAAGTCCAACAAAAAACTATTTGGACTCTTTCTGGCCACAATAATATTTCTAAAAGTTGAATTAATTCACTTAGTATGTGTGTATTGTCTGCATAAGGTTGATCTATTTGCTTTGACTGGGTAAGGCTCCTCCGTGATGACGCCCTGATCCACCAACATTTCTTCATTTTTTCCATTTTTGTTGTAACTTTTTTAAATTTCATGTGTTCTTGAAATTATATTGCTTACCATGCTATGTCTACAGCTTCAGCGCTCTTACATGGTCAGTTTCGTTTTATGGTTTATTGCGTCCCGGCTGTTTGGTTCTTTGTTTTTTAAATATTTTGTGTGTTTTATGTTATTTATTATATTTAAGCATATATATATGCTTAAATAGGGGGATGGTCCACCTCATGCTGCAATTACACTAGCAACCGTTCTGGTTACACTTTCAACAAGGTTTTGATACACAGCTATGGGTATTTGTGTTCATTCCCGCTGCAAGAATGTCGCCAGCTCAGCTGTAGATTTCGGACGGGGTTCCCTGGTCCGTAAGCGTCACTCTAACTCGTCCCACAAGTGTTCTATAGGGTTTAGGTCGGGACTCTGAGCAGGCCAGGGAAGACGTATTACATCCATATATTGATACGACTGCTTGACTGAGGCTGCAACGTGACATGGAGCGTTGTCATTCTGGAAGTAACATTCGTGCATTCCATAAAATTTCCAGAGCGTGGGAAGCACCCGATTGTCCAAAATGTTCATGTAGGCGGCGGCGTTCAATTTAGCAGGAACAACATGCCAAGGTCCCAAGCCACACCACGAAAAACACACTCAAACAAGTAGTCGGATTTCATTAAAATCCGCTAGCGTCCGGTCCATTGTAGAGTAGTGTATTTATACTCTTAAATAATATATTTAAAAAAAATAGCAGAATTGTTCACTTGACTTTACTCGGTTTGAATGGATTGCAAAAAGTGAAGTGACAGAGAGAGACTAATCACCATTATCTTTCGCGTAGGGAAATACAAAATCATTTAAGGATGACTGAGTACAGTAGTATTTTAACACCTTTTCGACACTTTTATAATTCCGACAACTTTAAACCCAAATTCCCGTACAGCATAACCATTCATGTAATACATTTCTCAAACATCCATCGCACTCCGGCTGAAGTTACAAACTAACGATACTAAGGTAAGTTCTAGAAAGGGGGATTAGTAATGCCCCTTATTACACAAACCAAAAAATCAGACGTGGAACAGGTCAAACAGACCAACGTAATCAAGTTCACTCACTAAAGGAATCTCACAGAATGCGAAATTTCGTCAAAATACACCGTTTGGAAGGAGCATTGGCACACATATACAGACAGATGAACAGACTGACACCAAACGCGCAAAACAAAGATTTTTTTTTACAAGGGCTCCAAACGGATCAATCTCCTGAAGTGGTTCGAAAAGATTCAATGTACAAACCCTCTTTTTTTATTTGTTTTCAAATACTATCTAGTATATAGAAATAGTATCTCTCTCTCTCTTTCAGACTACTAAACTAAATAAAAAAAATCCAATAATATGAACAGCATTTCGTATTCTAACTTCTGCTTGTGTCTTTTTCAAAATGGCCACTGCGTGGCCAGCACGGCGTTGCCTGTGACAGTTCTTTTCGTGGGGTCAGGTGTGACCACTGCTCGCTAACCCCCAGTGATTGCTACGAATTAACATACGAATTCGTAGCCTATTAGGTAATAGCCATAAAGCCGTTGCCCGTGGTGTTGGTTTACTTCGCAAACCAAATAGAAATTATAACCTATTGGAATGAATTCCCTGCTGATTCCAAATTGGTTTGCTTTGCAAACCAAATTATGAATAATATCATGAACTATGGTTTGCGTCGCAAATTGGATAAAAACCACAGCGGAGTTGACCGTGGTGTTGGTTTGCTGGTTTGCTTCGCAAACCAAATAGGAATTTGGCTTGACATCACAATCTCTTGCGAAAATATAAATATTTAATTGAAAAAATATTTATTAAAAGAAAATCAAACGTGTAAGATCTGGTGACAAATATTCCGCAGATTTCAAATCCGTTGAAATTTTTAATCTATCTTTAACGTTCCCGATTTTACAAAAAAAAAAAAAAAAAAAACTAAATCATGCCAGCCAAAATGTTTTTTATTTGCTTTCTTTCGCTGAAATCGTAATAGGGCAGGAAATTTAATCTGTTTTTTTTTTTTGGAACACGAATGTTGGCGTAATGTTACATTTTCTCTTGCGAATATATAAAAGATATTCAATTTAACAATTTTATTTAATTAAAGAAAATCTTGTTTTTAAGTATCGATCTAATGTGTATGAAATTTTCCACAGGTTTCAAATCCGTTGAAATTTGTACTCTATCTTGAACGGTCTAGGAGATAAAAAAAAAGGAACATAACTAAAGTTATAACTTTGTTTTTTATCCTCTGCTGGAAAATAATTCCTCCACGCAAAATGAAAACGGAAAAAATAAATTTGGTATATGATCTTTCATGCTGTTGCCTTTCCAAAGAAAACAATAATAATTAAATTTCATTTAAAAATGTTCTAAAATGAATTTAAAATTCGCCGCGACCCTAAAATTGCAAAAAATGCGCACTGTCTGTGAGCTAAATCCCATTACTGTAAGTGCCATAGATTCGTCAGGACTTTTCGTGCAAGAAACAAACAGACAAACATTTCCTTGTATAATATTAGAAATTAAATGCAAGACAAGACGTTCACCTTAGTCATGTTGCCAAATTCTGAGGGTCTGCTTCAATTTTGTACCATTCCCTTGTTCAAAGGAAATTCGGCATTTTTTTAACGAAACCTATTTTGCTCATATGTTTTTTTCTACGCTGATTTCTATCTCTCATTGATATCTGTAATAGGACAGCTGAAGAATTTCATACGAGCGGCCGATATCTCTTAGTTTCATCCATATTTTCAGCTCCGTAGTTCAAAATAAGCAAGTCGGAACAAAGCGTCAAAAATGACGAACGAATCAAGTAGCGGTTGATTTTATATTGTTTATATCCGTTGTTGCCATTCGATAAAAAAACTTCTTTTTAAAATTTATCTATATGCACTTCAGAGCCGTCACAAGCGACTAAAAAATGGCCTTTTGCTGCTTTACGACATTGGTAACTAGGTAATTGGTATCTTTTGTCTAAAAATCACATAGCTTAAACATTTTAGCTACTTTATTGAAGATTCGTCAAAGATTAAAGACAGCGTGGTCCTTTTTTTAAGTAATATCACACGGAAAAATATTTTTCGAAATTTTTTTAAGGTATGCCAATTTTGAAGTTTAGGCGCCAAGACGTAACAACCATAGATGGTAATGGTAATTGGTAATGGTAATTTTAGTTAACGTCGTACTAGAGCAACACAACGGACTGTTGACGACTGTCCGGGATCAGTCCCTTAAGGGAAAGATCCGAGGACAACACCTCGTAATTTTGAACCACGGTCAGATGACGAAGCAACACCTGAGCTGGCACCCCACTCTCCAAACTTCCACGCCAACCCAACGTGAGGACTTTCGGCCCCGACAGATTTAAGGTGCACCAGCCGCCTCTACACCATACGCTTACAAACATCCATGCCCGAACCCGGATTCGAACCAGGAACCTTCCGATCTAGAGGCTAACACCTTAACCACTATACCGGTTGGTCGGCGTAACAACCATAGAAATCAGAACTATTGGAATCCTCGAAAATCTTTATAAAGTAAATATAAAGCTTTTGATTAAAAAATTTGAAATTCTGAGCGTGATTATCAATGTATGTTTCATACGTAATTGGCATCTTTCGTGTTTTAGCCGATTCATTTTACGTCCGAGCCACTCAAATTGGTACTAAAATAACGTTTACGAGGTGACTTGATTGTGATATTATTTTTAAGCATTTATGCATATGTTCTTCCGATTCTAGTACTTCACAGTACTAGTTCCAATTCTAGTACTTCACAAGTGCTTAGGCTGTGGCAGCCATGGCACTTTGGGCTGAAAGATTTGTGTCAGCAATGACCTGCTGCGCAGGAAACAAATTCACTCTTGTTTGGCACTTTAAGGTAATGAATGAAGAAGGATCGAAACTCTAATTGCTAGAGTGTAGGTACGTCGTGTTCCAAAAATAGCTTCCTCCCCCATTCAGGGACTCAGAGTTCCAAACATCCATTTTTACTTATAGAAAGAACAAAACATTTAAGCGCTAGTTTTATAGAACATTCGGTTCTTTCCGTGAATTTGTTTGGCTTCAAACCCGTCAAGTGCCCTAAAGAGCTGGATATTAACCCTCCCAGTGTTCTACGAGACATCTCGCCCAAACTCTGGTCAATTTTGCTGATACACTATATGGACAAAAGTATTTGGACGCTTTAGAAATTCAGAGGAGGATCCAGCTCAGTATGGGGTTGTTTTCCCCGATATGGCCCTTTGCTGTATGTACCTGATACCACGAACGCTAACGCGTACCTCCATGTTCTGAATTATTCGGTCTTGCCTTCACTGTGGCAATACTACGGCGATGATGGTTGTTTCTTCCAACAGGATCGAGCTGCATATCACACAGCAAAACGTGTGCTGTTCTGGTTTCCTGAAAATGAGGTGCATTCGCTCGGTTGGCCTGTTCAGTGCCCCAATCTCAATCCGATAGAGCACTTGTGGGAAGAACTGAAGCGAGGCGTACGACACCATGACGTAAACCCGTTTTCGTGACAATAACTTCTAACAGACTTGCAAGAGGCATGGCGACCTATACCTGCGCAGACTTACAGAGAACGTGTGGAAAGTATGCCTCGATGTGTTGCAGCTGTTATACAAGAAAAAGGAACTCTACCCGTTAATAAATATAATAATAAAGCTTTTTTTCTGAAATACATGCAGTGTCCAAATACTTTTGTCCCTATAATGCATCTTGTGGTACAAAACTGCCTTTTATAACTTCAACGAAATTGAAATCCAAGATGGAAAAACAAATTTCCCTTGCCCAGAACCGGCGACAGTATGGAACAGGTTTTGTCACCATATGCTTGGGCAGTTTTCAACACCAAAATAAACCATCAGGTGCGTTAAAGAACACCTCATGTGAGATATTTAGACAGCCTCACGTCTTATAGCTTCTCCAATCCAGTAAAGTTTGTGGTGATTCAAGTTCTGCACTTAGTAGGCACTGTGATAACAATCTTAGTCGATGAACAAACCCAGCGACACCTCATTCAGAATATGTACAGGAAGATAGTCTTGCACCCCACCTTCAATTATCTCGACCGGCAATTGATCTCTTAGCCCTCCAAGTGGTTTCGATGAACTATCTCATCCATCGAGATGTCGTCAATTTTGCGAGGTATCTCGTCGTCGAGATAGTGCCGACTTTTTGAAGACGACACGATCCAGATGTGGTCAGTTTTCTTCGAATGAAGAACGACGATGAGATCTTGATGAACGAGACATCTCGTTGATCAAGATCTGGTCCGTTTTGCTAGTCGAGACAACCGCCAGGAGGGTTACACGTGCGTGCAGCATTGTTTTGTAACTCTTGTTGGGCACTTTAACCCTCCAAGTGGTTTCGACGTATTTCGACGTGCGGTTCAAGATAGAGTGTCCATACAGATTCGACCCATTTCGCTAAGGACGAAATACATCCTCATCAAGAGAGTGCTGATGGACGTGTGATGACGAGCAATCAAGATGTGGTCCGTTTTCTGGTCAGACGCTGAAGAATGATGTCCGGAAGAAACCATTTGATTCCCGAGGGACTTTGGAAGGCATGTCCTTTGTAACGTCATGGGGGGTCTCCTTGCAACAGCTTTCATGGAGGTCCTTATCGATATTTCCTATGTTACATGGATTCATCGTCGAAGGGAATCGGCTGGCGGATTTGAGACCGGATGGGGGCAGCCCTCGCCTTTGAACTGTAGTACTGTCGGCAAGAACGTGTGCGGTCTCGACTCGAAGAAGAGAGGATCGTTGAACGCATGAACGCGAAGAGACGCAGAGCTAGTCTGCTCCGATGAAGCCGCGGGACTGAAACCATATTTGTACTTTTATTCTATTATCCTCGATTATATCCTCCAAATCCTTATATTCTTTTATCCTCGAAATAGTCTTAACTTATGTTATCTTTAGTAACTAATTAAATGTGCTGTATTTTTAAAAGTCGTATTAATTGTATTCAAGCCACTCGCCACGTAAATTCTGCTCACGACGTTGTACCTTGGACGATCATCCCGGTGAGGTGGAAAAAGAACGAATGAATTCGAGTTGTGGACACCGAACAGAAAGGACGTATATGGTCGTAAGAGTGTGACGAAGTTATTTAAACACTCTTAGTATAAGTATGTAAATAACATGTATGTGAAGCTCAGTGGTGTAACAAATATTTAAAAGAACACACGAAAAAGAAGGTCATCTGCAATTCACGTCGAATTCCTTTGTCGTCCAAAATCGTTTTCGTCTTATTAGAACGTTCCTACAACTTTATTCCAGAAGTCGGCGGTATTCGCAGTTGCTAAGTCATAAGTAGGAGGAGTCGAGGAGTAACACATGCATTCTTCACGGTAACCTACAGATTAAAATTGATCGATGGATAGATTATTGAGTCAACGTCTCACTGGAGCAATACAACGGGGTATTGGCGACGGTCCGCAATCAGTATCCGAAGGGAAAGATCCGAGGACAACACCACATCATTTTGAACAGCGGTCAGATACCGAGGCCACACCTGAGCTGGTGGCTCCTAACTCTCCAAATATCCACACCACGTCAACGTAAGGACATTTGAGACCACGACAGATTCAACGTGCACCAGCCCCCTTTGTACACGACGATCTTTGCTTGAATTCGAACTAGAAACCCTCCCGTTGCGAGTTCCGTTACTCGTCCTACCGGCCCTAAAAGAGACAGAGCCTGTGACCTTCTAGATCGGGACAGTTTCGAAGACATGTCTCTTCGAGACAAGTACCAGGAGAGTTAAGGTACCCGGACAAGTTCGAGACCTTTTTTTAATGTGAAACATTTTAATGATATTTCTATGTTTAGTGTACAACAGCATTAGGCTATATATATTTAGAATATATATTAATACTTTTGTTTAAACAATAGTTATGTATGATATTTTGAAGTAATGTGTCAAAAACTTCAAATGCGCTACATGAAAATCTATTCAACCCACTTGAAAAATGATGCTACCAAAATAAACTACATTGCTACTACCGAATAAACTAGAATGGAAAGGATATTTAAATAAACAAAAGTTTTACAAGCGATGGAAAAATGAATACAAGATTTTTGATAGTTTTAATCCTATTTCTTAAATAAATGGCCATCATTTAAAAACTTTTCAACTCAGCATAATTATTATATTTCATTCACTAGACACCATTATATAGAAGAAGTTCTCCAAGTTTTACGAGAATCCATCCATAACTTTTTGTGTTATAACATTTGAAGTAAGCAAATAATGCATACAAATTAATTTAGAGTAGAAAATAGTTTGAAGTGTATCATTTGCTCTCTCTAGTTTACTATTTGCGTAAACAGTTTTGTTCTTCACTTCACTTTAAAAAAGTTCACACTATTTCCAAAAGAGAAACCATTTAAACATTTGAGAAACCTTTCTAAAATTATATTTGCAAAAGAAAAAGTAAATTTAAAATTTAAATGTTGAAGGTTTTTGCTCTTTTCACGTCCATTTCAGGTGTTTCCATACCTACTTCGATTTTCTCACCTTGATTAAAATATTAATATCTCTGCAACCAATTAATTTAGAAAAAAAAATCCCATTTATTTGTGAAAGTCAAATACTTCGTATAGCACGGTTAATGGGTATAATGCTATAGAGAATCCGAGCCATACGAAACTTACAAGTCCCACCAATTTGATATTGCGTACTGTGCTATATGGAATACCTTGTTATATGAAACTCGTGGTGTATAGAAACCGTGTTAACCCAAACTCAGAGGTCATATACATTTGATAATGCGTACCGTGTTATATGGAAACCAAAGGACTGTTATATGTGTTATATGGAAACCACAATTTTCATGGAACTATATTAAAACGTGTGGACGTGTATAGGGGGGCACACACATACCGATGAACAGACAGACTAGACATACATACATATAGACCATACAAATCAGACAAGACAGACAAAGCAGACAAGACAGACAAAGTAGACACGACAGACAAAGTAGACAAGACAGACGAAGCAGACACGACAGACAAAGCAGACAATGCAGACAAAGCAGACAAGACTGGCAATGCAGACAAAGCAGACAAGACAGACAAGACAGACAAAGCAGACAAGACAGACAAAGTAGACACGATAGACAAAGCAGACAAGACAGACAAAGCAGACAAGACAGACAAAGCAGACAAAACATAGAGACGCGCAAGAATGGTCCAAAGCGGATAGAAAACTTAAACTGGGTCGAAAATATTCAATGTACAAACAAACACTCCATTCTTATTTATATAGATTAACATTGTTATTGTAAAACGTGTCATATGGAGATCCTAGGCGTGTTATATGAGGGATGCCGCAATTTTGGTACCGTGTTATAGAAGTTCCGTGCTACACGAGTGTTACCTGTTAATACTCTATCAAATAAGATCAAAAACTTTTGGTCAGAAAGGACATTTTCAACGTGTTCTTATACCACAAAACAATGAAGGATGAAACGTCTAATAGCTAGATTATAGATACATCGTGTTCCGGAAATAGCATCCTCTCCCCTATCAGGTGGTTGCAAAACAATGAATGCGACAGCTGCCTGGTGTCCGCAAAATCCCCCCGGTGTGGGAGAAAACGCCACCAATCCTTCTGCGCCGCTCTCCACCTCGAGAGTGCCAACTTGTCACCGTGCCCACTGGGACTGTTTCTTCCCACTGCAAACAGATGAGTGAAAAATTGCGTGTTCTGTGCTCGTGTAAAAATACCGTTCCGACCAGCAAGGTTGCCCTCCGACGCACGAATCTGCAAAAAAGTGTGAAATCGCGTTTTTTCTCTTTTATTCGAGACATGGATTCCCAGCTATGTGGCCTTCAACGCCCTGTTTCGTGACAAGAGAAATCGAATGCGAAGTTACTCGTTACTTAGTCCTCCTAGTGGTTGTCTTGTCTCAATGGGTATGTCCACTGCGATAGTAGCCTTCGAGTTGTAGGTGGCCCAGGTTCGATTCTTGTCTGGTGCATTCTGTGTTTCTTCTGTCAGTAAAACTTTCATTGTATGTCTTTGTTTATTACTTAACTAGCTGTATAACCCGACTTTGCTCGGGTTTCAAATATGACCGCGATAGTTCAAATATGACCGCGATATCTCCATGTGTTAACTCAAATACACAAATCCAGTAGCACGCGTTTCCTACCGCCACAGCTAAAATAGGACCGTGACATTTCCCTGTGTTAACTCATACACAAACCTTGTAGAACGTGTTTCCTTATCTATGTCCATTTATTGCGGAAAAACAAACATTAGATTTTAAAATTGGGCTTTGAGGGGCTCTTTTACGACTACCTGTGTGCCATTTGTCTTGGCTACAGATGAGTCTGGAGACGAGAAAGAAATAGCCTATGTCTTCCGCAGTGTTCTTCAGTATAAGTGTACCAAATTAGGTGTGGATGGGTCAATATATGATCGGTATTCTTTTGGCCAGATACCACGTCGAGACAGAGAGTTTTAAGCCTGCTGGTGTTGATCTCAATGAAGTATATCGTCATTAGAAGAGTGCCCAAATCTTGATCTAGCTACCATAAATAAATCAGCAACGTCTTTACGACGAGATATCTCGTCGAAACCACTTGGATGCTTTTGGGAAAACATTGGGATAACGACATCAGAGGACCGTTCGCTCAACTTTCTGTACTGACCAGCTGCTACTTTCTTGACTTTGTAGTTCAAATTACAAGGTTCAAGCCGACCAACCGGTATAGTGGTTAAGGTGTTAGCTTCTAGATCGGAAGGTTCTTGGTTCGAATCCGAGTCCGGGCATGGATGTTTGTAAATGTATGGTGTAGAGGCGGCTGGTGCACCTTAAATCTGTCGTGGCCGAAAGTCCTCACGTTGGGTTGGCGTGGAAGTATGGAGAGTGGGGTGCCAGCTCAGGTGTTGAATCGTCATCTGACCGTGGTTCAAAATTACGAGGTGTTGTCCTCGAATTTTCCCTTAAGGGACTGATTCCGGACCGTCGTCAATAGCCCGTTGTGTTGCTCTAGTACGACGTTAACTAAAATTACCACTATTACCATTACAAGGTTCAAAAAATGGTAAAAAATTAAAAGTGGTTCATAATTACGAGGTGTTGTCCTCGGATCTTACCATTCGTGGATTGTTCCCGGACCGTCGCCAACAGTTGTTCCAGTGCGAAGTTAATTAAATATCTAGCAACCTGAGTTTGAAAACATATTAGCGTCAAAACATTTTCCGGACCACCCCCGAAATTCTTTCCTCGACACGTGCCATTGCTAGTCCGACTCCGTTCAAAACCGTAACATTCGTTCGGATGCTGCGTCACTATCCTAGACGAATCCCTCGGGCGAGATTTATCTCTTGGCAACTTTCCGCTTGGCGACTAAGAAAGAAAGAAGGAAGCGTGGAGCAATGGCACGCATCCCGGAGTAGAGCGAGAGCGGAAAGGCTTCCCTGCGGAGTGTTCGAAGAGCGGCAGGCACCACGGCGGACGAAGACCCCCGCTGGATGTACGAGCGGAGTGACCGGCACCCCTCCCCTTCCCCCCACCCCGTCCCCACCCCCCAGCAGGCCTACTACAACTCCCGCATCCTGGAGATGGAGGAGGCGGACGCCCGCGCCAAGAGGACCGGGTACAACGTCCAAGGTGAGAGACACTTCTCTTCCATCTTCGTCCGACCGCGTGACAGGGCTCTCAACCTCCATTACGACGTGCCTTTGCACCCGGCGGACGTTGGGGTTAAATGACGCAAGGGTCACATGCGGACAAGCTGCGGTCGTGTTACGTGTTCGGAAGTAGGGTTGCGACATCGATGTCGTTGTTTTCAAAACATCGATGTTTTTTTTAAAACATTGGGTCGACACATTTAAATTGGGGTTGATGTTTTGGTAACATCGATGTTTATACTTGTCGATGTTTTTACGTTGTCGATGTTTTATTTTTAAATGAAAAAAGTACCGTTATAAAAATTTTAAAAATAACCAAGTAGCATAATTTTTGTAATCAGCAAATTAAACATACTTTAAGACCAAAGTGACCAAGGATGAAGGGTCTGAAAAGTAGGGATGCGACATCGATGTCAAAGTTTTCTAAACATTGATGTTTTAGAAAAAAACATCGATGTATTGGAGCCGATGTCCCATCACTAGTTGCTAAACCAGTTTTAAGAAATGGGGAAACAAGTTTAAATACATTGAATTTGAAAAACATCGATGTTTAAAAACATCGATGTTTTGGGGTTGATGTATTGTCAACATCGATGTTTTAATTTTGAACATCGATGTTTTGCTATCGATGTCGCATCCCTATTCGGAAGTCGATGCAACCAAAGAACGCCGTGTACGTGGGAGCTGGTACACGTTAAATCTGTTGAGCCCCTAATTGTCTTCACGTTGGTGTAATGAGCTGGTTGCCAGCACATCACACCAACGTGACCTCGTGGCTCAAATGACCGCTACGTGACCTCGTATATTTCCCTATGTTAACTCAGATGCACGAACTCTGTAGAACGTGTTTCCTACCGTGACAGCTGAAATAGGACCGCGACATTTCCCTGTGTAAACTTACACAAACCCTGTAGAACGTGTTTCTCTATCCATATCCATTTATTGCAGAAAAACAAACTTTCGATTTTAAAATTGCGGCTTCGAGGGGCACTTTTAGGACTGCCTGTGTGCCAATTTTCATGCCAACAGTTAGGTCTGAAGAAGGGTAAGAAATAGCCTATGCTTTCCGCAGTGTTCTAAATGCACCAAATTGGGTTTTGGTTTGGTCAAACGTTGTAGATTTGTATAGAGAATACACACATCCTTTTTATTAAACACTGGTGTCCAAAATTATCTTTTCATGCATAAAATCACGGATTTCTTAGAAACTGTGAACTATATTTTATGAATTTGTCTGGAATGCGACATAACGTTATGACACATAAATACAAAGGAAAAGGTTTAAGAACACTGCATATATATGATATAAATCTGAAGCATGAAACCATAAAAATGGCAATAATATGTAACAGAGAATTCTGAAAAAAATTAAGGCTTATGAATTTAATATGGAATTTGATTTCCCCTGACTTGTACGCACCTATCACAACGTGATTTCATTGTAGCAATAATGTTATTAACCACAGTGTGGAGAATGGAGATTTCCTCTCCTACAGCAATACGGTCTTCAGGGCATTTAAATCTCTAGGAGGAGTATGTCTCCGTGCAACTGCTTTTCCAAGGTAGTTCCATCAGTTCTCTATCGGGTGCAGATCTGGAGTATTTGCTGGCGACAGTATTCGCTCAATGACTTCATTTTCAAGGAATTCGTCAACGAGGTTTGCTCGATGTGGACGAGCATTATCGTCCATTAATAAAAAATCAGATCCATATGCACCTCTGAAAAAGTCTTGCATATAGTTCTAAGACCTCATCCCGATATATCTGCCGTTCGATCCATCGATCCTTATTCCACCCCACACCATCACACCTGCATAACCAATACGGTCGCATTCCATAATGTTTGACGGAATATTTCGTGTACCTGACTCCCTTCAGATGTAAAAACGCTTCGAATCACATCTATATAAATAAGAATGGAGTGTTTGTTTGTACATTCAATATTTTCGACCCATTTCAAGTTTTCTATCCGTTTTGGACCCTTCTGATGCCGAATCCGCCTTTTTCTCGTTTGGTGTCTGTCTGTCTGTCTGTCTGTCTGTATGTTGTGCCCTATACACGTCCACGCGGCTTAAGATATTTTCATGGAAATTTGCATACAGTGAGTACTTATCTTCATTTAGAGAGTGGCATTGGTTGCGAAAGTCTGTCTGTCCGTCTTTCTGTTCTATGCTCGATTTTGTGTTTGTGTGTTTGTGTAGACATCACATGAATTGTATTCCAGATATTTGATTGCAGTGTATTTTATTTTATACATTATCTATTAGTTTAGTGAATGCAATATTAAACATTTCTTTATTATTATATGTAGTTGAGTTTCATGCTAAAACACCTGAGTAAGTATACTTAAATCAACCATAATTTGGTATTTTGGAAAAATTGGAATGTCTATTGAATATTACGATTACTTCGATTGCTTTACCAGTACTGCTGAAAAAGTAATTATTCTTCAAAAAATTATTTTTTTTATGGAATTTCATCTCTGATACTTCATTTATTTCGAGTCTTATTTTTATTCTTTGCGCAATGAAAACGATTTCCGAATATTTGGGACAGACGATATTTTTCAACGAAACGAGAATGAACAAGATCGCGCGAGCAGTGATATTTTCTGGTTCTTTCGCTTTGAATTAATTTCACATTTCTAAATTTTGTACCCTTTTAGTTGTAAGTTGTGGCAACTGTGCGAGATCAAGAGATAAAATTGAATCACAAATTAATATCTTTAGAACAATTTTTGCACCATCTTTTATTTTGTTTTATTTCGCTGTTTCCTGTTTTAAATACTTATTATTTTAATAAATGTGTTTTCCTTCTCATCACACGCAACAGCACCACAAAGTATTAGACTTAAAAATGTTGAGTAAGTCAGTAGAAATTTTCAGTACATTTTAAGTGTAGTTATGCCATTATTGAAAGAATAATGCCGTTATTTAAAGAATAATGCCGTTATTTAAAGAATAATGCCGTTATTTAAAGAATAATGCCGTTATTGAAAGAATAATGCCGTTAATGAAAGAATAATGGCGTTATTGAAAGAATAATAATGTTTAAAAATTCCGAACTAGAACTTTTCAAACATTAAAGAATTCGTTGTCATAATTACAGGAGAAGATTGCAAAATTTCACAATGTCACATACCGGAGGCAAGAGTGCCACAAGTAAAAAAATATTGTTTTGTTGACTATGAGTGCGAGAGCACTCGCCGTAAATCGTAATTTTAATTAATTGAGTTGAATATGAAAAGAACTTAAGAAAGGGAATTCCAAATCTTCCTATAAATCGTCTTTTATAGTAGTAACCTTAGTATCACCTTTCGTCATTTTGTAGCTTTGTCATACAGCAATTGTGCGATGTATGTGAAATGTATTACATGAATGGATATGCATGTGTAGGATTTGTGTCCAAAGTAAGTTGTAGAAAATATAAAGATGGCGAAAGGTGTTAAAATAAATTTTTATTCTACAAAAAACGTAAGTCATTATATATTTTGATTATCTCTTCAATCTAGAGTAAACCTATTCAAACCGAGTAAGGTCGGGTATTTTGCTAGTGTTAAACTAAACCTCGACTCATCAGTAAAGAGATCGTGGGTTCATGGGTGTTGACTCCAGTTCTGATGTTCTTTGCACCCATTAAAGCAATTCCTCTTGTGTTGTGAATGATACTTCGGAGCCATAACAAACCGTTTCGAGTCCTTACACACTGAAATCAAACGCTGTATTGCAGAAATTCACTCAGATATTCACTTTGCGCAAAGCGCTTGATTCACCGTCCGATGACGTAACGCCTTGATTTGCATATTAGAAGCAAAGAGCCGCTTGAGCACATTTGATTGGATAATTCTAATTAGGCTTGTCTTTCACTCCATGCATTAATAGATTAAATCGACTGGGTATTTTATGGAATGTAATTAATTTTGGTTATGTTAAGATAATTTTGGACCAGAGACATCTCGTCATCAACAAAATTGGTCTGATCTCGTTGGACGAGATATCTCGTTCATCAAGATCTCGTCGTCTCTCGTCATTGGGAAGAAGACTGACCAGATCTAGATCTTGTCATCATCAGATATTGGAAATATCTTTGCGAGATATCTCGTCATTAGCAGAATTATTCAGATCTTGTTAGCCGAGATATCTCGTCAAAACCATTTCGAGGGTTAACTCTCTGCGAGATTTGCGATTAGGTTAGTGTTGCTTATACCCCACAAAAAACTTACTTTTTGACTAAATAACCACATATTTCCAAAGTAACAATTTATTCTCTAAAATTTTAGAGGTATTCTATTATTACACTTCGAGCGGAATAGAATTATTTAGTAAGATTATATTGACCCATTACATAAAAAGAATCGTTTTTAACAAATCTATTGCTTCTTTTCACTTAACAGAATCCTTTCGAAAGTTTTAATTTTTATCTAATTCGAATAGATTCTTTAGGAAAAATTATCTTGTTCCTTTGCTTAGAAAGGAATCCTCTACAAACACTATATTGCTCATTTCATTGAAATAGAAAGCTTTGTAGATTTTCTATCGCCCATTTCCAAAGAATAGAATCCCTTGAAACCATTATATTGGGCCATTCTGTTGAAGGGAATACTTTTAAACGATTGTGTATTGTTTACCTTTTGGTGTTTGTATCTTGTATTGTAGTATGTTTATATAGTGTGTGTTTGTATCTTGAATGATTGTATATTGGTGTTTGTATCTTGTATACTTGTGTTTTGAGTCTTTGTATCTTGTGTGTTTGTATACTGGGTATTGTGTATTTTGTATGATTGTGTTGTGTATTTTGTACGATTGTGTTGTGTATTTTGTATGATTGTGTTGTGTATTTTGTATGATTGTGTTGTGTATTTTGTATGATTGTGTTGTGTATTTTGTATGATTGTGTTGTGTATTTTTTGTATGATTGTGTTGTGTATTTTGTATGATTGTGTTGTGTATTTTGTATGATTGTGTTGTGTATTTTGTATGATTGTGTTGTTGTGTATTTTGTAATCGGTCTAGTGGTTAAGGTGTTGGCCTCTGGATAGGAAGATTCCTGGTTCGAATCCGGGGTCAGGGCATGGATATAATTGTGCTGTTCTCTGTTAGGGGTAATGATGGCCGCCCATTGGGTGCTCCTTCACAAATGACCATCGCTTACACAGCCGTGACCAAAGGCGTCAGGATAATGTCCCTCTCCGCCTGCTGCATTGGAAAAAAAATTATGTGTTTTGTAAGATTCTCTGATTGCCATAGGGTTTAAGGCTACATCAGAGGCTGTCGAGAGGGCATTGTCTATTTATACTTTTTTACACTGAGTTTAAACTTTTTGGACCCCAGGTAGGTAGTAGTTACGCCACGTAATTTTAAACCACGGTCAGATAACGAAACACACCACACCAATGTGTGGACATTTGAGACAACGATAGATATATCATGCACCACTCTAGGTGTCTATGACTGTCGTGTGTTGGACCTAGATTTGAACTTGCAACCCTCCAGTTGCTAATCCGATTGAGCTACCGCGGGGCTCCAGGAACATATCCTATCAGAAATTAAAAAAAAAAACCGACTTCTTTCTTTAAAGGGCTGGCACTTTACTGTGAAATTTCTCCTGGCGGTTATCTCCCATTTCCCTGACATCTCAAAGGTAAGTGGTGAGACATCTTCCGATCTGCAACATCACCGATCCGAAGTAACGTGCTGTGGTAAAACGCATCCGCAATTCCTCCTCAGGGAAAGTGCTGCTCAGACTTTTAAAGTGTCTAGAAGCAAGCGTTGACAGGAGAGCACATTTTCGAAACAGGCATGGCGAAAAAAAAATTGAGGGAGAGTAGAAGAGATATGGAGTTACTGTCTCTATCTGCCTCTTGAGGCTCGCCCTATGGTCTTTTTTGAAATGAATGGGTTTCATCGAGGCACTCTTCGCGTCCAGTTAAGTGTCTTTCGTATCTCCTCCACGGCGGGATGGGTTAGCTTTCATAACGGAGATCGGCCACTTATGTCGACATCATTTCCACGCTCAGCCTTTATTGCTGGGATCGGTTGGAAGATTAGCGGATTCGAAACCGAAGGGTTGCGAGTTCGGAACTAGATCCAGTCTGGGTATTTTAGTACCAATTAGCTGAATAGCGGGTTTCAAATATGACCGCGACATATCCCTGTGTTAACTCAAATACACAAACGGAAGATCCGAGGATATCAACTCGTCATTTCGAATCACGCTCAGATGACGACAAGGAAAGTAACTATCCAGGTACCTTAAACCCCATGTCACTAGCAGTTTTTGGTGCCAGGATCTGTGGTGTGAAAAAGTTTTGTGCTAGTTCAGGTGTCGACCCTGTCTTTTTTGGGAGGTATGTAAGGTCCATATGTGTGCTTACATTCTTTAAATTATAATGTATACAAATCTCCACCGTTTGACCCATCTACACCCAATTGGGTACACGTATACTTTAGAACACTGTGTATAACATAGACTATTTCTTTCCTCTATTTAGATCCATCTGTAGCCATGAAAAATTGACACACAGGTAGTCCTAAAAGTGCCCCTCGAAGCCCCAATTTTAAAATATAAAGTTTGTTTTTCTGCAATAAATGGACATGATGAACGAGGAAACAAGTTCTACAGGTTTTGCGTATTTGAGTTAAAACAGGAAAATGTTGTGGTCGTATTTTAGAAGTCAAGGTCATAATTTAAAACCGTGCAACGCCGGGTTTTTAAGCAAGTTCATTAAAAAGGAACAAATAAAGTGTCAGATGGAACGACACTGCCATCAACAGATACAATCAATTAAGAAACTTTTAACCCAGATTCTTTGCACGAGTCTGCAAGTTCCAGCTAAAGATGTGACATCGACAGCAAAACATCGATGTTCAAAATTAAAACATCGATGTTGATAATATATCTCCCAGAATACATCCATGTTTTTAAGCATCAGTATATTTAAACTTTTTTTTCTCGTTTCTTAAAACTTTTTTTAGCAACCTCAAATATTAATGTTCGTCCATTTTTTAATTATCAAAATAAAGTAAATAAATTTTTAAAAACAATTAACAAATTTTTATTTTCAAATTAAATAATATGAAAGAAAAAAATATTTACAAATTTTACAAAGTTACTACTAACTATAAGTATAATTAAGTTGGTATATAGCAATAACTATTGCTAGTTATTGTTAATTGTTTATCAACTTATGGGGGGAAAACACAATAAACTTTTTTTTTATTTACTGTAAATAAAAAATATTGTGGGGTATAATTATTACATGCCCCAATATTTGTTATTTACAGATTGTAAAAACCGTTTGTTAACTTTATCTACCTTAAGCCGACTTCTTTTTTCACTCACTATCCCATCAATCAGGGAAAAACTCTTTCTGATGGGACGTATGTCGCCATCACTGACAAATACTTAGTTGCATGGTTATTTTTCTTAATTTTTACTATGGTGCTTTTTTTATTCAAAAATAAAACATCGACTCCAATACATCGATGTCGCATCCCTAGTTCCAGCTCGCTATTACGGCATACGCTTATTTTTTTTCAATGATCTACGAACATCTGTTCATAGTTTCTTCAAGAATTCTGTAAACACAACAGAATTTCTCTTATTTATCATCGCGCGTGCATTCGAATTCATTCTTTAAGCGCCATGTGCTTTGAACGTCGCTTGTGACGCCATTGTCTTTGTCTAAGTGCCAACAGTTATCTGGCCGTTTGGAACATCTCTAGAGATGGCACGGTTTAAAAATGGAATGAACGTCATTAGAGGCGTCTTCCACTCAAAGACATCGTCGGCTCGCTCCTTTGTGTTCGGTGCGTGGACGTTTGGAACATTTCGATGTTTACTTTGTCCGCGAAGGATTTTCTTAGTCGTGGTTTCCTTCCTCAGCTGTTTTGCATCCTCTTATAACTCGCTCGCTTTTAAGTTGACTGGGCATAGGATGAAATATCGGGTGGTTTGTGTCGAAATGTTTATCATGAACACGTCTCTTTAGCGCACAGCATTTATTCGGGTGTAGTGAACTAAAATGGACAAATTCATTTGTCAACTTTTCTACTTTCTCTATAGCCATCTAACATCTATCTGATTTTAAAGATGTACAGATAAGATCATTTAAACACACACACACATACACACACACACACACACACACACACACATATATATATATATATATATATATATATATATATATATATATATATATATATATATGTATATGTATATGTATATGTATATATAAATATAACTAGAGGTATCTAACTCTACATACTAAACCGAACAGCAAGATGTGGTGGTATAAGGGAAAGAATGCATGCATGCTTTAATAGAGGGATGGTCCCCACGTGCTGCAATGACAATATCGGCCCTTTTGAGCATACTTTCAACAAGTTTTTTTGATACACAGCTATGGATATTTGTATGTATTCCTGCTGCAAGAATGTCGCCAGATCAGTTGTAGATTTCGGACGTGGTTTCCTGGTCCGTAAGCGTCGCTCTAACGCGCCCCACAAATGTTCTATGGGGTTTAGGTCGGGACTGAGCAGGCCAGGGAAGACGTTTTACATCCAAATCCTGATATCACTGCTCGACAGAGTCTGCACCGTGACATGGAGCGTTGCCGTTCTGGAAGTAACATTCGTCCATTCCATAAAATTGTCAGAGCGTAGGAAGAGCCTGATTGTCCAAAATGTTTATGTAGGCTACGGGGTTCAATTGACCAGGAGCAACGTGCAAAGGTCCCAGGCTATACCACGAAAAACACCCCCAAACAAGCAGTCGGTTTTTAAGCAAATCCGCTGGCGTCCGGTCCATTATTGTAGGGTGTGTATCGAAATGATAGGTCCACCACTAAAAACGAAAGTTATGTTGTGAAAAAAAATTTTATTGTGTACAAAGTACTATTGTATAAACTACATTAGTTCATACAATGAAAAAATAATTCATAAATAATAAACAAATCATAGGAATTATTAGGAAAACAAATATGTGAAACAGCTGTTTCTAAAAGATAGGTCCACTGAACCAAACATCCTATTAGTGTTCAATTAATACGAAAATTTTCCGCCGTTTTTTGGAATGTGCTCATAAATCCTATTTGGCATGGTTTTTCTACAAGTTTTTGCAAACAGTGTGTCTCGATTTTTACCCATTCGGAGGAAATAGCTTTTATCAAGCCTGTAGTACAGTTGTACTGCCTTCCGCCTGAATACACTGCTCCTCCGAGTATGCCCCCACATGTGTTCTACCATATTTAGGTTCGGGGCTGCAAGGTGGCCAATAGATAATATGTACACCATTATTCAGAAACCATTCAAAAGTAGACTTTGCAGTATGCAAAGGAGCATTGTAATGTTGGAACATGAAGAACGGCCACCAGTGTGCTCTGATTGTGGAAGAAAATATTGTTATAGTTGCTGTTGATACCCTTCAGCTTTCAAACGATTGTTTACAAATGCTATATCAGTTTTTCCTGCACGTCCGAATTCCGCCCATACCATAACGGAACCACCGCCAGCTTGCCTCTTCGAGAATATCTCTCTATCGTTACGCAGATCGTTCCAGTAATACTACCAGCCATCTGAACCATCCAGGTTGAATTTTTTTCATCACTGAATATCACTCGATGCCAGTTTTCTTTCCTTCATCACTTCCTGTACAAATTTCAATCGTTTTTCTTTGTGCGGAGTTTTCTTAATTTCGGAGCAGCTTTCCTCTTCCAGTAAACTAAATTTCAGAACTTCTTTACCACTCTATGGACCGTAGATTTTGATAATGGAGGGTTTTACTGTCTGGACAAAGTGGATAAGCTCGTATTTCCAGATTTGAACTCCTTATTATAGTCCTTCTTTGTCGTGGTGTCACATTTGATAGATAGCCCAGATGATTTTTTTATTGCCATAAGCAATTTTAAGTTGCAAAAAACATTTTACAACATTATGCGATCTGTTTTAAGTAAAGCTATTTCTCAATTCGATTTTCCACACTTCTGAAATGCATCAATTTTTCCTGCTGAACCAGCGAAAGACTGCAACGACGACCCATTTCGTTTGATTACAATGTGATGTTCAAACCTGTTTAAATACCTCTACAGCAGCCAGCGTAATACTGCAGTAAGGCGGTTGCCTTTATTTTCTGGAAATAAACGTTTGGGTGCAAATATTTATAAAAGCGTACCTATCTTTTCAAAACGGTCTCAAAATGAAAATTTGTATAAAATAAAAAGAAATTATTTATTTGTAACAAATTGCTTCCTAAATAGTTACAACGATTATTGAAAATTATCTTTACCAAAAAAGTGATTCTTATTCTCAATTAAGAGTCGAAACTTTGAAAAATGCGGGTGGACGTATCATTTGGATAAACACTGTATATATATATTATTGTACATTAAATTAATTTTTGTAATGATGTGGTCAAACCACCACACAGCGAAATAAAAAAGTAGTGTATGTACTTAGTAAATTCTTCACGTTGACGGGGTGTGGGAGTTTAGAGAGTGGAGCGCCAGCTCAGGTGTGTACTGACCGTGATTCAAAATGACGTGGTGCTGTCCTCGAATCTTTCCCTTATTGGGTTGATCTGGACCGTCCCCAATAGTACGTTATGTTGCTCAAGTACGACGAAAATTAAATTCCTACCTATTGAGTACATACAACAATTTAAGGGGTTAGAAACCTTTTAAATTTTCAAAAAAATCAAAAAAACATTTTATGATCTAATTTTAATGCTCTGTTTTTTAGCAACGTTTTAAAACAAACCTGGTATAAAATTTCACTCTAGAACGGAAGTTATGATTAAAAGAGTGAAGCCCTTAAACAAACGTTTAGAGCCAGATGGTTTGTTTACATTTTGTACTTGTCGATATCAGCGATAACAAAATTGTATTTTGACTACGCTCTATATTGCTAAAGCCATCTCAATGTACATTGTTTTTTTTTTTATTATTTTTATTTTTTATATGGCAACAAGGTACTTTGACTACAACTTTTAGTTTCATTTGTTCGCTTCCTTTACTGCAAGCGAATTGTTTTTAAACGACGATATCTCAAAACTGTGATTTTACCACTTGCGCGCAAGATTTCTCTGGAATGGTTGGTTAGAATTACATGAAATTTTAATTGATTATGTAAACCATATATATGTTTAAAATAACCAACTTTTTTGTCTATCCTGTTGAAAGTTTTTGAAAAAAACTTTGTGTTGGAAAAAAAAAATGCAGTTTTTTTTATTAATTAAAAAATTATTGTAAGAAATTAAAAAAAAAATACAAGAGTTCGTCATTGTAATTATACTATATATTTTTAGTACATAAAAAAATTCAGCTCAGAATAATAATTATTTTGACCAGAATACTGCGCGCAATGAACCATATAATATTCTAACAACAAAGACAATGCATTATATTTAAGGGGTAGAAATAAAAAAAAAATAGTTTACAAAAGATAAAGGTAGTTAAAATCTGCATACAAAATTTAATTTATGTAAATAATTTATTCATGGAAATATTAAGATTCGAAATGTAGTGATTTTTTTTGTGTGTGCATATTTTGACACTTAAAAGGTTTTGCTAATGACGAGGTCATCGTCTTCAAATTATTAGATTTTTTTGAGGATGACTGGATCAAGATGGTGGTCAGTTTTCTTCCAGTGACGAGATATCTCGTCCATCAAGATCTGGTCAGTTTTGCTAATGACGAGATTCATCATTGAGACGGAAAGCGGCGGAGGGAAATAAAAAAAAAATAAAAATAATAAAAAAAAACCACAGTTCAGTCGCGCTGGAAAGATTCCATCAGAGGATATTTTTTTTGCAAGAACAAGGAAAGAGGGTTGCCGAGTCCGTTGTCGGCGGAGTTGGCGACGCCAAGGAATACGCCAAATAGTTCTGTTTCTTTACAATATTAGAATATGTCAATTGTTTTCATCGCCACGTTTTTTTTTTCCTGAACTGTTTCGCTTCATCGTATTATTGCTATTTTTTGTGGCAACTGCGCCAAACACTAGTTAAAATAAGGTAAACAATGCAATCATAAAGTGGTAAAGGAAAACTGTACAGTAAAAGAGTCTTAACACATTTTGTTTGTCGCTTAACTGTTCATATTTTGCAACACGAGGGCTGAAAGACAGAAAAATATGACCATAACGTGTTATAAAATTTTGTAGAATAAATCAATTGCAGATTAAAACCTGGACTGCCTGGCTTCCAAAATATGTCTGGAAAATTTTTTATTTTGTCCATACCCTTAAAGTTTACATAAATTTTAAATTAAATGTTTCGGATTCTTCCACTTTCCAAATGATTATTTTAGATTTATATTCAATATTTTAACTGAATATTATTATTTTTTTAAGCGATTGTACTTTAGATTGATAGGTCAGTCATACCCCTGTTTATGATTTAGACAGTGCAGTTTGTAAATTCTTGCCTTTTACTCACATGTTAATGGTTGTCTTCTTCAATAACGTATAACTCAGGACTACCTCAGGCGATATTTTCTAAAAATTTCAACCTTGGCGACGGTCCGTGATCAATCCCCTAAGGGAAAGATCCGAGGACAACACCACGTCATTTTGATCCACGGTCAGATGACGCGGCAACACCTGAGCTAGCACCCCACTCTCCAAACATCCACTCCAACCCAACGTGAGGACTTTCGGCCACAACAGATTTAAAGTGCCCCAGCCGCCTTTGCACCATACGCTTACAAACATCCATGCACTTACCCGGATTCGAACCAGGAACCTTCCGATCTAGAGGCTAATATCTTAACCACCAGAGCCGGTTGGTCGGCTCTCATGTAGATGGGGAGCAAGGCGATGAGGTTTTGTTGCTGAATCCTGTCACTAACACATTTCTTGGATGATATGAAAGGGAAAGGATCGATTATTTGCAAGATCGATCTTTAGTTCGATCTAAAGGGTGATTCCCCTCACGGTTGCGAGGTACTCATGGTATCTTTTCTATTCCAATAGTGTTTACTGTCTTCAGTAAACACGGGGATCACGCATCGGTAATACCCAAGCGCTCTTTATTTGATTTCATCACACTAAACTATTCCCTAACCCATTTTCCCGACCTTTTTTTAACTTGACAGTCTGCGTTGTGCTTGGGCCGACCAACCGGTCTGGTGGTTAAAATGTTAACTTCTAGATCGGAAAGTTCCTGGTTCAAATCCGAGTCATTGCATGGGTGTTTGTAAGCGTATGGTGTAGAGGCGGCTGGTGCACCTTAAATCTGCCGTGGCCTAAAATCCTCACGTTGGGTTGACGTGGAAGGTTTGAATAGTGTGGTGCCAGCTCAGATGTTGTCTCGTCATCTGATAGTGGTTCAAAATGACGTGGTGTTGTCCTCGGATCTTTCTCTTCGGAAGGAATCCCGAACCAATAATCCATTGTGTTGCTCCAGCGTGACGTTAATGAGCTACCTACCTATTAATAGGGCTTACTCAAGTATCCGAACAACGAAAAGACACCGGTGGGTATAAAAAGAACATTATCGGTGACTGACAGTTTTAGGTTTTGACATTTAACAGTACAACCCCCACTCCACACTTCCACACCCCAACAAAGTGAAGACATTTGAGGTCACGATAGATTTAACATGCACCAGCCCCCGACGATAGTGGTTTGGATTAAATTCCGAACTCGCAACCCTCCTGTTGTTGATCCGCGACATGCCCGAGAAAAACACTGTACTCATATGACAAAATGTTGTAAGTCACTTTTCCCAAACAATTGATCGTCCCATCTTGGAGTCTGGTCTCTTAATGTTTAGAAGAAGACAAAATGTCGTAAGGCTTTCTCTCTTTCAGTTTATAAGAAAACAAAGGTTTTAAAATTGTAATAAGTCCAAAACCACAGAACGACATGTTGAATTTTGAATCTTAAAATTGCTGTCACGAAAAATTAAAAAAGTGACTTATAACATTTTGTCATCTGAGCACAGAAATTATTGGGATATTATAATCGTTCACCAATATTGATGTATCCGACTGGTTATTATGAAGTTGCACTCAATTTAAAAATTCTATTAGATAAATACAATTCAAAACATCCTGAAACGCATCGATCAAATTTATAAAGTTTTGTGACAGTACTCGGTTGTTCCGTAAAGAGCTGTACCGGTGACAGGCACAAATAGAACTGGGAAAAATCAGTAAAATCAATCCGAAAAAGGAGACTGGATTCAGCGATTTACTTTAGCAGCACATGAAATGGCACTCTAAGATATGTTAGTACCCCCCACCCCCATTACCATCGGTGATAAAATGTACTCATTGAAACTTGGCTTATCGCGTGAGTCTGGAGTTGGTTTAATTTACTTCTCGTTCTCGCAGAGGAAGAACCAGTCACGAAGACCGTCAGTGGCGACCATTAGGAAAATTGTATGCACGATGAATTAAAAATGGCTCGTGCACGTGAATTCAATGTAGTATGGACCGTTAATTTGAAAGACAGATGGACTTTCTAGGCTAGCAATGTCGAAACGCATGCAGAAGAGAAGATTTCATGCGAATGTCAATAAATAACGTGTCCTTTTGTGTATTTTAGTGAAGCTTTTAAATTTGTAATTGTCGATTCGCATTTGTTGACTTCGTTTCAGTGCAAGGGACAAAATGGCAGAGATGGCCCGTAGAGGACGAGTTTGTCGGGGGAAATTGGCTTTCCTTTGTGTCCATGAACTATTCGGAATAAGGAAATGTAAAATGTGTGCTTTTGCGTTGCATGATAAAAGTTTATTGTGTTTATTTCTTCTTTGACATAGCCAAACAAATGATTGAATTGATAGGTAGGTATGTACGAGCCTGTTCAATAAAGAATGATCATATTATAAATTAATAAAAAATAATTTCCTGTACTAATCCTACAAATTTTTATGCTCTTTCTCAAAATACTCTCCATTGCATGCAATGTCCTCAGCCCACCTCTTTTCCAGTCTTCAAACACATGCTGGAAGCCATTTTTTGACAGTTCCTTCAAAATCGCCTACGCAACTTTTACCACTGCTTGTGATGATGAAAACTGCCTTTCCCTGAGGTATTTCTTCAAATTCGGGAAAAGAAAAAATCGCATGGGCTACATCATTACGAAATGGAGGATGGGGAACACACACACATGACAGTGGTTTTTGAAAGATCTGGCGATTTTTTTAAGGCGAAAACAAATGTTCAATGCAGTGGTTTGCACTTCGCGTGTCCATTTTTGCCGTAGGTGAAAGTAAAACGAGGCGTTCTTGGCCCGCTGCTAAGGCATAAACAATGACGTCATAACCGTGAAACTTGCGCTATCTATTCTCCACTTATCCCGCTACACATTCAATATAAATTTAATTTTTCTTGAGTTTTTTAATCACCTTTAAAAAAATTATGATCATTCTTCATTGAACTGCTCTTGTATTTCAGTTTACTTCTGGACTGGTTATTACACTGGAGCAACAAAATGGGCTGTTGGCGAAGGTTCTGAATCAATCCTAATGGGAAAGATCCGAGGACAACAACCCGTCTTTTTGAACCCCAAAAGATAACGTCTGGCACACGATTCTACAAATTTTCACACTACTCCAACGTGAGAAGGCCATGACGGCTATAACGTGTACCGGTCCGCTTTGTGCACGACGGTCTATGGTTGGGTTCAAACTAGGAACCCTCTGATTGCTAATCCTTTAGCCTTTCAACCAGGCTATCACGGCCCATGATTGAATTGGATGTTTGTAATTAGACTTGTTGAGTAAAGCAGCAGTTCTTGAAGGTTTCTTAAAATTGACGAAAAACCTCTAAAAAATACTACTAACAGATCGATACAACACCAATAAGTTTTACCAAGGATTATTTATACTAAAAACAATTTTTTAAACTTAAAACAAGACGAGACGTTGTCATCAAAGTAGCATTAAGCGTTCATAAAACGATTTTTAACCAGCACTATCCGTCAAATCTCAAGAAACTTCCTTAACATCTCTTATATTTGGATGATGTATAGAAAACTCGGTCTGAATTATATTTGCAATTACCGTTTCGAACGGACAGAAAACAGCAACTTCCGATAAGTTCCGATATATATCTATACACTGACGAGCCAAAACATTATGACTATGCCCACATTTTTCAATGAATTCGTCTGGATGACGTGGAGGGCACGTGATCAAGAGATAATGGTATTTAACTGCTGCTGGAGAAGGTAAGTAATCATTCTTGCATTTACTTTTGCGAGGGATGGAAAAGGCTGCCAAGCGAATTTGATAGAGGGCAGATCGTAATGGCCCGAAGACTCGGAACGAGTATCAAAGAAACTTCACAACTGGCAGGTTGTTCACGATTTGCCGTTGTTAGTATTCATGCAAAGTGGCTAAATGACGGTGACACCAGCAGTAGACACCAATGTGTCGGTCGTCCACGCGTCATCAAAGAAAAAGGACGACAGAGCCTGTTCCGCGTGATAATGCAAAATCGGCGCTAGAAAGTGGCTCAGCTGACAGGCCAATACAATGCAAGTCCAAGCGCAAGTGTTTCGGAACATACAGTTCAGCGGACGCTGTTGGATATGGAACTGTGTAGCAAACGTCCCACTCGTGTGCCTCTGTTGACCAAGCGTCATCGTCAACTACGCCTACAGTGGGCCTGGAAACATCGAGACTGGACCATGGATGCGTGGAAGAGAGTTGCCTGGTCAGATGAATCCCGATTTCTCATTCATCACGTCGATGGTCGTGTCAGGGTACGGCGTCTGCTAGGCGAACAGTTGCTCCCCTCTTGTACAGCAGGTCATACACAGGCTGGTGGTGGTATTATGCTTTGGGGGACGTTCTCATGGGCGAATCTGGGACACGTAGTTGTGGTAGAACAGACCATGAACGCTGAGAACTATCTGAACATCATTGAGGATCAGTGGCACCCTCGCATGGCGTCTGTCTTCCCAACTGGAAATGGAATGTTCCAGCAGGACAACGCCCCGTGTCACAGAACTCGGATTGTGGTGGAGTGGTTCGAGGAGCATACTGATGAATTCCACTTAATGTCCTGGCCACCTAACTCGTCCGACCTTAATCCGATAGAGCACATATGGGTTGTCATGGAGCGGCAGCTCAGAGCTCAAACACCACCCTGTCCGAATATCTCGACTTTACGTGACCGCTGCTTAGACATTTGGTACAACCTGTCTCCAGTCATGTACCAAGAACTTGTGGAATCTATGCCCAGGCGAGTTGCAGCTGTTTTGCAGGCCAAAGAAGGCGCAACGCGTTATTGAGTAGGTGGTCGTAATGTTTTGGCTCTTCAGTGAGTATATATATATATATATATATATATATCGCAACAAAGGGATTGGAGTTGGATGTTGATAGCTAGACCATCCCTTTGGCAATAAAAATTCCAAAGAGTAAATGTCGAATTAATGTATGGTAGTTGATTGATCGACAACAATTAGATTAATAACCCAACGGCGATAAAATAAATTTTACGGTTCCCTCGATTTGTGTCACTCAAGAGCAATTAGATACAGGAAGTAAAATCTCGGTATTCTGTTCATTTCTTTTCTTTCACTTCAAATCCTTTGGATAGCAATTCAATTAGAACATTGTTTATTGCTTTCAGCACAGCTGACCGGACAATATATCTCGTCATTAGAAGAAAACTGACCAAATCTTGATTTCGACATCATCTTGAAGTTGGCAATGTTTTTATTGATGAGTTGTCTCATCTGAGCCAATAGGACGGTTAAGCACTCCATCTTTCAAACGAAAGCTGATTTCGACGCAAAAAAAAAAACTGTTTGGATACGCTTTGAGAAAGTAACAAACCGAACTCTGATCCTCCTACTGGGGTAGGTCCTCCATTCTTCGTGACATCATGAGTGTTCCGGTGGGTGAATGGATGGTGTCCCCCGCAGTAGAACTATGTCTTTCTGGCAACGATCTCCCGATTGTCGCGGGAGTTATTCTCAGAGAAGTGTCGTCAACCCCCTCCCCTCTCGACAGGTAAAAAATGGGGGCTAAATATACCACCTAATGAACATTAGCCATTGTTGGACGGGAGATCCATTTGTTCTGATTCTGATACCGCATAACAGTTGCTGCTGATGGATTCCCCTTTAGAAGGCAACTGCTCATAAACCACTGCGGTGGACGAGGAGTTTCGTGACACAAGGGTCACGGAACAAGGCCCGACCACCGCAGGGTTGAGAGTTTGAAAATTCGAGTTGATCCCAGACCGTCGCCAATAGCCCTTTGTATTCCACCAGTGCGATGTAATTCAACTCTACCTGCACTCCACACAACAAATGTGCACTACCTTACAATAATGGATTGGACAGCAAGATGTGATGGTATCAAGGGAAATAATACATGTTTTAATAGGGGATAGTCCCCCACGTGCTGCAGTTACACTAGCAACCCTTCTGGGCATACTTTCAATGAGGTTTTGATACACGCTATGGGTATTTTGTGTCCATTCCTGTTGCAAGAATGTCGCCAGCTCGGCTGTAGATTTAGAACGTGGTTCCTTGGTCCGTATGCATCACTCTAACGCGTCCCACAAATGAAGGCTTAGGTCGGGACCCTGTGCAGGCCAGAGAAGACGTTTTACATCCCTGTCGGGACACCACTGTTTGGCAGTGGCTGCAATATGACACGGAGTGTTGTCGTCCTGGAAGTAACATTCGTCCATTCCATAAAATTGCTAGAGCGTAGGAAGAACCTGATGGTCCAAAATGTTAATGTAGGCGTTATATTGACCAGTAACAACATGCAAAGGTCCCATGCCATACCACGAAAAACATTCCCAAACAAGGAGTCGGATTTTTAGCAAATACACTGGCGTCCGTTCCATTATTGTACCGTATTGTATTTAAAGTATTTTATTTTCGAAATTGAGCTTTTGTGCGCTACCCTCATTGAAAGACACGACGGTTGGTAGTTGTTTCAATTCAAATCGCACTGGTGCAACACAACAGTCTATTGGCGAGGGTCCGGGATCAGTCCCCATTGGAACGATACTACAACAACACCGTGTTATTTTGTATCACGCGCGGATCATGAGTTCACACTTGATTTGTTTCCCCACTCTTTACTTCCACACCACACTCTTTTGAGACCACGACGGATTTAACGCGCACCAGCCCCCTATGTGGACTGCGGTCTTTGGTGACCTTCGGTTGCTCTTCCAACCGGGCTATCGCGGCCCGAAAGACACGCCGGAAAAGTTCTGCAAAATAATACGCTGAAATACTCGTGCCAGGAAAAGAGTAAATGACGGTTATATGTTTGGCTCAAAAATAGATCTGGCGTAAATATTATCGCAACTCCTGATCTCACAGATGAAGGTAACGATAGGGTCGCTACACAAATACCAACACCTTGGGAGACCTGGTTTTTAAAATTCTATCTTCATTAACCGAGGCTCTTAATTGCCGTGATGTAGATTTAAAGTGCAGTCATTGGTGGCCTGTTGCAAACAATAAAGAGTGCGCGGTGGCACAGTGGGTGGTGTAACGGATTACACACAGACTAAACGTCGAAATCCAATCCTAGAAATAAATCATCACATGAGGGGTGACGCCTCTTAAATATGGTGTGTCCTCAAATGTCCTCGTGTTGGCGTGGTGTGGAAATTTGGAGAAATGGGTGCCAGCTCAGATCTGACCGTGGTTAAAAAGTACGAGGTGCCCTGTCCTCGGGTCTTTCCCTATGGCATTTATCCCTGACCGACGCCAATAACTCTTTGTGCCTCTCTAGTGTGACGGTAATTCAACTAACCTACCAACCGTATATGACTAAACTGTATTAGACACGAGACAGACAATGTCAAGTGGATTTGTACAAGGAAAGATTGACGCAAAAAGAGAAGAATACCAGGAAAGAATCCCATAAGGCGGTCGTGTCCATCTTTACTATTATAAAAAGATGTATCAGTGTGTATGTGTTTGTGTTTTCAGACCATCTATACCACTTAGAGTCCGAAATTTGGCACACAGATAGTCCTAATTGTACACGTTTAAATTTTAATCTAGAACATTTTAAAATTAATTTATTGACATTTATTAATTTATTATTTATTTTCCTTAGTATGGCAACAATTTAAAGAGATCACAGATTTTAAATTTAATTTTTTTTCCTTTCATTTCCGAAGCAGAAGCGATTTTAGAGAAACGAAACAAACCTAATCAAAATTATTATTATTTTTTAAATTTCTTTTTTATTCTTTAAGTCCAAATTTCTGTCTTCGCAAGCGTTAAAGATAGAGTAAAAATATTAACGGATTTGAAATCTGCGGAAAATTTTACATCAGATCGATACTGCAGGTGACATGCCCGTGTCATGTCGGGTAAAGATGGAATTTATTCCAAAATTATTGTTTTTTCTTCTTAATGTTTTCAGTATTGGTAAAAACTGTCACGTGTAACTCCCCACTGGCCTGCTAGTTCTATAATATAGGCAGAGAATATACGTGTTTCAACTCTGAAGGACACGATATTTATGAGTATTCAAGTTTTGCTCTCTCCCCACGAAACACAATGACTAAAATACCAAATCTATTGGTTGAACAAACCTTAGGACGCATTAGTCGCCGAAGTCAAAACATGTTGGAAGTCATGCAGCTAAGGTTGTAGGTTGCAGAAAGGGAATCAGCGTGTATATCCCTGACAGCTTTAAAATCTACGTACACACTAGAAGTTTTTTTTTAATTTTAATTTTAAAAATATAGTTTTTTCTTAGTTTGTCATTGTTTTTTGCGTAAAAACATTTCAGTGAGAAAAAATCATATTAAACTAATTATTAATGAGCTAATTAAGATATAATGAGCTAATTATCATGATTTTTTTAATAGTGTTCTAATTTATCTAGAACGACAATTCTTTCCAATATTATTCTTCATGTTTTGACCCTCAATCAAGTTGCTAGAGAGAAAAGTTTTTCTGTTACAACTTTTTTTCGCCAAGGATGCATAAAAAATCAAGCTTTTTTCTGGAAATTTAGCATTTAAAATTCCATTAAAATGTATTCCTTAACTAATAACTCTGAGGGTCAAAACATCTACTGTATTATATAGATTATAGTGATAGAAAACTATATAATTACAATAGATTAATTTATTGTTGAGTTATCACTGTTTGTACAAGCATCCTATTGCAAAAACTTGTTTCTTCAGAAATGGAGTTTAAAGTTTAGGAAATACGTTTGTTGATGGTGACAGTACCTAAAGAAAACCCTTGAAACAAGAAAACTATTTCGAATATTTGCAAGATCTTGGCATCGTTTGAACGCTAAAGAATCGAAGAATGTTTTGAAGCAATAAAAAAATTCTAATTTTTGTTCGATTTTCCGGTTATCATTCATATCCGGCTGTGATTCATTTGAAGCTGTCATTCACAGCATTTAATTGACGTGAACTTTAGACAAGATGAATAAATGAATTGGTTCGAACACCTTTTATTCACGTCATGAACTAAGGCTACAGAACCATTTCGGCTTCGAGTCATATTTTAATTTCACTAGGATGTTATTCGACACAACAGTTCTTTGGGAAGAATGTTTCTTTCTGGAAGAAATAACATTTCCGTTTGTTCATGTCTTGGGAAATCCCAAATCATGAAATCCATTGCACGTACGATGGAATGAGTTAAAATGGAGCTGAAAAAAACAAAAAGCTGGAATAAAAACAAATAGGCTCCAAAAAATCAGCAAAAATGTGCCAAATTGGTTCCTGAGTTTATTGGTATGACTCTAACGGAAAAGGTACAACTTCAGACTACGTTTATCGCGGTGGTGATAGCCTTGGCGCTTTTTTTTGGCACACTTCTAATGTCGCCAAGGAAATTAATTTTTTCAAAAATCTTTTTTCTTTTTATAAAGGAAAGTAACCAGCTTCAGAAACACTGTTTGTGTGTGCAAACGGTTTTAAAAATATGATACATATGTAAATAAAATAAATATACGGAAATAAAATGTATAAAATAGCACTGTACACAGCACCGTACCTTGACATAAATTAAAATGAAAGAAAATTCCACAACTGACGAAAAACCATTAAATAACCAATGGAATCAAAGACAAAATTTCAAACGAACCAATGAAATCAAATGACAGTTCACCGGATTTTGAAAGAACTTCCTAGAACATTCAAAATGAAAACTTAAACTATCCGAACGAAAAACGAAATAACCGTAATACAGATGGGTTACCTTAACCTGCCATAATTCGCTACTAAAAGTGTGCCAAAAAAAAGCCCACAAGGCCGTTGCCACCGCGATAAATGCATACTGAAGCTGTACCCAGGAAAAGTATGCTCAGCCTCATTCGTTTTTTATTCGAGAATTCATATTAGTTTTTACTTTTTCAGTCACACACTTGGATAATGATTCGAGTGTTGCTTGAAAGGCTTATCTTACAAGTGGGCGTTGGCCATACCGAGCGAAGTTTATTTCTTATTTATTAACCAGAATTTTCATCTCACGTTTATTCTGATAATGGTGGGAGTATCCCCCACTAGAAATGGCCGTAAGCCTTCTAAGGATTCTTATTGCAACAGACCTGGTCGAGTGGTACAGTTAATATTACTATTGTGGATGCCCAATCTTGCCAGAAATATTTTATATCTATGAATATATTCACTGCTCTATTTACACAAGCTGTATTGGCATTGTATGGGGGATCGCACCGTCCACTCCAAACCTGTTCTCAACCTGAGCATTAACAAACTTCAATCGCTTAATTTATTTCATGACCTGTATTAGAGGCCACGCGATGTTATTTTCTAGCAATTTACGTATTTATTGAATTTAGATGAAAATTATTTTATGTTATTATCTAATAGTTCTTCATTTTTCACCAGTCTTCATGGGGAATCACCTCCTTACAACAGAGCTCAAGAGACGTGAACTACGCACTTACTTAAATTATTACATGTTGTATAAGGTTTGACTAGTATAAAGCTAGTCTCCGCACCTAGTCTGTAACTTATAAGTTAAAAGGCTTCGCCTTAACTAAGTCTTATAGACCTTCTAATTAAATAGACGGAGCGTGTTTTGCAGCTGAGGGCTATTTCCTCCGCTCGCTCGGTTAGAAAATCTACCACGTTGTTGTGGGAAAAAGTATGAATCCTAATGGTGGCTTCACACCAACTGCGACAAAGACAAAAAAACATTTCTCTTCGTTATTGCGCATGCGTATTACAAACAAATTTTGTATCTCCCGGTTTGTCTCTGTCGCTGCGCTTTCAAGTCTTGGAGGAAGTTCAACTTTTGTCTGTGTCGCCATGCTGACAGCCAATCAGAATAAAGCTTAATCCGATTTCGGTTGATGTTTTTCACCCTCTGCTTTCTTTCATCACCAGCCAGAAGCTTTAAAAGTAATCGTCTTCGCTGTAAAAGGAGTTTTACTAAACGCGGACGCGATCTGTCAGCCATCTTGCAGAATCAGAAGCGTAAATAAATCTTTTGCTTTCGAAAAAGAAGATTAAGCGTTTGCGCAAATAAATTGTAGCTGGCGGTGTGAAGGCTTTTTTAACAGCAACATGTCGCCTGTCTCTGTTGCTGGGGAGCCACCACTAATCATTGATTGGTTAAAGGGACTATTCACCGTGATCGAAAACACTAGTCTGCGCTTCGATAGCCAATCGGCCAAGTCGATTCGTAAGCCTACGTGATTTAACCTTCAGAAATCATAATCATCTTCTTACTAATGTGACTATACCAAGTCACTGTTGCGAAAATCACACTAAACATGCGGGTATATTGGCGAAGGCTGTAGGGCCACATCTAAAACACCTTTGCCTCAACGTAACATCAGGAGGCTTATGGTATGCACAATTATGAGAACTAATAGATTTTCTATCTACAAAGATATATGTGTATACAGGAAAGAGATGGAATGATTTATCTCTACTATTATAAAAGGAAGTGTGTCTCTGTCTGTGTCTCTGTTCACAGTGCCCTGACAAATCTATGGCACTTACAATAATGAAATTTGGCAAACAGGTAGTCCTAATTTTTTGCTATTTTTGTGTATCATCCGAATTTTAAAATTGAATCCAGAACATATTTTAATTAATTTATTAGTTTTTTTCACTCATTCGTTCTTTTCTCCGGAATGTAACGTCATTGAAGAAGAAGATGATACGATTTTCGACGTCACAAGCGATTTTCATTCTAATGCCTTTGGAACCATGCCATGTTTTCCAATCCTAGCATGTTTTGTAAAAATGCGTGCAATATGAAATTGTCCGCAGATTTCAAATCAGCTTTCATTCCATCTTTAACGATCGCTGAGATAGAAAAAAGCACTGAAGAACGTAAAAGTCGTGGCGTCATTGTCTAATGCTCCCATATTCGTAGTGCAAAAATAAAAACGTTACAATTTAAAAAGCAGGAAATGGAATCTGTAATCTCTCAATAGCGAAGGTCAAATTTAAAAAATATATAGAAGTTAAAATTTAAAAATGATTTATTTAAAAAAATCATATTTTTAGGTTTTGATTTAATATAAAATGTTCCGCAGATTTCAAATCCGTTGAAATTTTTAAACGATCTAGGAGATAGAAAAAAGAACCACATAACCCCCGTTAAAACTTTATTTGTTCCGCTGAAATCGTTGCTCGGAAAACGAAACGAAAACGAAAAAAATTAATTTGAATCTGTGTTCTCTTTATACTATTGCCATTAAAAAAAAACAATGATAACTAAATTCCAATAAATTAATTTTAAAATGTTCTAGATTGAATTTTAAAATTCGGACTCGACAGAAAAATTGCGAAAAATTTGGACTCCCTGTGTGCAAAATCTCATTATTGTAAGTTCCATAGATTCAACTGGAAACTGCACAGAGACGACAGACACACACAAACTTTTCCTTTTATAATAGTAGAGATTAAAAAGAATCGTAATATGAGTTGTGTGTAGAGACGATAGTTCTGCAGGGCCTTTACGCCCCCCAAAAAGAAAAATACAATCTAATAAGCCTCTAACAGATGATGAAATTGCAAATTTGTTGATTGAGCTTTCGCCAATTTATTCTCGTATTGGCGTGGCTGTCATTTTCTTCTGGGAAAAACCCATTTCTACGGCGGAGTGATTACTATCAACGCACCATATCAGTTTTGGCAGCGAACGTGTTAAAAAGGAATACATACAGGGTAATTTTATGGCCATGGGACAAACTTGGAGGGGTGTTACAGCTTACTAAAACATACATTTTTCATACAGGAATGTAGGGTCGGAAGTGACACGTGTAGGCTCGGGCACAAAAAATGAGACATGAACAAAAAACATTGTTTATTTACAACATAATTGCAAAGTGCAGCAATGTTTACAACAAATTCTCAAAATTGCGATCACCAACAGAAATACATACTCGGCAGCTGTGATTGGCTGGCAATGTTGTGGGTAGAGAGCAGTAGTGTGCCTGGCCATCCGTTATCTGATGCATCTGCGGGAAAACGTCTTTGGCAACTGTGCTGTATGCCGTGATGGGAGATTTTACAAATAGTGAAAAGGCGGACATGCATCTGATGTACGGTGCTGCTAATGGGAACGGCTGTATCTAGAACGTTTTCCAAACAGGCGTATGCCGAACCTCAAAATGTCTGATGGAAGAACTGGATCAAGAACTGTACTACATACATGGAAGAAACCATCTTGAGCATTGTGGATAAAACACTCCACACAAGTACAAAAGCTATTAAACGTCGAGTACATACGAGTCAACCCACCGTTTGGAGAGTCTTAAATAAAGAACGCTTACACCCGTTCCATATTCAGAGAGTCCAAGCGTTGCATGCAAGTGATTACCCCCACAGCGCGTAGAATTCTGCCAATGGTTCTTGCAGCAGTGTGCGTTGCAGCCGGATTTCCCATATCACAGATAAAGGTGACTTTTACAGAGGAAGGTGTTTTCAATGTGCACGATACTCATGTGTGGGCAACAGAAAATCCACACGCTACTTGTCCACATGCATTCCAAAATCGTTTCTTTGTGAATGTTTGGGCGGGTGTTGTGAACGCTTTCTCATAGACCTATATCTTCTACCAATGCGACTCAATGGATCACATTATCATATTTTTATGGAAGACGTTTTACCAAAATTGCTGCGAGATGTTCCGACTGTCGTTCGTAATCCCATGTGGTTTCAGCATGATGGTGCACCAGCCCATTCCAACGTGGTATTTCGCAGTTACCTGGATGCCAGTTCTGCGTGGTGATGGATTGGGTGTGGTGGACCAGTCCGATGGCCACCTCGATCGCCAGATTTATCGAGCACCGATTACTTCTTAAGGGGACATCTGAAGACCATCGTTTACAGAAATCTAGTAGATTCAATTAAGGACCTCATTGCTCGACTATCCATTGCGGCTGCAAACGTGCGTGAAATGCCTGGCATCTTTGGAACTGTTCACCAATCACTCATTCGACGCTACCAAGCATGTATTATTGTTGGTGGTCGCAATTTTGAGCATTTATTGTAAACACTGCTGCAATGAAGCACTTTGCAAGAATGTTGTGAATAAACTATGTTTTTCTGTTCATGTCTCTGTTTTGGTGTCCGTGCCTCCGTGCTAAATGTAAAGTTAAAATCCTCATTTCGTCCAGTTTTGGAAATCCGAAAACACGTAGACTTTCTCGACTTCGAAGTGCCATAGTAAGTTTGGGGAAATAATGTGCCATCTCTCCATAAGGACGACTAAGGTAATGACATCAAACGCATTGGTGAAACTAGTGTTAGCTTAAGAATTCCAAGACAATAGTAGTTAAGGTAGGGAGTTCATTAATATCGCACTGAAACAACACAACGGGATATTGGCGACGGGCTGGGATCAATTCTCGAAGGGATAGATTAGAGTATTAGACACCGCAGTGGTTTCTTGCGGACACACTGCGGAAAAGTGGTTGGAGCCCACCAAGACTGAGTGTGACAGCTTCAGGCTAACCCTTAGCTGCGTGTTTTAGCTTGAGGACGGGGCACTACTAACTTTGTTTACATGGTGGGAACTTCTCATGTGAGGGTTCCCGTTATGCAACATAGAAATAAGAAGAAAATAAAAATATAGTAATGATAAAGTAAATAGAAGAACCATCAAAGTTATGTTAGTTGAAAGCAGAAGTTAACAAAAAAGGGCTAGTTAAAATAGAGCTCTAAAAAAGGATGAAACCCTTTACCAAGTTATGAACAGTTGAAATTAATTGTAAGCAAGTCTTATTGAATGAGGATGTCGATGTTTTAGAAGGGATAGATTCGAGGACAACACACCTCGTCATTTTGAGCCACGGTCAGATGACGAGGTCACGCCTGAGCTGACACCCCACTTTCCGAATTTTCACGCCACTTCTACAAGTGGGTAGTTGAGGCCACAACAGATTAAAAGCGCATCAACCCCCTCGTAAACAACGGTCAATATCTAGACCGACTGTTGAACCTTCCGATTACTAATCTGTTACTCGTGCAACTGCATAAGACAAAACAAAAGGGATGGAATCCACACATTGCTGAAGCAATTTCTGCTTATGAAGTCCAATGCAATCCAAGGTACAAGTAGCAAATCCCAAGATGAAACATAAATGCATTTCCCAAAGACTTACAAGTGCTTTCCGAGAGAGAGAGAGAGAGAATAAACCCTGCCGTGTTTCTTTTCTGGTCTTTGAGCGGCGTGTTTCTTTCCGCTATAACAAGCGGCGGTGTCGGATTCTGGCAGAAGAGAAGTCGGCCACGCGAGAAATCGGTTTTAAAACATTGACGTCACTCGCCTCAGAAAATAACCTCCAGAAGGTGTTCTCCGTTTTGAATTTCTCCGGTCCGCCCCACCTTTGTTTTCCTTCGCCGATTTACGACTCTGCTCGGAGAAGTCTGGAATCGTTTCGCACAATAGCCTTGTCTACTCCTGTGGTGTTTGCACCAGCGATTTTATTAAAATTAACGTCGTACTCGGGCAAACAAAAGGCTATTGGCGACGGTCAGGGTAATGATAATTTTAGTTAACGTCGTACTAGAGCAACACAACGGGCTATTGACAACGGTCCGGGATCAATCCATTAAGGGAAAGATCCGAGGACAACACCTCGTCATTTTGAACCACGGCGACGGTCAGGGATAGATTCCGAAGGGAAAGATATCAGAACGAAACCACGTACTTTTGAACTTTGGTCAGATCACGTTACCACACCTGAGCTGGCACCCCACTCTCCAAACGTCCACACCAAGCCAACGTGACTATTGTGAGAGGATTTCAAATAGTGGAAGATGATGAAACTGTATATCGGTAATGGTAATGGTAATCTTAGTTAACTTCCTACTAGAGCAACACAACGGGCTATTGACGACGGTCTGGGATCAGTCCTTTAAGGGAAAGACCTGAGGACAACACCTCGTCATTTTGAACCACGGTCAGATGACGAAGCTACATCTGAGCTGGCACCCCACTCTCCAAACTTCCACGCCAACCCAACGTGAGGACTTTCGGCCACGACAGATTGAAAGTGCACCAGCCGCCTCTACACCATACGCTTACAAACATCCATACCCGGACCCGGACCAGAAACCTTCCGATCAATGGGCTAACACCTTAACCACTATACCGGTTGGTCGGCGAAACTATATATCCTCTGACCATAGAAACCTGCGGGTCTGGAATGATGGATGACTCATTCTGAACCATCCACCTGTTTGGACAAAGTCCTGTTAGGGAGTGAAGTCCAGGATTGAAGTGAAGCGATTAAATCCTCCAAGCGGTTTCCATGAGATATCTCCTCCATCAAGATCTCTTCAGGGTGGTAACAGAGCCTGGAAAACCGGGGAACATCATGGAATTCTCAGGGAACTTTTTAACTGTGGAAACATTAGGGAAATATCAAGGAAAATTTCCGAATTTCACAAAAAATCAGGGTAAATTGATAACTTAAACGGCCACTAATATCGTTTGTCCTATTTCGAGATGCACGATTACGAGTGCTTTTGAGAATCGAATCAATCGTATTCGCCGGAACTGTAATTCGAATAAAGAACACTGTCGTCGTAATTTTTAAACACCGCGAAAACCGGCTGCAGTGTCTTGTCGTGAGGCTGACAATACTTCTCGTAGCATACATTTACAAATTTGCGTGACTAATGTTTTTTTTGTGTGTGTGTGTATTAAATTATTATTTTTTGTTTCATTACACATTTTTGTTGAATTTTTTTTATGTACATTTGCATTTGATTTTGATGAAGAGTATGATCATGTAGGGTCAAGTGTAAAAAGTTCATAAGCGAAATATTTTGTATTTTTTCTCTCTAGTTTCTTCAATTGCTATTGTCAGAGTTCCAACCCCCTCTCTTACAATAGCAGTAAAAATATCCTTAAAAAAACTACAAAATATTTGTGGAGAATGATCCTTTTAACCTCATCTGACCTTAAGTATTTAAAAATAGTATTATGTGGATACTGTATATCGATACCAATCACGGATCACAACATTTCTTGAGGGAATTGTGAAATCAGGGAAATTATTGTGAGACACTCAGGGAAATATCGTGGAACTTTTTCAAGGATTTTGTTTCCCCCATGTACTAAATTTGCTTATCCTTAACTGGGTATCATCAAGAAATTGCCGATTTTTTTGCCAAAATGAAGATCTATTTAGTTTTTTCCAATTTCGAGATACGTCATTCGTCTAGATCTGGTCAGTTTTGCTAATGACGAGGTACTTGGTCGAATCAATCGCCAACCAACCGGTATAGTGGTTAAGGTGTTACCTCTAGATCGGAAGGTTCCTGGTTCGAATCCGGGTCTGGGCATGGATGTTTGTAAGCTTATGGTGTAGAGGCGGATGGTGCACTTTAAATCTGTCGTGGCCGAACGTCGGGTGCGTGTGGAAGTTTGGAGAGTGTGGTGCCAGCTCAGGTTTTACCTCGTCATCTGACCGTGGTTCAAAATGACGAGGTGTTGTCCTCGGATCTTTCACTTAAGGGATTGGTCCCGGACCGTCGTCAATACCTCGTTGTGTTGCTCTTGTACGACGTTAGTTACAAATTACCTTTTACCTTGTTCAATCTCTGAACGTCATGTATGTAGTTAATTAACGTCGAACTGGAGCAACACAACTTGCTATTAGGGAGGGTTCGGAATCAATGTCTAAGAGAAAAATCCAAGGATATCTCGTCTTTTTGAATCACGGTCTGATGCCGAGGCACGTGAGCAAACCTATCTCCAATCTGTCGGGGCAATCTGCTATGTGCGTGTTTCGCTCGGATTCTACCGGGAATTATAACTTTTCCTAATTTTCAGAGAAATCATCAATTCAATCCTCGTATTGTATTGCTTGATTTGTTTCTCGTGCAAAGAACATCATTCGTTGCATAAGTTCGTAGATTTGTAAGCATCAAGTCAGATTCCTTCTGTTGCGAGGCATTGTTTACAATTTTACATACGAGGTATACCGTGAGGATATTAACTAAATATCTTCAGAATGCAAATGCTTTGCTGTGATTCCCTCGGGAATAATAAAGTTTCCGGATTTGCCAGTAAATCGTCCATTCAACCTAAGTGTTTGTATTGATTGAATGCTTTGCGTGCAAAAACTGTTTTATTCGTTAACAGCGGTTCGTAGAATTCGAAGCGTCAGGTCTGGTGTTTTTGTAGTGAAGAGTTTTTGTTTAAAACACACTGATTGGGGGTTTCGTTTTTTCTTTTTTTATTTTACCTCTTCAGTGCAATAGATTTTTTTTTATCCCCTTCAATTGTATTTTGTTGGTCCGGACTTTCCCTAAAATACCAGGAACGCTTTGTGTTTCTCAGGTAGTGGTAATTTTAATTAACGTCGTACTAGAGTAACGCAATGGGCTATTTACGACGGTCCGGGATCAATCCCCTATGGGAAAGATCCGAGGACACCACCACGGAATTTTGAACCACGGTTAGTTGACGATGTGTTTGTCAGGAATTTCCATCTCCTATTTTTCTAATTTGAAACGAACATGTTTCTATTGAAGAATTCACACGAACCAGGAATCCTGGAGGAAAAACATTCTCGAGAAGAAATCTCGTGACTCAGCCCTATTTCGCATTTTAGGCCCGACCCAACAGGGCGCAGACACATGTAACGAAGAAAATTCCCCGAAATACCCCTTTGCCGAAAAACCGCGTTTCGGACCCAAAGACCAAGAAACTCTTTTCTGCAAAAAAAGGTCTGTTTCTGTCTTGAGTGAAGCGAGAGAATAACGAAGTTGGGCGCGTGCGAAAAGAGAAAGAAGCACACGTCTAAACACAAACACTCGCGGGGTGATCCTTTTCTAACAACATCTGCCTCCGAAGACAGACGCTGAGCAGGCCACCACTGAAAGCCTGCCGATGCTCAACAAAGTCGGAGGGAACTATTTTTAGGAGAGGAAAGTCCTCGTCGGGTCAGAGTTCATCCGGGTGAGCTGTATCGATGATTTATTGTAGTCCATAAATCGATGGTGCGATAAATTAGGGTGGCGTTTCCCATGCAATGTTACGCGTGACGGCAATGCCCCGGTAGAGTATATTTAGCGTCTCGTGACAGTAATTGCGATGCATACACGATCCTACAATTCTAAATCTTACCAGTTCAGACAGGGATCTTGAGACGGCGAAATCTACATAAAAACATTAAGTGAATTGGGAGGGTTACGATACTATTAATGTATCACATTTCGCAGGGTTACTTTTTTTGAATATTGTATTCAATAGGGAAACCATATTAATATATTATAATGAATAGGGTAACCACAATATTGATATCTTATATTGAATTAGGTTAAGTTATAAATATGTAAAATGGAATTGGGTTACAAATTTATTAATATATTATTATTGAGTAGAGTTGCCATATGATCTGTAACATCTTCTGTGTTTTGAATGACATAGTTTCTGTTGAAAATCATTTGTCAGCCATTCCAGCACCTCCTAAAGAAGTAGGTTTTGCTTGATATTTTGGCTCAGTTTGGCCTAACATGCCCTATGCCGTCTATAATCCAAACCTATCTGAAGTAGGAGGTCGTTTAATTTTCCCTTGGTAACAGGTTGGCCAAACATGTCTCCTGCGCCTATAATCCCTAACAACCGACCTAAAGTAGAAAACGTTCGTTTGCTACTATTTCGAATATGTTTAGCCGAATTCTTAGGCGCAGTTTGGCCGAACATGACCCTTGCGCCTTCAATCCGAACCAACCTAAAGTAGTAGGAGCTCGTTTACATTTTTTTATAACACTAGGGGGCTCCGCTCGCCAACCCCTGGGGATTGCTATGCAATCCCATTTGGTTTGCTTTGCAAAAGAACGCAGAGTCAATCTTATGCGACGGCGAAACCTCCGCCCCTGCTCGCTCGCCATAAGTTCCATGACGTCACAGCGAGTATCATCAAGGCTGTTTGACTGATCTACTCGTTGAAGAATTTGTGCATAATCGCGAAGTTATACTTTTCATCGCATCGAATTTATTTATAAACCAATTTTAAAAATAATTTTACCATAAGAAAGAGTGCATTCTGAGCTTTCATGTGAGGTTTTCAAAATTAAAAACTAATAGTAATAAGCTATAGATATGACAGTTTTATCAAAAAAAGAACAAAAATGTCCTGATTTTTCCCGAATTTCAAAAAAATATTATCAGGAGCCAAGTTGAAATTTCTAAAAAACTCGACAAGTTGCGAAAATGCACGTTTAGAGGTACTCTAAAAAAACTCACGACTGAAGACTAAAAATTTGAATGTGTTTTGCTCACTCGCGGTCGAAATTTCGAGTTTTTCGACTTTGACACTTAAGGCACCCTAAACTAGCCCGCATCGCAAACAAACCTTCTCCATCTTGTCCCCTGTACGATTTTGAAAAAAAAAGGTTAATATCGTAATTTTTCTGATCCGTATTTTCCCGGGAAACCGTCTGAGAATCGAGCAAGAAAGGCGAGTTTTCAATCCTGCGGCGGCAACTTTTTTTTAATGCAGAGATAAACAGAAAAGGCGCCAAACCAATAGAAAGATTAAGATATCGCCATGACGACATTTTTTATGACAATTTTACAGTCGCCTATTATTTCAGCCGGCCGAGTGGTTTGGAGTACCTCTTAGGTGAGGACTGGTCCCTGGGCCATAAAACCTAAGTCCAACCCAAAATATCTGGCAATATCTTGATGACTTGTATCTTGTCATAAGCAAAATTGGTCCGATCCTGATGAACTTGATAGCACCTCGAAACCACTTGGGAGTTTCGAAACACCTTGTTTGTCTCTCCATCCTTCTCTTCCAGGCGATCCCTATTTCCGTTTGCTCTCACTCAATGTGCAACTGTGTGTGCAACTGCCCGTGCTTAAATTCCTACTTTTCTGTTGCAGCCAGTACGAACGAAGGTCCCGGCCTGTGCGCCCTCCTACTCACCTGTTTCTCCTACCTCATCATCATCATCACTTTCCCCGTCTCGCTGCTCTTCTGCGTCAAGGTGAGTCCTTTGTTGCACCACAGGAATGCATTTCGCTTCATTTCGGTAGCCGTCAAAGAATACCACGCTGCATTCCTGTTTACCCAGAGGAGATGCAATCGAATTGTTGCCACGCGTCCGTTAATATATTTGGGCCTTCCAAAGTTTTCTCTCTCCCAATTAACACTCATGTCTACAAATTAAGGATAATGCCAGCTCCGGCAAATAAATGTTCAGAAACAAAACAAACGTGACTTATTCATAAAGCCCATTTATTAAACAAAAGATAAAGGACAAAAAAGAGGGTGTATGTATGATACCATTCACAAAAACTACGATTTTTGCTCACTGGAGCAATTACAAAAAATATCGACCTTACAAAAACTTTACATGACATGGTTGGTATGATGGTTAATACATTGTATGTCTCCCAGACGATGAAATACAGTCCGTACAACGCCCAGGCACGCTGAGGATCAAATTATCGAGCTGATCTTGGGGAAGATTACTCCACTCAGCAAGCAATGCTCTCCGAAGTTCCGATACACATGTAGGAAGTGGTTGACCGGCTGCAATTCGTCGGCCAAGCATGTCCCGCACATGCTCTATCGGATTCAAGTCAGGTGAGAATGATGGCCATTCCATACGGGTGATATCCTTAGATTCAAGGCATTCGTTTACAATGTTTGCAAGGTGAGGACGGGCGTTGTCATCCATAACCACAAATTATGCGCCCATGACACCCCTAAACAAACGTACATGTTGTTCCCGAACGATGTCCCGATAAATTTGGCCTCTCATGGTTCCGATTTGAGGGTACCTGGCGTTCTCCATATGAACGTCCGCCGTGAATCAGACTGCAAACTAAACCTGGACTCGTGGGAAAACATCACACAAGCCCACTGTGACGATGTCCACATTGCATGTTCTCTACTCCAGGCTAACCGCTGGCGACAGTGAGTTGCCGTGAGCAGAACACATCTGACAGGCTTGCGAGCACAAACGTCTGTAAACGGTTTGCCTTGAAACTGTCGTAAACGTGGCTGAACATAGCTGACGAGAAAGGTCGGATGCTGTGCTCCGTCTGCTTTTTTTTTGCAGTTATTGCAAAATACCGGTCGTCATTCGGCATTGTAACTCGGGGGTGACCTGTACTGTAACGTCTACTGACATTTCCATCATTTTGGAATCGTTCCCAAAGCCTAGAGATGACATTTTGGGCGATTCCAAGTTCCACTGAAACTTCCGTCTGAGTCCGCCCACATTCCAGGCGGCCGATAATTCTACCACGTAAAAAATCATCGACATGCGTTCTATGTGCCATAAATATTCGGTTGTGGCACTGAACGGCTTACAGAACGCTTGTGAACAATTTTACTTCTTGGCTATCATTCCTTATACACACCTCTCTTACACTTTCGTCATTGTGACGTACTATCGGCGTCATCTGATGGCTTCCTGTAATTTGGATATTATTCTTGAAGATGTGTGCGATTATTCTACAGGTGAAATTTTTACTTTAGAGTTCGATTCCCATGGGATTCTGAATTATCCTTAATTTATGGACATGAGTGTAGTTCCCATTTGCACAAATTAGAACATCAAAGTTTGGTGAATATTTTTGAAATATAGCGGGAATGGGTAGCAAAATAAATAATACACAACGCAGTCACTAACATATTTTCTCACAAGAATAGAGTTTCCATTTAGAAATTAGAACTTCAAAATTTAGATAAATTAACTGAAACATAGTGGGAATTCGTTAAGCAATAATTGATACAACGCAGCCACTAATATATTTTGGCCTTCCGAAGATTTTTCTCACGCAATAGTTTTTATTTGTAAAAGGAAGTAACATCAAAATAAAGGAGAGATTTAATGTAAAAGAGGAATTTTAACTAAAAATTTAACCAGTTGATTGTATGCGCCAAGGTGATGAGGAAAAAATAGGAACTTAATGTTTGTGCTCGAGTCCGGGTAATGCTCTGCCCACTGCTTCTAAATGCTGTTATTACGTGTTGTAAATACTAATTGTCCATTCAAAAAGGGGGGGGGGGTCCTCGCCTTCTGGAGTTAAGCGTATTGGTCCTCACAACGCTCTGTCTTTTTTAAACGACACCAATACATTGCAAATATAAAATAAAAAATAGTCCAACATTTTTTGTATATCATTTTGTTCTAATCAAAAAAATAAATAAAAATTGTGATCACGTATAGATTAAGATGAACAGGCCACAAGACTTTCTGAATTGATTTAGTTTTAAAAGGTAATGAAAAATACTCAAAACTTAATTTATCATTCCTGGTGGTTGACTCGATGAGGTGTCATCATCAGAATTGGTCAGATTCTGTCGGACGAGTTATCTCGTCGAAACCACTTGTATAGGGGGTGTAATCGCTTAAATAGAAGCTTTGTAGATCACAGAGAGGCGTGTTAGTCCAATAAGAGCAACGGATTAGAAACCAGAGGGTCCGAGACTAGGGCTAGCCTCAGATTGTCGTGTACACCAGGACTAGTGCATGTTAAATATATTGTGACCTCAGATGTCCTCGTGTTTGCATGGTGTGGAAGGTTTGACACTGCTCTTCCAGCTCAGCTGTTGACCTCGTCCTGTGACTGTGGTTCAAGATGACGAGGTGTTGTCGTTGTCTTCGGGATTTATCCCGAACAGTCGTCCATAGCCCGTTATGTTCCTCCAGTGCGACGCTAATTAACAACCTACCTACCTCATCTATCACACCACTTAAATTCAAGAAAATAGATCTGTAAGCAGTTTATTTAATTAACGTCCAACTGGAGCAACACAACGGGCTATTGGTGACGGTCCTGGATAAATCCCGGAGGTAAAGATCGGAGAACAACATCACCGAATTTCAAACCTTGGTATCAGGTGACGGTCACACATGAGCTGGTATCTCCCTCTCCAACTTACACACTACGCCAAGGTGAGGGCATTTGAGGCCATGACAGTTTTATCGTGCACTAGCCCCCTAGTGCACGGCGGTCTTTGGTTGGATTCGCACTCGCAACCTTCCGGTCGGTAATCTGTTACAGAGCCTCCGCGGTCCCTTTTGTTGACACAAGTAACCGCGCTGAGAGGAAAACGCCAGAACGGGGCTCAAGCACTCCTCGAAATATTTTAAATATTAAAAAACGATGAAATCTGCCCACTGGTACTAATTTAATCGGCGCAATCGAAGTCTCGTTTATCACACGGCGTTGCTCGGTTTCAAATATAACAGCGACATTTCCATGTGTTAACTCATACGCAAATCCTGTAAAACGGGTTTTCTTATCCATGTCCATTGATTGCAGAAAAGCAAACTTTAGGTTTTAAAATTGGGGCTTCGAGGGCCACTTTTAGGACTAACTGTGTGCCACTTTTCATGGCTACAGATGAGTCTGAAGACAGGAAAGCAATAGCCCATGTTTTCCGCAGTCTTCCAAAGTATATGTGTAACAAATTGGGTCTGGATGGGTCAAACGGTGGAGATTTGTATATATACACACATGCATCCTTTTTTTAGATTTTTATAAAAAAATAATTTTCCCCACTTTTTGTTTTAAAACAATTGGGCCGAACGTTTGCATGAACCCAATAGCACTACGGTCTTTCAAACCGACATAGAGGAATCAAGTGTTTCGATAAACGCGCGTTGCCTCGTTTCTATATCCACATTTCCCCCTAAGTGTATGTGTCGGGATTGCTGTCACCTGCATTGCTGTGTGTTCTTTTCCAGTGTATGTGTGCTTCGTGTAATGAACGCTGTGCATGTTTTGCAGGTGGTGCAGGAGTACGAGCGTGCCGTCATCTTCAGGCTGGGCAGGCTGATGAAGGGCGGAGCCAAGGGACCGGGTGAGTTTCTAAAAATAGTATCTCAATCAATAGCGGAGAGCTACGGCCTCTATTTGGAGACTTTTAGCACTCTCTCCCTCTCCGCCTCCTCCGTCTCCCCCCCCCCCCACTTTCAATCTTTTTATTGATCCAAAGAGAGATGGACAGTGGTGCGTAAGCGAGAGAGGTTCTTTGAGGGTCCGTGGCACCTCCACCCCTCCCATCAAAAGCGTTTGTTTGTTTCGGTTACATTTATCTCATCACATCACAGTTTGCCCCCTTACAGCCCCATGGCATATGAGAGGCCTACCGTCCACCTTAAAATCACAATGCTCAGGAACATCGCATGTAATAAGTGCTCGAGGGTCAAAATTATTAACGTGGTGAGATTCATTGAGAATCATCAGGACTTGAGTGTTTTAAGAGACTAATGTCGCGTTTGTGTGTGTGTGTGTGTGCACAGGAGTTGCAAACTTCTCCCCCTCCAAACATCGAAGCTATTCCGAGAAACGGCACTCATTTTATAGTCAAAATCACATGTCGGGGTGGCAATTTGGCGTTTTGCAACTCCAATTTTTTTTTCCACCTGAAGTCGTTTAACATCAAAGGATTGCAACATTTTGGGAACATTTCTCGCAGACGAAATTTGGAATGAAAAAGCTCCTCTATTTCGCTCACCTTTCAAAATTGATTGACAATCACATATTCTCTATGCCCTTCGCCCCCCCCCCATGGTCGCTCACGCTATCTTTTGTTCGCTTATTGGGACATTTGGCCCTCCTTGCTTGCCTTCACCACATCTCCTGCCAAACTGTCAACAAATCATCTATTTGATTAAAATGGTGATGTGATAAGATGAATCCCGATTTCGCATTCATCACGTCGATGGTCGTGTCAGGGTACGCCGTCTGCCAGGCGAACAGTTTCTCCCCTCTTGTATAGCGGATCATACACAGGCTGGTGGTGGCGGTATTATGCTTTGGGGGACGTTCTCATGGGCGACTATAGGACCCGTAGTTGTGGTAGAACAAGCCATGAACGCTGCGAACTATCTGAACATCATTGCAGATCAGTTCTACCCTTACATGGCGTCTGTCTTCCCAACTGGAAATGGAATCTTCCAGCAGGACAACGCCCCATTTCACAAGGCTTCGATTGTGTTGGAGTGGTTCGAGGAGCATACTGATGAATTCCACGTAATTTCCTGCCACCTAACTCACCGGATCTTAATCCGATAGAGCACATTTGGGGTGTCATGGAGCGGAAGATCAGAGCTCAAACACCACCATGCCGTAATGTCTCGACTTTGCGTGACCGCTGCTTAAACATTTGGTACAACCTGTCTCCAGTCATGTGCCAAGAACTTGTGGCATCTATGCCCAGGCGAGTTACAGCTGTTTTGCAGGCCAAAGGAGGCGCAACGCGTTGTCGAGTAGGTGGTCGTAATGTTTTGGCTCTTCAGTGTATATATATTTAATGTAACGTAGTATAAAGATTTAATATAATTACTATATAGATGTAACGATGTGTGTGTGTATATATATATTTGTAATGTGCTCTAACATTCTGCGTAGATATGTAACCTCGGTGGCAGGCTCTATTCATCAAACCACACTTATTTAAACTGGTACAATGTCTCACGACACTAGGCACGGGATTGAGTGTAGTAGTTGGTTAGTTATATTTATGGTATTGTTCTCTCTCTCTCTCTCTCTCTCTGCGGCGAAATGTCCAACTAAAGAGAACGATAAAATGCGATCCGAACGAATTTTATAAAAGCCGCTCTGTAAATACCATAAAAATTGTTGCATTAGTCTTATATTTGGTAGCCCTGTCGGTTGAACAACAGATGTCAATTTCTTACTGTCTGTATTTCATAGTTATAAGAGTTATTTTTTGCATATCCGTCACGTGGATGAAGAATAAAGCACGTATCGTGAAGTCGGACATATTATTGAAGGGTTACCCGTCTTAGTGGTTCATCTTCGTGTCAAAAATTGCCCTGTAGTGTCCAGCCTCTGTTGCAAAATTTTGTTCCACGATGTCGCCAATTCTGGGCAAGGGAAAATTTGTTTCTCTTACTTGGATCATTCCCCTTGGAGGTGTTGTGTAATTTTGTTTCGACGAAATATCTCCTTCTTTGTAAAATCGCCCACATGTGGACAAATATCTCCTAGATACACATGGAAAGTTGAGCTATTAAATAATTAAGCTTGTCATACTGACGGAATTTAGAGTATTAAACCGGGCCAGTGCATGGATGTTTGTAAGCGTATGGTGTAGAGGCGGCTGATGCACATTAAATTGATCGTGGCCGTAAGTCCTCTCGTTGGGTTGGCGTGGAAGTATGGAGAGTGGGGTGCCAGCTCACAAGTGTTGCATCAACAACTGACCGTGGTTCAAAAAGACGTGGTGTTGTTCTCGGATCTTTATCTTGTGGGATTGAACCCGGACCGTCGTATCCCCGTTGTATTGCTGTAGTACGACGTTAATTAAATAAATGACCAATTACCAATAATTAAATAATATTTAATAAGCAAAATATAGAATGGTAAGTAGGCAACTAATAAATGTCGTACTAAAGCAGCACAACGGACTAATGGTGTGGGTAGGGGACTAAACTCAAGGCGAATGATCCGAGGACAATACGTAATTTTGAACCAGGTCCAGTTGACGAGGTCACACCTGATCTGGCACCGCATTTGCCCACAGCTCTTGTAGATGTCACCGGCAAAGTACACAAAGTAGGTGTTGCATATATTGGCAATACCTGGCATTTGCAAGTTAAAAACTATTAATATCTCACACATTTCCCGTTGGGATTGATGCCTGACCGTAGACAATAGCCCGTTGTGCTTCCCCAGTGCGATGTTTATTAAAATCCATACGTACCCCATTAGCCTTTTAGTCAATTAAAGTGAAAAATTCGCTTCTTTCTATTCTTTTCCTATACTTTATTTTGAATTTCATTCTTCTGCATACGCATCTTTCACTAAAAACCCTCTAAATAGCATTTGCCCTTCCATATAGTGCCAAGGTATATTGTATACAATGCCCGGGGAAAATATATAAAAAATTACCAATTTCCCGGACCGTCGCCAATAGCTATTTATGTTGCTCCAATGCGGCGTAATTTAACCACCTACCTACCTAGTATGGTTGATGGCAAATAAAATGGCACACTCAATCACTCTTTCATCTCTACGAATTTCATCTCTCGAATTCGAACCAAAGCCAATTTAATAAGTAGTTCCTGTATTTGTAAACGTGGACCGCGGTAGCCCGGTTGGAAGAGTAACGGAATATCAATCAGATGGGGGTTGCGAGTTCAAATCCAGCCAAAGACCGTTGCGTTGAAAGAGGGCTGATGCACGATAAATCTGTTGTTGAATCAATTATATTCACGTTGACGAGCGTGGAATTTTTGGAGAGTGGGGTGCCAGCTCATGCACTGTTCAAGTCATCTAACCGTGGTTCAAAATGACGTGGTGTTGTCCTCGGACCTTTCCCTTTGGGACTCACCCCAGACGGTTGGCAATACCCCGTTGTGTTGTTCCAGTGCGACGTTCAATAAATACCTACCTACCTACCGAGATGACAACATGTTTTAGGGAAATTGAATCAAATTCATCAAAATTGTTTCTTTTTGACTTTCCTGCAGCGGAAACGCATTTAATATATGACTTTGGACTGGGTTTTCGAATAAGATAAAGACTATCACGAATGAGTGTTTATTTCCTAACAAAACAGTTTCAATCAATTGACATTTTTCCAATTCCCTTCCAGGTATCTTCTTCATCATCCCATGCATCGACACTTACTGTAAAGTAGACCTTAGGACAGTCTCCTTCGACGTTCCACCACAGGAAGTAAGTTTTTTTTTTCGCATTTCATGCTCTACTAACCGCTTTTGATTTTTCTTAATCGCTCGCTCTATCTGTCATGAAAAAGTAGCATAGGAATCCCTTCGCGAGTCTTGTCCCCACTTTGCATAGAGCACGTTGTCTGAAGGGAGTGAGCCATCCTTTGTGTGGGGCTATATTAACCCCCCTGGTTAATGTAGCCTGGGCGAGGTTATCACTATCAAAGTTCACCAGATCTTGATGGACGAGATACCTCGTCATTAGAAGAAAACTGTCCTGGTCTTTATGTCGGCATCAGAAAAAAATCAGCAATATCTTGAGGACAAGATATTTTGTTATTAGAAAAATTGGTCAGATATTGATGGACTAGATATCGCCACTATATAACCATTTGGAGTATTCACTATCCGACGGGACTTTTATCTTATTGCTTGGAGATAACAATAGTCTGTTTACTGTCCAATAACAGATTGTTCGGAAATAATAGTTACCTAACAATTTAGAAATTATAAACCTGATTCTATTCAAAACCAAGCTGATTGTTTCTAAATTACTCGATCGTCGCCCAGAGGCAGACTAACTCATCTAATCTCTTACAAGGCACACAAAAAAGACGTTATTTGTTATTGATTTTTGGCAACACTGTACGATTGTGTGTTTACCACGTAGCCTCGCGTGTCAATTGAATTTATAGTGTTATCGGCTATTTTCAGGGCCAACAAGACACTTGCACAACAACTTTCTACAACAAACTCAATGAAAAAATGTATGGGTGGCTCGATTGCTGGGGAAATGTACGCACAAACAACCTGCTGGTTATTCGATTTCAAAAGCAGAGCTCAAATTTTGAGTTAAAATTTGCTAAACATTTTCATTTGAATTCCAAATTGTTCAAGTTCTGATTCTAGAATTACTGTATAACGTTTCACAAAAATACAACTAAACACAACAAATTTATGTGTGAAAAATATTTTTTTGGAATATATTTTGTAAACAATCCCTTCTGCTAGGACACATGTGTACATTGATGCGAGCGAAGCGAGTAAATTTCGCGCAGCGAACCAATGAGGATTGCAAAACATTCCTCCGGGTTTGGCAAGCGTCAGCGAGCAGGGGGCAAGTACGTTATAATCCTATTTTATTTATTACGTTCTGTGCGCAGATGAAGAGAAAAACACCATTTGAAAAATTTTGCTGCTTTGATTAGTGATCTAGATTTATAAACCCTCATAGTGGTTTATCTTCATGTCGAAAATTGCCTCAGGGTGACCAACATCGAGGTGTAATAGCTCGTTACAATTTTCCTTCATAAGTCTTCCTTAGTCCCTTAGAGCAGTTTTGTTTCGACGAATTATCTGCTCCTTAGCAAACTTGACTCGATTTTTTAGACAAAATATCTCTTTTAAACACTTTGGGGATTAATAGTATTTTACTTTTTTCAGGTAGTCAAAATCGACCGAAAGTAATCACACCACGTTAGTTCTTGCTGAAAAGCAACCTTAAAATGTGTTATCTGTATTTCGATTTCGATTGAGGTTCATGTCTGCTATGCACAAGGTATCAGCGCATGAATTACCCAACTATTATCCGGTACCGGATAGTCAATAAAGACAAAAATAACGCACCAGATGGATGTCCAAATCTGAATGTATGCCTTAACCTTACAGGTGGTTTTGACGAGATATATCGTCCAGACAGAACTGACCTATAACTCCAGAGGAATGAAGATCTTAGTAATGAAAACAAATTATTGCAGGGTGGAAACAATTATTCGTTGTACGATTGATCTACGGTATGGGAGAAGACGCTGGTTCATTGATTCATCATCTGATCAGACCGGGCAACATAATAGTAGACTAGTGATTTCTTCATTTTTGTTTTTCGTCTCTAGAAATGCACATTCACACCCCTAGTAGGGATGCGACATCGACAGCAAAACATCAATGTTTTGAAACATCGATGTTCAAAATTAAAACGTCGATGTTGATAATGCATCGCCCCAAAAACATCGATGTTTTTAAAATTTAGTGTATTTAAACTCCCCCCCACCACCCATTTCTTAAAACTGGTTTAGCAACTAGTGATGCTACATCGTTTGCAAAACATCGATGTTTAAAAATTAAAACATCAATGTTGATAATGCATCGCCCCCAAACCATCGATGTTTTTAAAATTCAGTGTGTTTAAATTTTTTTCCCATTTCTTAAAACTGGTTCAGCAACTATTGATGCTGCAACATCGACAGCAAAACATCGATGTTTTGAAACATCTATGTTCAAAATTCAAACATCAATGCTGATAATACATCGCCCCCAAACAATCGATATTTATAAAATTCAGTGTATTTAAACTTTTTCCCCCATTTCTTAAAACTGGTTTAACAACTAGTGATGCGACATCGGCTCCAATACATCGATGTTTTTAATAAAACATCAATGTTTTGAAAACATTGACATCGATGTCGCATCCCTACTTTTCGGACCCTTCACCCTTGTCCACTTTGGTTTAAAAGAATGTTCAATTTGCTGATTAAGATAATTATGCTACTTGGTTATTTTTTTTAATTTTTATAACGGTACTTTTTTCATTTAAAAATAAAACATCGACAACGTAAAAACATCGACAAGTATAGACATCGATGTTAGAAAAACATCGACTCCAATACATCGATGTCGCATCCCTAACCCCTACCCTGTCATAATGATGTTATGTGGCCAAATCAGGCAATAAAATGCCATATCGGCAAAGCAATTCAATTTTTCACAGATCAGCCACGTGACTACGAGTTGACAGGTTAACCACGCATTTTGAAGCTCCTATCCATGTCAAAGCTCAGTCAATATTTCACGGACATGGGAGACCCAGAAATCGGATCTTGCTGTAATGCTGGCTTCATACCAACGGCGACATTTTGTCGCCTGTTTCTGTTACTGTTAAAAAAGCCTTCACACCGCTTTAGTGACAGCAATTTATTTGCGTATGCGCATAATATTCTTTTTCGAAAGCAAAACATTTATTTCTGATTCTGCAGGATGGTTGACAGATCGCGTCCGCGTTTAATACAACTCCTTTTACAGCGAAGACGATTGCTTTTAAATCTACTGGCTGGTGATGAAAGAAAGCACTGGGTGAATAACATCCACCGAAATCGGATTAATAAAGATGCTCAGGAATCTGATTGGCTGTCGGCATGGCGACAGGAACAAAAGTTGATCAAAAGAATTCGAGACAAAAGTTGAACTTCCTCTAAGACTTTAAGGCGCATCGACAGAGACAAACCGGGAGAAACAAAATTTGTTTGTAATACGCATGCGCAATAATGAAGAGACAAGTTTCTTGTTTTTGTCGCCGTTGGTGTGAAGCCATCATAAAAGTTTAAATCTGATAGCTAATCGCCATGTAGATGAACCTCTTCATTTATAAACAACCATTGAAATTTTAACTTCATAATTTGATATGAGGGTGAGAGTCAATAGTTACCATAATGCATAAAAGCTTTTTTTTTCAATAAAATTAGACAGCTTCTTTTCAACATAGTCCCATTGCGTTTCAATGCACTTGTTTTATCACTGCACTCAAGAATAGTATTTTTGGTTAAATGGAGAAAAATATGTAGTTTTGTGTCTCCTGAAAAATACGTGTAAAAAAATTCATATAAGAAAGACATTGTATCTATCGAAGAAAAGAAGATTGTGGTTCCGGATCTAAAATATCAGAAAAAATAATAATAATAATAATTAAAAAAAAACATACGAAAATATTCGTTTTGAGCTTGTTATTTTATTTTAACAAAATACACATGTATTAATATGTACTGAAAATGAATTGAAATTGCATTTGAAATGATAAAAATTATTAATCACCAAAAAAATTCTGTTTTACACATAACAAAACTTAATTCAATTTCACTTTTTAACAATAAACTGCGCTTACGTTTTCTTATGACGGGAATATCATTGCCATCACTAGAAATGCTTTGGACATCGTCTTCTTCCTCTATTAATGTATTTCTTTCTGTTCTGTGATGATCTCTTGAGCAACATCAGCACGAGTTTCCTCTTTTGCTGATGTTTCACCGGTTTTACGAGCAAATTCAGTTATTAATCGCTGTGGTCGTGGTATGGTTAGGCCGTTATATAATTTCCCATAAGAGACTGACAACTTCAGTTCAAGTTGAAACTTACCATCGTGTTCTGTATCAGTTTCATATTTGACAAAAGATTACCCAATTTTTCTGGCCAGTTCCAGGCTGTGACGTCTGCCTAATACTGAACAAGGTGACAAACATCCTGCCACGTTGAATGTGGATAAAACTGGAACCCTATTACGAGGCTAAATGAATAAATATATTTCATATAATACTTCTAAAAATAGATTTCTCTCAGCACCGCTATGGGATAGTAAAGTAAGACCCTTCAACGAGTATAGGAAAGACATCTCATGACCATAGACAGGTGTCGTCGAGTCTAGACGCAGCGTCGGGGAGACGAAAAGAATGGCGACTCTTTTCTCATCTGGCATGTACGTTTTTTTTGTTTTTTGTTTTTTTTTGGAAAGGCTGGAAGCTCTCGAGTGGAAATGATCGTTTGAAACTTCGAGAGAACAACGTTTTGTTCTGGTTTCCATCCTGGGAAAAACTTTGCGGTAGAACGTCTACCAGAGTTCGATATTGAACAATTTTTTCGGATATCCCACCCTGGGATGAGATTAAATGTGCTGACCAACGTCATTGTAGCCGAAGTGTGATCAATTAAGCTTTATATATAACTGTAAATAAAAACTCATTAGTCAAGAGTTTTGTTTAAATTATTTATTGCCAAACGCTACAAGGTCTTCTTTTATTAAATCTGCATTTAGAACAGGGTCATTTTCTTCATTATCACTACGTTCTGTGGGATTAGGAGTCTCATGGACAACCTTTAATATTTCATCTTCGCTTAGAGTCTTGTCTACTAACAATTCATCAATATCTTCAAACGATAGATCATCGAATCCTTTTCTCCACCAACTATGTGTGCCATTATAACGATGTTGAGAAATTCAGCCGTATTGGGGATGATGGGATTTTTGCGTTTTACACATCGTGGCCCAAACGGCTTTCTAACACGCATTCAAAGTTGCTCGTTTAAATTCAGTGAACGCTAATACAACTTGATTGATGCAATCCACAATTGAGAATTTCCTTCCACACGCCAAAGACTGTGTTTCATCATTTAATTTGTCCACAAATAATGTTGAAATTGTTTCAAATTCTTTCATATCTAATTTTTTCTTTGAATTTAGGCAAAAAAAAATATTGATAAATATTATTAACGAAGTGCGGAGATCAATTTCGAAGAACAAGCATCGATCCTAATGTCGGATCTTTCCCTTGGGGTGTTAATCCCCGTTGCGTTGCTTCAGTGTATGACGTTAATACCTAACTACCTAAGGAAATAATTTCCTTTTAGATTGATCCCGGACCGTCGTCAATAGCCCGTTGTGTTGCTCTAATACGACGTGAATTAAAATTACCTTACCTTACCTTACCAAGACATCGACTTTCTAATGAAATAGACAGAGCATGTGGAGTCGTCAGCTCAGAAATCGACTTGGGCTGATCGACTATCGAAGTGCAGACGAAGTTCTTAATCACTTTAACTAGTCAGTAATTTGTTAAAAAATTAAGGAATGCGTGGTTAAAATTCGCTGACCTATCTCGTGGATAGGTGGACATTACTAGACCTATTGTGTTGCTTCAACAAGAAGGTAGTAGGTTAGCTTAAGTTTCGTAGTTGAATTAAAATTAAATTAGAGCAACAGAACGGGCTATTGGCGACGGTGTCTGTGTTCGAGTGTTTCAACGAGATGTCTCGTCCAAGATATGAGCAATTTTGCTAAGGACGAGACATAGAGGCAAAATTACCCTAGTACTCCAAGGGATATGACGATCCAAGTAGGAAAGCCAATTGTTCACTTTCATGGAACTGTTAGCATTTTGCAAAAGGTTTTTGCGCCAGAGGTTGAATCTACAGGGCAGTTTTAGAAACGAAGGTAAACCCCCCAAGAGGGTTGGCCAATCAATAATCTTTACCCCATTAGGATTGATGCTTTTCCCTCAACCACGTGACAGATATCCATACCGAGCGAACGAAAGAAATAGCAGAAGCTGCTCATATTTCTTTAGGAGGTCGATGCTCCAAGATGACTGGTGCTGATAGGCTACATCCACTGTCAAAGCAATGGAAAAAAAAGCAAATGATTGTTCTATTACAATATTTTTGAAATTGCGGTACAAAATTTTTGAAATTTTAAGGTGTTCCATTATTATATTTTTCAGTTGGCAATTTTTTAAATATGGTTAAAAAAAAAATTTAATATTCAAGAGGAGTCCGTGGAGGGTTCTACGTCGAAGCAGGTGGTTTCTGTATATTGCTGCTCCAGAATCAGTGAATTGCAAGGCTTGAGGTTTGGAGCGATGCAAGTAAGCGGTGAGGCGATCATACAGGCATTGGGCGAAAAGATACAACGGAATCTCTTCAAGAGATGCTCGCCTCTAAGTCTAAGATTATGTTCCCTTCTTCCTCTTACCACTCCAAGCAGTTTCGACGAGTTATCTCTTCCATCAAGATCTGAACCATTTTTCTTATCACCCGATAGCTTATCATCAAAAATGCCGATTAAAATCATAATGATGAAGATGTTGTAAAATTTATTTGCTGTGCGCGAGAAATTTCTCGTGAAAGTTTTTAACCCTCCAAGTGGTTCAGTCAAAATATCGCGTCCATCAAATCTGACTCATCTTAACAAATGACGAGATACTTCGTCATTGAGTTAAAGCCGATTTTTTGATAACGAGATCAAGTCAGTTTTCTCAGATGTCGAATATATCGGCCATCAAGATCTGGTCAGTTTTGCTAATGACAGTATACCTCGTCGAGTACCTTGAAGCTTGTACAGGAAGTTTTGAATAAATGTACTACCCCTTCAAAAGAGCTCTTTTTGTACTAGTGTTGTTAAATCTCTCATCTATCGTAAAAGGGCGCTGTGAGAAGAGTGGGTGACATTCAGGCTTCAGACACAGAGGAGAGAGGTGCTCTCTTAACAGAGGTGCCTGATGGAAACGAAGCTTTCTTAGCCCTAACGAGAACCAGGCTTCCTTAGCCTAAATGAGAGTGTTCCATCCACAACTTTGTTAAGTTTGTTTTCAACGAATATTGTTTATGTTACAGCGAATTGTGTTGATTAAAATACAGTAGTCCACTATAGAGCTATCGGAACAGCAAGTGCTTAATATTGACTGTGTAAAAATGGCTCTCTAGATCCGGTAGGTATGTATTTTAATTAACGTCGTACTGGAGCAACGCAATTGGCTATTGACGACGGTCCGGGATCAATCCCAAAGGGAAACCTAGATCCGGAAAGAAGAGAGAAATGCAACGGAACAGACCAGAGAACTAACTTCCCCACAAAACAAAACCTCGAGTGTTTTCCTCCGAGCTATAGTAGTTGAATATGTGATGTAGTACCCCTGACATGATGTTTTGTTTCTTCTCTGAGCGGACTTTGATTTTCTCTCTTGTTTCCAATCTAGGAGAAACATAACAGGAAATCCAGGGAGATGGCTTGGGTAATATTAGCATGTTGCTCCTTCTTGGTGTTTTCCTCCTATAGATGTTGCATGACCATTCTCATTATAACGGACTTCTCAGGTTCAGGTTGATATCCCTACACACTGCCACCTATGAGACAATCACTCCAGATTTTAGTCTTATCCCGTACCAAAAGTAGATCACTTCCATAATGTCCTTCCTGCGAAAAATGTCCAAAATATATGTCGGATAAACATGAATGTCCTTGCATGACACTCCGTTGTCATTACGTTGTGAAGAGGAACGTTGTCATGACTATTCATGCTGTCAATCGGACATTTGCGACAGTAGATCTAATTCCTGCCATGAAAATAGCTGCATCTTTTATTATTCTTTACTAATTAAAACACTTTTTTTGGCCATCAGAGGCACATCTTCTTTAGGTGTCCGCGGGCATCACAATCCCTAGGTACTCGTGTGATCTGTCCTTTCTTCTGTTTTACCCTCGCCTACCCTTCTGTCTTTTGCTTTTTATTTTCCTCCTTCGTTGTTGTGTTTGGCGCAGCTTGGCCAAATATGGCTCTTGCTCCATGAAATCTAAAACCAACGAAACGCTTTTTATTTTAAATTATCTTCCCTTCACATTAGTAAGTCTATCCCAAATATATAGATATATCTTTCACTTTTTACCAAAACGAAGAGTTAATCTTAAGCTTTTACGTATGGGACAGTTCTGGTCACATTGAGATGTTGCATTGGTGATGACTTAATGTTTAGCACATTTTGCTCAGAAAATATGAGATATATCCATATGTTTTGGATAGGTTTATTTGTGAAGCGAAAGATCGTTCCAAAATATTTTTGGTTGGTAGATAGGTTCTTAATGAACGTCACACCGGTCCGGGATCAATCCCAAATGGAAAGATCATAGGACTAACGCCTCGTCATTTTTAACCATGGTTAGATGACGACCCAATTGTTTTTGGTTAGTAAAGAATGATATAAGATTCAGTCATTCTTGTGACTAAAATCTGTATTTGATTGTCCCATACATTACATATGAATAAACATAAAAGGGTTATTTAGATTGACTCACTGTTAGAAGGGATAGTATAACTTTCAGGATTGTGACAGCATTTTTGTTGAGTGACTTGAAAAGTAGCAGCTTTTTCTGTTGCAGTTCCTAGTTTCGTGAACATCATAATGTATAATACATTTTGAAGGCAATCTTGAATTTTCAATGAAATGTAAGAGACGTGAAGAAGAAGGCCATCCTGTCTACCTTATTTTAATAATTCTCCTATATAATTGTATCTTATTCAGTATGGAAGAAATGCATTTTATTCAATATTAAACTTGCCGTGTTATATTTGTCTTTCTACTTCTAATAATGAAAAAACAAAGAACAACATTTTTTTTACACTGCATCTTTCCTGTAATGGCTAAACGTATGGTATATATATTCCTGAACTCATGACTGGAGTTTAGGTTCGTTTGAATATTTAACTCGTGCCCAATAAAATGCGTTGAAACTGGTAAAAGCAATAAAAAAACACGATTTCTGACGATGCAGATGTTCCTTCCATGTTTTTGAAGAGCAAAATTTCCTAAAGTTATTTCGTTATAAGGAGAATGATGATCTGTATTTGTGATATTAGATTCTATAGTATTGGTACCCTATTATTTCATTTATTATTTATTCAATGATATTAGAAAATAGAAGTTTCATTCCCTTTTATGACTCGTTTTCATTACAATTTTGAAATATTTGTCTATTTTTATGCATTTCTAATTATCTGATATTGTGTCAGGTGTCCTCCTTTGCCCCGACATTCTTGTATCTGCCTGCCTGTTAGAATCCACTTTTCTCTAACCCTCTGAGGCTCATATCCGTTCCACAGTGTTCCCTGACCAGTTTTGATCTTCCTGGCCAATAGAACTTTTCCTAGGGGTACTTTCAACCCTTAGATGTGGTTATATAGTCAACATGTCTGTTGTGGGGGAAAACAAAACTCCGCTACTTGAACATCTCGTGACGCTTAGATGGTTAAAAGCCTCTGTATGGTTGTCTTGGACTATATTAGAGTATAGTATAATTAATGCATACACACTCATATCCAAAAGTTAAGCATAATTGCAGTTTATGTGAATATTTCAGAAATCTACATCGGAATGAAAGGAAACGCGGGTGTAATAGGGTTATGGAAGATGAAAACAATGCAAAACAAGGATAATAATGCCTTTTATTATCCAAAGAAAAGGGTGGAAAGGAAAAGGTTCACAATACGAGTGTCGACTTCAGTGAAGCAGAATGATTGAAACAATGTGATGCTGAAGTTTAATACGGTGTGTGGAAAGCTCTGGTAGCTTCATAACGATTTCCTCTACTTTTGATGAGGATATGGATCAGTTGTGTACTAAAAGAGCTCCATCCTCATGAAGAGCGTTTTCAATTACGGAACGGAGCTTGGTGGGGGCGGAGGTATACAGTATGTCTCTCGAGCATATCGCACACATGTTCTATAGGATTCAAATCAGGAGAGTTGGCAGGCCACTGCATGCGCTGGAAGAAAGGTGTTGACCACGGCTACACGGTGTGGAGGCGCGTTATCATCCATGATTTTGAATTCAGTTCCAACAGCACCTCGAAACAGGCGGGCGGTTGGCTCAACGACTTCGTCTATGTATCTTTGACCGGTAACTGGCCCTGTGTCTAAGATGTGGAGGTCTGTGCGGCGGTCCAACTTGATGCCTGCCCAGACCATGACTCCCCCTGAAGGAAAACGATGTCTTTCCGTGATGTTTTACCGGGTGAAAATGCGTTACACGTCGTCTCCAGTTCGTGATACGACAAGAATCCGTTTGCTGACTAAATTTGGGATTCGTCACTGAACATGACATTGCCCCACTGTTGTCGACTCCACTGCCGATGTTCCAAACTCTACTGTAAGCGCGTGCGTTTCTTTGCATACGTCAGGGGGTGCAAACTGCTATTCGTTCGGCATATAGACCAACGTGTCTGAGTCTCCTATTAAGCAGTTTTTCTTGAAACTATGACTACTGTGGTGACTGTCGGGGTTGAACCCAGTTGTCTGGCAGAATGGTTCCTTTGACGTCGCGCAGTTATCGCCAATTATCAGTCTTGTCAAACGGTTGTTACCCTTGGCCGACCTGGTACTGATCGTCGGACAACATCTCCAGTGGTTTGAAACCTCTACCAGACATACTGAGACACATTCAGAATTCGAGACGCTTTGGTATGGTATCGACCGCATTCCATCATTCCAATACTTCGTCCCTTCACAAACAGGTCCAGTTGGCATCTCTGTGACATCTTTCGTCCTTAACGATTGTTAATAACGCTCCGTTCCACAGCAATTGATACATTTCGCTCGACGCTCGAGGCCGTTTTATACTGTTTCCGAAATGCGCCGGTGCTTTGCGCTTGAATTGTTTCGCATACTCAGAATATTTTACCTTTGTCCCACGATTATTCACGAGTGATTTTGAACCCATGTACCCATATTTACTCCGATTCTATCGCATTTTACGAATTATGCTTAACGATTGGACATGAGTGTATGGTACGAAATTTCCCATATTTTGTAGTACAACTTTAAAAAGGGGCAACCTAAACATCTTGTGAAACTAATGCATCAATGTCTGGTTTTATGGAAATGAATGCAACTCTTAGTGATTTCTCTAGGTGTTCGTCTGAACATTTTAATCGAAATTTCATCTTCTTGGTATCTTTCATATACTGTTTTCATACGTTTTCGGGCCTCGGTATCCCAGAGCATCGGATAACCAACCGGAAAATTTCGAGTTCAAAACTAGGTCCAGCCAAAGAAAGTCTGCTCAAGGGAGCTGGTGTACGTTACTATTGTGATGGACTTAAATATCCTCGCGTTGGCTTGGCGTGGAAGTTTGGAGAGTAGGGTGCCAGCTCAGGTGTAGTTTTCGTCATCAGACCGTGGTTCAAAATTACGAGGCGTTGTTCTTGGTCCTTTCCTATAGAATTGATCACAAACCGTCACCAATAGCACGTTGTGTTGATCCAGTGTGACGTCAATTAACTACTTACACGCCTACCTCATACCTCTTTAATTAATAAATTTTACTTTGTTGACATTTTTACGCCATTAATTCAATGAATTCACTTTTTGTGCGTTTTTTTTTTCTGTGCTGCAGATTACCATTTTTTGAAGATATTTATTCCAGGCCCCTGATTGCTTTTAAAATTAAATGGTTTTGTTTTACTTACCAACTAGCGCTTGATTATATCTGCGTTTTCCTAAGGTTTTTAAATTTGCATTGATTATATATATAGACTTTTTATCTTGAGCTTTACGCTGTATCTCCGTTTATGGACCTGACGCCCGGAAACTCCAAAATTCCACGGTATCCTTCATCCTTGAAAATAGCTGTTCACGTATGGACTTGCTGCCGAAAACCGATGACGTGAATAACACGAGATTGGGTGGGGGGGGGTGAGTGAGGAAATATTTATCTAGGAAGATAGGTCTTTAAGACTTGGTGTCGTAAAAAAACATCGCTGACAATCACATAATATTGAGAGTTAGATTCTGCCAGGACACATTACTAGCTATCCAAGGCAGCAAGCGGATCTCGGGTTAAATACCCTGGTTTAAAGTGAAGATAGGGCATTATGTTTCAGCAGGAAAAGGAACTATAGCTGTTTTGGATACCATATAATTAAACGGATCGCGATAGTACGGTTACAAGAGTAACGGATCAACAACCGTACAGTTGCGAGTTCGACACTCGATACAGCCAAAAACCGTCGTGTATGTGGAGGCTGGTGCGTGTGAAATCTTGGGTGGCCTCAAATGTTCTCACATTGATTTGGTGTTGAAGTTTGGAGAGTAGGTTGCCAACTCAGATTCTGACCTCCTCATATGACCGTGGTTCAAAATAACAAGGTGTCCTCTCGTTTTTGACGACATACCTCGTCACCAAGATACACACTCCAAAACAAAAGAAAAAGTTGCACCTAGAAGTACATGTCAGAATGCAATAAAATTTGCAAGGTTGGTAAAGTGCTTATGAATGAGTAAGTGATTAAAATTGGCGACTGAAATATGCCAACGTTATTGAGAAAAATTGAAAAAAGTGGTCTCATTCAGTATGACGTATCACCGCCATTATTCCTAATACAGCATGGCAAGCGTATTGGTAGTGAGTTTTACAGGCTCTTTATGAAGTCATGCGACAGTCCATCCCATGCTGCTTGAACCCTGTCGCGTAGTTGCAGCAGATAACGCGGTACGGGTGGGGTGGAGTGGTGACAGTTCGTCCAATGGCATCCCATCTGCTTAGTTTCCTTTCAATGAAGTCCTTTCAGTTTAGTTTCCTTTCAATGAATGTTCGTCCATCAAGATCTAGTCACTTTTGTAAATTACAAGATACCTCGTCGAAAACAACCATAGGAAGGGTTGAAAAACATAGTATGTAGCTTGGTCTGCTGACGTAGCGGCCATACGACAGGCGTTTGTCAAAAGCGACACAATTACGTTTACATTCTTTTTAACACTTTGGGTTGTTTCACTCCGCATCTTATCCGAATGTTTCTGTTTCAGATCCTGTTCGAATTCAATAGAATCGCATGCATAATTTTCAACACTTCACATTATCCGAGTTCGTATCTCAACCGAATCTGTCTGTTTCAGATCCTGTCGAAGGACTCCGTCACTGTGGCGGTGGACGCCGTGGTCTACTACCGCATCAGCAACGCCACCATCGCCGTGTCCAACGTGGAGGACTACGGTCATTCGACGCGCCTCCTGGCGGCTACCACTCTGCGCAACGTCCTCGGCACCAGGAACCTATCCGAGATTCTCTCCGAGCGAGAGTCCATCAGCCACGTCATGCAGGTGAGTCGCCCCCTTCCTAGAGGTCCACAAATTGGGAGCCGTCAGTCTCCTCGAAATAGGACCAGAAGTTTGTTCAAAAGTCTTCAAGTGCCATGAGCGGGTGTCTCTATTTAGACGTAACACTGTTTGCATTACAATGGAATATTTATTGGAAAGTAATTTGTAGGTTATTTACAGTTGACTTTACGTAGATGAAGTTTATAATGATTCGAAGTACGAAGTTACAGCATTGAACGCAAATCTGTCTTGGAGCCAGGAGGCTTGCTCAAATCTGAGAGTCTGCATGATGCATCTGTTCCTCTCAAAGTTTTAGTCTCATCTCCTCTGTTTGTGGGAGTCTTTCTCCCTCTTGGAATTTGACCCAGGTGGTCTCAATAACACCTGCAACGGAAATTGATGTGAACTCCACAGCCACGAGATCTTTCTTATGATCTCGGAATCATTAAAAAGGACGTGTATGACAGGCAGAGCAAGGGGTCATATTCCATTCCGACCCGAGGACAGACTGAATGTCTTTCTGTCCCGGGTTCCCATAGAACTGTAAACACACTTTTCTTGGGTGGCCTGTTTTCATTTTCTTGTGGGGGGGGCGTAAGATAATTTAGGTGTTGACAACTTGTTTTCGAGTCGAGGGCTATCTGAATCCATTTGTGAGCACGCGAGACCAAGCGGTGCATAGGGAAATAACAGTGATGTATCCAGAACGCATAGACATTGTAACAACTGTCCGGGCGTTGAACACACACCTATCAAATTATTCACCTCTCCTGTAGTTGTACCAACTCTTCAAACCATCGATTGGCCATTTTGAAGAACAGCTATACAGCGAGATAATATTCGACATCGACAAAGCTCTGGAAAATGAACACGGCGACATCTGGACACGACAACACGGACAACTTCGAACCAAGGAACCGGACAAGGATACGAATCGGGCTTCGGCATCTTCATAACCAACCACATCCTCTAACTAATGTATTGTGTTGATAAGCTGGGCAAATTAAAAATGTATTGCTAATGTTGTCTCTGTTGAGGAAACTTAATTGCGGTCGCTCTCGCGTTCCCGCATCTGGGATTCAGATCGCCCTCGACTCGAAGACAAGTTACCAACTATTAAATGGCTCTCCATGAGAAAAAATGCAGACCCTGTATGTTAACAACTCTGTGGAAACCTGGACCATAAAGAGATTCAATCGGGTTGGAATGGAATCCGATTTCTTGCTCTGCCTGTCACACACGTCCTTTTCAACAATTTCGAGATCCAAAGATTTCTTAGCTGTGGTGTTCACATCCCCGTATGTGTCATTGAGATCACCGGAATCGACCTTCCAAGAGGGAGAGGGACTCCCCACCAAAAATAGATATTAGACTAAACCTTTGAGAGGAGCAGACGCATCATGCAGACTATCAGATTTGAACGAGACTCCTAGATAGATTCGCGTTAAATGCTGTGCCCTCGTGAAGTTCAAATCATAATATTTTTAACTTTGTTAACGGGGTCCGGGACACATTGAAATTTTTCTTTTATTAATTAATTTAGAATTTTGAATTTTTTGTACTGATTACCCATTTAACTAATAAGCGAAATCACAACACACAAATTTTCCAATAGTTTAAAAAAAATTTTTAATTAAAATTTTTTTGGAAAAAGAGGGGTCATTTTAAATTGCTAAAACTCAAAATATTCTTGATCCATTTTCAAAATTCTTGCAGTAAATTATTCACAAATTTCTAAACTTTAATTTTGACTCAGCAATTAAAAAAATATTAATTTAATAAAAAATGAAAAATATTTGAATGAAAATGTTCGAAAATTTTAAGGTACTTTTTTTTTAATCATATTTTTAAAAGTAAATATTTATTTCAAATTTGCTGAATCAAAATTAAAGTATAATGTTTGAAAAAGATATATTCCAAATTTCAACCCTTAAACTTTATCGGTTTTCGACTTATAGCCATTTGAGTACAGGAAATCTTGAAAAAATGTATCATGGAGAAAAACGCATTTAAAGTTTTAAAGACAGATGGTGTTGCCATGACAACAACTGTCCAGAGTGTTAGATTTTCAAAACAACGCACCACAAAAATGATTATATCTCTAGTTGTAATTAAGATAGAAACATGATTTAGACGTCATTTTAAGCAGAAAAACACAGAGAATTTCTTAAAATAATAAAGAAAAATTCGAAAATTTGACGATTTTTGTGTGTGTGTGTGTGTGTTTTGGACCCCCTTAACTCAATTGTAAATAACCTACAAATTACTTTCAAAAAATATTTAATTGCAATGTAATCAGTGTTTAGTCTAAATAGATACTGGAAACGTTATACACTAGAATAATTAACTTATAAATCTCCAGCGTTGCTGGTAACCCAAAACGTGAAAACTGGGGTAGGAGTCCATTTATGACATCCATGCCTGCATTCTCTATAAAGCGATTGCGGGTTTTAAATTATTGCCAAGGCATGAATACCTGGGAAGGGATTTACATCGGTTTGGCATGTGTGGTAACCAGAAATGCATCCTATAGTGGAGGATTGCTGACATGGACTGTGACCACCTTTTGAAATGCTTGGCATTAAGTTTCGTGGACGCTTATTGGAGGGCTGAAGAACTTTTGAAGCGGTGACATCTTTTTTCTAACTTTTTGTTTAATTCTCTAAGCATTTTATATTTCTCTATTTTTCTCTTGGTTCAAGGCAGTAAGTAGCGGGAATTTTGATATTTTTTCTAAATATCGTGTTCAATGCTTAATTTCACGCATCTCATAGTGACACGGGTTAATATACTAGTCTGAGTATAGTCATTGCAATTAAAAAAAGTAAAAACTAACTTCCAATGTAGGGTGAAATAAATAAAATGCAATCCTAAATCTGTAACCAACTATTACTTTGGATTATTTTATATTGAACCAAATCTCTGTCGTAGTAATTTTAGAAAATTGCTTTACTAATATGTGTACGCTCTGATTTGCTCAAATTTAACATTCATTTGCCTCATTAAAAAATACTTTCCGATGCTTTTTAATGGGGTCTCACTTGGCCCTCACGATGGTATTCTTTGTTTGAAGTGGGATAATGTCACGAGTGAAGCAAGAGCATAACATTTCAGTTCATTCCTCCTATTCTTTGGTCTGCGCAACTTCTCTAACGAAATAATTTGGTACGCTTTAGCGGTGAAACTTATCTATAGAACTCCTTCAAAAACTTCCAGCTGGTATAAGCCCCTACTTTAATCTCGGGTACGTTTTATAGTTAGTGGACACACTCACCCCCATGCGCTTGTCCAACCTCTGCCTACTAGTATATGTAGCAAGGCAACCAATTTCAATCTTCAAATATTTTTTGGTAGACTGAATCCGCGTTTGTTTTTTAACTCTCTACTACATTGATTATTGGCGGACGTGATTCCGAAAAAGAACGTTTTCAAACAAGCCAGATTGCCTACACCACATTCAATTTGATCGTTTATCGCAGACCATTGCCGAAGTTCGCGATGATTCGTCAAATCGATACCAATAACGTCCAACAGATTTCTGAAGCCCTATGACAACATCCACTGTTTCTACTCTAATCACGGCTTCACTCATTGTTTTCACTCAGTCTTCTTTTCACATCTCATACTCAGTATCGCAGGACAGTCACAGTCCCAATCATTCATTGTATGCAGAAGTACTCCAGTGATCTTCGTGGTTTGGCGAAATTAGCAATCAAACTGTTACTGGTAGCATTTAAAGATTCACTGCTAGATTCTAGAGAGGAAGTACTGTAAAAACTCCTTACCAATGGAGTTTATGAATCTAAATATAAATGGAATTTATTTCACAAAGTATCTAACCCTAGCTTTAAGAAATAACTTACTCGTATGTCATAGTTTAAGGAACTCTGTATCATGCTCTTGCGTTTATGACTGTTTTGTAAATTGTGCACTTCTTCATCTTTCCAGTCGAGTCTCGACGAGGCCACTGATCCCTGGGGAGTAAAAGTAGAACGGGTTGAAATGTAAGTCGTGTTCCTTCCATATTCTTATTTATGGCTTTTACATATTTATTTAAATGTTTCTCTACAGAAATTACCCAATTACAGATAATAAAAATACACGAGGCAAGAAAAGCACTACACAAATGCAGTATGAAAATAAATTAAACAAAACACTTTCACACACACACACACACATTGAAGCAGATTTCATATTATAGTGTGGCGAATTTGTCCACCACTATCAAAAATTAACTTACGATGCAATAGTATGTATAGCAGTGTAACCCAACACCACCATGTATTTTTAGGTGGTAAATTTTGCACCGTTTTACTCAGAGCTTGACACATTGGTGACTGACGGACGTGATTTGAACATGCAAAGTTTTAAACTTCGATGGATAATCCACGATGAGCAGTTTAATTGCCAATGTGATGCTAATCAATTTCAACAACCTTATGAGGCTGTGTGACAATAGACACTGCTCAATTTCCTATCACGGCTTCACTCCATTCGTTGCTGCTCAGCTTTCTCTTCCCAAGGTCACTCACGCTCCACTGCTAAAGGCAACGCTGAACAATTACGATCGTAATCTTAAACTTCAGTCATACGAAAGTACACCCGTTGTCATAATACAGGTATCATGGTCTCACGCAAATGGCAATGACTCAACTAATGGTGGCATTTATCGAATTCAGCTACCGCTAAATTTTGGAGGAGAAGTATTGTGGCCAACGTAGTCACCATTACAGAAATTAACTTACGATTCAATAGTATATATAGCAGCATAACCCAACTGCACCATGAAGCACTTTTTGGTGGACCAGATTCCACTGTTTCACTCCAGTTTGCCGAAATAGTAAGATCATTAAGAAAGTACACAACCATCGGCAAGGAATTATACAGTTTAGGAAATATGTATAACAAAACTGTTACTTGCACTTTTTTAAAGGTCTGACAAAAAAATAATCGAGTTTCTGGTGACATATATGGGTGCGTCATAAAATCAATACAAGAAACTAAAAAGGTTGAATCAGTGTTTGTTATGTAGAAAAGTGGTGCCAAAACGTAAATCGCGACCCCTCAGGGGTTAGCGTGAAAACTTTTGTGGGTCGCCATATTCAAAGAAGGTTATTTGACTATAAAAAATATAAAGCTTTACTTCAACAAGTATCATGTACCAGTACGTTCATTCAAGTGCATTATGTAATTCTGTTTATATACTGCTTTTGTTAATTCTATGTAAAATTTACAATCGGGTATGTACATAACATATTTTTAAAGTTTTGAACAGTGTTGTACCAATCTCGGAGGGCAATACTAAACAATTAATTTAAAAATCAATATAGATATTAAAAAAAATGTTTATAAAAAAAAAGTTTTTTTTTCTAAAATAACTACGTTGACGATTAAAAAAACGTCTATTATCTATCCACTAGGGGGCCTACCCCCTGCTCGCTAACGCTCGCCAACCCCCGGAGGACATTGGTTCGTTGCGCGAACCTATGCTCGCTTCGCTCGCGTCAATGAAGACATGTGTCCTAGCAGAAGGAATTGTTTACAAAATGTGATATTCCAAAATAAAAATTTCAAATCTAAATTTGCTGTGTATTACAGAAAAAATATATACAGTATCTCTAAAATCAGAATTCAAATGAAAACTTTGTGCAAATTTTGACTCGAAATGTGAGCGTTGCTTTGGAAATTGAATACCTAGCATGTTGTTTGTGTGTACATTTTCCCAGCACTCAAACGACCCACACTTTTTCATTGAGTTTGTTGCCGAAAGTTGTAGTGCAAGCGTCTTGTTGAACTATAATTGTTGGCCCTGAAAAGGACCGTTTTTTAAATGGTCCTGAAAAGATTCTCCGCTTTCTTTGATTTCTATTATAAACTAACTGTAACAGCTCATTAAAATTTCCTTTTTTTTCCAATAAAATTCCATTCGATAACGCTATAAATTCAATCGTTGCGCGAGACTTCGCGATAAACAAACAATCGTACAGTGTTGCCAAAACGCGATTACAAATAACGTCTTTTTTGCGTGCCACGTAAGAGAATTATATATATAGATGGGTCGCCACAAAATAGTACACAAAATGGGACATCGGAAATTAAAATAGTTTGCGCACCACTGATGTAGAAGACAGTAAAAAATGTATTAAAACTACGTTTCTATGGAGATTCAAAGTAACGACATCGAAATGATTTCTCTGTAGTATCTACTGTACTCTGTACAAAACTGGAAAGTGACTGCAAACTGATAATTCTCTTTTGTATTGCAGCAAAGACGTGCGCCTCCCCGTGCAGTTGCAGAGAGCAATGGCTGCAGAAGCAGAAGCAGCAAGAGAAGCTCGAGCTAAGGTCAGTCAGTCTATTTTAGCACTAATGTTCCCATTCTTGACTTCTGCTCCCAAAGCTCAAATTATATTTTAATCGCAACAAGCTTTATACTGCCCGAGTGTTTTTACGCTTCAGACAAACCAGGTTGTGCGTCTGTTTCATCCGAAGTTTCTTTGCGTCGTCAAACAGTTTTTTGAGCTTTAGACCTCTTCGTGTTCTCTTCTCATTTCTAATTGTTTGGCTCGTGATCGATTTAGACGCTTCGCGTTGATTCGAGTTTGATTAAAAATCGGATGTTAAATTTTACTTCTATGGTATGGCAACAACATAGTGATCTGAAAATTCATAAGTTGACCTGCAAGACCATCTCCATCCGAAAAAATCCTTATATTTTTAACGACATTGTTCTGTGGAAGTGAAAACGCTTATTTTTTTGTGAATCAAAACTGATAATCGCAATTTTAATCAGTTTGATCCTTTTTTAAATCGCTATATCACTGGTCACTGAGAAACTGCGCAAATGTGGCCGTGAGTTAACCCTCTAATCAATTTCAACGAGATAACTCGTCCATCAAGAGTTAACTAATTTTGCTAATGATGAGATATCTCGTATCTAGATCTTGTCAATTGTTTGATCATGATAAGATAAAGATCTAGTCGTTTTTTAAATGACGATACATCTTGTCCACCAGCTGACCAACCGGTCTGATGGTTAAGGCGTTAGCCTCTAGATCGGAAGGTTCTTGGTTCGAATCCGGGTCAAGGCATGGATGTTTGTAAACGTATGGTGTAGACGCGGCTGGTGGATCTTAAATATGTCGTGGCCGAAAGTCGTCACGTTGGGTTGGTGTGGAAGTTTGGAGAGTGGGGTGCCAGCTCAGCTGTTGCCTCGTCATCTGACCGTGGTTCAAAATGACTTGGCGATACACCGAATGGCTTAGGCTGGGACGGTGGTAATTAGTTGACTTATATCTCGTCCACCAAGATCTGCGAATGGTTTTGCTGATGGCGAGATATCTCGTCAAGAGAACCACCAGGAGGGTTCAGACGACCCACCCTCAACTGATCAACATTAAAAGGAAATTGTCAGAAGTCTCTTGACGCTACTGTCAGTTGTTTCGACGAGATATCTCGTTTTTGGCATGTGACCAGATGGTTAGGGAAAAGGCATCTCGTCATTAGAAGAAACTGACACGAACTTGATTTCTTCATCTTCCAAAATTCGGCAATATATATCTTGGTGACGAGATATCTCGTCATTAACAAAATTGATCAGATCTTGATAGACGAGATATATCGTCGAAACCACTTGAAGGGTTCTGAAACAGAAAGGTGAGTTGGTCAAGTCCATTCGATGAAGATGCTCAGATAAATTGTCAGAACCTTATACAAGTTTAAAAAGGGTAATTGCCGTAGAACTTGGGGAGTCCTCTGGTCCACGAATGACATCCACCTCAGATTTCGCCCTAAGTCGAAACTTTGGTGCTAAGCAAGTTTGCCCTGATGAAAGTAACAAGGTCCAGAAGGCTTTTGGTAAGCCTAGGTTCCCTTTTCTCACAAACTACACCTAGTTCTCGTATCTCGCAATCGGTAGGCTCTCGGCAAATATAATTTTCCTAATGTACGGCTAATTGAACATTATTCATTATTACTGTCTCTACGATTTGTGAACCACTTTTCGTTGCCCTGATGCCTTACGTAGGGGTTCACGTTACACCTCAGACACACATTACACATTATAGGCACACTCCACAAATTGAGAAGCCACACATTCATGCCAGACGGGCAATCAAACATCACTCACTGATCAGAGTAATCTCGTCCTGCATTCCCTGAAATCTGCAGCAGTCGCCCATTTTACACTTTCAAGGCTTATGATACACCCTAAAAATCTCATGACTGTTTATGTGACATCTATCATATTAGCTTTAGCAATTCTCAATTCTGTTTCTCAAGCAACTCCATACTTATTGTTCCCATAAAAAATAGTTGCGATAGAAGTGATCTGCTTTCTGAATATAAGATAATGTAATAAATAAATAAATATTGACTCATTACTTTTTTCTCTATTTTATATTTTTTATATTATGCACATATTTTTTTGATAAAATTATTGTTTAACTTTTTGTATCTTTCAATATACCATTAAAATTTCAAATATTACCAAATAATATGTATTATAATTATAAAAATAATGCTTCCACAAAGTCCTGTTGGGACTTTGAAGTCCCAAATTATTTTCCATGTAATTAATAACCTTGGTGATGACTAGGGCAACTTTTTTGTTGCAGTAAAAATGGGAAAAGTTGCATTTATCATTCCTTAAAGTTGCATTTTTGGAAATAAAGTTTATTTTTATTTTTGATACACTAAAATCTAAAATAAATTATTCGTAAAAAATGAAAAAGTTCCAAATATATTGAGAATTTTAGTCGTGTACAACAGTATTATAGTACATCATTAAATACAGAAGAACGTTGAATGGCCGATCCTTGGCCAGTCATTTCTTTAACATTGAAAAACTGCATCAGCCGCAGTCATATAATGTGTTGTATCGGATAGCAGAAGCGCAAAATCCTTTCGCTCAACATTCAGAGATTTTAAAACGTCATCTACAAGGCCAACTACATATTGATGATCGACTCTCACCTCGCAAACTCTGCAGTCGATTACGCAAGTTTACCCTGGATTATCAAGAGAGCCAACCAATGTGTTAGGGTACTTCTTGCGATTTATTTCACTTTTGTCTGTTAGGACGAACACCTTCTTTCCATGAACTTCTTGTTCGATCCGCAATACTTCGGCGTTCGCAAGATCATATACGTGATCGAAGGGTTGATTTAGAGAGTAAAAAATGAAATAGTTATTTCATATTAATTAATTTTAAGCTAAATTTTAAGAAGTTGCAAGTGGTTGCATTTATGCAAAAAGTTGCATTTATGCCGAAAGTTGCATTTATGTTGCGGTAATAACTCAATTGCAATACACCCCATGTAGGAGGAATTTTGGTTTTAGTACTTAACATGCAGCGTAGAACGTGTGAAAAAAAGTTGCATTTGTTGCAAAAAGTTTCCCTAGTGATGACTTATAATAAAATTGTGCTCTAGTGTGTTTACTTGCACCTAAATTAAGTAATGTTAGCACAAATTTTAAGGATTCAGTAAATAAAGTGTTAAAGGATTAAAAGGAAAGCCTACCTTCATTTGATGCCTTCATCGTCTTCCAGGTTATTGCTGCAGAGGGCGAGCAGAGGGCGTCCCGCGCCCTGAAGGAGGCGGCCGAAGTGATCGCGGACTCGCCGTCCGCCCTGCAGCTCCGGTACCTGCAGACCCTCAATTCCATAGCGGCCGAGAAGAACTCCACCATCGTGTTCCCCTTGCCCATGGAACTCTTCCGGGGCATGCAGAAGGCCTCGTAGGGGAACTCCGCCGAACTCGCCACCCAAGAACTCTACCCGGCGTTCCATCTTCACCTCATCGAACATCTTGGAACGTCGAACGGGACGGATCGTCCCGAGAATCCCTGCTTCAACAGACCTCTGGGGACAGTTCCAGAGACAGATGTGTTGTAGACAAGCAGCCTTCTTTTCCGGTCTTCATGGATGTCGCCTTGATTTCGACTCAAAAATCATGTCTTATATCAGTGGTTTGGGGAGTTGGTTTCGCACCCGGCGAGACGAAACGGCATTGAAACGTAGCGTTGCCCAAGTTTTTTGTCCGCTTCTTCTTGCGATCCGTAGGTGCGGCCTTTACCCCTATTGTGCATAACCTGCGCGCTACCTTTACGCGGACCCTCATGCCTCGGAAGACGAAGATCAAAGACTGGCGACGAGACCGTTATTCTACTGTTTGGATTATATCCTTGCTATTAATCTACTGATATATACACGTGAGAACTCCGATGCGGTGATTTATGTTGCTTTATTTCTGTCGTAAATCGTGCATTGTCTTCAGCCCTACATTTGCATCGAATGAGCTCAAAACCACTTGTAAATACGTACCTAAGCTTATTTTTGCACAGACCTAGAGTGTATTGAGTCGTTTTCTTCCCAGCTTTCCAATCCTTTTGGCCTTTGATGGAGTTCCAAACAGTTGTAAAATACGGGAAGTTGTCGGACGGGCATGACGTAAAATTTCGATGTGGAATATTTCATGTAAAGGGGGATGAAACATGAAAGGCTTTGGAAAGACATGTGTAGTTAAGGATCCCAACTACAATAATTTAGATTGTTATGTTTCGTGTTATGTAGGGAACAAAGACCTTTTTGTTTTTATGCCCAAATGATTCAAAATCAGTTCTAAAAGAAACCAAAATTGGCCGACAAATATGGAGTGTTTGAAGCGTCTTACAAAATCGACTTTCAATATCGAATATTTCATGCAATAGAATGAAACGCGAGACTTTAAATGATAAGAATTGTATTCATTTAAAATATCACACAATACTTTAGATTGCATATTTCATGTTTAAGGGAATGGATATATTTTCCTTATGTCCCCTTAGTTTTAAGGAGACACATTAAAAGTTACAAATGGAATTGCCGAATCAGGCCTTTTCGACAAAATCAGGTTCTTTCTGGCATCATATGCAACTCTTTTCCAGTAAATAGCTCTTAGTACCCTCTGATGATCTCAAGTCTCCCCAAGTTTCATAACGAAGCAACCGAATCTGGTAATTACATTCTGAACCTCCATTTTCCCTATCCGGCAAGATCCCTTCATCCATTTATGGACTACTTAACTATATATATATATGTGGTGCTATTAGTCTCTTTTGTACTTTTTGTAGCTCATATAGACGTGGAAAGAAAAGTAGTAAGAATTTAATCTTTTTATTGCTGAGCTGAAGTTATGATTACCTGATGTCTCATAATCATCCGAAAACAGATCACCAAGTTAGGAGGCTTCACAAAAACCGTTTTTACGGATAAAAATTTTGCAGTTTAGTCAAAACTAGTTTTAAGCAAGGTCATTTTTTTATATCATTGAAATATGGAATATATATATCAATCGAAAGCGTTTCCAGCATATTCGAAATTTCAAACAAGATCTTACTTATGCTGTAGTCAAAATGTTAAAACGGGGAAATTCCAGATGTCTTAGAAAAAATTTGGAATGCCAGAAAAAAAGTTCTGTATTTTGCGGAGGTCTAATAACGGCTTTGCTAAGAATATTTTTGGCTTTGAGTATAACAAATCAACCAGCGGATATCAGCTATGGTGATGCTTCATTTTAAGATTAATCAAAATAAAACCACGTAATTGCTTTATATGTACATAACTAAAGTAAAACCAGCATTGTATGTTTCAAAGATGTCTAAAAGTTTTCACGTTTGTAAATAGTAATATTTATCTTGTTATATATTATGCTATTGAAAATGTATTTACGATCACACCGTATTGAAAAAAAAAGCAATCTTGGGCTGTAATTAAGAAGATCGTCGTTGACAAGCAGGAAATATATTTGTCAATGCTGCTACAAATAATTGCAAATAAAATGGCTGGCAAACTCATGTATACCATTCTTTAGAGTACATGTCGTGCATTTCTTTGTAGATTTTCATTAAATGTGCAACTTTGCATTCACCAACACTGCTTCTTCTATTGCCACTCACAAAGTCGATATCGGAACAAGTTCATTTCAGGATACCATCTACAAAAAATGCACGCTTCGAATGTTCAATACTACCGTCAACCAGGACAACTTTGACACTTTTTTCTTTTAACTGCTTTGCTAGCTGATAATGTACGAAAATGCTTCAAAACCATCATAAACCATTAGTCTTGATCACAAGGTTCCCAATCTGTAGAAACATGACAACTAAAATAAACACTTATACGTAAAAATAAATAAAAAATAGCGTTGGCAGAGTTACCTTGGAAATGAGGCAACTTTGTCAACTGTGTTAAAACCAGTTAAAATCACCACACACACAAAAAAAATTTTAACTATGAAAACACTTTACATTTTTAATTTAAAGTATTAACTCTTCATTATATAAAGAAAGGTACACATAAATGTAGTCAAAACATTACAATCGGAAGGTTTAAAATTCACTATCTTTGAAGTTCAAAGAAAATGACATTTTCGTCAGAAAAGTAAATTTGCCATGGTTTACATTGTAAGGAGTGTCAATTATGTACACCATGTCTTGTACATTGAGTAAAGCTTCATTAGACACTTTTGGGAAGGAATTACCACTTTTGGGAGGTAAAAACTTTTCCCTATCAGTCGTACAAAAATATGACACCTCGAACTTCCTGTCTCCATAGAATTAACTGATTTTACCAACAAAACGCTTGTCACTTTTTTTTCGCCAAGAACTTTACTACAACTAACATTCCAAGCTTTAGTTGTTTAAGAACCCTACCATCCATCTCCTGGGCCACGTTGACACTCATCATCTTCGTCTATGGTTCATTCATGTCCATCTTTACAGGAAAAGACGAGAACAGCAGGATCGACTAATTCCTGTCCAAGCTCTTCAGTGTGTTCTGCATCTTACTCGGTTTCTGATTCATATGTGTCATGCTAAGAAAACGCAGAATCAGCAGATCAAGAGGCATTCTCCAGTCTGCGCAAACAAGAACTGTTCGAGGATTTCTTCATTCTCATCACCGCAATCTGGCGCACTGGTTTCTTTGAATGGAAACACGACTTTTTTTCGATGGTTCTACGAAGGATATTATACCTTTCAGCCGTTTTTCCACTGCGCATTTCATTACTAACCACTGCAGAGACAGCACTACGCAGCGTAGTATCATCATAATTCGGATGCCTCTTGGCATCTGAACGACCTGTAAAACAAACACGTAAAACGCACGATTTGTAAAAAAGTATGCTAGAATTTGAGAAAATGACGAAAGTCTAGGTTGAAAGTTCTCTCATTTTGACCAAGCTTCCTGATGAAATATTGCCAGGTTATATTATCTATATACATAAATCAGAATATTAAATAATCAGAAAATCAGAATAATTATATTAAATCAGAATATATATTCGTCGATCTCGGTTACAGTGTACAAGACAGGATTTGCAACTTAAGTTTAAAAGACAGTTCGAACTTTCAGATTCAATTAGGCGGGTACCGCCACAATTGCTTTCACTCCATTTGCAATAGGGCTCCATTTCTTATTTCTTTGGGGTGGCATAAAACAATCGAAATTTGTAGAATTGTTCATTAAAATCTTGGTACTTCTTCCCTTCGATACAGCAAATCGTCTTTGAGTTGTCGCTTTAAAATCTATCTCTAGACAACAGTCTCTATGTAACACACTCTAAAATTAATCTTTAGACTATACATTCTAAAACTAATCTATGCAACACACTCTAAAATTAGTCTCTAAGTCACACGTTCTAAAACTAATCTCTTATTAACACACACCACTCCAAAATTAGTCTCTGAAATACTCTGGAACTTGCATCTAGGTAATATACTTTAAATCGAGTCTCCATGGGGGAACACACTCCAAAAGAATTCTCTACATAAAACACTCTTAAGAACTAGAACTGAGTAAAGCATTCCTATACTAATAATTCTATCGCACTATGAAATTAGTCCAGATAACACATTCTTAAACTAGTCTCTTTTTGATACACACTCCAAAATTTGTCTATGAAATACTCTTCGGAACTAGTCTCTAGTGAATATACTTTAATTCTAATCTCTTGAGAACATACTCAAAAGAAGTCCTTTAAGTGTCTCTTTCCAAAACTTGCCCGGTTATACACCTCTAAAACTATTTGATGTGTCAAAGTAATTATAAAATCACCTATTAAGTAAAAAGTTTACAATTCTCTACAGTAAAAGCTTATAAATCCCGCAGCTAGTACAACCCTACCCTAGCGACATGTTTCGTTGGAAAACGTCACGGATTCGATGATGTGGACTAGGTGGGTTGATTGGAATAAAGAAATGGGAATTGAACACACTCATTTGTATGATTTCATTTATTCAATGTATAGGACAGAATGTCTGCCGATTTGCAAATTTTATTAAATATTTTTTTTTTATCCTATGCCCAGCTCAAGGCTTTTCGGCCATACGCTGTCTTGCCGTCCAATATAGCGAATAAAGTCCTTGGGGAGAAGTATCCCTGGTGTCAATGTCCTGTAAACTAGAGCACTCCACAAAGTGTTGTCTGTTCATAAAACCATCGCAACAAAGAGGACAGATCGGGGAGGTAGCCACCCCAATCTTATGTAGGTGTTGTTGGAGATAGTCATGTCCGGTTAATAAGCGGAAACAGGCCACTCCAATCCCTCTTGGTAGATCAGTAGGGATTCTTCCCTTGTTACTCAATAGGCAATCCACACTCCTTCCCTGTATATCCCTCTGATACTGCAGTTTTCTTTGTTTCTTGAACTGAGATTTTATGCGTCCTGCAGTTCCGCAAAGGGAGAGGTGGAGAAGGTTGGGGCAGTGAGATGGCCGATTTAGCCAATCTGTCAGCTTCCTCGTTACCCGAATTTTAAATATTAAATACTGGGCGATGGTTATGAACAATAACCAACTCGGCGGTCGACCTCACGCCATTTTTGAACCGCTGGCGTTTAAGCTCGGCACACGTCATGGCTACCTTTTTGGATCCCCCAGATCTTCCTTTTTCGTTTGCTGTACGTTTTCTATTCTCTTTCTGCTTCTTATGGGCAAGATATTTGGACATTTTTGCTCCTTCTAAGACGTTTTCCGTCAAAAATGTGACCCTTTCTAGATAAATATCATGAGTTAACTTCTGAAAGCCACATTGTTTTCTGTATTGAAAGCCCTTCCGACTTCCTAGGAGCTCCACCCTCTCTGAAATTTCCCGAATTCCATCTGTGCCTTTCTCCGTCACGATAGAGGATTCGTCTGGAGTGATTTTGTGGTGGATAGAAATATGTAAAATTACCTAAACTATATTATTTCGATTTCAGACATATAGATGGCGCCACAATTAAACCACTTAAAATCGTACATCGTCGCGAAATCGTAAATTCACCAGCAAAAATATTTTTTATAGCTGTTTAGAGACTTATATTTTTTATTTTAAGTCCATATTTTTTGTGTTTCTTCCTTTCATTTGACAATGTGTTTCTACCATCATGAAAATGAGTACATAATCCCTTCGAAAAAGGTAAGTTTGTGATTTTCTACTCTAATCCGACCAACTTTTGATTCTCGTGTTGTCACACGCTAGCAACTAAAAATGACTGTTGCTATGTAAAATATTTACAAGGTACGTTATTAACAGGTCGATAACAATATGAAAAAAAAAGGCAATATACAGAAAGACCAGCAATTATTTACACAAATATGCAAAGAGCCTTCAAAGGTCCGTTTTGATAGACTTATTATATGAAGGTAGAGAGAGAGAGAGAGAGAGAGAGAGGAGAGAGGGGGGTAGGTATGAAAAAACGTCGCACTGGAGAAATACGATGGGTAATTGGCGATGGTCTGGGTTAGTTGGCGGGTTTGGGGGTATTATGGCGCAAGGGCCATATATGGTCATGCTGCGCCAGACACACTCGAGTAATAGACATACACACCCTACAATAATAGACCGGTTGCCAGCGGATTTGCATAAAATCCGACTACTTGTTAAGGTGTGTTATTCCAGGTATGGCCTGGGACCTTTGCACGTTGTTCCTGGTCCATTGAACGCCGACGCCTACCCGAACATTTTGGACAATACGATTCTTTCTACGCTATGCCAATTGTATGGAATGGACGAATGTTACTTCCAGGACGACAACACTCTGTGTCTTGTTGTATCCTCTGTCAATCAGTAGTATCAAGAGTAAAACGTCTTCCCTGGCCTGCTCAGTGTCCCGATCTAAACCCCGTAGAACATTTGTGGGACGCGTTAGAGCGACGCGTACAAACTAGGAAACCCCGTCCGAAATCTACAGCCGAGCTGGCGACATTCTTGCAGCAGGAATGGACCCAAATACCCATAGCTGTGTGTCAAAACCTTTTTGAAAATATGCCCAGAAGGGTCGCTAAGTCATTGCAGCACGTGTGGGACCATCGCCCTATTAAAGCATGTATTATTTCCTTATGCCATCACATCTTGCTGTCCGGTCCATTATTGTAGGTTAGTGTACACATAATAAAAGTTTTTGACACAGAAGAAATACATCGAGGAAGGAAAGCTTGTGACAAGAAGGACCACGCCGTCAACAACTCGATGGTTGCCAGCGCAGTTGGCATACCCACTGATCGGCAATGGTCTGGGATCAATCCTGAAGGGAACGACTCGAGAAACCTCGCTATTTTGAACAGTCAGACGTCGAGGGCAGGTCAACACCTGGGCTGACCTATCAAAAAACCTATGGCTGAAAATCCATGTTATACAATTCAGGAATTATCGCAGTCTAAATATTCCAAAAAGTACAGTTCGTGATCATCTGAAGATGATTGGATATTGTAAGCCGCTACTGTACACCATACTTTAACACAGCAGAGACTGTGTAACAGCACATCGATAACTGCTTTACAAATAAACCTGATGATTTTTTTTAAAGGAATTTTCCATCTGCCAGAAAGAAGACAAAAAGTTACAGAATAAAATGTGGCTTATGTGATTCAATAAAATTTTCTTATGTTTTTGTACTGCTTCTCTTAAACTAGCCACTGCGTGGCTAGCTCGGCGTTGCCCGTGCCAGTGGTGTAAGTTACTAAACTGTAAAAATTTTCGCAGATTTCAAATCCGTTGAAATTTTCAATCTATCTTTAGCGATTCCGATTTCACGAAAAGGAATTAACAATCCCAGTCAAAATGTTTTTATTTTTTGCTCTCATTCCCTGAAATAGAATAGGACAGGAAATAAAATCTGTTTTTTTTTTTTTTTTTGTTAACGCGAAGGGCAGAAGATGCAATCTGTTTCACGTGACGTCACAATCTCTTGCGAAAATATAAAATATATATTCAATTTAAAATTTATTTACTTAAAGAAAATCATATTTTTAGGTATCGATCTAAAGTGAAATGTTCCGCAGATTTTGAATCCGTTGAAATTTTTACTCTATCTTTGACGGTCTAGGAGATAGAAAAAAGAACTAAGTGGGTCCAATTTAAAGATTTATCGTCTGGCTGGAAAATCATTCATCCGTGTAAAATCAAAGCGGAAACGAAAAAAATAATTTTCAACGAGTTCCCCGCGACGAAAATAACTTGGCACGCTTCCAAAGCCTGACGGCAAGGTCACGTGGGTAGAAAAGTCTAGTTTCCGTTGTTTCTTCTCTCTCCGGTAGAAAAGCGTTGAAGAACCTCTTGGAAAATAAAACTAGTAAATTTACTTCAAAATCTTCTAGATTAAATTTTAATATTCGCCGCGACCTAAAAATTGCCGAAATTCAGACTCCAAGTGTGCCAAATCTCATTGGTGTAAGTGTCATAGATGGTCGGGATTTTGCGGCCGCGAAACAGACAAACAGACAGACAAACACTTCCTTTTCTAATAGGAGAGAAAACGTTCCGGGTGACCCAATCCAAAGTAAAGTACGGGTAATTGGTAATTTTTAGTTAACGTCATACTAGAGCAACACAACGGGCTATTGACGACGGTCCGGGATCAGTCCCTTAAGGGAAAGATCCGAGGACAACACCTCGTCATTTTGAACCACGGTCAGATGACGAAGCAACACCTGAGCTGGCACCCCACTCTCCAAACTTCCACACCAACCCAACGTGAGGACTTTCGGCCACGACAGATTGAAGGTGCACCAGCCGCCTCTACACCATACGTTTACAAACATCCATGCCCGAACCCGGATTCGAACCAGGAACCTTCCGATAAGTAAAGCACGGGAATCAAGCTATAACAACGGACGAAAAAGGAATAGTAACGACCTACAATGATAAAGGCTAGAATAGCATTTCGAATTGCATTTAATTGTCATTTTCACACCCCACTGTGACACTTGGTCTTGCATATACGAGGTGTATATGCAAGACCAAGTGTCACGAAGTCCGTTTCCTGTGGACCAAGCACAGCCTCGGTAGCCCGGTTGGAAGAGTAACGGATAACACAAAGGGAAAGATCCGTGGACAACGCCACGTAATATTTAACCATTCTCAGATGACGAGGTCAAAACCTGAGCTGCAACCCCACTCTTCAAACTTACACACCTCGCCATGGGATTGTTGTAGCCCGTTTCAAAGAGCAACGGATTAGCAAACGGAAGGTGGCGAGTTCGAATCCGACCAAGCACGGCCGTGTATAATAAAGGCTGGCTTGCGATAAATCTGACGTGACCTCACTTTGGCTGGGTGTGGAAGTTTGGAGAGTGGGGTGCCTAGCTCAGGTGTTAACCTCGTCATCTGACCGTGGATCATTATAACGCGGTCCTTTACTCTTCCAATTGGGCCACATCAGCCCCTTATAGGAAGAAACGAGGTGTTTCCAAGAGTGATACTGTCACACCTCATCCAGTTGAGCATGCTTGGAATGCTCTCCGATGTTGGCATTTTTGTCACCGCAAGTGACCCCTGTTACCTCACGACATATCGCACCCCGGCAATAAAAGTGACAGAAGTCAAAAAATAAAATTTTTGTTACGTCATTGAAAAAATATGTATGAGTTGCCGCAGCGTGTTATATTCCTATTCTGTAGAATATAATAGAAGTTTACCAGAATAAATACTTACCTAAAAACGAAAAAGAAGCTCATACTATTTCAATGAGTTTTATAGTATTCTTTAAGTCAATGTTTTCTAAATTCTGTAATTTTGAGTTGTGCCACTTTTCTTGCCGGGGTGCGATATGTCAGGTTCAAGGTTGACAAGGTCGCCCACGGATAAGGGAGGAGTGCAAGCACTCTTGGTAATTAATTGGTAATTTTAATTCACGTCGTACTAGAGCAACACAACGGGCTATTCACGATGGTTCGGGATCAGTCCCTTAAGGGAAAGATCCGATGACAACACCTCGTAATTTTGAACCACGGTCAGATGACGAAGCAACACCTGAGCTGGCACCCCACTCTCCAAACTTCCACACCCACCCAACGTGAGGACTTTCGGCAACGACAGATTTAAGGTGCACCAGCCGCCTCTACACCACACGCTTACAAACATCCATGCCCGGACCCGGATTCGAACCAGGAACCTTCCGATCTAGAGGCTAACACCTTAACCACTATACCGGTTGGTCGGCCAAGCAGTCTTGATTGACAGCATTGTGGAGACCATCATTGGGGGGGGGGGGGGGGGCTACTAAACACAATTGACGCAGGGGTCTTCGTGGACTGGAGAAGCCAAGGCCGTAGTCCCATTTACCGTTAGTTGAAATCCCACTGCTAGAATGTTGGTCCCATTGGCATCCCGGACAGTTGCCAATAGCCCGTTGTGATGCTCCAGTGCGACGTTAATTAAAATATCTACCTTCCCACCGATGTTGCCATTTGTAGTCTAACTCTGACCGTGGTTCAAAATTACGAGGTGTTGTCCTCGAATCTTTCCCTTAAGGGACTGATTCCGGACCGTCGTCAATAACCCGTTGTGTTGCTCTAGTACGACGTTAACTAAAATTACCATTACCATTTCCATTGTAGTCTAACATCCCCACCTATTGCTACGCAAGAGATTTAATCTATTGTGTTTCCTGACGCAGGAACTCTTTGATATCCTTGTGGAAAGCGTGTGCACCTTGTGAGGCCCGTATAAGGGTCAACGCCAGCATAATCCCGATTGCGCTGCTTTTTAAGAGAGATGAACACAAAATGCTTTTCTCGCAGTAGGGACTCACACAAAAATGCAAACTTTAGCGGACGGTAATGATGTTTCTTACATTGTTTGAAATTCATACTATCCTAAGTAAGGGATGTGTGCCGACCAACCGGTATAGTGGTTAAGGTGTTAGCCTCTAGATCGGAAGGTTCCTGGTTCGAATCCGGGTCCGGGCATGGATGTTTGTAAACGTATGGTGTAGAGGCGGCTGGTGCACCTTAAATCTGTCGTGGCCGAAAGTCCTCACGATGGGTTGGCGTGGAAGCCACCCGGAGAGTGGGGTGCCAGCTCAGGTGTTGCTTCCGTGCTTTGACCGTGGTTCAAAATGACGAGGTGTTGTCCTTGAATCTTTCCCTTAAGGGACTGATTCCGGACCGTCGTCAATAGCCCGTTGTGTTGCTCTAGTACGACGTTAACTAAAATTACAATAAAATTACAAATTACGAAAGGGATGTGTGTTTGTGTATGTATTTTAATTAACGTCACATTGGAGAGACACAACGGGCTATTGGCGACGGTCCGGGATCAAATCTAAAGGGAAAGATTCGAGGACAACAGGTAATTTGAAACGCATTCAGATGACAATGTCGCATATGTGTGATCTGTCACCCACTTTCCAAACGTTCACAGCACTCCAAACATGAGGACCTATGAACCCGGGACAAATTTAACGTGCACCCGTGTACATGACGGTCTTTGGTGAGATTTAGACTCGCTACCCTTCGGTTGCTAATACGTCCCTTTTCCAACCGGGATACTACGATCGAAAAGCGTATTTTTAACAGAAAAAATGACTTGTTCATGTTACTATTCTGATACAAGAGAAAGAGTATTTATTAGCGATGAATAGCGAAATTTCTCTCTCGAAGCAGTACTTGTTTATTTTAACGTCGTTTTGCCCTATTTATTTCAACGTCGTTATTTTACGGTGGTAACAAAATAGAGTAATAAAGGTAATGAAGAGCTTCCTTGTCTCGCATTTTCCTGTATCCTAATATTTTCATATGTCCCTAGTGCAGAGGAATTATCCGTTTTTGGCAGCGTTTACGTACGTGCCGAAACCAAGTCGCTGCATTCCGTAACTCGTGATTCTCGTCGCTCATCTATTCGTGAGCCAATCCTCTATCATTTTAGAATAAAGGGTGCAAGTGAGGCGAAACCAGTTCAGCAGAGGTGGAGCACTAAACAGTACATAGTAACTAGAATCAATAGCTAGAACATAACCTTGGTTAACAAAAAGGCAAACGTCTGTCAAAATCTGTATATCCGCTCTCAGAGTTATATGAACGTGTATGTTATGTATGTCTCTATGTTGTATGTCTATGGTGCATGCCTATGTTGTTATATGTATCTATGTTGCACTTGCTATAATTTACTTGTTAAATAAATCTATTTGGTTAAGTTTCTCAAAAAGAACTTGCACTCAATTACGTGGTATTGTCCTCAGATCTTCCACTTCGGGTTTTTATTCCGGACAGCCGCCAATAACCCGTTACTCCAGTAAGACGTTAATTCAAATGCAATAGAATGCTTAACCCAAAATCGAATCGTCTAATACCACAGGACCTCAGCCGTCCCTAGGCAGAATTCCTCAATCAATGAAGACCTCGGTAACTAAGTTGGAATAGCAAGGAGTAGCAATCTCGAAACAGCAAAAGACAGTCAGTTCGTGGGGTGACAATGGGTCCACAAATGTAGTAACACTGACATGGTTATGATTTTGTAGTGCCGTCTCCGGTGTTTTTTCGTCATCTAATGAGGCGTTGTCCTTGGTAGGTCATTAGATAACGTTGTTATTGGTGACGTTCCGGCATCAAAACATGGGTACAGCTACACTCTACGTTTACGAGTGATGATGGCAACGGCTTGGCAATTTTTTGGCGCACTTCTAGTAGCGAGTTTCGATAAATTAAGGCAACCCATCTTTCGTTACGGTTGTTGTGGTTTTCATGGTAACCTCGGCAAACGGAAACCTTCAATTTTCATTTTGAATATTTTAGAAAGTTCTTCCAAAATCCGTTAAAGTCGTTTGATTTCATTGATTCGTTTGAATTTTTTTCTTTATTCCCATTGGTTGTTTTGTTTTAAAAAAATCCTTTGATTGCCTTGGTTCTTTTTCTGTGATACTATTGGTCCATTTATTTATATTTTGACAGTTGTGGAATTTTTATTTTATTATAATAGTTTTTACGAAAGGTTTAAGAGTTTTGTTTTTTTGACCATTTTCTTTTTCATTATTTTTTTACGAAAGAATTCTGACGTTATGCGGTTGTATTATTTCTTGTTTTTTTTCTTTTGTAAATCTTTTTCTTTTTCAACATGTCCACTGCATTTAGTGTAATTGATAAGTTTCAGGGTATTCTTACCCAACATTTGTAGCTTAGTTTCTCTGCTGGTTCACAAATGTGTTTTGATATGTGCTTAAACTTACTACTTTTTGTGAAAGTTTTTTAAAAATATAGTTTTTATTACGTTCTGAAATGTGTTTAAAAAGTGTGTTGTAAAAAGAAACAAATTTGTGACAGAAAAAGAGTTAGGAAATAATTCTTTCCTTGGTGACTCTAGAAGTACGCCAAAAAAATCGCCAAGGTCGTTGCCATCGCTCACAAACGTAGGGTGTAGCTGTTCCAAAACACGAAGGGATAGATCCAAGGACAAAGATCAAGTCGTTATGAATCCAACGTTTGCTATGTTCATTCATTAATCACTATATTATCACTTCTCCATTTCGTACATAATGAATACAGTAGATACTCATCTTACCGCCCGTTCTGTTGCTCCAATGCGACGTTTATTAACTACCCATTTGGTTGTCACTCAATATGTCCCAGTACAGTATAACGTGTCATATATAAATAAATAGTGTATTAATAATTCTAACACATTTCATAACCGTATAAAACAGAACATATTTATAGACAATCATATTAACAAAATCTGTGCGAGCACGCAGTTCGAATAGTTTCGGTTTTGGATCGTATTTCGCGTCAAAACGTTCGGTTAAAGTTAAAGGTTCAGACAACCACAGACGGGTATGGAGACGTCCAGTGCAGCGTGGGGATCCTGCCGTTACTTTCGCACCCCACACATGCCCACAACAGGGCGTTATGGTCTAGGATGCCATCTTCTTTGATAGCCCTTTGGAAGTCATTTCGGGCACACTTACAACACAACGGTACGTAGACGACATACTACTACAGGTTGTGTCACCGTTCCTTTTGCGACACCCCGGAATTACTTTTTAACAAGATAATGCCCGGCCGCAGACGGAACGTGTTCCTATGAATTGTATTCAAGCTTTCCCAACACTTCCTTGGCCAGCTAGGTCTCCTGATCTTCTTCTGTCATAGAGTACATCTGGGACGTTATGCGAAGGCCATTGCAACCATCCCGGAATGTGGAGCCTTTAGCCCAACAGTTGGCAGCAAGACATTCTGCAGGACACCATCCGGGAACTTTTTCAGTCTATGCCTCGCCGGGTGACAGCTTGTATCCAGAGCCAAAGGTGGACCAACGCCTTATTGACTTCATCCCTTTGTAACGGTCAAACTCTGAAATAAATCATTCAATTGTTCCGAAATTGGAATCGCTTATTTTTCTAATATGTTCTTCACGTCCACCCCTTTTTATCTCAATCGGACAACTCCTTCTTGGTGCGTCGATTTCTTTGTACTTAAGTGTATAATAACAGCTTAAATTGTAAAAGAGCGAATAATTAAAACAGAAAGCTTAAAATTCCAAGAATTCCTTTCTATATGACTAGGCAACAAATTAGCCAAGATTTAAAAAATTTTGATTGTTATCTATGCAATTTGACATTGAATGATCTGCATTTACCACATTCCGATCCTAACACAGCTCTCCAAAGACATCAAAAATCTTGGCAGCCGCTAACTACACATCTTTTACCCAACGGTACCCCAGTTGCAAGAGCAACGAATAAGCAATCGGAGGGTTGGGAGTTTAAAAATAGGTTGGGCAAACACCGGCTGGTGCACTTTAAATCTGTCGTGGCCTCAATTATCCTAACGTTGTAGTGGTGTGGAAGTTTGGAGAGTAGGTTGCCAGCTAAAGTGTTGCCTTGTCATCTGACCGTGGTTCAAAACTCAAGAAGCGTTGTCCTCGAATCTTTCCCTACGCTATTGTTCCCAGAGCCTTTGTATTGCTCTAGTACGACTTTAATTAATTACCTACCTGGTTTTCACTCAATAGGGCGTTCTACTGTATAACACGTCCGGAATAAGTAGTCGACCAAACATTAAACGGTCTGGTGGTAAGGTGTTAGCGTCTAGATCGGAAAGTTCCTGGTTCAAGCCTGGCGTATGGTGTAGAGGCGGCTGGTGCACCTTAAATCTGTCTTGGTCGAAAGTCCTCACGTTAGGTGGGTGTGGAAGTTTGGAGAGTGGGGTGCCATCTCAGGTTTAGCATCGGCATCTGACCGTGGTTCAAATTTACGTGGTTGTGTTCTCGGATCTTTCCCTTAGTGGATTGATCCCGGACAATCGTCAATAGCCCGTTGTATTGTTCTATTACGACGTTAATTAAAAAAATTACCAATAGTTAAATTATATTTAATAAGCAAAATATAGAATGGTAAGTAGGCAATTAATCAATGTCGTACTGAAGCAGCACAGCAGACTAATGGCGACGGTCTGGGATGAAACGCAAAGGAAAGATCCGAGGACAATACATCGTCATTTTGAACCACGTCCAGTTGACGAGGTCACACCTGATCTGGCACCCTATTGTCCGACAGCTCTTGTAGATGTCACCGGCAAAGTACACAAAGTAGGCGTTGCATACCTTGGCAATACCTGGCATTTGCAAAGTAAAAAACTATTAATATCTTACACATTTCCCGTAGGGATTGATGCCTGACCGTCGACAATAGCTCATTGTGCTGCCCCAGTACGATGTTTATTAAAATCCATACGTACCGCATTAGCCTTTTAGTGAATTAAAGTGACGAAATCCGCTTCTTTCCATTCTTTTCCTAAACTTTATTTTGTATTTCTCTCTTCTGCATACGTATATTTCCCTAAAAACCCTTTTCAGGACTCTTTGCCTAAATAGCATTTGCCCTTCCATGTAGTGCCAATGTACATATTGCATACACTGCCCGGGGAAAGTATATACACTATCCTACTGTAATCGACCGGATAGCCAGATGGGAAGTTATAAGGGAAAGAATACATGCTGTGAACATCTTCTTTCTTCGTATGTCAGGCTTGGGTTCTTTCGTAACGTAAAAGGCATTTCGTTAAAAACACATACTATTTTGAGAGGAATTACACCTTTTATTTAATGACGATACACACACACAGAAAAGCTATATACAGACGATGGAAATTAAGGTGATAGGAACAATCACATAAACATTCTACGTTTCCAGCCGAATAGTCGATGTTCAGCGTTCTTTTGTGTCGACCGTCGTTTCTTTTATGCGTCTCAGGGAAGCGTTGTGCGCCAGTTCGGCTTAAAGTGCGCATGCGCGGATCACGACACACGCTTTAATAGGACGATGGCCCCCCCACGTGCTGCAATGACACTAGCAACCCTTCTGAGCATAGAGGTTTTAACACACAGTTACGGGTATTTGTGTCCATTCCCGCTGCAAGTGTCGCCAGCTCAGCTGTAGATTTCAGACGCAGTTCCCTGGTCCGTAAGCGTCACTCTAACGCGTCCCATACATGTTCTATGGGGTTTAGGCCGCGACTCTGAGCAGACCAGGGAAGACGTTTTACATCCATATCTCGATACTACTGCTTGACAGAGACTACAACGTGACATGGAGCGTTGTCGTCCTGGTAGTAACATTCGTACATTCCATAAAATTGCCAGAGCGTAGAAAGAACCTAGCTGTCCAAAATGTCCACGTTGTCGTCGGCGTTCAATTGACCAGGAACAACGTGAAAAGGTCCCAGGCCATACCACGAAAAACACCCCCAAATAAGTAGTCGGATTTTATGCAAATCCGCTGGCGTCCGGTCATTATTGTAGGGCAGTGTATATTAAAAAAATATTCATATTAATAAGGATATTTCATATTTTGTCCCTAAACGTTAGGCATTCAATATATTGCCTAGGCATTCTATGAAATGCCTACTATTTTCATGCTTTGCCGTTAAGATGGACATCGAAAATCCCAACTGTCCGTAACTAGAAATTTTTCGTCAATTACATTAAACCGTAAAAGAGAAACGCAAAAAAGAAAGGGTGCATTCATATTTTTCTTCTTTTTGAGGAGTATGATGCAATAGAGGACGAGAAATCCTATTATTATTGCTGGTACCTGATTTTCCGACGCAATATTTATTGCATTTTCTGGTTACAGGTTTCGACGGAATAGTCACTATTTCCTTGTAGCTTCGAAAGGTCATCATGTTACGTAATGAAACTGTGGCTATTTGGGAATAATTAATATGCTTTCCTGAAACAGAAAGAATCGCAAATTTGCATACCGGAAAAGCGTTTCCCTTTGTATGAAGGCCTTGAAATGTATCTGGGACATTTAAGGTGACAATTAAAGATGCGATCAGGGAAATATAAAATGTCTCTTGATGGGGGCAATCGAGCTGTTTTAGAACCACCCTTATAATGCTGTCTCTGACTTAATCTGAAGTAAAACGATGCACTTGATTCTGAGCTAGTCTTTCAGTTGAATTGGGTCGATAGATAATTGAATGAAAGACACACTCTGGTGCAACACAACTGGCCATTGGTGACCGTCCGGGATCCATCCCAAAAGGAAAGATCTGACGAAAATTACTCAAAATTTTGAACCACGTTCAGATTACAAGGTCAACACCTGAACTGGCACCCTACTCTTTAAACTTCTACATAACGTCACCGATTAACTGGTCTGTTGGTTAAGTGTTAGCCTCTAGATCGGAAGGTTCTTGGTTCGAATCCGGGCCAGTGCATGGATGTTTGTAAGCTTGTGATGTAGAAGCGGCTGGTGCTACTTAAATCTGTTGTGGGCGAAAGTCCTCATGTTGGATTGGAGTGGAAGTTTGGAGAGTGGGGTGCCAGGTCTTGCTTCGTCATCTCACCGTGGTTAAAAATTACGTGGTGTTGTCCTCGGTCAGGATTTGATCGCGCCAAGAAAGAATTTAGACTATGGCCAGTACAGTAGTTGTACCTTGAAAGTTATAACAATCGCGATAGTTATGTCTATAGCCGTAGTCAAAGGGTTAAATACCTACCTTTGAACATTTTTTTTGACTGCATGGAAATAAGGGGATAACATTCGTGAAAGGAGATGATGAATGAAATAAAACAAGGCACGAGATCTACCAATTGAGACTTGTTTAGGTTTTGTGTCCCTTTTTTTATGTGGTGTCTTAAATAAACCAATTGAGTCGTTACTAGTTTTTGACTCCGTCACAGCCTTTTGATATCTGCATATTCATTGAGCTACGTGACACACAAATACTTATTATCATGGCCAGGATGTTGTTGACACGTCATCTGTTAACCCTGGGATGAGTTCATACGCATAAATCCATCTTGCAACCGGCAGTCTTTCCTACATGACTTTCTCTAACTAATATACCAATAGAATCTTTGCAAAGGATTCCGTTCTAAGGAAATAAGCGATAGAATATTTTTTCAAAGATTCCGTAGTAAAGAAAAAAGCAATAGAATAGTTCCAAAGGATTTTATTTTACACAATGGACCAAAAAAAAAAGGATTCTATTATAAGAAAAGCAGCATTAAAACCTTTCCAATGGATTTAATTATAAGGAAAGGAGCAATGAAATCTACAAAGGGATTCTATTACAAGGAAATGAGCAATCGTGGGATCCATCTATAGAATTCTTTTCTAAGTAAGTGATCAATGAAATATTTTCAAGGGATAGTTCCAAGCAAATGACCAATGGAATCTTTCAAACGGATTTATTCTATTCCAAGCAAAAGACTAATGGGATCTTTCCAGAGGATTCCATTCTAAGAAAGGAGATAAATATCTCCAAAGGTTTCTATCATCTAAGGAAAGGATCAATAAAATATTTTAAAGGATTTTAATCGAAAGAAGGAACTAATAAAATCATTCCGGTGCTTCTCTTCAAATGGACCAATAGAAACGTTCTGTTGTGTAGAAACAATATCTTTCAAATTGGAAGAAATAAGAATTGACCTATCTCATTTGTGTCCCGGGTGAGAAGCAATCATCCTGACCGTTGAATACTTTTCACTCAAATTATAGAATACTAAAGGAAAATCCACTCAAGAACACAAGGAGACGAGTTCTTAATTAAAACTTATATATTTGAAATAGATAGAATATTACACTTCTTCACAGGTATAGAATAGTCAAAGTAAACAGCAAAACAATGTTTGAGAGCGACTTTTGAAAATACTAGGGGGCCCGCACCCTACTCACTAACGCTCGCCGACTCCCGGAGGATTACTTTGCAATACTCATTGGTTCGCAACCTAGCTCGATTCGCTGGCATCAATAAAGACAATTTTTTCAAAAAATTATTCCAAAAAAATAATTTTCACAAATAAATTTGTTGTACAACAGAAAAATTATGCAGTACCTCTAGAATCATAACTCGGAACAGCTACAATCTACGTTTACAAACGATGGCAACTGCCTTGGCGATTTTTTTGGCGAACTTCTAAAGTCGCCAAGGAAAGAATTATTTCCGAACTCTTTTTCTGTCACATTTTTTTTCTTTTTGCAGCACACTTTTTAAACACATTTCAGAACGTTTTGAAAAGTATATTTTTTAAAAACTTTCACAAAAAGTAGTAAGCTTAAACACATATCAAAACACATTTGTGAACCAGCAGATAAACAAAGTTACGAATGTTGGGTAAGAATACCCTGAAACTTGTCAATTACACTAAATACAGTGGGCATGTTGAAAAAGAAAAAGCAAGAAATAATACAACCTGATACCATCAGAATTCTTTCGTAAAAAAAAAATTAAAACGAAAATGGTCAAAAAAACAAAACTCTTCATCCATTTGTGAAAACTATTATAATAATATAAAAATTCCACAAGTGTCAAAATACAAATAAATGGACCAATGGTATCACAGAAAACGATTTAAAAGGCCCAATGCAATCAAAGGATATTTTGAATACAAAATAACCAATGGGAGGAAAGAAAAAATTTCAAGCGAATCAATGAAATCAAACGACTTTAACGGATTTTGGAAGAACTTTCTAGAGTAGGAAAATTGAAAACCGTTTGCCGAGGTTGCCATGAAAACCACAACAACCGTAACGAAAGATGGGTTGACTTAATTTATCGTAACTCGCTACTAGAAGTGCACCAAAACAAATCGCCAAGCCGTTGCCACCACTCTTAAACGTAGAGTGTAGCTGTACCCATAACTCGAGCAATCTGGAATTCAAATGAAAACTTTGATCAAATTTTGATTCGAAATGTGAGCGCTGCTTTGGAAATCGAATACCCAGCATGTCGTTTATAAGCTGCAACAGTTCGACTAATATTCTTTTTTTTTTCAATAAATTTTTATCCGATAACGCTTTAAATTCAAGACTTCGAGGTAAACAAACAACCGTACAGTGTTGCCTAAACACGATAACAAATAACGTCTTTTTTGCGTGCCACGTAAGAGAATTATATATATAGATAACAAACTGAGTTCTAATTTGTATATTTAATTTCCACGAAATCTAACTGTTTTATGCTCTAGATTTGGAGGTTTGCTTTCACCTCACCTGCTCCGTATTTTATTTCTAATTCCATGAAAGCGTTTCAAAACTTAGAACAGGCTCGCATTCGCGACAGTTCCAAATAATTATATTCCAAGGAAAACCAATAGCATCTCTTTCCAAAGGTTAAAAGAATCCATGAATTGCTGTATAATTTAGAATCCGTGGATAACTGATGAATTTAGAATTCATGAATAACTCAAGAATTTAGAATCCTTAAATAACTGTTAAATTTAGAATCCATGAAAAATTGGATATTGAGTCATTATGTATGTAGTAAGGAAATTAGTACACTGCTTTCAAATCTCGCGACGCTCAGAGGAATAAAACTTTTAAACATAGAAAACAGGATGTACAATAGAATGAAAAAAGTTTCACGATGTTTGGATCCTCTTCGGTACAGGTCCCACGGAAGACATTTTAAGCGGGTTCCTGTGAGAGGTAAATGCAAGTGGCGATAGTGATACTGCGGCGATGTGCGTTTCTTGGAAATATTCCAAACGTGACGTCACTCTACTTGATTTTCGAATGCCATTTTCAGCACTTCGTCACTAAAAATTCCAAGGAATGAATTCTGTGAATTTATATATGGTAGTTGATGAGTCGACACTTTTGAGTCCAACCGCCAATGCTGCAACACAAAACTGCAATAAAGATAATTTTAATTCTCCGAGTGGTTAACGTACACAATTTCACCTTACAACTTAGTTTACCCTGCATGACTTCAACCGATTCTGACCTTTTTGACCAATAGAATCTTTCCAAATAATCATATTAAAAGAAAAGGAGGGTCACACTTTCCTAAGAAAAAATTAACGAATAGTTTTAAATACGCATATTCTAAAGAAATGAGCAATAGAATCTGTCCAGAGGATTCTATTCTTAGCAAAGGAGCAAGAAAACCTTTCCAATGGAATAGTTCCAAAAGATTCCATTCCAAGGAAAGGATTAAGAAAATCTCTCTCTCTCTCTCTTTTCAAAGAATTCCGTTCTATGGAAATGAGCAATGGAATCTTTCCGAAGGATTCTATTCTAAGGAAATGAGCAAGAAAACCTTTCCAATGGATTATGTTCTAAGGAAGTGATCAACAGTATAGTTCCAAAGGATTCTGTTCTAAGAAAGTGAGCAATAGTATAGTTCCAAAGGATTCCGTTCTAAGAAAATGAGCAATAGAACCTTTCCAAAGGACTCTGTTCTACGGAAATGAGCAAGAAACATTTTTAAATGGATTATGATAAAAGAAAAGGAGCAATAGTATAGTTCCAAAGGATTCTGTTTTAAGGAAAGGATCAAAATAATCTTTACAAAGGATTCCGTTCTAAGAAAATGAGCAATAGAACCTTTCCAAAGGACTCTGTTCTACGGAAATGAGCAAGAAACATTTTTAAATGGATTATGATAAAAGAAAATGAGCAATGGAATAGTTTCAAAGGATTCTGTTCTAAGGAAAGGATCAAAATATCTTTACAAAGGATTCCGTTTTAAGAAAATGAGCAATAGAACCTTTCCAAAGGATTCTTTTCTACAAAAATGAGCAAGAAACATTTTTAAATGGATTATGATAAAAGAAAATGAGAAATAGAATAGTTTCAAAGGATTATGTTCTAAGGAAAGGATCGAAATAATCTTTACAAAGGATTCCGTTCTAAGGAAAGGATCAAAATAATCTTTACAAAGGATTCCGTTCTAAGGAAAGGATCAAAATAATCTTTACAAAGGATTCCGTTCTAAGGAAAGGATCAAAATAATCTTTACAAAGGATTCCGTTCTAAGGAAAGGATCAAAATAATCTTTACAAAGGATTCCGTTCTAAGGAAAGGATCAAAATAATCTTTACAAAGGATTCCGTTCTAAGGAAAGGATCGAAATAATCTTTACAAAGGATTCCGTTCTAAGAAAATGAGCAATAGAATATTTTTGAATGATTCTATTGTAAGGAGACAGACAATTTAACGCCGGTATGTCTCGAGTGAGAGCATTGGGACGCAGGAGGAAAATCTTTGCGTTCCGTCGGGTTGACTGGTTTACCCTGATCGGATTGGATGTTGGATTTATACGGCATAAGGTCTTGTCTACCCTGAAAATTCACATAAAAACAGAGTAATTTAAGAGTGCCCCGCTTCTTCTCTGACGCCTATCTGCTTATGACGCATAAAAAATAACTGCTCGCCGAACCACCGCGAGATAAAAACAAGTCATTGCAGCTAACTCAGCGAAATCGAACAAACTATTCGGCTGATTAGTGGAATGCCTTAACGCCTTTTCACAAAAATGCTGATTTATGTTAAGAAATATAAACCAGTCGTATCACCATGTAGTACTAACGAACACGTCGTCAGCTGACGTCCAGATGCAAACATTTAACTCCGCGTGAGAGATATTCAGAGTCAATAAACAAGTATGTATTTTAATTATCGTCGTACTGAGGAGAGCAAAGCAACGGGATATTGGCGACGGTCCGGGATCAAATCCGAGGTTACGACACCACGTAATTCTGAACCACGGTCAGATGACGAGGCGACCCCTGAGCTGGCACCCCACTCTCCAAACTTCCACACCACGCCAACGTGAGGACATTTGAGGCCACTAGAGATTTAACGTGGTTCCCTCCGGTTGCGACTTTGAAATATCCAAGGACGATATCTGATAATTTGAGCCAAGGTCAGAGAACATTTGAGCAGACACCCATTCTCCAAAGTTAGACGTCGCGTCAACGTGAGGGTATTTGTGACCACGATCGATTTTACGTACATCAGCCTCCTTTCTTCACGACGGTCTAGTTGGATTCGAAGACGCTACCCTGCGGTTGCCTATTCCGTTACTCTTCTAACCGGGCTTCCGCAGCCCTTAAGGCTACACAGTACCCTAAAAATGACAAAAATATTAAAAATATATATATATTTGCATTTTTCGATGGCCCATACAGTTGGGAAGCGTGCCTCAAAATTTTAGATCTGATATCCAATTAGTTTTAAAGATTTTTGAAGTTTTCTGAGTGTTGTCAGTGTCAAAATTTGACAGCATAGAGGAGGGGGCGTGGTTAAATTCGTTTTTGTTTTGATGTAATTTTACATTCTTACAATTAATTAAAAATATTTTTGAATAAAATCAATTCCTTAGGTGAAATGGCTATTATCTTCAACTTTCACTACAAAAATCGTATCTGTTAGTTTACGTTCTGCTTTCTCTTCTGAGTCTCATTACTAGCTAGCCAATATTGGTAAAAAGGTCTTTTTCAAAACCAATATTTGATTACGATTGTTATATATAATACATTATAATCAAAATTTGGTAAATATTTGGTTCGAAAATATTTAGTTAGGATTTAGATAAATAATTTGTCGCTGCCGTATCAAATGTTTTTCATCATAGGAAAAAATAATATTTTGAATTAAAAAAATATATTCAATCACATTGAGTTAAATTAGTGTTTTAGTGCATTTTATAAGTTGGTAAATAACATATTAAAAAATTAGAGCTCTACAAGCATTATTAGTTTTTGTTTTATGACTTCAAAAACTTAAAATGCATTTTTCTCAGACTTTTATTTTTGTGGATGCAAGTGTTTTAAAATCCCTAAGGCTTTTTTTCTGTTCAAGATACAGACTAGAAATTTTTTGTAGATACTTTCATATATATGTACTATAAAATGTAGTACGGATTAAGGCCTGAGAGTTCTAGTATTGTTTTCTAAAAAATGTCAAAGTTAATAATTTTAGAATTTTCATGTTTTTTTCAAGTTTAGCTACAAAAATAATTATTAAAATTCAACAATGAGACTGATGGTCAATTTCATACTAACTTTTGTTCCCAATTATCTAAGAAATATAAATCACTTGAAATAACTAAAAAATATTAATAATTGAATATTTTATAAGAGTTTAAAAAAAATTCAAAAAATTCAATTTTTTTAATTTTTAAAATAATGGAGATTGCTAAACTGACTTTTGTTTAATGGATTTAGTAAAATAATATAAGCCGAAAAAAAGTCATTAATTATTTTTAATGTTACTGTCCGTAGAAAAATTTTTTGGAAAAGGGTACTGAGTAGCCAAGTAAACAACAAGTAGCCAAGTCAACTACAGAGACTTCAATTTCGATACCGAAATACTTGCGCATGTTATATGTCGGGATGAGGCCCGATGCACGCATCCGATTTTTCAACGTGCTGCGCCGCTGAGGCACCGAAGCCCAACTATGCACACATATCCGCGAAATGACGCAAGTACTCATTTCGCGCTATTTGCGAGAAATATTTTATCGAAGAAAATGTTTTTATTTCTCTTACTTGGTGCAAAAAAAAAGTATACAATACTACATAATCGGGGTGGTTTATTCTTTTTTACGTAGCTCTGGTTAAACAAAACGGGCTATTTACGATCGTTCGGGTAATGGCAATGGTAATTTTTAGTAACGTCTGGGCATTTATGTTTGTAAGCGTATGGTCTAGAGGCGGCTGGTGCACCTTAAATTTGTCGAAGCCGAAAGTCCTCACGTTGGGTGGGTGAGGAAGTTTGGAGAGTGGGGTGCCAGCTCAGGTGTTGCTTCGTCATCTGACCTTGGTTCAAAATGACGAGGTGTTGTCCTCGGATCATTCCCTTAAGGCAGTGGTCCTAACCCCCGGGCCGCGGACCGGTACCGGTCCGTGGATCAAATGGCACCGGACCGCCCAAGGAACATTAAATTATTTCCATTTTATTTATTTTGGCGTATTTCTCTCGGGTTTGTGCGGTTCTTATCTGGGAAATGTCCACTCAAATTAGGTAATGGTAAATCAGAACTTGAAATTTGTTCTGTTACTAGAGCTTCAATTATGATTTCTGAATTCTGTATGTCTCTATTTTCCAATTTTGGCAAATGTGACAACTGTTTTCAAGTTGGCAGACAAAGTAGCTGCATTTAAAGCCAAACTGAAGTTGTGGGGATGGCGCGTGAACAAAGGTATTTTGTACATGTTTCAGACATTAGCAGGGATTTTAGGCGAGACAGCCTAAACATTCATTCTCCCAGTTGGTGCACGACCACTTGTCTTTGCTTTTAAAAGAGTTCGAGCGGCACTTCCCAACCACAAAAAAACCATGAAGTGGTAAGGAATGGATCCGCCACCCATTTGTCAACAAATCGATTCTAGCATGTCTGTGCAAGAAGAAGATCAACAGCTGGAGATTGCAAATGAAGGCGGCCTTAAAACTACATTTGAGACAACAACACTGCCGGTGTTCTGGATTAAAGTCACGGCAGAATACCCTGAGATTACCAACACAGCACTTACATCCCTATTTCCTTTTCCGACAACCTATCTGTGTGATGTGGGGTTTTCTGCAGTGACAGCAACCAAAACAAAATAACGGAATAAACTGGACATAAGCAACACACTTCGGGTGTCATTGTCTTTTACTACCCCCAGAAGAAACCGTCTCGTTGCAAGGAAACAAGCTCAGGATTCTCATTCATTTAGCGCTCTAATGAGTTAAAATGTTAAATAACTTTATATTCATTTTTTGGTGTAACTGTATTTTATTTTGAAGGCATGTTTAAATACAATTAAATTAAAGCTATTAAATCAAAACAATCTAAAATATAAACAATCAACGCCCCCCTCCCCCCTCAACGGGCCGCGTTAAAATTATCAAATGTTGATCCGGTCCGCAGCGATAAAAAAAGTTGGGGAGCACTGCCTTAAGGGACTGATCCCGGACCGTCGTCAATAGCCCGCTGTGTTGCTCAAGTACAACGTTGACTAAAAATTACCATTACCCAAAGGGTGGTAAATGAATTAGCTTTGCAGTCGAGCCACACATAACGTGCTATTGGTGACGGTCCGGGTTGGTAGGTGTTTTAATTAAAGTCGTATTGGAACAACATAACGGGCTATTGGTGACGGTCTAAGACCAATCCCAAAGGGAAAGAACCGAGAACAACACCATGTAATTTTCCACACCAGATTGGCAGGGAAAGCTCTAAATAGACTGGGCAAAGCTGCTTGCCCCACATACCGACAGATGGCAGCACAAGCGCACGGCGCATGTTTTGAAACCAGACGTTTTCCTAAGCAGAAAACGTGCGACAAGCTTGTCTTGCGTTCGCTTTCGTCGTTGAACTTCTCCCGGAACCATTTCATCCGTACCTCCTGACATCCGGTGGAGATTGAAACCCCACGTGGAAACAGACGTCACCAATCGTTGGGAAATCCCTTCTCCCGCGACCTGTTGATTTTCAATCCAGCTCCGCGTGCGCTGCTGCACACTCGTCTTCCATCACTTCAAGGATTCGTTCCCTTGTAAACATAAACAGAACGTTTGGTTGTGTTTTCATTCTGGAGTACCTGAACTGTTTTTGTGACTGGATTACCTTGTTTTAAGCTGAATCTGTGTTGCATTTGCCTTTTGCAATTGTTTCTGCTTTGGGTTTCAGTTTTCAACTGCATCTGTGTTTAAATTGACGAGATTTGAACTGTGTCCGTGTGTTTGGATTGCCAAGTTTTCTACTGTTTCTTAGTTTGGATTGCCGAGTGTTCTATTGTTTCTTAGTTTGGATTGCCGATGTTTCAACTGTTTCTGAGTTTGAATTGACGAAATTTGAACTGTTTCTGTGTCCCGATTACATAGTTTTGAACTCTATCTGCGTTTGAATCAACGCGATTCTCATTGTTTCCGTATTTGAATTACCAAATGTGTGTGTTACCATTGAAGGAAATGTAATGAAACTTTATTGGGGACAGCGATGTGTTTTGAAATGGCCAGCGTCTAATGAAATGTATTTGTTTCGTTTATCAGATCGCTCGAAATTATTTTGTCTAGATATCCCTTATAAGACTGGTAGACCGTGATGCATAGGCAATGTAAGTCTTCAGAAGCTTCGCTGAAAATACTTAGAGGAATCATTTTGTGTGAAGGAGATGCAAAGGAATATTCTTAGCTTACGTCAAGTTAGCATTAGCAAAGTAATTTTGTATACACGTACAAATAACTTTTAGTTTAGGATTTGAATAATTATACAGATTTTAAAAAGAGACAGATTTTGTGTGAATACTGCAATTATTTTTAAAACCGTTAGTGAAACAAAGAGCTTATATAGAAAGAAAGTAAAATTATTGTGCAAAGTTCAAGAAATGACTAGTCAAATGAAATGGTGAAAAATTACAATGGTGACTTAGACAAACGTTGATAATAATTATTATATTTGTTCCACATTGCTTCTGGCATATTTTTGTTAAATTTGGCCTTCATTTAAACAAAAGAACAATGGAAATTATTTATTTTAAAATTAATACCCTATATAAAGTCAAATTCAGCAATTTTAAGCCAAAATAATTCTATCGGACAATTCCCTCTTGAGTTGTTTCCAAAGGCATTTTCCCAACTGCTTGGAAGACTAAATTCTTTGTTTACTTTTTGTGTGAATTCAAATTTTTTGTTTGAGTTTTCGAAATGGCAAACTAGAAAAGTTTTGAAAAGTGTTAATAGTGTCGTGGAACACAAAACAATTTATTATTTAAAAAGATGTGACTTGGTTCATATTTTTCCCAGAGTATAGAACTTTTCCATTCTTATTAACTCATGAAATTCGAATAAGTTTGCATATCCGAACTGACCCGAGCACACGGACCCATTGAGATTAATCCATTTGTTAGGCGTTGCTATGAGGTATCTTCTTGAAACCACCAACCACTCCAAGTAGCCATTTCGATATTGGCACTTTTGAGGATCAAACTCCGGACTTGAAATCTATTGCTCTTTCAAAGAGTGTTGAAAGCATTTGCCCCCTTATAGGATTCGAATGCTCCCCTAATAGGAATGGGGCATTGGCAGCCGAAAAATGTAAAATAAGATCGGTAAAAAGAAACAGGAAAGATCAACTACCAATCTGAGTTGCGCAGTGCGTTTCTTCTGGTACCATCAAGGTCACCACAAGGGGTATGAGTAGATCACACTTCCGCCACAGTTCAAAGACTCCTTTAGGATCAACCAAAACGCTATCAAATGGAAAATATTCCACCGATCCCATAACAAAAGTGGACTCCACCGTAATGACCTTTGACATCTAGATGAGGTTCCCAACGCCTTCTATGAAAAGACGGACTACACTGCTGGCACACTGGAATGGTGTGCTGGTGGTTCTCTGGGCCCTCAGTGCAGTGTCGGGGGACCTGCCATCGGAAGATGGGGACCCAGTGGAAGAGCCCTTCCCCACCGAAAAGTGCGAGGCGGTGCTCAACGGATGTCACTGTTTCGACTACGAAATCCTGGCCGGACTCAAATGCTCGAACGTCAGCGATTTCGGTGCTTTTTCTCGGACACTGGTCGACGGCTCCATCTTCGAGGTCAACACCACATACGAGATCACCGTCCAGGGGGTCCGGACCCTGCCCCGGCGAGCCCTGGAGGGCCTCATCGTGTTCCGGCTCTTCCTGGACGATCCACTCTTGGAACAGGTGGAAGACGGGGTCTTCGAAGGGGTGCTCAGACTGCGAAGGTTTCACGTGCGGCTCAGTTCCCTCAAGGTGAGTTTCTTTTGACTATAATTCCGCATTTTGGGGGTGGCCCACTACGCTTGCAAACAGCAATTTAGAGGCGGCGCATGTTCGATTCCTCTCAGTGTGTATATCTCTCTTTATATAGCCCATTTTGTTTATCAAGTGTGATGTTAATTTAAAATACCATACCATACCCTCTCTCTTTTTCTGAGAGCTAACCAGAAGATCTGGTGGCTAAGACGTTAGCCTCTAGATTGGAAGGTTCCTGGTTCAAATCCGGGTCAGTGCATGAATGCTTGTTAGCACCTAAAATCTGTCGTGGCCGAAAGTCCTCACGCTGGGTTGGTATGGAAGTTTGGAGAGTGGGGTGCCAGCTCAGATGTTGCCTCGTCATCTGAACCTGGTTCAAAATGACGTGGTGTTGTTCTCGGATACTTTCCTTTGGGGATGTATCCGGACCGTCGTCAATAGTCCGCTGTGTTGCTCTAGTACGACGTTAATTAAAAATTATGGAGAACAACATTTTTTTATATCTTAAATGCAGCGCAATCAGGAATGTGCTGGCGTTGACCCTCATACGGGCCTCACAAGGTGCACACGCTTTCCACAAGGATATCCAATAGTTCCTGCGTCAGGAAGCACAATAGATTAGATCTCTTGCGTAGCACAAGGTGGGGATTGTAGGCTTGCAATGTCAACATCGGTGGATAGGTAGGTATTTTAATTAACGTCGCACTGGAGCAACACAACGGGCTATTGGGGACTGTACGGGATACAAACAGCTGAGAGCATTCCAAGCATGCTAAACTGGATCAGGTGACAGTGTCACTTCGAAGCTCCTCGTTTCTTCCTATAAAGGGCTGGCCGACCAACCGGTATAGTGGTTAAGGTGTTAGCCTCTAGATCGGAAGGTTCCTGGTTATAATCCGGGTCCGGGCATGGATGTTTGTAAGCGTATGATGTAGAGGCGGCTGGTGCACCTTAAATCTGTCGTGGCCGAAAGTCCTCACGCTGGGTTGGCGTGGAAGTTTGGAGAGTGGGATGCCAGCTCAGGTGTTGCTTTGTCATCTGACCGTGATTCAAAATTACGAGGTGCTGTCCTCGGATCTTTCCCTTAAGGGACTGATCCCGGACCATCGTCAATAGCCCGTTGTGTTGCTCTAGTACGACGTTAACTAAAATTACCATTACCTATAAAGGGCTGAGGTGACCCAGTTGGTAGAGTTACAGATCACGTGACATTGAACCACGGTCAGATGACGAGGTCAACACCTGAGCTAGGCTCCCCACTCTCCAAACTTCCCCCCCCCGACAAAGTGAGGTCATTTGAGGTCCTCGGATCTATCCCTTAGGGGATTGATCATGGTGTACTAGGCTTGCAACAAACGATTTGTAGGCGGTGCATGTTCGATTCCTTCTTGTGTATATCTCTCTCTCAATTGCCCATGTTGTTTCTCCCAGTGTGATATATGACAACGTATGTACTTAACATTGTCTGTATTCTGTCTGGCACAGTTTGAAAAATTTGATCCTTGTGTCATACAACCCCAAAATTGTGTTGATCCAGTGTGACGTTAAATAAAAATACGTATATACCAATACCACATAAAACCCCAAACCCAACTACACTTTGGGAAAGGGGTCTAGGTGGAGTAAAACGGCAATCTCAAACAACCTGAATGAGATAAAGATTTTTAAAATCGTAATTTAAGGAAATAACAAAATTTTGTATTGGCATAATGTGAAAAAAGCCCCCTTTATTTGCTAAAATCAAGTATTGGTTTACTGTAAGTAAAAGATGTTACATAATCTATCCAAATTAGAATTTGACCTTCCAGTAGGTTCGGACGAGATATCTCGTCCATCAAGATCTGGTGAATTTTGTTAACCAAAAGATACGTTCTCTAGACAACCACTAGGAGGGTTGAGACGAGGGAGAATTGTGAAATGAAAATGAAAAGACTCCAGGAAACTGCAAAGTTTTATACTAGTTGAATAACTCGGCGTGATCGGGTTTCAAATAGGACCGCGACAGCTGAAATAGGACCTCGACATTTCCCGGTGTTAACTCAAATACACAAACCCTGTAGAACGTGTTTCCTTATCCATATCCAATTATTGCAGAGAAAGAAACTTTAGATTTTAAAATTGGGGTTTCGAGGGGCGCTTTTAGGACTACCTGTGCTAATTTTCATGGCTACAGATCGGTTATTTCTTTCCTCTCTTCGGACCTATGTTTTCCGCAGTGTTCGAAAGCATAAGTGCGCCAATTGGATGCGGATGAATCAAACGGTGTAGAGTTGTGTAGAGAATACACACCTACATCCTTTACATATAGTAGTGGTCCGAGGCCGATGGTTGTTGATGAACTCCGTCGTGAAAGTTTAGTCAAAAAACTCAAAAGACACAGAGTCAAAATTCTATATTTGGAGTATATTTTACTAAATTTAATCGATCGTCACGTAAGTTACATGTAGTATAAAGTAGCAATTACATTTGGATAGGCATTCAAAAGTGTAACTTTCCTCTCACCGGCTGTATAAAATCTTTACTTGATCTCCTGTTCTAAAGATGGATTTTATCTTTTAGTTGTCTCGGTAACTATTTATTGCTCTGACTTTTTTAATTGGCTTTTGCCGCACTTCCTCGGCTTGAAATCTTGTGGACGTTTCTTTTAATTGAAAAAGCTTTGTTCTTAGGTTGCCAGCTTGGCGTTTTCTATGTAGGGTTGCCAACTTGGCGTTTCACTTCTTGTAAGATGCGAGATGGCGAACCTTACACATATGAAAATATTTTTATTATTTTCTTTTGAATGGGACCGCTGTAGCCCGATTGGATGAGCAACCGGAGGGAATCCCACCTAATACCATCGTGTAACAGGGGGCTACGTTAAATATGTCGTGGTCTCAAATCTCCTCACGTTGGCGTGGTGTGGAAGTTTGGAGAGTGTGGTGCCAGTTCGGGTGTGACCTCGTCATCTTAATGTGGTGCAAAATTACGTGGACCTAGGTGTCAGCGACTCTTTCCTTTCGGGTTCGATCCAGGACCGTCGCCCATAGCCCATTGTGTTGCTCCAGTACGAGGTTAATTAATATACCTACCTTCCGGTACTTAATAACAAAATATATTGATTGATGCTTTATTACGATTCCATCAATATAAGATGAAAATATTCGAACTGAAAAATGTAAATGTATCGTTTATATAAAGTTAGAAATTCGTGGCCAGAAAGTATTTGTGCACAAACGTTACGTAACGAGAAAAATATGAAACATATGTAATTTCATATGGTTCCAGGTAATCAAATTTCACTAAGGTAGGTAAGTAGCTAATTAATGTCACACTGGAGCTATTAGTAACGATTCGGGAGCCATCCGAAAGATCCAGGGACCTCGTAACTTTGAACCGCGGTCAGATGTCACCTGAGCCGCACTCTCCAATCTCCCACGCCAAAGTGAGGACATTTGAGGCCACGACATATTTAACATCCACTAACCACCCATCAACATTACCTAAGACTTTTATAATGTACTAACCACTGCGTGACCAGCGTTACCTGTGACAGTACTTTTCGTGCGGTCAGGTGTAACCACTGCTCACTAACCCCCAGTGATTGCTACGAATTCCTGTATATTCTTAGCCTATTAGATAACAGCCATCATGGCGTTACCCGTGGTGTTGGTTTGCTTCGCAATACAAATGGAATTCTAACCTATTTGAATGAATTCCCTGCTAATTCTAATTTGGTTTGCGAAGCAAACCAAATTATGAATATTATGAACTAAGGTTTGCTTCGCAAATTGGAAAACAGCTATAAGGTGTAGTTCGTTTGCTTCGCAAACCTAGTGGGAATTCGGCATGACGTCACAATCGCTTGCGAAAATATAAATATATTTAAGTGAAAATTTAGTTATTAAAAGAAAATCAAATGTATAAGGTATCCATCTGGTGTAAAATTTTCCGCAGATTTCAAATCCGTTGAAATTTGTAATCTATTTTTAACGATCCCGAATTAACAAAAATAAACTAAACAATGTCAGCCAAAAGGTTTTTTTTTTGCCTTCTTTCGCTGAAATCGTAAGAGGAAATGTAATCTGTTTATTTTTTGAACGCGAAGGTTGACGTAACGTCAATTCAATTAATTTAAAATTTTTATTTCTTTAAGGAATATCAAATTTTTAGGTATAGATCTAATGTGAAATTTTCCGCAGATTTCAAATCCGTTGAAATTTTAACTATCTTTAACGGTCTAGGAGACAGGAAAAGAACTAAATAACTCCAGTAAAAGTTTATTTGCTTTTTATCGTCTGCTTGAAAATCCTTTATCCGTGCAAAATGAAAACGAAAACAAAAAAATAAATTTAGAATCTGTGATATTCTTTTCTGTAACATTTAATAATAACTAAATTTAATTAAATTCATTTAAAAATGTTCTAGATTGAATTTTAAAATTCGATACGACCCAAAAATTGTAAAAAATTCGAACTACCTGTGTGACAAATCCCATTACTGTAAGTGCCATAGATTCGTCAGCACTTTGCGTGCAGATAAACAGACAAACACTTCCTTTTATAATGTTAGAGACGAGTGGGATAATAGATGGTCTTCTCTGATTATTAGTTTACTTTGGTAAACAAAAATCATGAAATACCGATTTCGGAGAGCCACATTTTCAGCGTGGTGACGTTTTAAAGATAATAAATTAAAATAAAAATGTTCGTTTTTCGACCCATTAATAAATACATAACGTCGAAATACAACAAACAGACAGGATTCTGGAGATGTAAGAATACTTTCGCCATAACTGAGAGAAAGATTTGCGAGGTCCCTATGAAGCAACTATTTAAACCTAGAAAAAAGTAGAAAAAATTCATATGTTTTTCCCTCTGAGTATTGTAATAAAACATATAAATTATTGCAAGCATTTTGTCATTACTTGAATCTAACTAATCCTTTTACGCAAAATTATACACGCGAATCGAACTCATTTAAGCCGGTGTACAGATTGTTTTAATTTATTGCTTAGATTCACTTAGATGAAAGCTGAATTGGTTTTTAATCCAACTATAAGGAATTTTTTTCAAGCCAAAAATAGCTGACGTTATGCATTAAAAATAGATTTAAAATTTTTACAATAGACCAAATATAGTTCTTGTGGTAGAACGCATTTCCCGCACGCATACCGCATTTTGCAACCGGAAGTAAAATTCTAGTATTTCGTTGTTTGTTTACTCTGGTGGAAAATCCATCTCTAAATGGAAAATACCACTAAGTTATTTCGAATAGTCCGTTGTGTGTGTTGCTCTAGTGTGACGTTAATTAAAGTAATACAGCACATTATTCTGCTAGATTTTTAAACATATTTAACTTAGTCACGTGGAATAATATATATATATATATATATATATATATATATATATATATATATATATATATATATATAAAAGTATGTGTGTGTATATTCTACATACAAATTTATACCGTGTGACCCATCCACACCCAATTTGGTACACTTATACTTTAGAACACTGCGGAAAACAGGCTATTTCAATCTTGTCTGCAGACCGATCTGTAGCTATAATCATTGGCACACAGGTAGGAAGAGGTATATTATTTCTACATACGCTTCCGGTAGGTAATTTTTAATTAACGTAGTGCTAGAGCAACAAAACGGCTATTGACGACGGTCCGGGATGAATCCCATAAAGCTTCGGTTTCCTAAGAAAGCGTAGCCGTGATGTATCGGTGGGCGACGTCACTAAAACGATGTTTATACTAACACATGGTGTTTTGGTTTCCCAGAGATCGTTGTTTGTGAGCGTAACTAAAATGATCGGAGCCACCATTTAAATGACTGTCGTCATAGCGGTCTCAAACAGTTGGGGAACGTTTTTTCTCTTGTAGCGGCAATATTTCATTTCCTGCTCCAAACGATTCGAGCGAAGAGGAGCAAAATAAATAAACATTTTTGACTGCCATTGATTAATTCGTTTTTGTATAATCGGGATCGTTAAACACAGAATGAAAATTTCAACGGATTTGAAATCTGCGGAAAATTTGACACCAGATCGATACCTTAAATGTGATTTTCTTTAAATAAATAGATAATTATTTATTAAATAATTAAATAATCAAATGGTAAATAATTGAAAAATAAAACTGTTTTTGATATCGATCTGGCGTAGAAATTGACGCTGATTTGAAATCTGTTGAAATTTGTACTCTACCTTCAACGATCCAGAAGTTAGAAACTTTAAACTAGAGAATAAAAAACCACTTTGTTTTGTTTCTCGAATAAAATAAACCACGACAGCCGTCTGTGTTGCCCATTCTCCAACGCATTCTGTCCGTCTAAGTTGACACCTCTGGATTCTTGTTTAGACATGTGTGGCATCATGACGTATCACGGCTGTTAGATAACGGCTCCACTTTCTTAGGAAACCGAAGCTTAAGGGAAAGATGCAAGGACAACACCATGTCATTTTGAACCACGGTTAGATGACGAGGCAACATCTGAGCTGGCACCCCACCCTCCAAACATCCACACCAACCCAACGTGTGGACTTTCGGCCACGACAGATTTAAGGTGCAAGAGCCGCCTCTACACCATATGCGTACAAATAACCATGCTCTGACCCGGATTCCAACCAGGAATCTTCCGACCTAGAGGCTAACACCTTAACTACTAGACCGGTGGGTCGGCATCCGCTTCAATCGGTACATTGAAGTATTATTATCTGAATCGACCTCTGAATGTTCTGACCGCTATCTAAATCTTTGCGACCTCTTCGTTATGCTGAATAAATAGCCATGAAATAAACCATAAAATGATTTCGTAATGCGGTTAAAAAAAGATGCTAAACCTCCCTTCCCCTCAACAAACAAGCCTTGAGTTTATGCATCTGTTTCGAAACTTTATCATGTTTTAATCTCAAATAATGTTCACTCAAGTCCTTCAGCGGTGCTTTCACTTTTTAAAATTTAGTTTCTCGCCAACATATCGCTTTTACTACACGCGCAATCAGGTTACTTTGTACAATCAGGTGTTGTTGTCGTCATCTTTGTCCTTCGACGTAAAATGCAGGTAGACTGAGCATTGCTATTAAGAGCAATTTCAAAAAGCGTGACCAACATGTCGACTAGTAGTCACGTGACTGCTCTGTGAAAAATAAACTTGGTTAGCCGATTTGGCATCTTATCATCTCGTTTGGCGATGTAGCATCCTTTGACAGGATATATGACAAAGTATTTGTGTAAATGCTCATTTCTACAGAGCGTCGACAAAAAAATGATGAAATCGCCAAACTCTACTGCTTCGCGCGGACTAATCATACGACGAGTGCTCGTTTCCACGCATTCCCAAAATTCTTAACAAAAAACTGCATTTCATTGCCTCTACTAGAACAGACATTTCAGTCCTTCTGGAAATGCATGTAAAATTAGTAAAACGCTGTTTTACAACACATAACTACTATAAATGATACATTTATGTCTTACATTACTCAGTCGTAATACAACGGTCTATTGGCGACGGTCTGGGATCAAAATACGAAGGTAGGTATTTAATTAACGTACTGGTACAACACAAGGATCAAAACCCGAAGGGAAAGAACCAAGGAAAACATAATTTTGAACCAAGGTCAGATATCGAGGTCACGCCTGATCTGGCACCCCACTCTCTTAACTTCCACACCACGGTACTATGAGGAAATTTAAAGCCACGACAGATTTAACGTGCCCCGTCACTCTTTGAAACGACGGTCTTTGATTCGAACTCCCAACCGTCCGGTGTTTTATCCGTTACACTTTTCCAACCGGGCTACCCAAAATGAAAATACGATAGATGTCTGGGGAGTGGAGTGCCAGCTCAGAAATTGACTTCGTCATCTGACCGTGGTTCGAAATTACGAGACGTTGTCCTTGGAACTTTCCCTACGGGAATGATCCCTGACCGTCGCTAGTAGCCCGTCTTGTTTCTCAAGTGCAACGTTTATTAATGACCTACCTTAATGGCAAAAGGCCCAAACCTGTTATGATACCACAATTAGATTCTGAAAGCCCAATACAATGTCATCCCATTTCCTTGTTCTAAGACGATTTGGCATTTTGTGACGCTCAACCTATCTTTCTCCTATTTTCTGCGCTGATTTCTATCTTCCAGATTTCTCTATGCTCCAGCTGAAAAACAGCATTATAATGTTCCCTACCGTGTAGTTTGATCAATATTATAATAGCTCAGAATAGCTCAAAATAGCTCAGAAATCAAACATGCTTAAACTAATCATTAGGGAAACTTTTTAGTTGCAGATAAAATGGGAAAAGTTGCATTTATCATTCCCTAAAGTTGCATTTATGGAAATAAAGTTGCATTTATTTTTGATACACTAAAATCTAAAATAAATTATTCGTAAAAATTGAAAAAATGAAAAACTTTATTGACAAATTTAGTTGTGTGTTGTACAGCAGTATTATAATACATCATTAAATTCAGAAGAACGTTGATGTCGTTTAATGGCCGATGTTGGCCAGTAATTTCTTTAACATTGAAAATCCGCGCTCAACAGAGAATGATGTTGCCTGACATTGTTGCCGTATCAAATACGGACTCGGGGGGGGGGATCATATCGGGAAAGTGTAACAATAACCTTCAGTTCGTTATTATTTTCCAATCGTTTTTTAAGATAAACTTTAAGGTTGCAAGGATCTTTATAAAATCCATCGATCTGATATCTTTATACGGTTTGTCTTGATGGTGTACGCTTTCGATTCCAATTTTTATACGAGTCGAATCAAACACTCGTAGCTGCTTTTGTTTTTCAGCAAACTATTTGGCAACTCTGAGACACACTGCTTTTATTACACGACGCACTAAAAAGCCGTAGTCACTGAAACCGCTCGCGATGTCCTTTACAGTGGGAAGGTTTTTGGTGTAGTACAATGCTGTCCGAAAACAAGTAGCCCAGGGTGTGAGTACTGGTTCAGGCTCTTGGCCTATAGTCTAAAAGCGGTTTTTCTAAGCTTGTTTTGTACTGTGGCTGCCTTAATACAAGCAATGAGATTGTCCAGATTTGTGTAAAATCCATTGACTTTTCCGTAGTTATGAAACAAAAGTGCCACGCAAGTTACTTCGAACAATCGCGGATAAAGCACTTTGATTGCGTTTCAAGCCGCAGTCATATAATATGCAGAAGCGCAAAATCCTTTCGCTCAACATTCAGAGATTTTTGAACATCTACAAGGCGAACTACATATTGATAATAGACACTCACATCGCAAACTCTGCAGTTGATTATGCAAGTTACCTCTGGATTATCAAGAATGCCAACCAATGTGTTAAAGTACTTCTTGCCATTTATTTCACTTTCGTCTGTTAGGACGCACTCCTTCTTTCCATGAACTTGTTTTATTCGAAATACTTTGGCGTTCGCAAGATCAGACACATGATAAAAGGATTGATTATGAGGGCAAAAAATGAGATATTAATTTTATATTAGTTAATTTTAAGCTAAATTTTAAAAAGTTGCAAATGGTTGCATTTATGCAAACAGTTTAACAAACAAAACGACAATTAGCAAATAATGTCGAGGTATGAGGATAGCATATATTGTGAACTAATTGCAAACGTCTCCAGAAAGGAAGCCCACAGAAGCACAGGGGAATACTGTTTTTTGTTTTGTACGGGCTTCACAATCGCGGGGAACCTGAGTGATCTTCTCCCTTTCGCTCTTTTTTGAGCATGGTAGGGCAGATAATTCTATAACTTTATTACTTCAAAAACAAGTGGCAACCTAATACGAGGAGGTGTAGGGTGTTTGGGACGGCTGTGAGAGTTAATTAGTCAAAGGGGCTCGTAAAAAAATTAAGTAGTTTACAATGAACTCGCTAGGGGGACAAGGATTGAGCGAAAGATTATTGGACCAGGGGATCTATCAAGAAAGTTCATTGGTAGAATTCGGTGGTGAAGGTTTTTTTTTTTAGCTACACAGGGGGGGGGGCGATTTTAAAGGAAGAGGGTCCGTGGGAAGTCAAGGTCAATGAGATGAGTTCAAAGATGAAAGGGGTGGCAAGATGTATTGACCAAATAGGGAAGCAAAAACGGGGAGAAAAAGGGACTTGTCTGTGGTGAGAATTGTGAGTTAGTATCGTTTCGTATATGTTACGGTTCATGTGATCAATCAGTTAAAATTAATAATGATCGGCTAAAATTAATAATAACCAAAAAAAGGTTAAAGTGAATAATTTATAAGGATACATCACGTAAACATATTAATTATTGATATTAACTGATTATTATTAATGCTTAAACTGGATTGATCCCATGAACATACTTAACTAACGTATTTGGAACAGAAAAAGGTGTAATTTGTATACTGGTGACAGGTAACAAACGTAAATAAGAAATAAAATTCACTCAAATGAGGTATGAAATGTGAACAAGTCATCAATGGTTATTAATAAATAAGAAACTTAAGCCCAGATGTTTTGTGAAGGGTCTGCAAGTTACGAACAATTAAGTATTTTATTGAGCCTGTATACAAAGTCCTGAAAGTTCAAAGACTTCGTAGGGAAATCTTATGTCCTAAAAGTTTCCCATAGCTCCATACTTTTACGGCTTCTCCAATCGAAGAACAAGGAGCAAAATCACAGATAAAACAGGCCCTGAAAAATGTGTATGAGCTGAATGAAATGATCTTGCTTCCCACAACAATAATTTTCCCAAATTAACGCCACTTTATGCTTATTTTTACACTAGCTGAATATCCCAATGTTGCTCGGGATGAAATGGTTAAATGTTGATTGAAAAGTGAATTAGAATAATCGCTTTTCTTACATTGAAAATTGCAATCATTTAAGTTGTACGGAAAATATTTTTTAACTTCGTTTTAACTTTTTCGTAGCTTCTACAATTTACTACGGATGCAAATATATACATACAAATCCTGAATAATATATTGCAATATGCAAAAGACTAAGACATACAAACAAAAATGGAATTCCGATGAAAAAAGGCAGAATTTTGAAAAACGAAAGATGTGCAATGTGTCGAATTTCGACTTCCCGAGCTGAAATAGAGCAATGTGAAGAAAGATATTAGAAAAATATTGATAAAGATGATAATGATTTATGATATTTAGTGTCTCTCAAATAGGACCGCGACATTTCCCTCTGTTAAGTTTCCTGTAGAACGTGTTTCCTTGTCAATATTCGTTTATTGAGGGAAAACAAACTTTACATTTTAAAATTGAAGCTTCGGGGGGGGGGGCACTTTTAGGAATATCTGCGTGACAATTTTCATAGTCGTTAGTGGTACAGATTGGTCTGAAGACAGGACAGAAATAGCCTATGTTTTCCGCAGTGTCCTGAAGCAGAGTGTGAAGATTTAAATCACTTGATTTAAATCAACGCTTAAAATCATGATTTTAATTAAATGATTTTTTTTAAGAAATTACTGATTAACAACTAATTTTACATTTTTATAGTTAGGCAAGTACACCATAGGAAAATCACAGAAGTGGTCAAATGCTTTAATCTTTCTGCACTCCCCCCGGAGGATTGCTTTGCAATCCTCATTGGTTAGCTGCGCGAACCTATGCCTGCTTCGCTCGCATCAATGAAGACATATGTCCTAGAAGAAGGGATTGTTTACAAAATATGATATTCAAAAAAAATATTTTTCAATTATAAATTTGCAGAAAATATATATATACAGCACCTTTAGAATCAGAATTCAAATGAAAACTTTGAGCAAATTTTGACTCTAAATGTGAGCACTTTTGGAAATTGAATACTCAGCATGTTATTTGTGTGTACATTTCCCATAGCACTCGAGCCTTCCCCACTTTTTCATTGAGTTGTCGAAAGTTGTAGTGCAAGCGTCTTGTTGAACTATAATTGTTGGCCCTGAAAAGGACCGTTTTTTTAAATGGCCCTGAAAAGATCCTCCGCTTTCTTTGATTTCTAATTAAAAATGCAACGGCTCGACTAAAATTCATTTTTTTTTTCAGTAAAATTTCATCCGATAGCGCTTTAAATTCAATTGAGGAGCGAGGCTTCGTGGTAAACAAACAATCGTACAGTGTTGCCAAAACGCGATAACAAATAACGTCTTTTTTGCGTGCCACGTAAGAGAATTATATATATAGATTATGGAATTAACTCCGGATTCTACTAGAAGTTACATTTTCACACCACACAAGAAAGGCAGTGCTGTGAAAAGCTCTGCAAAGACAATCATTATAAATGTGTTCTAATAATTAAAAGTTTTAAAAAAAATATACGTTCTCTTCAATTTTATAAACTATTGTATTATATTTTTTTTGATTAATAATTTTAGAATTCTTAAAATTTAAGATTGTTGTAATCTTGTGTGCCCTCTAAATAAACAATCCCATTAGCCATAAGAAGTATATTGATTATAATCAATATACTTCTTATGTCTAATGGTGATAAGGTTATGGCTTAGTTATAATATTGAATGAAAATATTTTGTAGCAAATATTGATTAATGTTAAAAAAGAACATCGAGCAATATCGTAAAACTCATTGAGCAATGTCAGAAAAAAATATTTATCAATGTCGAAAACCGATATTTAGCATTATTGCCAGGAAATCATTTTTACGCTGGGCAATATTGACCAACATATCGCACCCCGGCAAGAAAAGTGACCGCTCAAAATTGCAGCATTTTTGAAAAAAATCACAACTTTAAGGATACTATAAAACTTATATTAAAATATAAGTTTTAAGTAATTGAAGTACAAGCTTCTTTTAAATTTCAGGCAAGTATTTATTGCGGTAAATTTTATTACGTTCTTTCGAACAGTAATATAACACGCTGGGGCACACCTCCATACAGATTTTTCAATGACAACCTTAAAAATTTCATTTGGTACCTGGGATACTTCTTTTGGAAAAAATTTTAGGAAGCAGTAATTTAAACAAATACCATTGCAAATTCAAAAATATCTTTCGATATTATATATTATTAATTGTATAAAAATGCCTTATAACTACTATAATTGTGCTTTTCTTAAAAAACTGAAAGGCAAGCTGTCAAAACATTTACGTGCTAAATTTTAGGCCAAATCAGATTAATGCGCCAAGTTGGAAGCTTGTAAGTGTGACGTCTCCTCGAAACCTCTGCCTGCAACCCAACAGGAGACGACGGATCACTCACTTTGTGACAGGAGTGCGAAACCAAATGGGATTGTGTAGCAATCCCCGGGGGTTTGCGAGAGTAAAGCGAGCAGAGGGAGGAGCCCCTAGTGTTATATATATAGAAGAGATAGATTGAAAAACTCTCTGAAAAAGAGCAGGCCATCGTGTACACGGGGTATGGCACACGTGACCTCTAAATGTCCACACGTAAGTGTGGACGTTTGGAGAGTGGTGTGGTAGCTCAGGTGTGACCTCGTCATGTGACCGTGGTTCGAAATTAAGTGTTGTTGTCATCTGATCTTTCCTTTCAGGATTCATCCCGGACCGGCGCCTGCAACGCGTTGTGCTGTTCCAGTGCGACGTTAATTAATTACCAATATCCGTTGCTATGGCCATTGCAATGCCCAAATACAATCACGGAGTCGTTTTATCGGCCGAAATACCGACGATCGCAACTTCCTCAATTTAACGATTCTTTTTTTTTTTTTTTTTTTTTTTTTTTTTTTTGCAGATCGCGTTGCATCCGCCGAAGAAAAAGAGCAACAGGGCTCTTACGAAGTGCAAACAATCGCAAAACGTCCGCTAGCCACCTTCATTTCAGTTTACGCAGACGACAATGGTTGTGAAAACGCGCAGAGCGTAAAACTATTTTATTGCACTCCAAACGTCAATACTCGACCCTCGTGCTAGTGCGCGCATCTGCGAGATCTGTCGGAGATTTACGGCTGTGGAGAAAGCTCTAGCCGTGATAGGAAATATGGAAAGGCAATAAAAAAATACAGCGCCTCGGTTTTAGGGTGTCGTGTAATAAAAATAAAGGAGATTTGCGGCTGTTTAATGGTGTATGGAGTGTGGATTTTATCGGGTATTTGCGGTTGGGGGCAAGCCGTCTTCTCTGAACTTAGGAGCGCGACATCGACAACAAAACATCGATGTTCAACATTAAAACTTCGATGTTAAAAATACATCGCCCCGAAACCATCGATGCATTTAAACTTTTTTTTTCTGCATTTTTTAAAAATGGTTCAAAAATAAAACATCGACAATGTAAAATCATCGATGTTAAGCAAACATCGGCTCCAATAAATCGATGTTATTTTATAAAACATCAACATCGATGTTGTATCCCTATTGTCTCGTTGCTAGGGGCCACGTTCCCTTCTTCCTTCACAGACACTTCACCCTTGACCACTTGAAAAGTATGTTCAATTAACTGATTATAAAAATTATAATACTTGGTTATTTTTTTTTAAATGGTATTTTTTTAATTAAAAAATAAAACATCGACAAGGTTAAACCATCGATGTCAAAAAAAAATCGGCTCCAATACAGCGATGGTAAATATATCGATGTTTTGAAAACATCGACATCGATGTCGCATCCCTACTCTGAAGCAAAGTGATTTAATTGGTTGGGTTTAATGTTTTGACCTAGCTGCCCTAAAGATGGTAATGGTAATTTTAGTTAACGTCCTACTAGAGCAACACAACGGGCTATTGACGACGGTCCGGGAGCAATCTCTTAAGAGAAAGATCCGAGAACAACACCTCGTCATTTTGAACCACGGTCAGATGACGAAGCAACACCTGAGCTGGCACTCTCCAAACTTCCACACAAACCCAACGTGAGGACTTTCGGCCACGACAGATTTAAGGTGCACCAGCCGCCTCTACACCATACGCTTACAAACATCCATGCCCGGATTCGAACCAGGAACCTTCCGATCTAGAGGCTAACACCTTAACCACTATATCGGTTGGTCGGCTGGCTGCCCCAAAGAAACGGTCGGTGAATAGTGGAATTAACGTCGCACTGGAGCAACACAATGGGTAATTGGAGGCCGTCGTTGTAAGTAGGTATTTAATTGACATCACACTGGAGCAACATACGGTCCATTGACGTCGGTCCGGCATCAAACCCGAAGAGAAAACGATCCAACCACAGCACGTCATTTTGAGCTACGGTCAGATGACGACGTCACACCCGAGCTGTCACCCCACTCTTCAAACTTCCACACCACGCCAACGTAAAAGCATTTGAGGCCACGATAATTTTAACATGCGCAAGCCCCCACGTTCACGATAGTCTGGTTATACTTGGTAAGTTAGAAAATTAGTAACAGCTGGATTCAAAAGCTATTGTCTAAGTGAACTTGTTGGTTTTTTGATAATGTTATTGGAAGATCGTTCAGTTGCAATGAAACCTCCATCACGAAGGTGGGCAGAGCATCGGTTTCGCAACTGTAGGTTTGCGAGTTCGAATCACGTCAAACGCTGTCGTGTACGAGGGGGCTGGTGCACATTAAATCCGTCGTGGCCTAAAATGTAATCACGTTGGTGTGATGTGGAAGTTTTGTAGAGTGTGATACCAACTATGTTGCCTCGTCATCTGACATTGGTTCAAAATAACGTGGTGTCCTCAGTCTTTCCCGTTGGGATTGATCCCGGAACGTCGTTAATTGCACTTTGTGTTGCTTCAGTACGATGTTAATTCAAATACCTCCCAACCCATCAGGAAGGTACCGTTCGGGGGTTATCATAATTGCATGTTTAGTTTATATTGTTGTAACACACTAAACGCGGCTTCTCTGAACAAGCAGACATATTCAAGAATTCCCTAATTGCAGATCATAAAACAACTTTCAAGTGATCAATTGTCCATAACTAACCCTAGAAGTACAATTACTGCACTCCATTTGACATTACATCGGTCATAAAATTTTGGCACTTGACATAAACCCTCTTCATCTGAAGTTACACTGATATTACGATCTCATAAATCTCAAACCCCTTGAGAACACTCAAAATTCCATCGACAAGTTGTGTTCAGCTGAAAGAAGCTTGAAAGACGTTGAAATTTCCAGAGGCTATTGAGATCTGAGATAATGGACCGAACAGCAGAATGTGAAGGTATAAGTGAAAGAATACGTTGTGGTGTCGTCTTCCAAAAATGGCAGCATCAGAAAATCGTATATGAGGAGAAAACAACCAACAGCTAAGAAAATCACGTTCTTATTAGTTAGAATTATTTACAATTTACAAAGAATCAATATTCATATATCGAGATGTGCATCTCACGGGTCAGCGCGAGGAAAACTCAACCTCGCTTCTCGCTCTCTCCCCGTCGACTCCGGCCTCCCCCACAGTCTCCAAGTTCCCCCAACGGCAAAGGTCAAAGGCCAGTCGGCGATCCGTCGGAAAGAACACCTGCAGAAGCGGCTTCTGTTTCAGACTCCTTTTTGTCGCTCGTAAAACTCGCGAAGCAAAAACAACAGTTGGGTTGCAGCTGGCTCCAGTATTTCACGATCTCACAACGTGCTTTAATAGATGGGTGGACCCACACGTGCTACAATGACACTAGCAACACTTCTGGACATACTTTCAACAAGGTTTCGACTCACAGTTATGGGTATTTGTGTCCATTCCTGCAGCAAGAATGTCGTCAACTCAGCTGTAGATTTCGGACGGGGTTCCCTGGTCCGTAAGCGTCGCAATAACATGTCCCTCAAATGCTCTATGGGGTTTAGGTCGGGACTCTGAGCAGGCCATAGAAGACGTTTTACATCAATATCTTGATACCACTGTTTAACAGAGGCTGCAACGTGACACGGAGCGTTGTCGTCGTAAAAGTAACATGCGTCCATTCCATAAAATGGTCAGAGCGTAAGAAGAACCTAATTGTCCAAAATGTTCGTGTAGGCGTCGGCGTCCAATTGACCAGGAACAACGTGCGAAGATCCCAGGCCATACCACAAAAAACACCCCCAAGCAAGTAGTCGGATTTTATGCAAATCCGCTGGCGTCCGGTCCATTATTGTAGGGTAGTGTATCTATAAAGCTGTAGGGTATTAAATGTTGTAGTGACGAAACCCAAAGATCGTGTTCTTTACGCTGTGACGTCGCCGACACCGCCACTGACCTTTGATTCCAAATTCCTGAAACATATGCCCGAGCCCTGCTGACGAACAGCTGTCTCGTTTGTTTTGGGGTGCCAGTGATTTGTGGCTGTCGGAATAAGGGGTCTGCCGACAAAGGCAGATACGTTGGAGATCTCGAGAGAAGCGGAGGTATTTGGTTTTGCGGTGCTCGTTGATGAGGCCGCGGCTGTTTTTTGAATCCTGTTTCGCACCACCCATGTCATAGGGATGCAAATCTCTAGTGTACAAAGTGTACATATAACTCTTTGCAGAATAAGATGCAAGTTATTTTTAAACTAGGCTGTTTAATTTAGTAGAAAGGCACACCACTCGGCCCATTACGTTACAACGCTACCATTTCATACACTGTTTGGCAACGGGTTGTTGTCCTGGATCCGTGCTGATCGCTAGGCAGGTAAGAGGTGTTGGGTGCTGTGCCATTTTGGAAACTGAGTGATGATGCGTTGGTGAAACGCGAGTAAGATCTGTTGACATAAATTATTATGGATGTCAATGATTGATTTTTATTTCTGATATTTACCAGTCGGGAATGACTGGACATTCAATAAATTATTCTTGTTTGAAATTGTATTCTTCTACTTTGAACTAACTATAACAATTCACTGCGTTACTGAACTCAATGATTAAAATGTGAAGCTTTACCTTCTAGAAATGCCGACCAACCGGTCTAGTAGTCAAGGTGTTGGCCTCTGGATCGGAAGGTTCCTGGTTCGAATCTGGGTCAGGGCATGGATGTAAATTGTGCTGTCCTTTGTTAGGGACAATGATGGTCCACCCACTGGGTGCCCCTTCACAAGTGACCATCACTTCTGGCCTTGTATAAGGCTACAATGACCGGTCAATTCTGTACTATATTGTATTTCTGTACTGTATTTGTCTTTGCAATCTGTACCCAGCCTTGCCATTGGAAATAAAAATTAAAAAAATTTACAGAAATTAAACGGTCATATGACCGTGGTTCAAAATGACGTTGATTCCTCACAGTGGCAATACCCCGTTGCGTTTCCCCAATGCGACGTTAATTGAAATACTTACCTACCCAGCATCGAAATAGTGACGATTTTCGTTTCCGTTTATGGAAGTGTTCTAATATCTCCGCACAATGTTGTGAACGCATACAGAGTGGAGAAATGCATGCAAGTGTAAAGTTTCTTGAAGATATTCTAGTTTATTAACTTAAAAGAGAGAGTACGACATATGTTACATTAATATTGAGTTATCCGGAAAGTTCTGCGCGTTTTTTAAGATAAATACCAACGAAGCAGTACAAACACATAACAACACTTTATTGATTCACATAAGCACAATTTTATTCTGTGACATTTTTCCATCAGCTGGAAAATTCTTTTCTTTAAAATCATTAGGCTTTTTTGTAAAGAAGTTGTCGAGGTGCTATTTGACAGTCTCCAAAGAATTGGAACTCCAGGCCACTCAGAGAATTTTTAACTGACCTCAAGAGGTGAAAATCTGAGGGGCACCGTCTGGTGATATGGGGTGACACAAAACATTTCAGCCATAATCAATAAGTCTTTGTTTGCCCTTCAATGACACGTGGGGCAGCGCATTGTCATGCTGGAAGAAAACACCTCGACGATGGGTCAGTTTCTGGCCGCTTTGCTTCGATTTTTGTTTATAATATTGCCATTTGAGAACTGTTTTTTTTTTCCGAATTTATTGTCTGATTTTGTGGCATCAGATCATAATAAACAATTCCTTTATAGTCCCACCATACAGAAAGCCGTTTACAGAGGACGGTCATGGAAATGGCATCATCTTCGACGCTGAAATTTCTACGCTTAAATTTAACAAACCACCTTTGAACTGTGGCCTCAGAAACAGCACTCTGTTCATATTCAGCACACATTTTGCGACTAGCATTAATAACACATCTGACTAGCATTTATTCCTTTCTTAAAATAAAAGAGCGTAATATGACGAAAATGAACCTTCTGGTTCCCCATTCTTAGCACTACAGTGAAACAAAAATCATGCCACAACACATGCTATAATTATGCAGTGTAAGCAGAAAAGACCGAATTTAAACATCTGGCTTCAATCAAGGTCACTCCTTATCAGCGGTAGCAAAATAATAATAACAAAGCTAGCTTCGATTTGAAAACGCGCAGAACTTTCCGGATGACCTAATATGTACAAGACATACATAAATTGAGCAGCTAAGCTCTACGCATTGCACATTGCATTCTGAGATCTTATTAGAAGTCTAATACAGTGAAACTTCGAATAACCGTCAGTTTATGTTAACCGTCTGTCCTTTGTTAACAGTTTTAATTAAGTATTAAAAGTTATTAATAGGTACGTAGACACATGCATACTGTTCTCTATATACAGTACCAGATTTTCACGAAAAATCATCCTCGCTTTACCGCTGAGTAGCGGTAATTTGGTAATTTTTAATTAACCTCGAACAAGAGCAACACAACGTCATTTTGCACCACGGTCTGATGACCACCTGAGCTGGCACCCCTATCCAAACTTCCACACCAACCCAGCGTGAGGACTTTCGACCAAAAAAAATTTTAATTGCCCCAGCTGCCTCTACACCATACGCTTACAAACATCCATGCTCTGACTCGGTTTCGAGCCGACCAACCGGTATAGTGGTTAAGGTGTTAGCCTCTACATCGGAAGGTTCCTGGTTCGAATCCTTGTCTGGGCATGGATGTTTGTAAGCGTATGGTGGAGAGGCGGCTGGTGTACCTTAAATCTGTCGTGGCCGAAAGTCCTCACGTTGGGTTGGCGTGGAAGTTTGGAGAGTGGGGTGCCAGCTCAGGTGTTGCTTCGTCATCTGACCGTGGTTCAAAATGACGAAGTGTTGTCCTCGGATCTTTCCCTTAAGGGACTGATCCCGGACCGTCGTCAATAGCCCGTTGTGTTACTCTAGTACGACGTTAACTAAAATTACCATTACTTGTAACCTGGTTTCGAAATATTAACCTTGTGATCTAGAGGTTAACACCTTAACCACCATACCGGCTGCTCGGCTCAATATGTATGTATGTCTAGAGCGTAAGTTCATGTAACAATATATACTATACTGTGCTCAATGTAAATTGTGTATATTTATTGTTTGTTTCTGTAAAATAAAACACTTGTATATACAGTGTATTTCCAGTTCGTAAACGTGCACTTTGTATCAGTCGTTCATATGCAATGGATAAGGGTGGGTTGCTTTCTTCTTTTTTTTCTGTCATCCGTCTATTCGATTCACCGTCACGGTCACGGCCCAAACGGTTAACCGAAGTTTCACTATCTGTGCTGATTTCGGAAGAAAATCGTTTGAGGCGGAAAAGAGAAATTATGGTGCCTAGCTTCAACAGCACTCAAAGCAAATATTATACGAGCAGAAAGGATTTACGGCTTCTGCACATAAGCGTCATTTTATATCTTTACCATAATTTACAGCTGATGTTTTCTTCAATTTTGTTATGATGACGAAACTATGGTCTTGTCAGTTGGTCGACATACACCTCGTCAAGACAATCGCCTGGAGGGTTAAAAAAGGTACACCGTGTATTTATACTGTCGTGATAGGTGATACACGAGATGATTAAGGAAGCGCTACCCGGGTCGGCATTTTATTCCTGACCAGACAGGGGGATCGACAGAACCGGCCACCTGATTCACGATCCATGTCGCCAGTCGGCTGCCCAAGACTAACAATTTCTATTTCTCCTCTTTGTTGGTAGAAAGTGCCGGACTTCCGACCCATCCGCGACTCTTTCCGCAACCTGAACCTGGACAACAGCCTGCTCACTTCTCTGGAAGGGGACGGACTCCAGAACCTCTACCTCCTCGAGACGCTGTCCTTCGTCAACAACTCCATCCGCTCCGTCGACCCCCAAGTCTTCCAGGTGAGTCCACGAAACCATGGCAACAGACGCGAAATAAGTAGACTGAACATTTGACAGGCCACTTCAATAGGTGTCGTTAAAGTTTTACCATCTGATACTTCGTAACCCCTTGTTTTTGCTGTGTAAATTAAGCAAGGAGTGAAACCATGGCAACAGAAATATAAGTAGGCTGAGCAATAGACAGTCACTTCAATAGGTGACGTTAAAGTTTTACTGTCTGTTACTTCGTAATCTCTTGGTTATGCTGTGTAAAATAGACAAGGAATGAAGCCATGAAACGCGTTAACCTTTACGCTACGGAAGATAGAGAATTGTTACCACTAAAATTTCGTTTACATCAATGGCATGGTATGGATCTGTGTACAGTGGATGTTATCCCCCTTTTAAGTGACCGCTGGCATCGATCACCATTTACGAGCTGTCATCGACTGACCTTCTAGTTCCCTCCTTTTGTTCGTTGCCCTACCCTGTCGACCGTGAGGTGTGAACGCTTTGGTAAAGGTAGAAAGTCGCTCCGGTGATATCCCTCTCATGCCAAACAGTACGCCACACGATACTACGAAAGGAAAGCGTCAGTTGTAAATATCACTCACGGTTCCATCGCTCAAGTTAGGTAATTAGGGAAGGGGGGTCGGAGAGCTAATGCAAAAAGTCGTTCTGTGAGACGATTGAAAAAAAAATCTAAGCACCCCAGCATAAAAGTTAAGGGACGCTTCAACACGTATATGTAGTTCTTTTCTAATCGTCTACCAGACAAGAGACGCTTCTTTATGGGATAAATTTACTGTACAGTTATTTACACATTTTTCTTGGCTATTGTGAGTATACTGTGCAGTTCTATTTCAGTAGTGCAGTTCAGATTTTGGATTGGATGTGATATTTGGGTTTTATTGTGCAAGGTCCAAAGGCAGATAAGCTGGAGGTAGATTTAAAACACCAAATATTTTAGAAGGTTGCAGCCAACAAGGATACTCGCATGTAAGTCCTCTTCTGTCTCCGCTAGTCAAGTCTCTCTTTATCCTAGTCCTACTTTCTCATAACCCGGATGACAGTTTAAGCACACACACCCAGCGTCCCTCGAATATCCATGGGTTCCTTCCTGCCAATATTCCACAGTCGGTGTTGTTGTTTCTAATGCCTACACTGGAAGACCAGAGGAGTGCCAGGCCCGTAGAAGACGGCAAGAGGCGAGGGGGTGCGCCTTCCATGTTATTGAGCCCCATTGGGAGGAAGTCCGACTTTGCTCGGCATACATGACACATCCGTTTTACAGGAAGATCCCTTTCATACATCCATTCACTCACACATATCGTAATTTAGATACCAATCAGAGGCCGATAACCCTCTGATCAGATACCCCCAGAGGTATTGATTTGGTATGGGAACATGGGGACTTTGTGACCACGACCTATTTAACGTGCCTCAGTCACCATTAGTGAACACGACGGTCATTAGCCAGGTCGAAGCGCCGATCTCACAATCATCAGAATTGCAGGCTCCGCCGAGGACAGAACCCACAACCCTTCTGATGCGAGCCCGACGCTCTACTGACTGAGCTACCGCGGCTCTCCACAGTCGGTGAAACTCACAAATGATTTCGAGAAGATGCTAAGAAGATATGATTTTGATAAAGAACTATCCTTACAAACAAGTCATGTTTCGAAAAAGTGTCATGTTTTAATCACAATTAATGAATTCATTCAAGTCCCTGAACGTTGGTTTCGCATACACTTAAAATTTAATTGCAACGTTTGGCTTTCATTATTCGCACATGTGTAGGTCCCATGACGTTAATTTGAAAGATTTGTGTTGATGGCGTCGTCTGACCTTTGATGTCCATAGACGTGAAATGTGCTATTGAGCGCAGCTGTAAAACGTGTGACCAACACGTTTACCAGTAGTCACGTGGCTGCTCTGTGAAAATCGAACTTGGTTGGCCGATTTGGCATCTTATCCTCTCAATTGCCAGGTAGCATCTTAGATAGGATATAGTATAACAACTAATAGGTGGAGGTGTGTGTATGCGCATTTCTATAAAAAAGGCAACCAAAAGGTGAAAAATTGCCAAAGTCTACTATGATGAGCATACTAATCAGATGATGAATATTCATTTCCATCCAGCAGACGAAAGTAGTCCGAGGGTCACGTGAGTGCTAGTTTGGGTCACATGGTACTGAGAACATAAAAAGTTACCATTTCCCACTCTACTTTTATGTTTCATTTATGACCTCGGCTAGCTGGATTGACAAAAATTTTAATAGCGGTTGTCCGGATTTTTAATATGTGCAACAGTAACTAAAATAGTTTATCTAGTTATGTTGTTTCTCTTGCCTACACTGGCAGACCAAGAGGAGTGCCAGGCCCGTCGAAGACGGCAAGAGGCGGATGCGCCTTCCATGTGATCGAGCCCCATTGGGAGGAAGTCCGACTTTGCTCGACATACATGACACATCCGTTTTACAGGAGAGTCCCTTTCATACATCCATTCACTCACACATATCGTAATTTAGATCCCAATCAGAGGCCGATAACCCCCTGATTGATTTGGTATGGAAACATGGAAGGACTTTGTGACCACGACCTATTTAACGTGCCCCAGTTACCATTAGTGAACACGACGGTCTTTAGCCAGGTCGAAGCGCCGATCTCGCAATCATCAGAATGGCAGGCTCCGCCGAGGACAGAACCCACAAATCTTCTGATGCGAGCCCGACGCTCTACTGACTGAGCTACCGCGGCTCAAATCTAGTTATACGAAACCCAATAAAAATCAAAATATTAAACCTTTAATGCAGATGTAGCATCACGATGCTACAACAATTCCAATATTCTTATGCTATTATATGTGTACTCGACAATGTGTTTGAGATTTTCTGTCAAGCTAAATCTAAGCATCGACAGTGTTTCTATGGTGATACGAGATTCCTGTGCGTATCAACGTGTCAGCTGTCTTGTGTTTCGAATACAATACCAGAACTTCGCCAATAAAAATTCCAAAGAATGAATTCAAAATTTATTCCTGATAGTCTATGGGACAAAACCACTTAGATTATAGACGAAACGTCCCCAGAACGGTAATAAACTACATTTTAAGGCAACCCCGATATCTATCATGAGAGAGCATTTGAGTAGCAGAAATAAAGTTCACTTTCCGTCGGGCTTGTTTGTTTTTTCTGAAAATCCTTCTGATGATTTGGAAGGAAATGAAAATGGCACGTTAGAATTAAAAGAACCATGCTTTTAAGTACATTGCAGTTTTCAAGCTCTTTCGAGCAATAAATTGTTTTAAATTATTCCCCACGGATGTTATTTCAAGACGCAAACGTTCAACTTTCGTATATTTGCATGATTATTGATATAGTAGTGTGTCAAACACGTTAAATGTACGACGCTTTGTTTTTTCCTTAACGTGTGGTCCCTATCATGTGAAATTGTACTGAAGTCTCTGCCTGAAACATATTTCCCAAGGTTAGAGTATCCTAAGAAAGTGGTTTGTTTTTCAGTATCACGGCGTATCCAAAAGAACGTGGTTGCTCACGATTCCATTGTTCTAGCGTAACAGGTCACTTTTGAACTGATGTATTTGTTTCCTCTCTCTTTTAAGAAAGCAAGAGTTCTGGGATCTAGAGGCTGAAAAACTTCATTCCATTAAACCATTCATTCATCTGTGGCCATGTACACCAACGCGAAAGGCAGATGTCATTTCTTCGCCTTCGCATTGAACTTACAAGATTAACGGCCATATTTTATTGGGAGAAGAAAACCTCTTATGTGATACTGTATTTTGCTCCTTTTACCGTTGGTCATATTTTAACTGTGTGCCCTGATTTCAATCAACACAGCGTCCCATATTTTTATAATATTTCTAATTTAACTATATACATCTACAAGTCAAACATAGGTACAAAAAATATGCTTAACATCTAAAATTCTGCACAAAAACATTGGTGATGCAACGTAATAAAAATTTTCAAAATTTGGTAGCATAAAGGATTTTTTATTCGCATTCAGGCTCAAAGATTATCCCAAAATCGTTTATGTAAATCAATTAAAACTAAATGCCCTGGATACATGAGGAAAACGCATTTTTGAAGAAGACTTAATATACGTATCTACTATATGCCTTCAATAAATGAGTAGTTCTGCCAAAAATGAGAGTAATATCAATTTTTTTTTTTTTTTTTTTTTGCAGTTCGCAAATTTTGATTTCAATTTATTTTTATCATATATTTATAAGTCTACTGTCCCCCCCTTTAACCCTCTCGACGATGTATCTCGTCATCAAAACTAGCTAAAGAGTGATGAACGAGATATCTCGTCATTAGAAAAAAACTGACCAGATCTTGAGCTCGTCATCCTAAGTCAATCGGCAATATCTTGATGACGAGATACCTTGTCAACCTGACAAGGTATCTCGTCACTATCAGAATCGGTTCCGATTCTTTCTTTTGAGTAGAGAAATCTGTTCTTTGTTGCAGGGTACGGAGAACGTGATTGTGTTCGACATGTCCTACAACCAGCTCTCCTTCCTGCCGCCCAATCTCCTGGACTCCTGGACGAGTCTGAAGAAAGTGGTCCTCTCGCACAACCGTCTGCTGCACGTCAAAGAGCTCTTTTCGCGAACGCACCCACAGGTGGGAATTGAGACGGGTCTTATTTACAAAAAATCTTTCCAAAGTTCAGTTATTTATTTCAATTTAATTTTAGTCACTATTACATTGTAATTTCTGAATGTTTCTGGCGCCGCGGTGGTAGGATAGCGGATTAACCTTTAACTGTTGTCATGGGTCTCACAAACCCCGAGTCATTTTTGACAGGTCGTCGTTTCCGCCCCTTAAAGTGAATATTGGTCCCTGTCCTATTCAGTATCTTCCTACTACGTCCAACAGAAGCCACATTCCAAGACTGGTTGGGTTGCCCCAACTATTTCGTATTTTACACTACTTACATTTCCCGCGTGGTCTCTTAGACCCCTTCACAGCATTTGCGTTACCTTTCTTGTTGAATGAAATCGTCTAAGTTTGAGTAGGGAATCTCGGCAGAGAGCCTAAAATGGCAACAACCTTTACTAAAAAACGACCTGTGTATCTTACAAAATAAATTCAGTATATTGTTGATAATGGGTCGGAAATAGAGTACTGGGCCAGTGAAATTTCGGATAATATGATTGAAAGCAAACACGAAACGCATTCGGAAACTTATGCAGATGAAGATATTTCAAGTGCGTCTTCAAAAGAAGAATATTTCTTCGTAAAAAATAACTTCAAATAAGATGTCCCCCCCCGGGGGGGGGAACCTAATCGTGCCGTTAGAACACCAAAACACAACATAATTTTACAAACGTCCTGCAAAATTAGGTCCGAAGGCTGAGCCTGAAGAGACATGGAATCTACTTAATTTATATTGTAATATATATATAAAATATATTTCATGTTAAGAATTGAATTATCTAAATTTAAAATGTACATAAAATAATTATCTAAATAATCTATCATTAATATGTTATATTAATCAACTTTATGCGCACTTCAGTGAGCGAGGTCTGAGAGACCCCTCCACACTAGTTACGAGACGGTTTGTGACACAGCAAGGGTTAACAACAGGAGGGTTCCGATATCGAATCCAACTCAAGACAGTCGTTTTTTAAAGGGAGCTGCTGCACGTTCAATCTGTCGTGACCTAGAATGTCCTCACGTTGGCTTGGAAGTTTAGATAGTGGGGAGCCAGATCGGGTGTGGCCTCTTCATCTGACCGTGGTTCAAAATGACGTGGTGTTGTCCTCGGATCTGTCTCATCGGTATCGTTCATGGACCGTCGTGAATAGCCCATTGCGTTGCCCCAGAGTGACGTTAGTTCGCTACCTACCTGGCAAGAGAGACATTTTCCGTCAAGCTAGGTGAAAGCGTTGGTAGGGATTCTGCAGCAGCACGTGTTCCATATACGTATTCCAAACTTGACGTCACTTGGCCTGTTTCTCGAAACCAAAATCTCGGTACTTCCCCAGTAAAAATTCAAAAGAATTAAACTCCGAAATGATTGACCTCGTCATTTGACCGTGGCTTAAAATGACGCGGTGATGTCCTTGGATCTTTCCTTTTGGGTTTGGTCCCGTACCGTCGCCAATAGCCAGTTGTGTTGTTCCAGTGCGACGTTAGTTAAAATACCTACCTATCGAAATCAAATAGGCCGGATAGCCCGGTTAGATTAGTAACGGATTAGCCACCGGAGGACTGAGAGGTCGAAACTCGACCCAACCAAAAAACATGTGTACACGAGGCAGATTCACGTCAAATGTGTGATCTCCAATTTCCTCACGTTGTTGTGGCGTGGAAATTAGTAGGGTAGGATGTTAGCTCAGGTGTTAATCTCGTCATCTGACCATGATTCAAATTGACCAGGTATTGTCATCAGATCTTTCCTTTTAGGATTGACCCTCGCCAATAGCCCGCTGCGCTGCTACAGTATGACGATAATATGATATACCTACCTACAAGTTAGCAATTACTCGGAACGATCGGAAGTCAACACCGCTGATATCCGGCCGAAAACCCCGAAATATCTCTCGGAGTAGTCTATCGGAGTGGTTCTCCAGATGGTTTTTAGGAGTGCGTGACAACCCCCTGCGATTGAACTGTCTGCAGGGAAACCTTCTGTACAAGACGGAGAACTGTTGCATAGATCGAGCTGAGTACAGCTGCTGTTTTCATGCGCTCCTTAATAATGACAGTTGAGATCTCATTTTCGCCTGTTTTACAGCACCCATGACCTAGGATACGATTCCCTGATTGTATATGGTGTCGATTCTACCTGTTTAACGTAAATAAACGTTAGTTATTTGTAATGGTAATGGTAATTTTAGTAAACGTTGTACTAGAGCAACTCAACGGGCTATTGACGACGGTCCGGGATCAGTCCCTTAAGGGAAAGATCCGAGGACAACGCCTCGTCATTTTGAACCACGGTCAGGTGACGCAGAAACACCTGAGCTGGCACCCCACTCTCCAATTTTCTACAGCCACCCAACGTGAGGACTTTCGGCCACGACAGATTTAAGGTGCACCAGCCGCCTCTACACCATACGCTTACAAACATCCATGTCTGGACCCGGATTCGTACCAGTAACCTTCCTAGTTATTTGTAATTTAGGCTGCGTCCTTGTGTTTATTAGCACGCCACACGGACCACGACGTCACAATGAATAAAGTATCTGACGTCATTACCAAAAACGACCCCATCTTGATGAAGGATATCTCGTCACTCTACAAAACTGACCAGATCATGTCGTCATAATAAAAAAAACTGGAATACCTTGAAGACGAGATATCTCGTTATTAGCAAAATTGGTCTGATATTGATCGACGAGATGTCTCGTCGAAACCACTTTGTAGGGTTGATGTCCAAGGCAGAGAAAGATCGAATCGTGTTCCTTTTAGGGCAGGGGAAAATTTGCTTTTTTTATTTGGATCTTCATTATCCTGGAGTTATAAGGCAATTTTGTCTCAGCGAGGTATTTCATCAGCAGTATTAACCAAATCTGGATGGACTCGATACCTTTTCGAATCACTTGCAGGTTTAAAAATTCTATTCACAATCTACTAGTAAGAGATGAAACTATCACATAATCTGCACATGTGGTGTATGTTGCTTGCTAAGCCAACAAGCTTGGAAATTCCGATAACAGGAACATATGTCATCACGTGGTAAATGAGGATATCTACAAATCAGCCAATTCTAAACACTATTGAGAATATTCTAACCAGTTTGGATTAGACATGCGACATCGACAGCAAAACATCGATGTTTTGAAACATAAACATCGATGTTTTTAAAATTCAGTGTATTAAAACTTTTTCTCCCATTTCTTAAAACTGGATTAACCCTTCTTTGCATGATTTTTTCTTTATTGGTGAAATAAATCAAGGTGATATAATTCATGTTCAAAATTACAACACAGTTAAACAACACAGTTTTCAATCCTGCGGCGGCGGCGGTAACTTTTTTTAATATAGAGAGAAACGCAAGCTTTTTCAGAAATTGCTCTAAAAATAACAGAAACACATGTTACAAACCTTTCTTCCACTCATTTTCACTTTTTTAGCAATAAAACTCAAATATAATAAAACAAAATGAAAAACGAAATCATACGTTTTTTGCAACTACAACAAACAGCGGAATGACAACTTCAAGCTCGTTTTACTGATAGTGACACTTGCTTATTTTTGACAGCTATGTTTTTTTTTATGCAATGGACATTAAAAGGGTATCCAGACACGATCAACTTAAAGTGAACTTGTTCTTTTATATAATTTTTGGGCATTCAATGTTATGATGGAAATTTCCACCATTATGCAAAGAAGGGTTAACAACTAGTGATACGACATCGACAGCAAAACATCGATGTTCAAAATTAATACATCGATGTTGATAATACATCGCCCCAAAACCATCGATGTTTTTAACATTCAGTATATTTAAACTTTTTTCCTAATTTCTTAAAACTGGTTTAGCAACTAGTGATGCTACATCGACAGCAAAACATCGATGTTTTGAAAACATCGACATCAATGTCGCATCCCTATTTTGGATTTAAAAAAGCGAAACCTTTTTTTAATGTAATCCAATTTTCGAGATCTATGTCAAGCGATAAAATTTCATACTACCATACATTTTTATAGAGAGAAAACGAGCTGATTCCTGATAGTTCTATTAAAAAGTAGTAGTGAAACAAAAGAAACTAGTTTCTATAGAATTCTATAGAGCTTTCACAGACACTCTATCTCTAAATATAAAGATAATTATTTATTTCTATAAAATGTTGTTTCGAACAGCTTATAAAAGAACGGGTCGTAATTCAGTTTGATTCCATGTACCGCTTTTTCCTGAAATTTTAGAGAACTCTACATATGTATATTTTTCGTAAGAGAATTCTCGAGTTGAACATCGGGCAGGTCTTGTCTATTTTTACATTACCGAACACTTATGAATGATGCTACTGTTAACATAATATTGCAGTGACATGGAAAGACTTGATTAGAAAGTTGAGGTGTGTCAGCACTCTTATAGAATGACATTTAAATTCGCGTTTCCCTTATGACTTTATTCTGAAAACGGCTTACAAAAGGCAATTGGCGATCTGTTTACAAGTTAATCTTTATTAGGGCGCGTATACATTTGAGAGCCGAAACGTTCGCTAGCCTGTAGATCTCATGATTCGGGCGGGTTTTTGGCCGCCAAACGAAAGGTTCGTGAACCGCTCATGGCGATCCGCTGCCTATCGGTTTTTCGACGAACACAAAAGGTGTTCAGATCGGGACGGCGTCGTGAGTAGTTTGTTGCTTTTCTTTCTGCTCGCGAACCTCCAGGCTCCATTGCCATTACCAGTGGCTCATAAATGACTGTCAGGTGGTTCGCGGTTGGTTCCTTCCTTTCCCATGGATCGCTGGAAGTTCGTTGTGAAAATAATTTCAACGAACGGTTAGTGAGCAGCTTGCAAATGTATACGCACCTTTATACGTTGTTTTGAAATCATGCACTTTTCATCATCAATTTAACAAAGCTTTTCGTCTGTTTCTCGATCTCATCTGATGTTCCCCAGTTCATCTACCTGGACTACAACAACCTGACGGACTTGGACTCGGTCCTGCACCCGAACATGTCGAGCGTGGAGACGCTGCAGCTGTCCTACAACCCCTTCGAGACGGTGTCGAACGGCTCCTTCAACGGCAAGGTGAACAACACCCGCTTCCTGTACCTGGACCACTGTCTGATCCGCGACTTCAACGTGCACCACTTCAGCGAGCTGGGCATCCTGGCCACGCTCGACCTCAGCTACAACTTCATCGAGCGGGTCACCAACCAGACCATCGACTTCGGGTACAACGTGGAGCTGGACTTCGTGGGGAACCAGATCACGGAGTTCAATGGTAGCGTCGCGAACCTCCTGTTAGTTGTCTCGATGAGATATCTTGTCCTTCAAGACCTGACTAATTTTGCCATGACGAGACGATGTCTAATCACGATCTTGACGAGATCAGATGACGATTTAATCCTTTTAATGGTTGTCTCGACGAAGTATATTGTCATCAGCCAACTTCATCAAATCTGGATGGACCCAATATAATTATTCGAATACATATGAAAAACGATTATTTGATAGTAAGAATCACAGATATATAACTGTATGGACATCTGATTATTACTGTCAATTCACCATTTTTATATGTATTCTGATTATTTATTCAATACTTCAAAATACTCTAATACCAAGAAAAGTATATTGCCTTTAGCCAACTTAGTCAAATCGTGATAGACCAAATATCTCGTCGAATAATTATTCGAATACACACGAAAAATGATTAATCTAAAGTAAGAATCAGACAACTGCATGGACATCTGATTCTTACTGTCAAATAACCATTTTTTATGTGTATTCTGATACTTATCCGCTATTTGAAAATAATATAATACTCTGAATTCGATTCTTAAAAGTATTTGATTCTGCCCATCACTATGCAACGTAGCTACTTCGGATGAATACTTTGATATTTATTCAAATACCTCGGATAAAAGAATATTTTTGTTTTTAAAAACTTAATATCAATACTTTTGTATTCGAGTTTCTTTGATATTCAAATAATTAAGATGAATGCTTTGAGAATCCCGTACAATGGTGTCCAAATACTCTTGTATTCGAGTACTTTGGCATCCAAATATTTTGCGATGCGAGTACTTTGGTATCCGATTACTTTTGTGTTCCAGTATTTTGGCATCCGAATACTTTGAGAATCGTATACATTGGCATCCGAATACTTTCATATTTTAATATTTTGGATGAATATTTTTGTTGGTTGGTTTTGGGACTTATGGAGCAAGGGCCACATTTGACTACGTTGCGCCAGACACAAGACATGCGATATCAAGTGATAAACATACACAACTAGTGAAAGTTTTACGACACAGAAGAGAGGAATACACCCAGGGAGGAATGTATCTGGCAGGAATCGAACTTTCGCCACCTACAACTCGAAGGTTGCTAGCTCAGTGGACATATCCACTATTATACGAAAGACCCCTTATAAATAATTTGATATTCGAATACTTTGGTACCTGAATACTTTAATATCCGAAAATTTTAGTATTCGAACTCTTTGGGTGAATCCTTTGACAGTCAAATACTTTTGAATGCTTCGGTGTTAGAATACTTTGGTATCCTATTATTTAACATTGAAATTAATATATTTAATATAAAAATACCGAAACCTTTGATATTCGTATACTTTAGATGAATCCTTTGATAGTCGAATACTTTCGTAAACTTCGGTGTCAGAATACTTGGATATACGATTGCTTTAAAATTGCAATTAATATATTTTTAATTTAATAATAACTAAGATTTTGGATATTTGGGCTTCCGATTACTTTAATATTGCAATTAGTATATTTAATACAATCTGAATAACTCGGCGTTTTTTCGTGTTAAAATGATTAAATATTGATTGAAAAGTGAATTAGAATAATCACTTTTCTTACATAGAAAAATGCAATCGCTTAATTTGTGCGGAAATTACTTTTTAACTTCAATCCTTCAAGTTGTACGAAAATTACTTTTTAACTTCAATCCTTTAAGTTGTACGGAAAATACTTTTAAACTCCTTTTTAACTTTTTCATTGTTTCTACAGTTTACTTCGGAAGCAAATATATACATTTAATTCCTGAATAATATGTTGCGATATGCAAAAGACTAAAACATACAAACAAAAACGAAATTCCTATGAAAAAATGCAGAATTTTGAAAATTGAAAGATGTGCAAAGTGTCGAATTTTGACTTCCTGAGCTGAAATAGAGCAATTCGAAAAAAGACAGAAAAATATTGACAAAGACGATAATGATTTATGAAATTTATTAATGCTCAAATATGACCGCGACTTTCTCTGTGCAAACTCACATACACAAACCATGTTGAACGTTTTCCTTGGCAATATTCATTTATTGCAGGAAAACAAACTTTAGATTATAAAATTGGGGCTGCGAGGGGCACTTTAAGAACTGCCAATTTTCATGCTTGTGAGTACTACAGATTAGGGATGCGACATCGATGTTCAAAATTAAAACATCGATGTTAATAATACATCGACCCAAAAACATCGATGTTTTTAAAATTCAGTGTATTTAAACTTTCCCCCCATTTCTTAAAACTGGTTTAGCAACGAGTCATGCAACATCGACAGCAAAATATCGATGTTTTGATACGTCGATGTTCAAAATTAAAACTTCAATATTCAAAATTAAAACATCGATGCTGATAATACATACATCGCACCAAAACCATCGAGGTTTTTAAAATTCAGTGTATTTAAACTTTTTTTCCCATTTCTTAAAACTGGTTTATCTAGTTTAACTAATGTTGCGACATCGGCTCCAATACATCTATGATTTTTATAAAACATAAATGTTTTAAAAACATCGACATCGATGTCGCATCCCTACTTTTCAGGCCCTTCACTCTTGGCCACTTTGGTCTATAAGTATGTTCAATTTGCTAATTATAAAAATTATGCTACTTTGTTATTTTGAAATTTTTATAATGATACTTTTTTCATTTAAAAATAAAACATCGACAACGTAAAAACATCGGCAAAAATAAACATCGATGTCGCATCCCTACTACAGATTGGTCTGAAGACAGGAAAGTAAATATTTTGGATTATTTATTTTGGTATTCGACTATTTTTATGAACATTTGGTATTCGAAAAAGAGTCGAGAACAATTTAACCTTCTATAAATATTTGTATTCGCCTATTTCACTCAATAACCTGCAACTGAATCTCCCTCAGCCGAACTTCCGTACAACGTGAAGCGCGTCTACCTGAACCACAACCGGCTGACGTCCCTGGGCCGGACGCTGCAGTTCAGCCAGATGGCGGAGGTGTCGATGGCAGACAACCAGATCGGTTCCCTGGGCACCGAGGACTTCCGCGGGGTCCACGGGGTGCAAGTATTGGACCTGCAGGGCAACCTGATCGCCGGCGTGGAGCGGCTCACCTTCAGCTCCATCCGGAAGGACCTCGTCTACCTCGACTTCAGCCGAAACCGCATCCGGAGCCTGGGCGGGTGCGTCCGCTACCTCTCCCTGCTCACGGCTCTCAACCTCACGGACAACCTCCTGCAGGTGAGTCTTTAGCAAAACAACCTCCTGGAGGTTGGCTTGGTAACTCGTCTCATTCAAGCTTCGGTTTCCTAAGAAAGCGGAGTCGTTATCTTGCAGCCGTGATACGTCATGATGCCGCGGGCATAACTAGGCGGCCGTCTTAACAGAGGCCAGAGGTGACAACTTAGGCGGACAGATTACGATGGAAATTTTGGGTAACACAGACGGCTGTCGTGGGTTATTATATTAGAGAAACAAACAAAAAGGCTTTTTTATTCTCTAGTCCAAGTTTCTAACTTCGGGATCGTTGCAGAGAGAGTGAACATTTCAACGGATTTCAAATCAGCGTAAAATTCTACGCCATATCGATACCAAACACAAATTTATCATGCAATTATTTACAATTTGATTAGTTAATTATTTATTAAATAATTGATTGTTGATTTAAAGAAAATCACATTGATGATATCGATCTGGTGTAAAATTTTCCGCAGATTTCAAATCCGTTGAAATTTTTAATCTATCTTCAACGATCCCGATTTTACAAAACGACCTAAACAATGCCAATCAAAATTTGTTTGTTTTGCTGCCCTCCGCTCGAATCGTTTGAAATGTTATGAAATGAATTGAAATGTTACCGCTACAATAGAAAAACGTTCCTCAACTGTTTGAGACCGCTATGACGATCGTCATGCAAATGGCGGCTCCGCTCCTTTTCGTTACGCTCAGAAACAACGTTCTCTAGGAAGCCAATACCGTCTGTTTGTATAAACAACGTTTTAGTGACGTCACCTACAACTACATCACGGCTGCAAGATAACGGCTCCGCTTTCTTAGGAAACCGAAGCTTAACAAAGAGGACCAGAATTTGACGGGGAAGAAATAGGGTCGATCATCGTGTCTGAAAAGGAAGAAAGAGCCAACGCGGGTCACCCTTCCAGTGTCTCCTCGTGTTCCACCTATCAGAGAGAAACTGCACTATTTTTGAACCCTTTCCGGTGGTTGTCTTTGTGAGGCGTACATCGCCGTTGGAGAACTGACCAGATCTTAGTATCGCAATCGTCAAAGAATTGGCAATATTTGATGCGACGATATCTTGTCATCGGCAAAGTTGATGAGGTCTTGTTGGGCGAGTTATAGCGTCGTAACAACTTGGAGGGTTAATATACAACTTAAAGGATTAATAAACTTGGAGGGGTAATAAACTTGAAGGCTAAATAAACTTGGAGGGTTAATAAATAGCGCAACGAAGTGCATAAAACCCCTCGATAGGGTATGGAGCGGGGAATGTAGGGTATGGAGAGGTTGAATAGAGGTGTAGATGTATTGTTTTGCTGGCATACATTTCTTTTCCCCTTTAATAATTCTTTGAAGATCCATAGACCTTAGAAACGGGTGTTAGGGCAAGTCGAGATGCCCGTTTGCATATTTCTGCCTAACAAATAGTAGATGGTCTGTGCACCTGAGGAACAGGGGTTGTGACGTCGCCGACACCGCCACTGACCTTTGATTCCAAATTCCTGAAACATATGCCCGAGCCCTGCTGATGAATGTAGCAACAGCTGTCCCGTTTGTTTTGGGGTGCCAGGGATTTGTGGCTGGCGGAATGAGGGGTCTGCCGACACAGGAGATCGGTTGCAGTACTCGAGGGAAGCGGTTGTTTTTTGGTTTTGCGGTGCTCGTTGATGAGGCCGCGGCTGTTTTTTGAATCCTGTTTCGCACCACCCATGTCATAGGGATGCAAATCTCTAGTGTACAAAGTGTACATATAATTAATTGCCAAATAAAATGCAAGTTATTTTTAAACTAGGCTGTTTCATTTTGTACAGCACACCACTCGGCCCACTACGTTACAGGGTGTGTTGCGCTGTAAGTTGAGGAACCTGTTGCCTCATCTAACAAGTGGTGGAATCTTTAAACAGGTCATACATATCATAGGAGGTAGATAGTTAAATGGGCGTTGCACGCAACGGGCTATTGAAGACCGTCAAATAACCCGTTTTGTTGCTTCAGTGCAACACTAATTCAAGAACCTGCCATTTTTGATCAAAACTAACCCTTGAATTGAACTCTGGTATGGTATTTTTAATTAAGTGGTGATGGTCCGGGATTAATCCCCTGACGACAACCGCTCTAATGGCCACCAGGAGGGTCAATCAGTCGTTGCGGTACATGAATTAAATCATGTGTTTAACGGACGTTTTGGTGGGTTGTTTGGTTGTTTTTGGAATTTTATGACTCAAGGGCCATACTTGAATCAGCTGCGCCAAACATAAGTCAACATCAAGTAAAAAATGTCGAGAAACGGAAATGATGGGTAAATAAGTAGGTATATATAATTAACGTCACACTAGAGCAACACAAAGGGCTATTGGCGACGATCCGGGATCAATACCGAAGGGAAAGATTCGAGGACAGCACAATGCAATTTTGAACCACGGTCAGATGACGAGGCCAACACCTGACATTCCACCTTCCAAACTTCCACACCACATTTGAGGCAACGACATATTTAACGTGCACCAACCCCTTAGTACTCGACGATCTTTGGTTGGATTCGAACTCTCAACCCTCCGGTTGTCAATCTGCTACTCTTCTAACCGGGCCACCGCGGCCCGAGAAAAAGATCGGAGGACAGAGTAGTGGAATGGAAGCAGGACAAGATCGCTTGGGTATCTGAAGCACGAGGCCCGTGTCGGCAGTGGAACGTTTCGTGTTTTCCTTCTAATGTACAATTACTAAAAAATTATTTCCTTTCCAGAGCTTCGAGGAGGGAGAGTTCACGGGCCTGAACGAACTGACTGAGCTCTATCTCCATGGCAACCAGATCGTCACCCTCGGCAATGAGCTGCAGCAGCTGCCTCAGCTTCAGTACCTGGTCATCAGCCACAACAACATACGAATGCTCAAAGTAAACCAGTTACCAGAGAGGCTCCAGTACCTCTACTTCGCAGGTAAGTCTAAGCTAGCGTAGGGAGACCTCTCATACTTTCATTAAAATCACATGCCTCATTTTTGTTTACCTCAAATAGATATTTCATTTTCTTTTAAACAGACCACAGCTCGTTGCTATCTCTACTATTACCTCTTGACAACTCTATTTCAAAGGCTAGTTTATATTGGGCTGCACGAAGGGATATGGTCAATACGACCCATTTCTCAACGTAATTTTTAAAAAACTATTATAAAAGGAAGTATTTGTCAATCTTCTGTCTGTTTCTCTGTAATAAGTGTCCTGACGAATCTATGGCATTTACAATAATGAAATTTGGCACACAGGTGTAGCACCCGAATTTTAAAATTTAATCTAGAATATTGTCTACTTAATTTATTATTTTTTTTTTCACCTTTCCATCTCTCCAGAATGTGACGTCATTGAAGAAGGAGCGGATTTTGCGATTTTCGACGTCACAAGCGTTTTTCTTATAATACCTTTGGAACCATATCTAGTTTTCCGATCCTAACGTGTTTTGATTTACGTTGTTGATAATAGCCACTTCGAGGCCATCACGAAGTTGCCTGTGGAATTAGTTTGCGCAGCAAACCAAATAGGAATACGTAGCAATCACTGGGGGTTGGCGATCGTCAGCAAGCAGTGGTCATACCACGAAAAGAGCTGGTACAGGCAACACCGTGCTGACCACGCAGTGGTCAGTAGTATCTAATGGAATTAAAATTGAACAAACTGCTCTCAGTCCGTGTGGCTTGGGGAACCGCGGTACCACGGTTGGAAGTGTAATGGATTAACAACTGGAAGGTTGCGAGTTCGAATCCATACGAAGACCGTAGTGTACAAAGTAATGGTGCACGTTTAAACAGTTGTTGCCTCTAATGTTCTCACTTTAGCTTGGTGGGGAGGTTTGGAGAGTAGGATGCCTGCTCCGGCGTTGCCTCCTCATCTGACCTTTGTTCAAAACTGCGAGGTGTTGTCCTCGGATCTTCCGTGTGGGGATTGCATCCTGGATCGTCGCCAATAGCCCGATGTGTTGCACCAGTACGACGTTAATTAGAATACCTGTCTTCCGTCTGAGAATTTATTGGTTTAATGGTGTATCATGAGATTTGGTCAGTTTTCTGGACTCGTAGGATTACTTTTGGGATTGATATCGAACCGTTGCGTCGTTCAAAATGGAGCCCGTTGTGTTGCTCCCGTGCTGAACGTTAATAAAAATACCTACCTACCTGACTAGTAAAACAAGTAGGTGAATATCTGTACAGTCTAAATCTATTGCTCTCCTAACCTTACATTACTCCTAACGCCACCTATCGGAATTATGGGATTAGTATAAATATATCAGTCTAACCCTTGCACTCGAACAATGAACATGCCTGGCATCGCCCCCCCCCTCCCCCCCGAGATTAATATGTTTACCTTGTAATTGTTTCTTTCGTGGTGTTTCGTGACTTGTATGTAATATTTGGTCTCTTTAAATATCAAAATCGCCCCGATGATTCGTTATTTGAGTCATGATGCGCTACAGTAGTACAATTCAATGATTTGTTTGCTTGTATTTGGTGACTGTGGAGCTGGACAAACATCGCGGTCATAAGACCCGTTGTGACGACTGAAAAAGAGACGACAGCCTGCGGACATGGTTCCGAAGTTTTTCCTAGCGTTATAACCGATCGGTCTCGTACTCTCACATGTGCGATTCCGATCGCCCTCGACACGAAAACAAGTTGTCACCACCTGAATTATCTAGGGCCTTCCATTAGAGTAGGGGGGACGAGCCATCCAAAAAAAGGAACAAGTTCGTTTCTGTGTTAGCTCGAGCCAGAAAGACGTTAAATCTGTCGTAGGGTCGGTATGTAATCCGATGATGATGCGCTGCCTGTCACACGCGTCATTTTCTAACGATTCCGAGATTCAAAGAGGGAGCTCACGGCTGTGTAGTCGACACTCCTTAATGTTGCAGGTGTCATTGAGAACAACAGAGTCGGCATTCCAAGAGAGAGACGGACTCCCCCGAGTAAACAAAACGAAGATGAGGGGAGGAAGCCATTCCGCGAGGTGGCGAAGGGAGAGCTCTCGTAAGACAGCAACACTATCTACCAATACGTATTTGGACACCTGTGATAGAAAAGAGAAACAAAATTTATTCATATTCAATAGTTGATAGAGCCTTCACGAGAGGCAATTAGAGCCTCAACCCTCCGGGGCATGCTTTCCACTAATCATTGTATGACGGATAGTGGTATTTCCTCCACTCGGCTTGGAGAAGACATGTAAGTTCCTTCACCGATTTTGAACGTTTGTTGCACCCCTTAATTTGCCGATCTAACGCGTCCCAGAGGTTCTCGATAGGGTTCAGGTCTGGGTTCTGGGCAGGCCAGTCCATTCGGTGAACCCCATACCAATCCATGGTGGACCTCGGAACATGACAGCTGGCGTTGTCGTCCTGGAAGTAACATGGGTCCAACCCGTAAAACTGCCACAACGTAGGAAGCACACTGTCATCCAAAATAGTGCAGTAGGTCTCGGCGTTGAGCTTAACATGCATTTGGACCAAGGGTCCCAATCTATACCAGGAGAAAGACCCCCAGACCATAATTCCACCTCCGCCGAATTTTACTGTGGGCACAATGCATTCTGGTAGGAGGCGTTCTCCAGGCAGATGCCATACTCAGACCTTGCCATCCGAACGGTAGAGGGTGTGAACCTTGATGTGTCGCTCCAGAGAACCCGTTTCCACTGATCTACGGAACATTTTCGACGTGCTTTGCACCCCATTAACCGAGCAGCGCGGTTGGACTTTGTGATCGAAGGCTTATGGGCGGCAGGACGACCCTGAAAACCCAGCAGATGTACTTCTTTGCGGATGATATTATAGGAAACAACACTCCTGGATGCCTGTTGAAACTCCTGGAGTATGTGGTCCATCGGGTGCGGTTCTTCCGAATTTCTCTGGACAGCACCCGTCGTTCTCTATTTCCCAGTTTCGTGGGTCTGCCGACTTGGTGCACATTCCGACAATCACCGCCCACCTTCCACTTTTGAAGGGCATAGGCCACTGTCGATTTAGGGTCATTCAGCTCGCTAGATATGTCTCTTAAGGATCGGCCATTTCTGTGATACCCGAATATTACACCTTTCTCGAAATCAGATAACCTTGCATGCGACTCATGCCAATGTCCTACACGATATTTAACAGCGGAGGGCGTGACGTATATCAGGACCGCAGATATCGTCATTTGCATGGGTGTCCAAATACTTATAGGTAGATAGTGTATACGGTGAAGTTAAACATCAATGAAAAAAACTAACAACGGAAAAACGCTTATTATTTTCTCATGAACATTCGTTCATTGATTGTTCACTGTACATAGTGTGTATGTCGTCTTCCATTTGTTAATCGAACCCTTTTAAGTTGAAATAAAAAACTTTAAAGGTATCCAGTTGAGTTCGACTCCAGTTTATTACTTTGGTGCAAAAACGCCACAACGTGTGCCAAGCCACTGGGCAGCTAGTCCGGCGTTGCTCATGCCCGTGGTCTAAGGCAGTGCTCCCCAACCTTTTTATCGCCGCAGACCGTATCAAAGTTTGATAATTTTAACGCGGCCCGCTGGAGGGGGATATACGTTGATTGTTTATATTTTAGATTGTCTTGATTTAATAATTTTAATTTAATTGGATTTAAACATGCCTTCAAAATAAAATACAATTACACCAAAAAATGCATATAATGTGATGATTTAACGTTTTAACTCACTAGAACGCTAAATCTATAAAATAGTTTCCCAGCCACAAAAAACCCACGAAGCGCTCGAACTCGTTTAAAAGCAAAGACAGGTGATCGTGCACCAACTAGGAGAATGAATGTTTAGGCTCAGTCTCGCCTAAAATCCCCACTAATGTCTGAAACATGTCCAAAATGCCTCTGTTCACGCGCCGTCCCCACAACTTCAGTTTGGATTTAAATGCAGCTACTTTGTCTGCCAACTTGAAAACAGTTGTCACATTTGTCAAAATTAGAAAATAGAGACATACAGAATTCAGAAATCATAATTGAAGCTCTAGTAACAGAACAACTTTCAAGTTCTGATTTACCGCCTCCTAATTAGAGTGGACATTTCATAGATAAGAACCGTACAAACCCGAGCTAAATACACCAAAGTAAATAAAATGGAAATAATTTAATATTTCTTGGACGGCCCGGTACCATTTGATCTACGGACCGGTACCGGTCAGCGGCCCCGGGGTTGGGGACCACTGGTCTAAGGTATTAATCTGGTGTAAAATTTTCCGCAGATTTCAAATCAAGTGAAGATATATTCAATTAAAAAATTATTTCTTTAAAGAAAATCATATTTTTAGGTATCAATCTATAAACTGAAATTTTCCGCAGATTTCAAATCCGTTGAAATTTTTACTTTATCTTTAACGGTCTTGGAGATAGAAAAAAGAACTGACTTCAGTTAAAAGATTTATTGTCTGGCTGGAAAATCATTCCCCGCGCAAAATCAAAGCGGAAACGAAAAACCTAATTTTTTACGCGTTCTGTCAGTTGAAAAAACTTGGCATGGTTCCAAACCCTGACTGCAAGGTCAAGTGGGTAGAAAAAGTCCTCCGCGTTTGAAGAACCAGGTAGAGAATAAAACTATTAAATTCATTTAAAAATCTTCTAGATTGAATTTTAAAATTTCGCCGCGTCCCAGAAATTGCAAAAAATGTGGACTACCTGTGTGCCAAATCTCATTGCTGTAAGTGCCATAGAATCGTCATGATTTTGCGGCCGCGAAAAACACTTCCTTTTATAATATTAGAGATTGTGCAAAGAGAAATTGTGTTTGCTCAACGATACTCCAAGCAATAAAATGAATTTCGGAACTCGCATGAAGTCCGGAAACCCGCTATGCTCCCAGGATGTGGCCACTATGGCACCGAGCTTCCTTAAAACTTCCTGACTTAGGTTATTCCAGCGATGGAAACGGATGCGACTGCAACAAAAACTGAGCATTCTCTCTGCAAGTATTTTTGCTTCGTAACCTTCCTATTCCAGAAATTTTCGCTTCTCGCGTTTCCCCCCCTACGCCTATGTCTTTACAATTATTACACAAAAAATATAAAATCTGGATACAATTTGATAAAAAATACGTTTTTGCGATAACACTTTTTTTGTGCTTTTTGTAGCGAGTAATGGCAGGCAAAACAAAGGCAAACCCGCTAGGATTATGGCAACCTCGCTATTATTTTATAGGTAAGTGTGGTAGGTATTTTATTCAACGTCGCACATGGATAAACACAACGGGCAAGTGGCGACTATCCAGGATCAAATCCAAGGACGATACCATGTCATTTTGAACCACATTCAGATGACGAAGCAACACCTGAGCTGGCACCCCATTCTCCAAACTTCCATGCCAACCCAACGTGAGGACTTTCGGACACGACAGATTTTTAAGGTTGACCAGTCGCCTCTACACCCTAATCTTCTGGCCCGGATTCGAACCAGGAACCTTCCGATATAGAGGTTAACACTTGTGTTAGCCACCACACTTTAACCACCAGACCAGTTTGTTGGCTCTACAGTAGGAAATCAAATCGCAGGTTGGAACAGGTTTTGGCATCGGGCAGTTTTCGACTCGAAAATAAACCATGGAGGGGGGGGGGGGATTAAGTTGACTCCAGAATTTGTTCTTGTAACTCACGGGGGATGTACGTCACTACTTTTCGAATGCATCCCTGGAAGAACAGTAGTATTTTTTTGTATCGAAATAATGCTAGAAAATAAATCGTAGGACACAAGAAAAATCGAAGGTACACAGTCATCAAAAACGAACTGCGGAGAGCGAAGCAGCAGGTGTTCTCCTCTCCACCCTTTCCTCTCTCGCAGGATGTTCCAAGGCCTCCTTCGAATGCGATGTCTGAGGAATGCGTTAAACACACGCGGAATGACGATTCGTTGTGCAATACTGCTCGGACGAAGTCATTTGTGCGTTCGCACGCGCTACTGGAATGGAAAGGAATCATTTGAACGACAAAACGTTATGGAAAGCAGAAAACTAAATTGACCTGAATCGCTCGTAATGTATGAAGGAGGTACGTGGTTAATGGATGTCGGGCTGGAGTAACTCACAGGGATATTGGCGACGGTCCGGGAAATATTTTTTAATCATATGCTAGACCTCTGCCTTTTCGCAATGAGTGTGTCTGGCGGATCATCCGACCAACCGGTATAGTGGTTAAAGTGTTAGCCTCTAGATCGGAAGGTTCCTGGTTCGAATCCGGGTCCGGGCATGGATGTTTGTAAGCGTATGGTGTAGAGGCGGCTGGTGCACCTTAAATCTGTCTTGGCCGAAAGTCCTCACGTTGGGTTGGCATGGAAGTTTGGAGAGTGGAGTGCCAGCTCAGGTATTGCTTCGTCATCTGACCGTGGTTCAAAATTACGAGGAAGACAACACCTCTTAAGGGACTGATCCTGGACCGTCGTCAATAGCCCGTTGTGTTGTTCTAGTACAACGTTAACTAAAATTACCATTACCGCTGTGACGTCGCCGCCACCGCCACTGACCTTTGATTCCAAATTCCTGAAACATATGCCCGAGCCCTGCTGATAAATGTAGCAACAGCTGTCCCGTTTGTTTTGGGGTGCCAGGGATTTGTGGCTGGCGGAATGAGGGGTCTGCCGACACAGGAGATCGGTTGCAGACATCGAGGGAAGCGGTTGTTTTTTGGTTTTGCGGTGCTCGTTGATGAGGCTGTCTTGCGCCTGTTTCGCACCACCCATGTCATAGGGATGCAAATCTCTTGTGTACAAATTGTACAGATAACTCTTTGCAGAATAAGATGCAAGTTATTTTGAAACTAGGCTGTTTCATTTTGTAGAAAGGCACACCACTCGGCCCACTACGTTACACCGCGTCTGGCGGACCAAAATTGTTAAGGTGTTAGCCTCTAGATCGGAAAGTTTTAATGGTTGGAATCCGGGTCAGTCCATGGATGTTTGTAAGCGTAGTGTGTTGAGGCGGCTGGTGCACCTTAAATCTGTATTGGCCGAAAGTCCTAGCGTTGGGTTGGTGTTGAAGTTTGGAGAGTGGGATGCCAGCTCGGGTGTTGCCTAGTCATCGGACCGTGGTTCAAAATAACGTAGTGTTGTCCTCGGATCTTTCCCTTCAGTTGTTTGTCCCGAACCGTCGTCAATTTCCAACATTCCAGGCCACGACAGATTTAACGTGCATCATCTCTTAGGTTGCCAGCCCCTTCCTCTTCCAATCAGGCCACCGGGCCCCGAATACGAATAGGAAGTACGTTCAACTGCGAAAATGCTATTTACATTTATCTTGCCAGAAAGCCTCAGTAAAATGGAAGCAATTGGATCGTCAGTTTAAATTGTGGGAAACTCGCAGAAATCTGTTTAATTGACATGATCTGCGTTTATCAGCTGAATGCCTCATGTTGCGGTCTACTAATTTTTGAAATTTTTTTTTTGAGAACCTCTCTAACCAAGGCTTTGTACAGCTACACTCTACGTTTATGAGTGACGGCAAAGGCTTGGCGATTTTTTTGCCGTACTTCTAGTAAGGATGCGACATTGACAGCAAAACATCTATGTTCAAAATTAAAACATCGATGTTGATAATACATCGCCCCAAAAACATCGATGTTTTTAAAATTCATTGTATTTAAACTCTTTCCCCATTTCTTAAAACTGGTTTAGCAACGAGTGATGCGACATCGGCTCCAATACATCGATGTTTTTATAAAACATCAATGTTGTGAAAACATCGACATCGATGTCGCATCCCTACTTTTAAAACCCTTTACTCTTGGCCACTTTGGTCTAAAAATATGTTCAATTTGCTGATTATAAAAATTATGCTACTTATTTATTTTTAAAATTTTTAAAACAATAGTTTTTTCATTTAAAAATAAAAAACGACAACGTCAAAACATCGACATGTATAAACATCGATGTTAAATACATCGATGTTTTTAAAACATCGACATCGATGTCGCATCCCTAACTTCTAGTAGCGAGTTACGATAAATTAAGGCAAACCATCTGTCGTTACGGTTGTTGTGGTTTTCATGGCAACCGCGGCTAACGGATACTTTCACTTTTCATTTTGAATATTCTAGAAAGTTCGTCCAAAATACGTTAAAGTCGTTTGATTTCATTGGTTCGTTTGAAATTTTTTCTTTCCTCCCATTGGTTATTTTGTTTTTGATATATACTTTGATTGCATTGGTCCTTGTAAATAGTTTTCTGTGATACCATTGGTTCATTTATTTGTATTTCGATAGATTGTGGAATTTTTATTTTGTAATAATAGTTTTCACGAAAGTATTAAGAGTTTCGTTTTTTTGACCATTTTCGTTTTCATTGTTTATTTATTTTTTCACGCAAGAGTTCTGACGCTATCAGGTTGTATTATTTCTTGCTTTTTTTCTTTTAAAAATGTTTTTCTTTTTCAACATGGCCCACTATATCTAGTGTAATTGATGTTTCAGGGTTTTCTTACCCAACAAATGCAGTTTAGTTTTTCTGCTGGTTCCCAATTCTGTTTTGAAATGTCTTTAAGCTTCTTATATTGTGTGAAAGATTTTAAAAAATATACTTTTTAAAACGTTCTCAAATGTGTTTACAAGCTTCTATTTTCCGTTGTAAAAAGAAAAAAAAATTTTAATAAAAATATTTTTGAAAGAATTCTTTCCTTGGCGACATTGGAAGTGCGCCAAAAAAAAATCGTCAAGGCCGTTGCCAGTGCTCATAAGCGTAGACTGTAGCTGTACCCAAGGCTTTAGTTTACTAATGTGGAAGTATTGTGAATTTCTTATTGTCAGCAGATAGGGTGGCAACAAAATCCTCGAAAAAAAGTTCCCCGAGTGTCAAAATATTTCCCAGATTTTACAATTCCCTTAATAAATGTGATGCGTGATTGGTAATGATATCCACACAATATTTTGAAATATTTATTGTCAAATGGGGTAAAAGAAAAACTCTCCACAAATATTTTGTATTTTTTCTCTTCAGGTATTTTAATTGTTATTGTAAGGGTTGGAACCCTGAATGGAACTCTTACGAATGGAATGGAAGGTGTAATTGAAAAAAATGCTACAGGTTGTATAGCGGGCTTTACGGCGACGAGACGCGGAAAGCGGAGAAGGTGGTTTTCGCGGTGTTCAAAAATTACGACGCCGGTATTCTTTATTCAAATTACAATTTCGACGAAAACGATTGATTCAATTCTCAAAGGCACTCGTAATCGCACATCTCTAAATAGGACAAACGGCTATAGTCACAGTTTAAATTATCAAAATTTCTCTGATTTTTTTGTGAAATTTGTAAATGTTCTCTGAGATTTCCCTGATCTTTCCAGAACTAAACGGTAATTTTAGTTAACGTCGTACTAGAACAACACAACGGGCTATTGACGACGGTCCGGGATCAGTCCCTTAAGGAAAAGATCGAGGACAACACCTCGACATTTTGGACCACGGTCATATGACGAAGCCACATCTGAGCTGGCACCCCACTTTCCAAACTTCCATGCCAACCCAACGTGAGGACTTTCGGCCACGACAGATTTAAGGTGCAACAGCCGCCTCTACACAACACGCTTATAAACATTCATGCCCGGACCCGCATTCGAACCAGGAACCTTCCGATCTAGTTCCAGAACTAAAAAGTTTCCTTATTTCCCTGTTTTCCAGGTTCTGTTACCACCTTGGCCGACCTTTTCCTCGTTCCACCATATTGTCTCCTTGGAGTACATCTCCTTTAGATGTGCACGAACGTAACGAACTCGACGTACCCAAGTGATCTATTCTTTTCCCTTGGGGTTTAATATATCTGGTATCGCAATCCAATGATTCCCAAGCGATGTTTTCTCTCCATCCTTTTTACCGTGGTAGCCCCCGGTTGGAAGAGTACCGAACTAGAAACCGGAGGGTTGTGAATATGAATTCAACGAAAGACCGTCAAGTGCAAAAGGAGAAGGTGCATGCTAAATCTGTCACGCCTCAAATGTCTAGTGGTATGGAAGTTTGGGGAGTGGGGTGCCAGCTCATGTGTGGCCTCGTCGTCTGACCGTGGTTCAAAATGACGATGTGTTGTCCTCGGTTCTTACTTTTGGGAGTTGATCCCGGACCGTCGTCAATAGCCCGTTGTGTTGCTTCAGTGCGACGTTAATGGAACCACCTACCTGCCCATGACGAGTGAGTTGGCACCGGTCTTGATAATTTCTCGCGTAGCCAAGAGACCGTAAAACGGCAAATCGTAAGAAGTAATCCAACTACCATTGTGCCGTTAGGAGTTAGTGCGACTAACAAACACCTGGTAACTGTTGTGATTAACCCGTTTTAACCCTCCCGGTGGTGGTTGTCTCGACGAGGTATCTCATTATGAGTAAAACTGACCAGTTCTTGACAAACATGAAATCCCGTCATGAGGTAAAACTGATCATGTCTTGATCTCCAATTGTTGACCGTATCTTCATGACGATGTATCTTGTCAGAAGAAATGGTCAGATTTTGTGTGATGGAAGTGATATCTCTACAAAACCACTTGGAGGGTTATTAAGTACGACTAGATTGAGCTTAACCTTATCCTTAAAACCGAATCACACAAGTCAAGAATTAAAAAAAAATTTTATGACAAGGGAGAAATAACGATGTCATAATTGATTTTGGGGTGTTGGATTCAAATATGACTAAAAAATATCCATACCACGTACAGTTTTTGTTTGTTAGCAATTGTTGCTTCAAATGTATTACAATGTAATATTTACTTGTCTAGGAAGTTTGATTCATATTTTATTAAATTACGCCAAATAGTCCGTTCTGTTGCTTCAGCACGATGTTGACTCAACTACCGTCCAAACCCTGTTTTAACTGTTCCGCACTTTTGCTAATTTAATAATATTTGATGTGCCAAAACTGACCAGATCTTGATCTCGTCATAAAAAGAGGCACACACTTGATGGATCATACATCCCATCATTATCAAACAGTCAAAGGTTGATGGACGAGACTTCACGTTGAAACCACTTGTAGGCTTAACGATCCTGGTGGTTGTCTCGACAAGGTATCTCTTTAGCTTTAGATACCTTGTCATCAGCATAATGTGTCACCTGTTGATGGACCAGATATCTCTTCATTAGCAAAATGTGTCCCCTGTTGATGGACCAGATATATCTTCATTAGCAAAATGTGTCTCCTGTTGATGGACCAGATATATGTTCATCAGCAAAATGTATCCCTTGTTGATGGACCAGATATATGTTCATTAGCAAAATGTGTTCCCTGTTGATGGACCATATATATATATATATTCATTAGCGAAATGTGTCTCCTGTTGATGGACCAGATATCTCTTCATCAGCAAAATGTGTCCCCTGTTGATGGACCAGATATATCTTCATTAGCAAAATGTGTCCCCTGTTGATGGACCAGATATATCTTCATTAGCAAAATGTGTCTCCTGTTGATGGACCAGATATATGTTCATCAGCAAAATGTATCCCTTGTTGATGGACCAGATATATGTTCATTAGCAAAATGTGTCCCCTGTTGATGGACCATATATATATTCATTAGCGAAATGTGTCTCCTGTTAATGGACCAGATATATCTTCATTAGCAAAATGTGTCCCTTGTTGATGGACCAGATATATCTTCATTAGCAAAATGTGTCTCCTGTTGATAGACCAGATATATCTTCATTAGCAAAATGTGTCCCTTGTTGATGGACCAGATATATGTTCATTATCAAAATGGGTCCCCTGTTGATGGACCAGATATATCTTCATTAGCAAAATGTGTCTCCTGTTGATGGACCAGATATCTCTTCATCAGCAAAATGAGTCATCTGTTGATGGACGAAGCATCTCGTCGGAGCCACTTGGAGAGTTAATGCTCAGTTTCTTATTATTTCTGTGCAGGCAATCCCTTCAGTTGCGATTGCGAGCTGTTCCCCTTCCTGCAGTACCTGAACGTCTCCGAGACCCCCGGAACTGACGTGCCCCTCTGCACCTCCTCCAGCCACACTTCCAGCTCTTCCATCAGGTGTCCGGAACCCTGTTCCTGCTCCTGCTCCAGCGACAAGGGAGACTTCTTCATGGCCGTCAACTGCAGCTCCAGAAACCTCCTTGAACTCCCGCCTATGTTCCGCTTCGAAAATCTTACAACTTCGGAGGTGAGGTTCTGTGTTTCATAGAAGCCTTTGTACTCACAAATTTAAAATCCAAGGACCCACTAGCGAACTGTAACATGTAAAGCCACGTATTCACTAGCGAACTGTAATATGCAAATCCAAGTACTCACTAGGGAACTGTAACATACAAATCCAAATACTCACTAGGGAACTGTCAGGTAAAGCAACTTATATTCGCTAACGAATTGTAACATGTAAAGGCACTTACTCACTAGCGAGCTCTAACATGTGAAGACAAGTACTCACAAGCAACCTGTAACGTGTAAATCCAAGTACTCGCTAGCGAAATGTAATATGTAAAGCCACATACTTACTAGTGAACTGTAACACGCACTGTAACCACGTTAGCTGGAGATGACACAAACCACTCACGAACAACTTCGAACTGAGAGACTTGGGTTGCATTGCATGTTACAGTTACACTTATGCACATGTACACTGATACTGTGCTACAGACATATACACTGATTTATTTACTACACAAAAAAAACATTTGGTATCATATGCAAATATGCATTGCCATCATACATTACAATTAAAAGTCATGCGTGTGCACAAGGTTCTCATGGTGCTGTAGGTCTTTAAAGGTACATGAATTTTCTATGGTCCCTAGAGGATTCTTGAAAAAACACCAGTATAACTTCCTTAGTTCTTAAGAAGTTCTCGAATTTCCATTTCAAAAAAGATTTTTCTGCTGCTTAAATTTCTCACATTCGTATGCAATCCACTTCTTCTCGGGACCTTTTTATGTGCTAATTAACTTTCTATGATATTGTCTAACAAACTATGATATTGTCTTCTGCTCCTAGAATATCTCTTGTCTAGTCATAGACTCAATGCACTATATTATATTCCTCTGCTCCTAGAATATATCTTGTCTAGTCATATACTCAATAAACTACAGTATATTCTTTTGCTCCTAGAATATATCTTGTCAATGCACTATTATATTTTCTTCTGCTGCTAGAATACCATTTCTCTATCCATAGACTGAATGTACTATAATATTTTCTTCTGTTTCTAGAATATCACTTCTGTAGTCATAGATTCTATGCACTACAATATTTCCTTCAGCTCATAAAATGTCACTTCCCTAATTATAGACTCAATGCAGTTCAATTCCATTTCTTCTACCTAGAACACCACTTCCCTAGTCATAGAGTTGAATAGGAGGCTGAAACTGAACACGATCTTCGCCGAGTCCAGCCCCTTCATGATCGAGGACACGATCGGTGGCCTGGACCTGTCCAACAACAGCCTGGAGTCTCTGGAGATGGCCAGGCTGCCGTCCAGGCTTAGGCACTTGAACGTGGACGACAACAACCTGCGGAATCCACCCCCGACCGCAATGCTCTACGATTTGCCGGAGTTGACCCGGGCGACGCTGGCAGGCAACCCATGGAAGTGTGACTGCGAAGCCCTGGGTTTCAAAAAGTGGATTCTCTCCAAAACAGAGATCGTGAGTACATCTGCATACAGTTGCATTTTAACCCTCTAACCAGCCATGTTTAAAAGTCCGGGTTAGTTGCATATTTCCCGTGTGATTGTTTATATTACTATTTCCTATGTTTCATTACTAAGGATCGCATTTCCAGCATGGAGACATATTCTAATGTATCGACTTTTCACATTAAAAGTGTTAGCAGATTCAGGAATTTGCCAAGCAGCAATTAGGTTCATTTTTCTCTTAAGAACAAAATGAGATTTTAGTAAAGATGAAGAGTAAATCTTTGAAACCATATCAGGCATCATGAAGTTTCGGTACTATGAAATGCCATATGTTATAGAATGATCTTTTATTTACTAACTCAGAAGGCGTGAATTGCCGGTATCCTGAGGGTAATGGAGCAATCCTATCCTCGTCGCCTGTGTTATGTCTTGTAATTCGTAAAAAGAATGTTACTCCAAGTTCAACAAGACATTTAATAATAAGACATCACAACAGACAAGCATTAGAACGATACGAACAGCGAAAAGACTCAGAATTAACTGTCTTTCTGCATATCATGAAAATAATTGCGTCAAACAAATGAAATGATAAGAAGATGTATTGATAAGCATAAGTATACAGGAAATATACAACAGTGCTAAACTGCAGAGCAACGAGATAAACCCCCGATTATCAAAGAAACCGTATTCACAATGACTGATCCGAGGTTTAAACCACCGTTTTGGTCTAAAATTTTGATCCTCCAAAATCGGTGGATTGACTCTCGGTTGAGAGTTAACGCATGCGCGTCTTTTGGGGAAGGAATCGAGATGTATTGTAAACAAAACAAAATAGACGACACTCTTCATTCTGTGCTGAATTACAGTATTCTTGATTCAACTTATATTGTATGTATCAGAAGAATTTGGTAAAATTTTCTACAAATAGATATGCCCAGATGTGATGTTCTGGTTCAAACTATATCCTGGCTCGTCAGCAAATTCGTCATGGAATAAAATTATTTTGTTAATTCAACACGCATCAACACGCAAATACTGACGAGTACAAATATAAGCGGGTTACGTTTATTTGTCAAGACATTGCCACAAAAATCAAATTTGATATTAAATACCTTTTCATCTTTATTTCCAAACGCAATATTATTAAAACTATACAGTGTCCATTATATTAAAATCGCAATTTGGAATCTAGTGGTTCCTTTAGCAAAAGCATTAGAATGTGGTGATAGGAAGAATTAAGGTGTTGACCTCTGGATCGGAAGATTCCTGGTTTGCATCGGGTCAGGGCATAGACGTAAAATGTGATGTCCCTAATTAGGGGTAGTGATGGTCACCCATTGGGTGCCCCTTTACAATTGGCCATCGATTATTCCTTGTAGTCTTCCAATGATTGAATTCATAAGTACTTGCCATTTCTAAAAAAAAAATAATATGAGAGTTTTGGTAGAGGAATTAAGAACTTTCCATCTTCTTGCTCAACAACTTCGCCAACTCCCTTCCATGTTTTGGATTGCATCGATGTCTCTGGAACAGCTCCTGGATGATCAGAGATCACACTACTACTTGTAAAACCTAATTGTCTTGACTAGGTAGGTTCACCATGACCAAAAGCATTAGAAACAACCGGAGTTTTTTAATCTGACCACCAATGTGGTGATAGGAAGAACAAGTCTGATTTTTAAAGAGCAGCAAATTACAACTAAACCCCGTGTTTAGATATCTCGTCCAAGATATTCTCAATTTTACGAACGACGGGGTATTTAGCCGATACAAAAGTGCTTTATTGCAAAAAGGGGAATGAATATGCAAGTAAGAAAGTTTTATAGTTTACTGCATAGTTTTTAGTGACGAATCCCGTTTCCACCTGTGTCCTGACGACAACCGCAGATTTATTTGGAGACATCCAGGGCAGCTTGGAGATCCTGCCCTTACTATCGCACGCCCCACATGCCCACAACATGGCGCTATGGTTTGGACCTGGAGTGCCATCTTCTTTGATAGCCGGAAATTTGATACGTAGATGACATTCTACGACCAGTTGTGTTACCGTTCCTTTTGCAAAAACCCCGGACTTCCTTTTCAACAAGATAATGCCCGGCCGCACACGGCACGTGCTGCTATGAATTGTTTTCAAGCTTTCACAACACTTCCTTGGTCAACTAGGTCTCCTAATCTCTCTCCCATAGAACTCATTTGGGATTTTATGGGAGGGCGATTGCAAACAACCCGGAATGTTGACCCTTTAGCCCGACAGTTGGATACAATTTGGCTTAGAAATTCCGCTGGACACCGTCCGGGAACTTTTCTAGTCTATGCCACACCGGGTGACGCATCCAGGTCAGAGGTAGACCAACGCTTTATTGACTTCCTCCCTTTGTAACGGTCAAACTCTGAAGTAAATCCTTCAATATTTCTGAAATTTGAATCCTTTGTTTTTCTATGTATATTCTTCACGTCCACCCATTTTTATCGTAATCGGACACCTCCTTGGTGAGTCGATTTTTCTTCATAGATTTTATATCTAAAATAGTTTAAAAATCAGTTCCCAAATCTAAAACAACAACAAACTGTGCTACTTGAGGGTTAGTCTTAGCAGTTGTCTTCACGGGATATATCTTCATAAAGAGAAAACTGACCAGAGCTCGATGTCATCATCGAAAAATTGGCGATACCTTGATGAGAGATATCTTGTCATTAGCAAAATTCGTCCTTTCTCTTGATGGATGAGATAACTCGTTGAAATCACTTGGAAAGTTAGTCAATTAAAGAGCATGATATGTCATTGCCATTAAATCATTAATATTAGTAAATGTTGTTACAGTAGAAATTATGCTCTACTGTCACATTGGCATTTTTTTCATATAGGTTTTGGGATACATCTAAATAAAAGCTCCATTTTCTCCTTTTAACAACGGCTTATCTTTATTTGTCTCATTTTTAGCTCGAGGACGTGAACAATACTCGATGTGGTCCAGCTGACTCTGAAGGACCTGACCTTCTAGGCCGTTTAATATGGACTTTGACGGACTTGGACCTTTGCCCTGCTGATATTGGATTCTACATGTCACTCGCTTTCGGATTGCTCAGTAAGTAGAAACGTCTGGGATAAAGCATTTAACATTTTTAAGATTTGTGCATTGGTAATGCTCTGTAATGCTGTATAGTTCGGAACATGATCAAGCCATGAATAAAACCTCTGGAATAGGTTCTCCGAATCGATAGATTATTATTTTTTGCACTATTAGAATGGTATACAATATTAAAAATATTCTGCCTTTGCACCAAGTATACCGGTACGTTCAAATGTGTAGGCCCATGTGCTTTTTTCTACTTTTTTCATTAACAGAGCCGGTCAGAGGCCCATGCGACAAATGCGGTCACATCGGGCAGAAAGATGGTGGAGGGGACCCATTACAAAGAGGCGCCGGTTGGGGCATAAAACCTCATTAAAAAGCGTCTTCAGAACGCATGCGGCTTAATTTCTGCTTCTTTTTTTCCTTTTTCAACGAAGATAATCTGACGGAAAATAAAATTCCAACACCAAAAAGAAATTAGTTTAGAGTAATGAAATTTAAGCAAAGCATTAATCTAGGTAACACTTATTAGATTAAAGTTTCAAGGTCATAGGTTATAGTATGCGTGAGAAGAGCCATTTCAAATGTGAAATGGTGGTACATTTATAACCGGTGTAATCTCCGCGATTTTGAATGAAAACCTGCAAACATGCATGCATTGTATACAGGTCCGGTACGTCATTTTGTGAGACGGAGTTCCATGCCTGTTGCGCTTGGTCAGTCAAATCAGCAATGGTCAGTGCTGGTTGTGGATGACACTGGATTTGTCGTCCCATAATTTCTCATACGTGCTCGATGGGAGAAAGATTCTGGTGATCTCACAGGCCAAGGCAACATGTAGACCTCTGTAGAGCACGTTATTTGACTGCAGCGGTATGAGGACAAGCGTTATCCTGTTGGAAGACCTCCTTGAATACTGCTCCTGAATGGCAGCACAACCGGTTCAATTAACAGTCGGACGTACATATTTGCTGTCAAGGTGCTTAGGATAACGACGAGAGTGCTCTCCAGACCATAACTCTTGGTGTAGGTCCAGTGTCTGTGCGCCGCAGACAGCTTGGTTCCAAGTCCTCACTTGGCCTCCTTCTAACCAACATACGGCCATTACTGGCACCAAGACAGAAACGACTCTCATCTGAGAAGACAACAGACCTCCACTCCGCACTCCAATGAGCTTTATCTCGACACCACTGAAGTCGCAAATGGCATTGATTTGGAGTTAGTGGCTTGAACGCTACAGGGCGTCTGCCTCGGAGCTGTCCCTCAAGTAATCGATTTGTTACAGTTCCCTGTGTCACTTGGGTGCCAACAGAAGCTCGAATTTTTGATGCAGATGCAGTACAATGCGTCACAGTCATGCGGCGAATACGCTGGTCTCAGTAGTGGCCTGTGTGTGTCTGGACCCCGGTATTCTTGAGACAGTACCTTTCCGTGACCACTGCTGCCAACAATCATGCACAGTGGATAATCATGCCAACAAACATGCATCCCTGCCAAGTCTTTCTGCAATATTGCGAAAAGAAAGTCTACCTTCTCGTAGCCCTATTACACAGCCTCGTTCAAACTCGGTAAGCTGCAGACACTGCCTTCTTCGTCTCCTTAAAGGAATTCTCGACTCAAATCTAGCTCACGACGCCCAATCCGAACGATAAATTACGCTCACGAAGTTTACTTCGCGTATTTAAATATATGCATTTGCGCGTGATATGCATGATATGCCCGGTGCACACATCCGGTTTTTCAACGTGCGGCGCCGCTGTGGCAACGCAAGTGCAGTCTGTGATACATAAAATCCAATGGAGTAGTGCATACAAGCCTCCGGCGACGCACGTCCAACTTGCATGCAATTTGTACCGCAGTTCCCCGCGGCGCCGCAACTCGCTGCACACTCATCTCCGGTCTCAAGTAACTTGTTTTCATAAATAAATGGAATATAAATAATAATTAATAAATGGTTGTATCCAATAACGTCTATTTTGTTTCAAAATATACTTTTTTTACACCAAGTAGGCGAATAAAACACGTTGCCTTCGGTAGAATATGTATCGCAATTGGCGCGAAATGAGTACTTGCGCCATTTCACGGTGATGTGTGCATAATTAGGCTTTGGTGCCTCAGCTGCGCCACACATTGAAAAATCGGATGTGTGCACCGGGCCTGTCGTCTAGTGCGAAATTTGAATAGGCGTCATCTTTCAGATGTACAAAAACGCCTCCTAAATTTCGTTTATCTAGCACAATTCCTTCTTGGTGTTGGGATTTTATTTTCCGCCAGTGTATAACAATGACAATGAAAAAATAAGCGTCACGCATCAGATGGCTGGGCCATCTCCTTAGAAATCCCGATGCTGACCCTACCAAAAAAGTGACTTTTTCCAAAATTGAAGGGACTAGAAGAAAGGGACGACCACCTACAAGATGGATTGATAACGTAGAGAGAGATCTCAAGTTTTTGGGAGTCAACCGATGGCGGGCGGTCGCAACAGACAGAGCCAGATGGAGGAGGATCTGCGAGTCAGCCTTGGCCTGTAAAAGGCTGTTGTGCTCCTGAAGAAGAAGAAGTCGGATGGAGGAAGGGGGATTTTGGGCTTCAGTATTCGAAGGATATTAATTTTAAGGAAATTCAATGTTTCAAAACTCAAGTTGTGGAACTCATTGAGAATATAGTCATCTAGCCAACTTGACTTGTTATTCTCTTAACCTTTTGACTACGGCTATAGATATAAGTGGCGTGATTCTTACTTGAATCGAGTCTTCTAACTTTCCAGGTACAACTGCTGTTCTGGGCGTAGTCTAAATTCCATCTTGGCGCGATTAAGGTACCACTGCTGTACCGGCCCTAGTCTAAAAGTTAAAGATCCATATCCTGATATAGAAATTGCAATCAGATTGGTTTTGGACCTTACCTGTTATAGTGACGTACTGCAAGCGCCGCTTTAGTAAGTTGAAACATAAAAACTACCTCCGGTCTAACATGGGGAAAAACGTTCTACAAACCTTGCTATTTCATCCACTGTGCAAAAGATGGCAACAAATATGGGTAATAAGAATATTTTCAACGTATTTTACTGTCAATAATAAATGAATTATTTAATATTCAATTCCTGAAATACTAATACATATTGTACATATCACGCTATAATCTAAATGACATGTTTACTTTATTGTATTTAAATTATTTCCAAATGAAGAAGTAGCATTGACTTTTTATGTAAACCAATTACCACGACATAACTATTTTAAAGTATTGTTCACCGGATGTGTTTACTATCGCAAAATCCATTATATATATATATATATATATATATATATAGCTTATGAAGGCCCAGTAGAAAAAACCTACCAACATAAAATACGCATTATGCGCTATGAAATAAATTAATTCCACAGTAGACTATTTTAAGGGGAAGGGAAACAATACGGCGAATATTTTAAAGAGGAGCCAAATCACACCCTCTCGCACCTGCTCTCTCGGACATCCCTGTCCATAGAATACTATCCGCCGCTGCACCTTCATATATATTAACCTCCTCTGGTGATTGTCTGACTCTAGATCGAAAGGTTCCTCGTTCAAATCCGGGTCAGTGCATGGAAATTTGTTAGCGTATGGCGTAGATGCGGCTGGTGCACCTTAAATCTGTCTTTGCCAAAAGTCCTCACATTTGGTTGGTGTGGAAGTTTGGAGAGTGGGGTGCAAGCTTAGGTGTTGCCACGTCATCGGACCTGATTCAAAATTACGTGGTGTCGTCCTCGGATCTTTCCCTTAAGGGACTGATCCCGGACCGTCGTCAATAGCCCGTTTAATCTCTAGTACGCTGGTAATTCAAATTACCTGGTGATTATCTCGACGATTTATCTCATCATTATCAAAACCATTAGAAATCTTGATGGACGAGTTATCTCATCATTAGAAAACAAATTCACCAGATCTTGATCCATCGCCCTCAAAAAGTGGACGAAATATTGATGACGATAACATTACAGAATTGGTCATATCTGGGTGAACGAGATTTCTCGTCGAAACCACTTGTAGATTTAAAGCATCGGTCTAAATAGGTCTTCTGTAGCAAAAACTGGCCTTGGAGTACGGGACCCTAGTTTGAAGTCTGAAACTAAGCCAAAAAGCAAAAGCTAAACCAAAGCTTAGGTCGACAAAAAAAAATTCTAAACATTTATATTTTTCTCACTGTTTAATTTCACTCTGTCATCAATACACAACAATGTAACTTACGGCCTCATTTCTGTTGAATCTCAACACCACGGGGAATGCCTCAACCTACACACCTTCGATTTACTAGTGTAGTAAAAACACAGGTGCTCAGAAATCAAGAGAAAATCTGCCCATCAATGTCAAAGTTGAAGTTAAAGCTTTCATCGCGTGAAGGGATCTTATTCGCGTATCAGCGGTTCTGTCGGAGTGTTCGATTATTTGTGTGTTCAGATGATCGACATTATCTTTATTACAGTTTATGGTAGGTGGTAAAGCTCTTTTATGATACCTTTAATAATGCGATCACTAAAGCTCTGAAAAATATAGTGTATATAAAAAAGAATGTGTGTGTATTTTCTCTATACAAATCTACAACGTTTTACCCATCCACACCCAATTTGGTACACTTATACTTTAGAGCACTGCGGAAAACTTGGGTTATTTCTTTCCTGTCTTCAGACCCATCTGTAGCCATGAAAATTGGTTCATATGTAGTCCTAAAGTGCCCCTCGAAGCCCCAATTTTAAAATCTAAAGTTTATTTTTCTGTACTAAATGGGCATGGACAAGTAAATACATTCTACAGGGTTTACGTATTTGAGTTAACACAGGGAAATGTCGCGGTCATAATTTAAAACCGATCAAAGCCGAGTTATTCAGCTAGTAGAAGATATAGTGCAGGGAACCACAAATGCAATCAAAATCTTGAAGATAATGGCGAACTTAGCTGTCAGAATCAGAAATTCTTATAATTTAATTTTCACACAAAATTTGTATTTAGCCTATGAGTTATGACTAGGGGGCCTGCCCCCTGCTCGCTAACGCTCGCCAACCCCCGGAGGATTGCTTCGAAATCCTCATTGGTTCGCTGCGCGAACCTATGCTCGCTTCGCTCGCCTCAATGAAGACACGTGTCCTAGCAGAAGGGATTGTTTACAAAATATGTTACCAAAAAAAATGTTTTTCAAATCTAAATTTGCTGTATTACAGAAAAAATATATACAGTATCTCTAAAATCAGAATTCAAATGGAAACTTTGTGCAAATTTTGACTCGAAATGTGAGCGTTGCTTTGGAAATTGAATACCCAGCATGTTTTTGTGTGTACATTTTCCCAGCACTCAAACGACCCACACTTTTTCATTGAGTTTGTTGCCGAAAGTTGTAGTGCAAGCGTCTTGTTGAACTATAATTGTTGGCCCTGAAAAGGACCGTTTTTTAAATGGCCTTGAAAAGATCCTCCGCTTTCTTTGATTTCTATTATAAACTAACTGCAACAGCTCATTAAAATTTCCTTTTTTTTTTCAATAAAATTTAATCCGATAACGCTATAAATTCTATCGATGCGCGAGACTTCGCGATAAACAAACAATCGTACAGTGCTGCCAAAACGCGATTACAAATAACATCTTTTTTGCGTGCCACGTAAGAGAATTATATATATAGATACAGTTTGATTTGATATTCGGTATTTTTTTAATTAACGTCACTATAGCAACACAGTGGCCTATTTCTTACAGTTTTATATATACTGGTATTGACCTTGGTTTCCCAGTTGGAAGAGTAGCGAATAAGCACCCGGATGACGACGAGATCGAGATCTGGTCGTCAACAAAAATGAATAGTATCTTGATAACGAGATCTCTCGTCATTATATATAGTGGTCAAATCTGTATGGACAGCTTATATCATTGAAACCACTTGGAGAGTCGAGTTGCTAATTTAAACTTGGAAATCCGTACTAAAGTCGCCAGTTGTTTAAGAGATTTTTTACGTTGCCAACTGTCCCTTAATTTAACAAATAGACTCGTCCAAAACCACGTGATTCGACTGCGTTCTCTCGGGAATCGCACTGTATTCGGGATTCATTGCTTCTGTTTTTTGGAAGTCTGCAATTTCTTAAGTGTCCTGTTTCTGTTTGCGAACGCAGCCTTCTCTCTGATCGCGGCCGGCTGCAAGATCCTGTGGACGCGGTACGAGATGAACGTGAAAGTGTGGCTGTACGCTCACGGGGTCAGCTGGGTGAAGGAGAAGGACATCGACCGAGACAAGGCCTTCGACGCCTTCATTTCCTTCAGCCACAGGGACGAGAACTTCGTCATCTCGCAAATGGTCAAAGGTGAGCATCGCTCTTTCTTTCTCTATTTCTCTATATATTTTTCTCTTTCGCTATGTATTTTTCTCTTTCTCTTTCGCTATGTATTTTTCTCTTTCTCTTTTCTCTCTCTTACTCTATTTCTCTCTCTTTCTCTTTTTCTCTCCCTATTTCTCTTTCACTCTTTCTCTTTTTCTCCCTCTTACTTTCTCTTTCCTTCTATCTCTCTTTCTCTTCTCTCTCTTTTTCTCTCATCTCTGTCTCTCTTTCTCTACACTCTCTCTTTCTCTTCTCTCTCTCTTTCTCTTCTCTCACTCTTTCTCTCTCTCTTTTCTCTCTATCGCTATGTCTATTTGTATTTTTACATATCCTAACCCGCACCTATCTAGATCGGCCCTCCGAGCCACATCTCCTTTTGGTCTCTATTATCCTCGTGGGTTTTTTTTTTTAATGACGAGATAACCTCGTCATTTAGAAAAGATTTATGATCTTATTAGTTATCTTATTACCATTAAGATCTTATCTGTTTTGCTAATGACTAGGTACCTCATTGATACATCCACCAGGAATGCTAAAGAAAGTTTATGTTATAGAAAATGGGTACAGAGCCCAACCGAATGAGCGAAAGCGTGAGCAGAGTGCCGGGAGAGGTGATTTCTGAACCTATATCCAGAAAACGTTAGGAAAAAAAACATCTTGTCGAGAACTTCACATTGTTATTTAGATATGATTTCTCTATCTAAAACCAATGATATTTAGATAGAGAATGTTGTTAACCTTTACTTACTGGTTGATGCAGAATTTTACTTGTTTTTTTAGTGATCGAAGCCAAGGAACCCAACGTTCGCCTTTGCCTGCACTACAAACATTTCACACCCGGAGAATTCATACATGACAACATTCTAAATGCAGTGCAGAACTCCAAAAGAACGGTTCTTGTCTTGTCCAGGTACGTGTACATTTCTGTCGAAGGCTGTCATCCATCGACAATAGTTCCAAACATATTAGTAAAATATAGGTAGACTGAGCATAACATGTCAACGAGTAGTCACGTGACTGCACTGAAAAGATGACTTGGTTGGCCAATTTTATTTCTAATCGCCTCGTTTGGCGTCTCGTTGTAACATCTTATTTAAGGATGGTGTGTAAATAAGTTTTTTTCTGAAGTGGTGAAAATTTGTCAGTTCACTATCAGATGATCAATCAAATGATGAATTAATGGCTTACGATCCGTGGACGAATCAGATGATGCATGTTCGGTTGCACCCAGCAGACGACAGCATTCAAAGGGTCACGTTGCTACTAGTTTTGGTCACATGATCTTGGGGAGATAAAAAAATTACCATTTGTCGCTCTACTTTTATATTTCTTCTATGCTTTCAACCACCTAGGAAGCTGCAGACTACAATGATTTAAGGCATGTACTATTCTCTCTATGTACAAAAAGAATGATTAGTGGAAAGGAAAGATGGCGATATCAACTTATCGCGTGATGAGATCAGGAGCGAAACAGAGAATTTGCAAAGGTTCTTGGCGCTCGCCAAGTACACGAATTAATTACGACACAATTAAAGAGTAGAGCCAATAACCTTCATGAAGATATGCACCGCGCGAACAAATACGATGATCAGCTCCCAACACCAAGTCTGGGTGGTGGTGGTGGTTGGCATAAAAACGGGTCGTTCATTTTGGGAAGGGGTGACTCTCGGGGTTGACTTAATTTTATTGTCTTTCGAAAATGTTGGCGGTGGAAATAATAGTTTACTTGTAAAGATCTTGACGACAGGTGAAAATCTAAATGTGTTTCCAATTTGTCGTTTAGTGAGTCAATGTAATAGGGGAACCCGAGGCAAAGTGGAACACTGAATATTTAACAAGCTGTAAAAAATAAAATATAAAACAGAATGTGCTGAAACTGAAGAAAATCATGCTTTCAATTCTTGTTTTTTAAATAGTAATATTCATTCCTGAAAAAATATAATATAAAAAAATCCTACAAAAGTCACAATGGTTCGTTTTGCCCCCAGATCCGGGGTAGAACGGAACCACAATATATGCACAGATAAAGGTTATTTTTGGTATTTAACCTTCTCTTTTTTTTCACTCCTATCTATCTTTTTGCCTGTACAAGATATTTAAGTAAAATATGGTTAAAAGGTACACCAGATAAAGTTCAGTCAATTTTTTCTTATTTTCACACATTGATATAAAAATATTCTTCTAACTTTAGTTCAAAGGGAAATTAAATCAAATCAATTAGCTTAGGTTTTGTTTTAGTTGAAAAGGTCTTACAGATTTCAAATTAGATAGATTAATTAATAGATGGAATCTTGGACTATTCTACCTCGGTCCATTTCGCCCCAGGCTTCGTACTCAAGTTAACAACAACCATTTTGTGAATGCCGTTTAAGGTATATATACACCTAAATCTATATATTTTAACCTGCATGAAGAAAAATATGGCAAAGAAAACGATCCGGCTTGCCTTACCCGCTGAAGTATCAAAAAAATTACAAAAAAAAAACAATAAAATTTCACACTACAATGTGAAATACATTTAATCATAGTTGTCAACTTTCGTTTGGATCCTATCCATCTTTTATACATTTAATTATTGTTTCTCTATCGAAAAGCATCCAATAACAGAGAACAAGAATATATCTCGTACATCAAGATCTGACCGACTTTGTTGCTGACAAGATATCTCGTTTATCAAGATCTGACCAACTTTGTTCCTTACTATAAATCTCGGCATGAAAATCTGAGCAACTTCTCTACAAACGAGATGTCTCGTCCATCAAGATCTCTGACCAACTTTGTTACTGACGAGATATCTCATCATCAAGACCTGGTTGTGTTTTTCTGTCAGGTGTTGCCAAACTTTTGAGGATGCCGAGATCAAAATCTGGTGAGTTTTTATCAAATGGCGAGATATATCTCTTCCATCAAGACATGGTCAGTTTGTCTAATGACGAGATAGCTCGTCGAGACACCCAACAGGTAGGTAGCTTAAATACCGTCGCACTGGAGCAACACAACGGGACAACCAGCAGGAGGGTTGGATTCTGCAAATCACATGCTTTTGAAGTCCACAGCATCGCACTCTTTTACTCCTCATTAGGAAGGTAGGTATTTAATTAACGTCAGAGTGGAACAACACAGTGGGCTATTGCCGACTGTCCGAGATCAACCCCGAATGGAAAGATTCGAGGGCAGCACCACATAATTTAAACCACGGTCAGGCGACGAAACTCTTCGTTAGGTTATTGCGATGGAACTACCTTTTGGAAAAGGAAGGTAGGTAAGTATTTAATTAACATCGCACTGGAGCAACATAACGAGCTATGGATAAACGGTCCGGGATCGATCTCGAAGGAAATGATCCACCTAGCAGTTTTGAACCATGGTCGGATAACGAGGTCAACACCTAACTTCCTACCCACTCTCCAAACTTCCACACTACGACATTTTAGGATAGGAATTAAGGACTAGTCATAAAAATAAAAAATACCCAAAGTCCGGGAAAATATTAGTCTTTTAAAGGTAGTTTTGTCAAATCAATTAGCGAAAATTCTTTAGAAAACCCCGTTGTATTCTAGCAAGACGTTAACTACTTACGTCCATTCCCTTCGTGAATCCCAAAACTTCGTGACCTTATCGGTACGATTACCACAGTTGGAGAACCGTTGGGTCAGGTTATCTGAGGTTGAAACATGTCGAATGAAACTCACGGCTTTGTTCTTCTTTCGAAACTTCCTGACCTTATCGGTAGGATTTATCACAGTTGGAGAACCGTTGTGTCAGGTTGTCTGAGGTTCAAACATATCGAATCAAACTCACGTGGTTTTTTTCGTTCCAGGAACTTCCTGGAGAGCGAATGGTGCCTGATGGAGTTCCGCGCAGCCCACGTGCAGGCCCTGAGGGACAGGGTCCACCGGATCGTCGTCATCAAACTCGGAGAACTGCCCAAGGAGATCGACCCGGCCATCCAGGTATACCTGGACAGCACCACCTACCTCACTTGGGGAGAGAAGTACTTCTGGGACAACCTGCTCTACGTCCTGCCGACGTCGAAAGCGCATGCGCGACCGGACATCTGCCCGTCCTACACGCAAGCCATCACGAGTGCGGCGGTGTGATGCTGCAAGGAGACATCATCGTTTTCACCGTTGTTTGCATTTGAGCATTTTATGATCGTCGAACTCATTTTCCATCAAGTTTGCCACCAATGGCAGATTTTCCTTTATTCCACTGCCACGTATTTGTTTCATCGTGTTGTACATCGTTAATCCCATAGACGTGAAACATAAGTAGACTGAACATTGCTGTTGAGTTGAGTTTCAAGAAGTGGGATCAGCATGTCGACTTGTAGTCACGTGACTGCTCTGTCTAAAATGGACTCGTTGGATGATTTTGCATCCTTGTCTGGCGATGTAACATCTTGCGACTAGATGTGTGAATGCACGTTTCTTTTGTGTGACGATAAAACTACTATTTCCCCTATGCAATCGGATGAAGATGTACGTTTTCTACCGTCCCGTGGACCAATCAAATAATAAATGTTCGTTTCCACCAGCAGACGAAAGTCATCTAAGGGTCACGTTACTATTAGATTTGGTCAGATAATCCTGGATCCAAAAAAATTGCCATTGCTCTCTCTACTTTTATATTTTCTCTATGTTTACTCCATTGAGGAAACTCCATGATTACCACACACTCTATGTTGAGAGGTGATTGCCATAGTTCGACTTTTCAACATGTGATTACCTTATGTTGCTGCAGACCCCGCCCTTACAACTTGGGATAAAGCCTTATTGGCTCATGGCATGGGGTAGATGCTAACGATGATTCATAAGATTACTAACTCTTTTAATGAGATTATTCAACATAAATGTTTTTATTGCATTACACCTTGCATAGAGGTTTGATTTTTAAATACTTGCAGATAGATATATATTTATATATAAAAGAACTCTTGGATAGTGACTGATGTTGCTCAAAACGATGAAACTATTTTATATAAATATATATACACCTTTAAGGATTAGTAAATAGTGTGGATTGTTACCACCTTGTTCGATTAAAATGCCGACAAATCTATGGACATTTTCACTCTGATCGGATATCGACATACATATATGTGACATTTATTTAAATTTAATCGCCTGACATCTGCTATTTGGAATTAGTCTAACAGGTTAGACGTTAGATTGCATAATGGAATAAGAACATTTGTACACTTTGAAAATTTACGGTAATCGCACCGCCTTATGACACATCTCCAGCTTATCATTGTTTAGACAGCTTTAGAAAAGACTGGCTTCAGTATCTAAATATCTCTGTCATCTTGTATATCTCGAACGTATACTGCACTGAGGGACAAGATCAACCCCAGTGTCTTGCATAAAGTTTATTAGAAGCAGGGGATGAAATGAGAAAGATGCACCATTTCATTTTGAGGAGGGAGATTCTTGAAATAATGTCTTTGAACTGTCCTCGTAATCACCCTCGAACCTCACTCGCACCTCAGAAATCGTGACAAAGTTATCAGACTACCAAATCAAAAGCAGTCTGATTTTTCAATCGAATTTCGTAGGCACAAACGCACGAGAAACATGAATTTCCCGAAGATCTTAAGCATTTGAATTCATGCACCTCACGAATACATACCGCATTTCACGGAACTCGTATAAATTGTCATCTTGTAACTTCTATTGAGCTTATGCAACCATAACACCTAAACTTAACTTACGTCATTACCTTTAAAATCATTAGCGAGCAGGTCTCGCTTTCAAGAAGAGTAATGTTCTTTCTAGAACAATAACTTCAAGTTTGGAGCAATGAATACTATGAAAGTTATTCACTTCTGTTATGCATTTTGAACTGTGCAATCAACGAAAGGTTTAATTTTGTATATTTCTAATCTTAAAATAAGTAATGAGATTTTATGAAATTGATCTTAAATAAAATATATAATGGTGCTTTCTTGTGTTTTTGATCATTTCACTTTTATATTTTGACATTTTTTAAAAACGAACTTCTGTAGTTCTGTACGTTACATTGAAATAAAAATAAAAAGTTTTGTTCTGTAAAAACTAATTTTTGTGCATGAAGTCTATAAATACTTTCCATGTTTATTTTACATGTTTTCCCAATGTAAAGTTAACAAAATTCGGGCACCCACTCAAAATCTTTAAAAACTCAGGGGAATGGGTTTTTAAGAGACCTGGAAAACTATTTAAAAACTTAAACATACTTCTAAAGTTTTATTTAAAAAAATTCGGACCATAATAATATTTTTTTTAATTAATCTGAATATATTTTAAGACATTTTCTGTGAGAAACTGAATAAAGAAAAACTAGTTAAAAATTTGTATTGTAAGAAGTCGCTTCTAAATGTTTCATGAATGTTGTGTTGAAAAAATTCCTAAATTTATTATTTTTTACTCACTATTCAAGAGGTAGGTTTTTAATTAACGTCGCATTGGAGCAACACAAAGGGCTATTCGCGACGGTCCTCTGTCTCGTGTCTGGCGCTGCATGGCCAAATACCATTCAACCAATAGAGTTTGTCCCTGGAACGTTGCCAATAACCTTTTGTAATGCTGCAGTGCGACGTTAATAAAGTACCCACCTCTACAGATCTAATTTTACACTCGATAGGTATTTTAATTAAAGTCTTACTTAATTACTAATTCTTTACTCTTCCAACTAGGCTTCGTTTTTGACGCAGTTCGTTTTTCGTTAAATATTAAAACTTTTTAGCAAGACTTACAGAACCAATATTCGACGACCACCCGGTCTGGTGGTGAGCCTCTAGATTGGAAGGATCCAGGTCAGTGCATGGATGTTTGTTAACGTATGGTGTAGAGGCGGCTGGAGCACCTTAAATCTGTTGTGACCGAAAGTCCTCGCGTTGGGTTGGTGTGGAAATCTGGAGAGTGGGGCTACGGCCAGTTCAGATCTTCCAGTTCAGGTGTTGCCTCGTCATCTGACCGTGGTTCAAAATGACGTTGTCCTCGGATCTTTCCTTTAGATTTTTCATCCCCGACCGTCGTCAAGAGCCCGTTGTGTTGCTCTAGTACGACGGTCATTAAAAAAATTACCAAAAATTAATTACCAATTGCAACCAATATTTTTGACGCATGACTCTAATATCTAACACTTGTCGCGCAGCGTTATAATTTTTACTTCGCCCCCTTGTTTTTCAAAAAGTGAGAAATATGGGTGGTTAAGTATTTTAATTAACGTCGTACTGGAGCAACACCGGACACTTGAGGTTAGAACAGATTTAATGTGAACCACACGACTATGTTTAATAGACAGTGTCTCGATTTTTAACCTTCCGGTTGGTTATCCTCAACTCTATCATTGTGCTGCTCCACGTCGACCTTAACTAGAACACCTACCTACCTAAACTCTACCAAATGGATTACCTCAGCCCTTATTATCTTTCAGTATGAAGACTGTTGAATTTCCGTCGCACTTCCAGGCAGGACATTGTTCTGTATTAATCCCGAAGGAAGGAGTCAATAACAATACCTCGTCATTTTAAACCACGGTTAGAAGACGAGGACAAGACTTGAGCTTGTACTCCACTCTCCAAACTTCCACGCCAACGTTGAGGACATTTTAAGTCACAGTAGATTTAATGAGCACAGGCCTCCACGTACACGATGGTCTTTGGTTGCATCGAGTTTCAATCTCGCAACCCTTCGGTGTCTTAAAAGAGGTTGGTGCACGTTAAATCTCCAGTAGCCTCAAATATCCTCACGCTAGCGTGGAGTGGAAGTTTGCACTATATTAGAACATCAGAGGAGTACACACAATGAGTAGACATTGGAAAATTTGGAATTAGTTATTTATTAAGAATAATTCTATAAGCTTAGAAATAACACTCAAAGTAACCAGTCTGTTTGCATTGGAGCTGCATGGAACAACCAAAAATGTCAGTGGAAGTTGTAGTATATAGCAGTGGGGGTGCCAGCTAATCTTGGTTCAAAATTACTTGGTATCGTCCTCGGGTCTTTCCCTTTGGGGATTGATCTCGGACCATCGCCATTACCCCCGTGTGTTGCTCCAGTATGATGTTAATGGAATACCTACTTTCCAGCCTTCTATCCAACTTGGCAACGTCGAAGCCTAATTATTTTTCGGTAATTTGGTAAATTTTAATTAACGTCGTAATAGAGCAATACGAAGGGCTATTGACGACGGTCCGGCATCATTCCCCTAAGGGAAAGATTTGAGGTAATGGTAATGGTAATTTTAGTTAACGTCGTACTAGAGCAACACATCGGGCTATTGACGACGGTCCGGAATCAGTCCCTTAAGGGAAAGATTCGAGGACAACACTTCGTAATTTTGAACCACGGTCAGATGACGAAAGGAAAGATTTGAGGACAACACCACGTCATTTTCTCCGGTCCTCATTTTTGGCTAACAACATCCAACTGGACTTAAACGTCTCAAAGCTGCTTGGCCAAAATATTTAAAACTTTGCACACTAGTATTACATTTGGTAGCTTGTGTTCACCTCTATCTTTGAGACTGTTGTTAAGCTCGTTCCACAGACTCCTGAGTTTAGCAATGTGTGTGGAAACATCATCGTCAAGTGACCAGTTAAAAGCAAACAATTCTGTACAAATTTTAAGTAGCCCATCTTTTGAAGTGGCTTCCAACTGCTGTTTTAGAGCTTCCCAGGCCTCGTGTGCAGTATCTTTGTCCATGATTTTCTAATACACTGTATCAGTAACCGTACTTTCAATCATAGTAGATATCACACTGTTGCTTGTGATCCTCGATTGCATCTGCATTTTCTGAGTTCAGTAAAGTTCACAATCAATCATAATCAGAATTTTCAGAATCAGAAGGTTGCGTGTTCAAATCACGTCCGGGTCACTAATTTGTAGTTCTCTTAGAGTTACAAGACAAGAGATGAAAACAAGCAATTCTTCCAAGTAATATTTTTTCAGCATGCAAAGAACGAACATATTGACTACAACAGAACTGCTGCTCAGCTGCTTTTTTTTTAAATCAGAATCATAAGCAGAACAAGAATCTTTCGTTTGCAAGAATTTATATTCTTTTTAATTGTTATTGCCAGGTTTTGATGTAGAGCCTTCAAGAAAAGAAAGATTATACTCAGCATTCATAGATGCTTCTAAGTTATATTGACCGCTACACCTCTGGCTTGACTAGCTTGCCATCAATTACTTCTAGAGCCCCTTCATGGTAATCTAGCTAGTTTGTAATTTTCCTTTTCCAAATTGGCCAATCATATTCTCCATTTAATAGTTTAACGTGTCTCATTAAATCCATTCTTTCTGGAATCGTTTGCTTGAGGTGAAACGAGTTCTTAATTATAACCACAAATACTGCATGGAAGTAGGAAAGATATCTTTCCTACTTCCATGAAATACTGTCGAATTAGACACTAGTTTGGCTAAGCAAAGCAGTCTATCGATGTTTCAGTCTCTTGTGGTTGTGTCAATTATTCAGCAAGTTTCATAATCGTATTTAAATGAAAGCCACAATTCACAAACATAACTTTATTGAACAAAGCCTAACGTGCTCTCTTGGTTATCTATATCCAACTGTATATTTCAAATATCTATAGAACAAGCACTTTTACAGTTGTGGTTACAGTTAACACATCACATCCTCCTTTTTAACTTGTATAGTAAATAATAATACACATAAAACACTTAATAAAATCAAGAAACAATCAATAACATATATAATCACTTAAATACCTGGGTCGTCTTATAGTACGACCTGATTGGCGAGCATGAGGTTTAGTTACAGTATTGGATAGCGGCGCAGTACTCGTATCAATAAATGTTTCTTTATTATCTGGAAGATTATCGGGAATATTATTGTAAAATGGATGGGAGGTCTTGGATAACCTTAAAAACTTTCTGTTTCTCACTAAGACTCTTCCAAAGTTTGTTCTAATCTTATATGACCTTGGGTTATTGGTTAAAGACAAAACAGTAGCGGGTTCCCATAATTTAGTTTTTACGTTCTGAACAGTGATTTTGTCTCCAGGCTGAAGTTCTTTCAAATTCTTACTGGATCTATCGTAATAGTGCTTCTGGTTTTGTTGCATTCTCAACAATTTTATATCGACATCCTTAAAGAGTTCAGGGTTAAGAAGTTTATTACTAATAGGCAACTTGGTTCGTAATCGTCTATTAAACATTAGCTGGGCTGGTGATAATCCTAATCCAGAAATGGGTGTATTACGATATTCTAATAATCCTATTGAAGTTCTACGATTATCCTCGAAAGCTTTCTTAAAAATTGCTTTGGTTATCCCAACTGCCTTCTCAACCATCCCATTACTTTGGGGATAATTAGGACTAGTGAATATAATTTCAATATCCCATCCCTTTCCAAAATTTTTAAATTCATAGCTGTTAAAGGGAACATTGTCACAAACAATAATTTCTGGAATTCCAAATTTGGAAAATATATCCTCTAACTTGAGAATGATTTCTGTAGTAGTCTTATTTCGAATAGGTACCGATTCAATCCACTTTGAGTAATAATCAATTAATATTAGATAGTCACTGTTATTAAAATACATTAAATCTACTCCGACTCTCTCAAACGGACGGTTTGGTACATCATGCGAGACAAGAGGTTCTTTACATAGTGATTTTTGAAATTTTTCACACACATTACACTTAGAAATGATATTTTCAATGTCTTGATTAATTCCTGGCCAGTACATTAATTCCCTGGCTCTATTTTTACACTTCTGAATACCCAGATGAGCTTCATGTATCAACATTAACATATCTTGTCTAAGAATATTTGGAATGACAATTTTGTCATTTAAAAATACTAGTCCATCAACACAGACAATATCATTTTTCAATTTGTAGTAATGCCTCAAGGTGTTGGGTACATTTTTCTTTTCAGGCCATCCAATTTTAAAGTATTTACATATTAACTTTAAATCATTATCTTCCTCAGTTGCTTTCTGAAATTGCTTAAATTTGTTCTCACTCATTGGCAAGAGTCTAGATACAGAATGAACCATGTTCATCATTTCTGGGTCATCTTTGCTTTCCTCTTTAATATATGCTCTTGACAAAGTGTCGGCAATATACATTTGGCTTCCTGGCAAATATTTTACAGTAAAATCATATTTTAATAGTTTGAGAAGCATTCTTTGTAAACGAGAAGAAATTTTACTTATTGGCTTATGGACTATGGAAGTCAAGGGTTTATGATCACTTTCAACAACAACCTTATGACCATAGACCAAATTGTGATATTTTTGAAAAGCAAAGACAATTGCCAGCAACTCCTTTTCAATTTGGGCATAATTCTTTTCAGCTTCTGTTAAGCTCCTAGATGCAAATGCAACTGGATTACCCTCTTGTAACAAACATGCTCCTAGACCATCTTTAGAACTATCACACTGGATAGTAATAGGCAAGACGTCATTAAATACTTTTAGAACTGGTGTTGAACTAATTAACTTTTTAATACTCTCAAAACTTTTATCCTGTTCATGACTCCATTCAAATTCAACATCATTTTTTAACAATTCTCTTAAAGGAGCAGTAACAGCAGAGACATTGGGTACAAATTTAGATAGAAAATGGTACAGCTACACTCTACGTTTATGAGTTATGGCAACGGCTTGGCGATTTTTTTTGGCGCACTTCTAGTAGCGAGTTACGATAAATTAAGGCAACCCATCTTTCATTGCTGTTGTTGTGGTTTTCACGGCAACCTCGGCAAACGGAAACTTTCAATTTTCATTTTGAATATTCTAGAAAGTTCTTCCAAAATCCGTTAAAATCGTTTGATTTCATTGATTCGTTTGAAATTTTTTCTTTCCTCCCATTGGTTATTTTGTTTTTAAAATATCCTTTGATTGCATTGGTCCTTTTAAATCGTTTTCTGTGATACCATTGGTCCATTTATTTGTATTTTGACAGTTGTGGAATTTTTATTTTGTTATAATAGTTTTCATGACAGGATTAAGAGTTTTGTTTTTTTGACCATTTTCGTTTTCATTATTTTTTTACGAGAGAATTCTGACGTTATCAGGTATTATTTCTTGCTTTTTTCTTTTGTAAATCTTTTTCTTTTTCAACATGCTCACTGATTTAGTGTAATTGATAAGTTTCAGGGTATTCTTACCATTCGTAGCTTAGTTTCTCTGCTGGTTCACAAATGTGTTTTGATATGTGATTAAGCTTACTACTTTTTATGAAATTTTTTTTAAATATACTTTTTAAAACGTTCTGAAATGTGCTTAAAAAGTGTGTTGTAAAAAGAAAAAAAATTGTGACAGGAAAAGAGTTAAGAAATAATTTTTTCCTTGGCAAGTTTAGAAGTGCGCCAAAAAAAAATCGCCAAGCCGTTGCCATCAGTCATAAACGTAGAGTGTAGCTGTACCTAGAAAATTAACCATGCCTAGTAACCTTTTAATATCGCCCTTACACAGAGGTTGTTCTAGTTCAGTAATGGCTCTAACATGACTTGGATCAGCTTGTATACCCATCTTAGATACTAAGAAACCCATATATTTTACTTCAGGGACCCTAAACTGAAATTTATCACTATTGAACTTTACATTATTTGTTTTGGCTCTCTCCAGAACCTCTATCAAAATTCTGTCATGGTCTTTTTCATCTTTACCTGCTATGATGAGATCGTCAAAATAAATTTCTACTCCATTAATATCACCAAATAATTTCTGATTCTTTTTCTGAAAGACCTCGGGAGCAGAACAAATTCCAAAAGATAGCCTGTTAAACTTATATCTACCAAAGGGAGAATTAAATGTACACAATTCTGAACTGGGATTATCTAATGGTATTTGCCAGAATCCTTCTTTTAGATCTAATACAGAGAAACATTGCTTTCCTCCCAATTTGTTTATGATTTCTTCTGCAGAAGGAATTACATGATGTTCACGCTTTATTGCCTTATTAAGATTTCTGGGATCAAGACATATTCTTAATTTACCATTAGGCTTTTCGACCACAACTAAACTATTTACCCAGTCTGTGGGTTTGTTTACCTGAGAAACAATTCCTTTTTGTTCCAATTCCTTAATGGTAGTTCTTAACTCTTTATGTAAAGATTGGGGTACTCTTCTAGGAGCATTAACAACAGGTGGTACATCTGGCTTTACTTCAATATGATGAGGCTCCCCAGGAAATTTTCCCAAACCCTCAAATACATTTTGGTAATTCTGGATAACATTTATTTTCGATTCAAGATGAATTATATCAATAAGTTGAATTAACTGTAGTTTTTCACAAGCTTGCAAACCTAAAATTGGCTTGGCCTTTACATCTACGACAATAAATTTAAGAATAACATCAGAGTGTTTATCAGTGCAACAAGCTAGATCTATAGACCCAATAGTTTTCAACTTATTATTACCATACGACATTAAAATCACATCAGTTGAGTTTAATTGGTCCTTTTGTTTTAAATTTAAAGTTTCAAGAACATGGAGTGGTAACACATTGACTTGGGCTCCTGTGTCCAGTTTAAAAGAAACTTCTTGACCCTCAACTGATATTACTTTAAGCCATTCATTGCAAATATTAGATTGAACATTACGTACAATATCAACAAATAGGCTAACCTCCGAATTATTTGTTTTCACTTCATTCACTTTCCGGTGAATACTTCTAGCAATTGATTGATGTAGCATTGGATTTACCTTGCTTTTGCACATAGCTGCAAAATGGTTTTTTCTTTTGCACTTGTTACATAGTTTATTATAAGCTGGGCACTGACCTTTCATGTGCTTTCTTCCACATGCCTGGCATTCAATAATTTGTTGCTTAGAAGATTTTGTCGGGTTATGGCTATGTCTATTTACAGCATCAACACAGTTGGAGTTATTGATGGTTTTTACCTGACTCCTACTCAATTCACAAGCTCGAACACTGTCGACCGCTTTTTGTAAGGTTAGGGCAGGTTCCCGTAGCAATCTTTCCTGCAAGTTGACATCTTGAACTCCCAGCACTATTCTGTCTCGAATCAGGCTGGTTTCCTGCTCTCCAAAGTTGCATGATGCAGCAAGTGTCTTTAATTCAGTCAAGTACACGTCAATGGTTTGGCCGTCTTTTTGTGAACAAGAGAAAAATTTGAATCGTTCAAACACTTCATTATTTTGTGGTAAACAGTGATGATCGAATTTATTAATAACTTCTTCAAAATTTCTCTCATCACCCTCAAACTTGAATGTATTATATACATTTACGCCTTCATCACCAATTAGATTGAGTAATATGGCAATTTTGATATTGTCCGGCTTTTCCACTTTTTCTGACGCCATGAGAAAATTTTCTAGCTTCTGCTTCCACTTTATCCAATTTTCACTAATATTCCCGCTGAAACACAACTCTCCAGGAGGCTTGAAGGTCATCGCGAATGATGATAACTGAAAAGGCAAATTCACTTTACAGAACACAAAAGTTCATTTTTTTTTTCCGAATACGAAATTTCTTAACAGGTTCCTGACACCATGTTTCAGTCTCTTGTGGTTGTGTCAATTATTCAGCAAGTTTCATAATCGTATTTAAATGAAAGCCACAATTCACAAACATAACTTTATTGAACAAAGCCTAACGTGCTCTCTTGGTTATCTATATCCAACTGTATATTTCAAATATCTATAGAACAAGCACTTTTACAGTTGTGGTTACAGTTAACACATCACAATCGATAGCGGTCTTAGCTAAGCTTAATAGAGGTAGAGATTGTTTCCAAGTGTAGTGAATCTATTATTCTACTAAAAATCCTACCGATCCATTTACTAGAACAGGTTCCAGCGAGTAGATGGACCATAACCTGTTTGAATAATTCTCTAAACGATGTTGTTTAGTAGAGATAATCTAACGTTATTTTATTGAAAAAGAAAAACAGGGAAAAGACAGAACATGATTAAAAGTGAAAATAAACAAAAAAAACATGAACCACTTATAAGATAGAACTAATACAAAGAAGTTACAGTTGCAACAAAACACGTTAACATTTAGAATAACTAGTTATTACAACGTGAACCACGGTCAGATGACAAGCCAACACCTGCGTTTGCACGAAGTCAACGGTGGCCTCAGTTTGCATCCCATTCTCCAAATTATCGTTCGTTGAATTTCCAGGCGGAAGTTAGAAAGGAGTATTAAAATTTGGCAACAGTTGTTATTCCAGCTGACGACAACTTTCAACATTTTTGTTTCGTAATTCGTAAAGTGATATTTATCTAATCTGCATTTTCAAGTGCAGAACCGTAGAGTCGACTTGTCATTGTTTAGTCTTGTGAATTTTTGAATCTTGGTTTTCAAAACAAAATCATGAACATCTCAAAGGTAGAATCACTTAGTGTCATTTGTTGCAAAAATGTTATTTATATGTAACAACAATCGAGAATTTTTATTTTCTTTCATTTCCTTACTTCCTTGTAAATTAATTGCTTTCGAAGATACAGCTTGCATTTTTGTGTGAGAAATTTAATCGTTCGTTTTTTTACAGGTCTTGCGACAAAGCAAATTCTTCAAAACACCTCTGCGATTTCTTTCTGCCGTCCCTGAGGCCTCAACTAAAGGAAATGGAGGCAATGGTTTCAATTTCGGTAATGATCAATCTTGCCTTTATTATAAAAATAATTATTTACCTTATCAAAGATAATTTTTAAACCGTTTCTCTTGCACCCTCTTTTTGAATGAGTAAGATGCATTTCATTGCATTTTCTTTTGCAATTTAATCATCGTATTTGTTAGTCTTAATTGTTTAAGAAATATTTACTGTTTTAAAACTTTCTTTCCCTTATCTTTGTTTTCCTTTCGATCATAACAATTTCCCTGTTTTCAACCAAACGGCTCTGGGTTCAAAGCCCAGTATGTGATATGGATGTTTGTTGCTTTTTAGAATCCAGTTTAAGCAATAGGTCCTGGTATGATTTGGGTCTGTAGCCTCCCCGAAGTTATTAACGAAACGAGAGAATTACAATTATGGGATTTTGCAATTAATGCAGATAAACTGATCCAAACGGTGATGAATTGCACAATGACTAGAGCTACTAAACACCTTGACATCCTGTCTACCAAAGCAATCCAAATCATTAGATATCCCACCTTTATATCTCTTAGCTAAACCCTTCAGTCCCCTAAATATTTAGGGTGAATATTAATTATGAGTTATTAGTTTAAGTAATAAGTTTTGACAAAACACCTTCATTGGGTTTGGGTCACCAGGTCTTAGGAGTCTGATCCTCTTAAAACCCAATATTTTTAAGGTTGAGACTCAGTCCCTTAAAATAAGGATGAATATTGAAAATAATGTGGGTAACTAAATATGATTGACTTAACCTCATCTATTCCAAATTGTCAGAAAGACGGTGCAAAATCAGGGCTCTGCCCCTCTCCAAATCTAAGGAATTAAACACTATAATTTAAAAAAAATTTTATTGTTATGATCTGTTTTAACATAAGGTAGAGCTCTACTTTAAAGACTTTTTGTGGTAACTCTTGCCACATTCTTTTTTTCGGGCAAACATTTTACCCAGGAAGAACATGCTGGAAAACATCCTTTTTGGCTCAGCAGGTAGGTGTTTTAATAAACTTTGCACTGGAACAACTTGGCTTTGGCTCAGCAGTAAAAGTATGAGATGATTGAATTAAAATTAATAAGTGAAAAATTCAAGTTTAAACTTTAGAGTTGCCAGTTTGATAAGAACTTTCTCAAATTTATCTTATATATAGGATTAATTTATCTAAAAATATTCCAAATATATAAATGAATTTAAATTGGGTCCTATATTGAACCTTTTGTAAGTTTGTTTTATTAAAAAGGATAGCTTGTAAAAAGTTAGCTTGTTTCCTAAACAGCGACTTGAATTTGTAGAAATTTAATGAGGATATTTGTTCTTCACAAAATTTCATTACTATTTCTAACCTTTTTACAAATGCTGAAAAGCCACTTAATTTTGCATGAAGAATAATCTTCAATATGAAATATATCTTTAAAAATTAATGTGTCATGATGAATTTTGACCTCAGATTGATAAAACTCTTATCAGGAACAGAGGAAGGCTTGTCAGGAAAACTGTTTATCATTATATCAATCTCACAAGAGTTCTTTTTATCTTAAGATACAATGAATACATACTGTAAATCTGTTATTTCCCTTATGTTGCACTTAAATGTTAAAAAATCCTCATAATCTTACAATTGTGCAATGAAACAAAAAATAACTAATAGAGAATTGGGCAATCTAAAAAAATTCACTAATATATGAGGTTTAGAAAGCAGCAGCATTATTTGTATAGTAGTGCATGGTTACAAATGTTTAAAACTTCTTTTTTTTTTCCAATGGCATGGTTTTTTATTTCCAATACAAAGAGGATAATTATGCAATGAGTAAAAGTTCAACAAAATTGACCAAAGTCTTATACCTTAAGAGTTCTCTAGCTTGCCAGTATCTCGTCTTCTCAGATTTGCCATGAAGTGAGAAGCTATGATGAAGGTGGGCTCGGTTCATTGGTTCTGCCATAAGAACATGCCGAAAACTGTAGACCACTTTACCCAGGGTGTACCACTTGAACGTAGGTCTACTTTGCTTTGCACCCCACGTTTAAAACAAAAGAATCAAATAGTACTTGAGTTTTGCACATTTTATTACCTATATAAATAAGAATGGAGTGTTTGTACATTGAATATTTTCGATCCATTTCACATTTTTCATTCGTTTTGGGTCCTGATGCAAAGTTTGTCTTTCGCACATTGTATGTGTGTCTATATGTGTGTGCCCAATGCACGTCCAAGCGGTTGAATATATTTTCATGACACTTTGCATACTGTGAGTACTTACATTCATTTAGTGACTGTACTTGGTTGCATAAATCTGTCTTGTCCTGTTCTATGCTCAATTTTGTGTTTGTGTATTTTTACAGGCATTACATGAATTTAGTTCCATATATTCGCCTACAATGTGCTTTATTTTATGCATCATAGTTTAGTGAATACAATATTAAACTTTTCTTTATTTTCATATTTAGATAAGTTTCATGCTAAAACATTTGAGGAAGCATACTTAAATCAACCATAATTTGTTAGTTTTGGAAAACCTGGAATTCATGTTGATTTTTACGATTACCTGGATTGTTTTACCAGTACTGTTGAAAATGCAATTATTTTTACAAAAAACTTTTTTTTATGGAATTTTAACTCTGATACTTTATTTATTTCAAGTTTTATTTTTGTTCTTTACGAAATATAAATGATTTCCAAATATTTGGGAGAGGCAATATTTTCAGTGAACTATCAAATTAATTTGTCATCCTTCCCTTGAAATTCTACAATGTCACATGCCTGATGCAAGAGTGACCAAGTAAAAAAATGTTGTTTTGTTGACTATGAGTGAGAGATCACTCGCCGTAAATCATTATTTTTACTAATTGAGTTGAACACGAAAAGAACTTAAGAAAGGGAGTTCCAAATCTCCCTCAAAATCGTCTTTTGTAGTTGTAACCTTAGTGTCACCTTTAGTAATTTTGTAGCTTTGTCATACAGTATGGGTGCGATGCATGTGAAATGTATTACTTGGATTTGCATGTGTCAAAAAGGTATTAAAATATTTTATTCTATGAAAGACAAGTGTGATTGTGGATTCTGATCATTTCATCAATCTAAAATTAACCTATTCAATCCAAGTAAAGTTGGGTATTTTTACTAGTATGGAATAGTTTTAGATTGTACTAGTAAACTACTCCAAAACAGATAGCAGCTATATTGAAGATTCTCATATTAATGAACAATAAAAATGGATTCAAGTGCTAATCTGTCCAATCCATATGAATAAAGGGATAATATGTAAATGGGATAAGAAAAAAAATGGCAAAATGCTTATTGATTGAAGCATGGACAACAGGCATTCTTGATTTTTAAAAGAACAAATCAGTTTAATTGAGAATATTACTGTTTTTTTTTTTTTTTTTTAGATCTTAAGCCCCACTATAGGTGTTTCCTGAGACCATGTCTAAAATGTAAAAAACAAGTTTCAAAAACCTTTTTAAATCCCCATGACATAATAGATACAATGTTTAATTGTTTTACATCAATGTGATTTTTGTATGCGTTTTACAACAATCTTTATATTTTTTGTGCCATTGCTAATACTGCTATTATTTTACCATTGTTAAAAAAAAATTATATATTTTGGATAGGAATAATTTAATAGTTACATTGAATTGTGCTCTATTGATAACGTTAATTAGCCTTAATTTTGTAGCAACTAATTAATGAAATCTACCTGAAGTTTTGTTTCCTCATTATTTAGAAATTGATTTGATTGCTTATAGAACTCACTCCTGAACAGAAAGAAATCCAGCTGATGTCCCGTAAATTTGCCAGAGAAGAAATTTTGCCCAAAGCTGCTGAGCTGGATAAAACAGGACAGGTATAAATAAATACAAAAATGTCTGTTTATATGTTTTGACTGTGGTGTTGGAATGTACTGTGACAATTTTGATGGCAAAGTGCTGCTGTTTCCAAGTCTTTATAGGCTATTGGGGAAATAAATAAAAATGTTTTGTTGACTCAGACCACAATCACAATCAAGGCAATAACATCTGCCTCTTGCAGTTGCCCAGCATTGGGGTCCAGATGCTGCAATAGATTATATTGCAATTCAGTGTCAGTGGGCGACATATCACACTGTATCACAGTGGTTCCTCTTTCGCCAGTCTTCATGGCAATGAAATCTTGGATTGCTTGTTTAACCCCTTAAAACACGAGTTATTTTCGGAAAAACTGATACAAAATGATTGAGTTTTTTTTTTTTTTTTTTTTTGACAGAAAATGAATATATAGGTATAGTGTAATTTTTTTTGCAATTTCAGTTGTGGGGGGTGACTAAGAAGCGTGATGGGGGGGGGGGGGGGTAAAAGTTATATAAAAAAATTATTATGCGCAAAGTGTAAACAATTTGATTACATGTTTATTTTGAATTTCAAAATATAAAAATCAAATTGTCATGCTTACAAGTTTAAGAGTCGCTAAAAATTGGTATGATATACCATTGCTGAAACTTTCTGATAAATTGGCATATTCATAATCATCAAAGTCACCCATTATCAGATAACTTTTTCTAAACAAGTTACAAAAACACTTAATAAAAATGAATGTATAGTTAACTGTTTACTTTAATGATATTTAATGGAATAAAAATGGATATATTACATTCTCCACACCAAACAACTGTTAAATAACAAAGAATTCCTAACAAAACTTTTTAATCATCAAATACGCCACATGGTTTACACAAGAAAAATGCTGCATAGTGGTGCCATCTATGGTCAATAAGTTTAATTATAATCTAGCCGACCTATTTTTACTAGAACAGATCTCTAGACGGGCATTAGAAATAAAATAACGCGAGATACAAGATCGCCTGTGTGAGATGTGGGTATATGCAAATTTGCCGGTAACGTTCGCCCATGTCAGACACGGGCAAATGCGTAAAGGGGTTAAGTCCAGTTCTGAATTTCTCCTACAACGTCCTCCACTTCAACAGCATACAGTAAAAGAGGATTTTAAATACAAAAGTCAAACACTCTTGCTATGACCCCAGTTGCCTCAAGATACGGTAATCCGTAGGATTCGCTTGCTTTAGTGTTCTCACACTGAATTTGCAAAGTCATCTCTACTGAATTGGCTTGTCACACTCTCCAACTTGTCCTCTGTATGGCCTTTCAGACGTGATAAGAGCCCACCTGAATTTGTTGCCCTGATCTTACTGCCCCACATCTTTAGATTTGTACTGTTTTCCTGAAACTTAGGTAAATTAGTTATATTTTCCACCATGGTGTTTACTGCTTCTGGTAAACATGTTGATCATAGCTCCAGGATGCCCGTCCGATCTTACTCTTTCTTCTCTATCCATTCTTTTCACAATTACTTGAGGTCGTCTTGTGTTTGGTGCAGTTTGGCCAAACATGAACCTTGTGCCATAGAATCCTAAATGAACCAACCAACCTTGATCTTACTGACATAGGAATGAGTCCAGGTACAGAATTATATTCAGCGTTCTGCAATACAACTCCAAGCAATTGCAATTGTTCTGCAGGCATTTTGTCTACATTTTGAAAACTGCAGAAAAATCAAAAACCGATGTAAAACACAATTAATAGCTAAATATGTATTACATATTAAAATAAAACATCAAAATTAATTAACTTTATTTATTTAAAACCAAGGCATACTTTCAGAATTTTCAAATTTGTTGACAACTTTGGAAGTTAAATTTTTGTCATTGATATAGAAACTGTGTTATTTATAAAGTGTTTGTGGTAATTTTTTTTTGAGGGGGGGGGGGTAGGGAGGTTGTTTACTAGCTAAAGAATAAAAAAAGGGTGTGACAAGGAGCACGCTTTGGTACTGCAGAACATCGTAACTTATAATTTTTTTTTTAATTGGCCACAATTTTGATAAAATTATTGAAAAATCGTTCTGCAAAGACTTTATTCTGCAACGTACATTACAGTTTTCAGCACTTACTGCTCCCGGGGCAGTAAATAATACTGCTGATGGAGTTACATATTTTATTTCTGTTTCTATACTGTTGGGTTTCCAGACAGACATAAAACCAAGGCATACTTTCAGAATTTTCAAATTTGTTGACAACTTTGGAAGTTAAATTTTTGTCATTGATATAGAAACTGTTATTTATAAAGTGTTTGGTATTTTTTTTTTTTTGGGGGGGGGGGGGTTGTTTCCTAGCTAAAGAATAAAAAAAGGGTGTGACAAGGAGCACGCTTTGCCACTGCAGAACATCGTAACTTATAATTTTTTTTTAATTGGCCACAATTTTGATAAATTTATTGAAAAATCGTTCTGCAAAGACTTTATTCTGTGACGTACGTTGCAGTTTTAAGCACTTACTGCTCCCTGGGCAGTAAATAATACTGCTGATGGAGTTACATATTTTATTTCTGTTTCTAGACTGTTGGGTTTCCAGACAGACATATGGCAAAAAGGCTGAGGTTTGACATAGTGATAAAAACAGATTTTCAAACCACCGTAATCGCACCACTACAAACACTTAACATGGTACTTTAAGGGTCATGGCTACACAAACCACTTCTTCAACTGCATCCACTCCAAAAATCACAGTTAACAAACGATACCATGACTAATTGACTTGAAATTCAAAATAAACATTCAAGGTACCAAATGAAGTTGTGTCTAGTTGCAAATAGAGAGATAGCATATGGGTCTTAGATTTTACTGACTTCATACTGAATAATACTGCTGGTATATTACACTCATGTCCATAAATTAAGGATAATGCCAGCTCCGGCTAATAAAGGTTCAGAAACAAAACAAACGTGACTTATTCATTAGCCCATTTATTTAACAAAAGATAAAGAACAAAAAAAAGATGGTGTATGTATGATACCATTCATAAAAAATACGATTTTTGCTCACTGGAGCAATTACACAAAATATCGACCTCACAAAAACTTAACATGACATGGTTGGTATGATGTTTAATACATTGTATGTCTCCCAGTTGATGAAATACAGTCCGTACAATGCCTAGGCATGCTGAGGATCAAATAATCGAGCTGATCTTGGGGAAGATCACTCCACTCAGCAAGCAATGCTCTCTGAAGTTCCAGTACACATGTAGGAAGTGGTTGATGGGTCGCAACTCATCGGCCAAGCATGTCCCACACATGCTCTATCTGATTCAAGTCAGGTGAGAATGCTGGCCATTCCATACAGGTGATAACCGCAGATTCAAGGTATTCGTTTGCAATGTTTGCACAGTGAGAACAGGCGTTGTCTTCCATAAACACAAATTCTGCGCCCATGGCACCCCTAAACAAACATACATGTTGTTCCAGAATGATGTCCTGATAAATTTGGCCTCATGGTTCCGATTTGAACATGTAGATCTGTTCTGGAGCTCAGTATAATTGAAGTATTACCTTAAATGAAATTTCTGAAAATAATGTGTTTTCATAAAATTGGAGTTCTTTGAGATTATTCAAATGTGTGTTCTACAACAAATTAATTTACATATCTTTCACTCTATCCATCCTTTTTCTTTTCACTATATGTTAATGTTAAACAGCATTAAGTATGACATTTATGAGAAAATATTTGACATTCTCAATTGGTTTATTCAATTCATATAAAATTAAGTGTCAAAAGGGTGCCAAAATCGCAATATTTGCTGAGTTGTTTACCCTTTGGTGCAACTCAAGAATATTTAAATTTCTTTATTCCAGTATCCCACCGAAATTATCAAGAAAGCCTGGGATCTTGGATTGGTTAATGGAACTGTTCCTCAAAAATATGGTAAAATTTATTTTCTATATTCTTTTTAATAAATTTTGTTTAACCTTTTAATACTGTCATAGCTCACACAAAATTTAGTGGACTGACTACATTGACATAGATTCCAATGGCGGTACGTTCTTTTGTGCTCATATTGTCACTGTGTATTGGGTCATCCGGAAAGTTCTGGGCGTTTTCAAATCGAAACTAGCTTTGTTATTATTATTTTGCTACCGCTGATAAAGAGTGATCTTGATTGAAACTGATGTTTAAATTCAGTCTTTTCTGCTTACACTGCATAATTATAGCATGTGTTGTGGCATAATTTTTGTTTCACTGCAATGCTAAGAATGGAGAACCAGAAAGTTCATTTCCATCATAATATGCTCTTTTATTTTGAGACAGAAAAAAAATGCTAGACAGACTGCTCGTAAAATGTGTGCTGTATATGGACAAAGTGCTGTTTCTGATGCCACAGTTCGAAGGTGGTTTGATTAAATTAAGCGTGGAAATTTCAGCCTCAAAGATGATGCCCACTCTGGACGACCATCCTCTGTTAACGGCTTTCTGTATGGTGGCACTACAAAGGAATTGTTCAGTATGAATTGTTGCAAGAAAATCCGACAATAAATTTGGGAAAAAACAGTTCTGAAATGGCAATATTAAAAGCAAAAATCGAAGTAAAGTGGCCAGAACTGACCCATCGTCAAGGTGTTTTCTTCCAGCATGACAATGCGCTGCCCCACATTTCACTAAATGTCAAAGTCTCATTGAGCCTGGTAGAAATGTTTTGTGTCACCCCCCTCCTATACTCACCAGACCTTTCCCCTCAGATTTTCACCTCTTCAGGTCACTTCAAAATTCTCTGAACAGCCTGGAGTTCCAATTCTTTGGAGACTGTCAAGCAGCACATCAACAACTTCTGTACAAATAAGCCCAATGATTTTTTCAAAAGAATTTTCCAGCAACAGGAAAGGTAGCAAAAAGTCATAGAACAAAATTGAGCTTATGTGATTCAATTATTGTTTTTATGTTTTTGTACTGCTTTGTTGAAATTATCTTTAAAAATGCACAGAACCTTCTGGATGACCTAATACTATGATAAATACACTGAGAGTGGTTCCTGTAAAGGAATGATGGTGGTATACTATCGCATCAAGCTATTGAGATACTAATTGACGAGTTGACAATGCTGCCGCTTACCAAGTACCTGAAGAGTTATGCCAGTTAAAGAGTGGTACCAGCAACTGTCATGGAGATGCATATGGTGTAGAAAATATCCCATCTTTTTTATGTCATATACAACTGAGCAGAAAATTATTTTTTTGTCTAAAAATCCTGTAAATAAAATATTTATTAGTTCGATTACTCTATATATTTCCATGTTACTTCAAATTAATATGTTATATAATTATTATTATTACTAATTAATGTGTGCTAGAAAAAGTTTACTGCTTTATTTATATAGATAATTGCTTTTAATGTATTTAACCCTCTAGTTATTACATAAAGGAAAACCTTAAAAACTGCAGCATTTTTATGAATATTTTATAACTTCCATCTCTACAAGTATTTAAAAAAGAGCTATACTATGGATATGCTCAGTTAGTGATGGTCTGAGCTTTGGTTGCAAGTTCAGGGCAAGTTAGTCTGTGTACTGTGTCCTGACGAATCTATAACACCTACAGCAATGAAATTTGGCACACAGGTAGTCTGAATTTTTTGCGATTTTTGTGTCCTGCCTGAATTTTAAAATTTGATCTAGAACATTTAACAATTCATTTATTAGTTTTTTTTCACCTTTCTTTCTTCTCTCCGGGATATGACGTCATTGAAGAAAGGCGAGAATTTTACGAATTTCGACTGCTGACGTCACAAGCGTTTTTGCTCGAATGCCTTTGGAGCCATGCCAAGTTTTCCAATTCTAGCGTATTTTGATTTACGTTGTTGATAATAGCCATTTCAAGGCCATCATGGCGTTGCCTGTAGAGTTTGTTTGCAAAGCAAACGAAACGGGAATACATAGGAATCACTGGGAGTTGGCGAGTGTCAGCAAGCAGTGGTCACACCTGAACCCACAAAAAGAATGCCATGCTGTCCACACAGTGGCTAGTGCCTCATATGATGGAATAATTGGCAAAAAAGAGCCCTTGTGCTCTAAAACTCAACCAATCGCATGTGAAATAAATTAGAAATAGGTGAGTTGAGGAACAAATTATAAAACTTTAATATTGCTTAAACCTCAACTGTTTTGCCATTGCATTGTATGTGGACTGTATTTGGAAACTCTTAATTTGCCTGCGCATTGTACGTGCTGTTTCATTTCCATTTTTATTTTTCTGGTTTGCCCACTTTTTCTCTATTTGTAGCTTGGAACACTAAGAATAAATAGGTAAGTATGATAGTATAAACTGATTTGTTTTCTGTAACAGAATCGCAATGCGTGCTTCCCTGTAAAGCATTACTGTTCAGGAAACGGAGATTTAGGTAAATGTCCAATGGATTTCAAGCAAAAATGCTTTTGAATACTTGACTTTCATTGCCATAGCAATTTGACTTGCGAGTTCTCTTTTCTAAATATGAAACAAATGATAAATTTTTATAAAAACCTGTTAAATTGACTTCATTTTTTTAGGTGGCACTGGTCTCAGTCTATTCGATGGGTGCTTGGTAGCCGAAGAACTGGCTTATGCATGCACTGGTGTTGCCACAGCTATCGAAGCTAATGAACTAGCAGTGAGTATCTCATTTAAATTTATGTTTTTATGCACTGATGGAATTCTGAAGAACATTGATGTGTTTCAATTGACTGACATTTTCAGAATGCGTATCGCTGAAAGTTGTTCTGAATGTACTTTGAAATTTACTATGAGCTTTTATTCCCATAGCTTAAAATTGTGTTTTTCTTTTCCTAGCAAGCACCTCTCTTATTAGGTGGCAGTGAAGAACTAAAGACGGAATATTTGGGCAGAGTGACTAAAGAGAATTTAATGTGTGTAAGTGATTCATTTTTGGAAATTCTCTGCGCTTGATTTCACTAATGAAATCTGTCATCTCAATTTTCATGTTCCGAAAAGTTTACCTTTTTGTAGCCTGAGTACTTTGTGTTTCCAAAAGTGTGGGGCTATTGCTAAGTATTAGGATCAATGTGGAAGATCGTAACCAAACAAGTAGTATATGATGCAACAGTAAGTCTAAGCACGTAACTAGTTCTTCTATAAAGCTAACTAATAGAATGTTGACCAAACTAACTTAAATAAAATAGTTTTTTTAACAGTTTAAATAAGTTTAATAAATAATATTAAACTTTAAACTTATTGAAATAAAATAAAGAAGGTTATCCTCCTAACAGACTGGAATAACGTACAAGAAGTAAGTATCAACTACCAGATCAAATACTTGTCTCTGCAGCAGATCCACTTGTCTGTATATATATAGGTTAAGTAATTTGAATAACGATACATCTTCAACTTCCAATCAGCGAATTTAGAAAATTGAATTGAAGTTGAAGTGAAAATGGAAGTGTTTGTTTGATTGTATCAATGTCACGACCCATCAAAGAATACTGAGAGTGCATGTGTACTTTAAAAGCTGGGAACATGAAACTTTTTGATAACAAGATGGCTGCAAAAACGATCTACCGGTAACTATGAAGTTACCGAGAGACTTTTAAAGTATAGTTGTTTAATAAAATAATATCATGCAACTAAGTTTTATGTTTAAATGCTCGAAAATGTATAAAGTTGCCGAGATATAAAAAGTTAGGGGAAGTGATGAGAAATTATCACTTTGCCTGTAAAATGGCACCAACTTCTAACATTAGGCTATCGCTGGTTTGGTAGCGTAGTCAGTTGGCCCACTGTGTTAGCAAATCTGCGAGTTGTAGACTGTCAGGTTGACTGTAGACTGTCAGATACCACCCTGGGTGAATCTCTCAATCTCTTCTGCATCTGTAATTTGTTTTCATGTCCAGTAGTTGTCTGTCTTGTGTAACCACAAGACAGACAACAGCATAAAATGCATAAAAATGGCCCTTATGCCATAAAACAACCAATTATGAATACTTTTTAACTATTTGTGCTTAGTGTTTACTGTGCTCGAGTTCTTTTTGAAACAATGGTATTAGGTAGTTGATTAGATGCAGAGGAATTAAAAATGTTATGCAATTATGGACATTTTATTTTGCTTACACTCTGAAATTTTAAGGTTTTATTTAAAGATAATAGATTTTGGTCACATCCATATTGAAAACTTGTGTGGCAAAATTTTAGCTTATATCAAAAAAGTGTTTTGTTGCAAAATAGATTATCGCTTTTGATTGCTAGTATCAGGCATGAGAATCTTCCGCATGTCCACGATTTTTGTCTAATGCAATGTGAAATAAACTATCCTGTCAAAAATAGTGGCACACCTTCTAATAAACAACTCAACTCTTTTATTTCACACCACCCCTTGTTCCTCTATAATTGATTCTATTTCTGGACACCAGTTATGTCCATTATTTATTTGTTCATTTTGATTATCAAGAGGGGACTGAAAATCGTAATTTTTACTTTAGAAATCAGATTTACTTGATTTAATCAGATTTTTATGATTAAAATTATTTTTTTGCCCTTTTCTATGTAAACTATTTAGACATGCAAGTTAAGGTATTTTTCTATTGAACTTAATTATAATTATCTCTTCAAAAACAACATAAAAAGATGTCAATATCAATTTACATAAGGTAAGTGTTATCATTCCAGGTTGTGGCTAAACAATAGTAATGTCCTAAGTATGCCTCCTTCAAAAAAACGAGGCAGATCTTGATGCACAAACAAATAACATTTTAATGACTACGCCACAACACTTTACATAGAGACTACTATACACATTTCAACAGACCTATACATTCCATAACTAATTATGAAAGACCTCCCTTGTATCTGGAACATAACTAAAGGGGGTCTCGTCCAGGGTGTCAAGATTTAAATCACTTGATTTAAATCAACGATTAACTTAGTAAATACACCATAGGAAAATCACAAAATGGCTACACCCAGCTCAGAGGGAACTGGGTCAATTGCTGCATATCATAAGATTGCAACAGGCAGTTGTAACTTATTAGAATATACTATATACTGGAAACAGTAATGTGAAACACATGACATCATAAATCTAAATGCCAGGAAGAGTAATGTATAAACATTCCTGATTAAGAGCACTCATAATATAAACACTTAAAGGAAGTAAATGCAACAGTTTGATTCAAAATTATAAACTAAAGGGGTGACTGATTTTATGAGCTAAAAAACACAAGTGGGAAGTAAAGTTTTTTTGAGGCATTTGTCAGTTAGCTTTTTGTTATGGTTGGTGTGCAATAGAAATTAAAGAGTAGAAATATACATTTTCATACACAGCCATTAAAATGTCAACAGGAAAAAAAGGTCCAATATGAATTAAAACTAAGTGAAAATTCATTTATTATTGCTGCTCAGCAGTTTTATTATTAGAATTTACTATAGTCTGATTATTTCTGTCCTCTATTCTACTTCTCAGACTATAGTTTCGGTCTGTCACTTACACTTACTGATAAATTTCTTAACATGATGATGTAATTTACTCAAGAAAAACTATGTAGGATGTCAACTTGTGTTTTAAAGTTAAACAAATGTTTTACCTTTTGCTTTTATAATTCCTTTTTTAAATGTATTTGTAACTATGATTTTTCACTAGATCATGTAACTAACTATGATTTTTAGTAAATAAATATTGATTTACCATGTCACAAATTCTGATTGTTTACTTAAAATAAATATTGGTTTACATGTCATGTCAGAAACTCAATTTTTTATTTAACAAATTTATATATGATTATTATAAAATCAATGTATAGGACCTACAGAAATTTAAATAAAAAAATCTGATTTAAATAAAAAAAAATCAGATTAACTGATTTAAAAAAAAAATATCATGATTTTTTTACACCCTGGTCTTGTCTCACTTTCAACTGCTTCACAACAAAGTGCGGGGATGGAGACTGGGATGTAATGGCGCTTGGAGTTGCTGCTATGTCTTGGGAGTTCTTGACAATAATTAAAATTAATACATTTCAGATATAACATAATTTTTTTAACATTTTCATATTAAAATATTAATGTACTTTTCAAAACATTATAGTATAAATGTACTGATATATGTCTTGAATATTATTTAATGATTTTTTTAATGATTAAAACAATTATAATTAATCTAGGAGTTGTTAGTCATGATGATTGCCTGAATCCATAATTCAAATTCTGTTTGATAAAATAAATCCATTATAAATGAATCTGAATAAAAGCCAGATAAACTTTTAAATTTAAGTAAAAAATAAGTTAAAAATTGTCATATATAAATGCTTTAAACAAACACTTATCAATTTGATCATACAACTCACTGCTGCAACCATATTGGCATCAATTCTTTAAAGTAAAAAGAGAAACCGACTAAATAGTTGACTGGAGATTTAAGAATGCTACTGACAGAAACAGCTCCATGCAGATGAACGGATGGCGCAGCATCGAGCTCTTCTTTCTCACTAGAGATTTCTTTTAATTTTACTGATTTCATTGATATTAATTACTTATAATAGTGAAAAATCTAGTATGTTTATGTGCAGTTTATTTTGGGTTGATTTTAATAAATAGCTTTATAATTTCAGCTACAAGTTTTATTTCCAAATTAGCTTTTTGAAATTTTAAAATTACATACAGCTGCATAAATATTGGTTAAAATTCAAGAATTAGAGTCGCAGCAATTTACTATCAGCCGATAGATTTGTCAGTCAGATTTATTATCAGGGTGTGTGCTGAAAAAGTGTCTTTGAAAAGGGGCATTTGTTTGGGAAACTGGTTCAAATTAAAGTTGTTTAAATCGGCATACATTGCTGTAAAGGAAGACTTTTGTTTGTAATTTTACTTATTGTGTCTTCATAGTTTGCGCTTGTCCTACTCTAGGCTTATTGTGTAACAGAGCCAGGGACGGGTTCCGACGTCGCTGGAGTGAAAACGAGGGCCGAGAAGAAGGGAGACAAGTACATCATCAATGGTCAAAAGATGTGGATTACGAATGGAGGTGTTGCCAACTGGTAAGCACTATGCAGATGTGCATTTCTACTAATTATTAAAATTCTTTAATTCCTGTTATAATTATTAAATACTTAAGCTCTTTTTTCTGCTTCCATCCCACAAGTCTATTCCCCAATTTCTCTTTTTTCCCTTTTCGTGACATTTCTTACTGCGTGTCTTGTGTATAGCGCAGCTTGTCCGAGAGACCTTTGCATCGTAAAACCTAAAAACATCAGACAGGCCTCATGATTCGGCCGTCGCTTTGTTTCGTCTTCTCACTGGACATGGTAGACTCATTGCCCACTTATTTTGAAATTCCCTATGTAGTGCTGGACGACCAATGAATAGTGAACATTTAATCGTGTTTGCTGCATTTAATGTTTTTAGTTGTATTGTTCACTGATATCAAGAAACAAGAAGTCTAATAGCTTAATTGAAGAGTTTAATGCAAAAATTAGGTAGCTCCATCCTGGGGTAGTTTAGAGTTGCATGTACTATCTTGTAAAAAAAAGTTTGGTGCAAGAAAGATGTAGCTCCAATTGTTAGTTAAGAACAATTAAGGAAATCCATCATCACTAATAAATTAATTAAAAAATGTTCTTGATTAATTTTATAATAGTAGAGATAGATGTATTCGGACTCTGGACTGGTTCTCTGGGAAGAAAAATGCAATCGAAGAAATTGGGTCTCGAACCAACTGCTTTTTGGTTTTTGTAAATTGGGGGTTTGTAGTCCTTGTGTTGCTTTTCAGGTACTTCGTACTTGCTCGCACCAATCCGGATCCCAAGTGCCCTGCCAGCAAGGCCTTCACTGGTTTCATCGTTGAGGGAGATGCCAAGGGAGTCACCAAGGGCCGAAAAGAATGGAACATGGGACAGCGAGCCTCCAACACCTGTGGTGTCACTTTTGAGGATGTAGAGGTTCCGCTCAAAAATGTGCTGACGGCCGAGGGAGCAGGCTTCAAAATCGCCATGGGAGCTTTCGACAAGACGAGGCCTCCGGTAAATGGTCGCTACTAGAGGAGTGATCTCACGAATCGAGTTTAATTGACTGTTATAGTTGATCAAAAAAAGTTGAATGAAACCTACAGTGCGAACCTTTGTTTCAATAGAGTTGATTCACTTTTTAATGGATCAAGAAAAGTTTGACCTACTAAAAACTTTATCTTTCATGTGATGAGTCGTCCGCCATTTGCTTTCAAGTTGAAACTTGTCTTGAAACATGTGAACTTCAGTTGAATTTCAAGTTTGCTTTCAACTTGTTACGCTGGTTTGCTTTTAGATACAAAATATTTTTTTAAATGCTCAAAATTGATCTGAAAGTGTGATGCTAAAGTTTAAAAAATTTTAGAATTGTATCATAATTATGACTGTTTTTGGAACCACCGACTAGATAAACATCAAAATAAAGATCAAGAGAAAATGCTTTGGGTTCTATTGTCAAAGAAATAAAAATTGCTGGTCTTACTATTGCTGATCAGAAAAACAAAATTAGGTTACGATTTTTGCTCCTTGAAAAAAAAATTTCAGTTCTTTTAACAAAACTGTTTTCATTCACGCACTAATTTACCATATCACTAATTCACGCACAGCTGCTTTCTACTCCAATTTAAAACTGAAACTGTTGATCAGTTTCTATTGAAATGTGTGAACAAAAACTGATTCGAGTCATATTCAACTTTTGTTGGTCAACTATAATCGGTCAATCAAACTTGATTCGTGAGAAAGCCCTTTAAATGAATAGACTGAGTACAAGGGGAGTTATTTAATGTAAACGTCTTCCTCAACAATGCAAGTCGAGTATTAGTATTTGTATTAGTTTCGAATGATTAGTTCGAAAAGTATATATAACTGGTCGACTATAAAAGTCAATTTACTTCTATTTTCAACCTTGATGACTAGGGTTATCTTTTTAAGCAAAATCGTCTCTAAAGCTCCTAGTTTAAAAAATTTGGCAGTTTTTTTTTTTTTTTAATTCACCGAAGGTTGACGAAAATTTAGTCTCTTCTTTTTTTAATTTGCAGCTGCCAGAAAAAAATTAGGATTTTTATTTTGGGGAAGTTTTTTAAAGTTTCCATCTCAAAAGAGAAACATCTGAATCTATTGTTTGCTGTATTGTCATGAAAACTTTATTAAGGAAATATCTTTTTTTGGCTAACTGAAATAAGGTTTAAGAAGAGACATTTTTGGTACTGTTTTTTTTTTTAATTTAATGCAACTATTTCACAAATGCTTTGGGTGTGGTAGATCTGTAGAGAGCGAGTCAAGAAGTTAGTTTTGAATGCACAGTTCCGAAAGAACTGAAAATATTTTCTAATTGTGTTTTCTTATGTACACCCTTAAAAAAACAACTCATCTGATCATAATTGCACAATTTTCATCGCAGAACAAAACGGAAGGTAGCAATAGATAGGGATTAATGTTTTGTACAAATATCAATATTTAAAATTTGTCAAATTGGGCCGTCTTCATATTAAATTGGGCGCTTGCTCTAATAATTTCAATATGAACTCCATCTTTTATCAAAAATTTGGATTTGACACACAATTTCAGGCGGATTTGATGAAAAAATAATGTAAAACAGCGTAAAATTGACCGAGAAAATCCATAAAAATCATTGAGGGAGCATATAAATTTTTGAAGTTCAATCATATTATAAATATTAATAAAGAGGTGTGGCCATTGCAGTCAATGACCTGTTGTTGGCGCCTTGGTACGGAGTCCATTAAGATGGTAGCAAAGTCAGAATCCATTCTGATTGAATCCCAGAATCTGTTGTCCAAAATTTTTGTTTTCAATTTGTGAACAAACCCCAATAACGATAACCATCGAATTTTGCAGCCTTAATGCGCTACTAACTATGCACGTAATGAGCTGAAATCTGGAATTCTGATGTTTCAGTAACAGTTGAACAAATTTGCCTATGTTTATATTCATTAGTTTTATGAATATTAATTGCATAATTGATAAAAAATAGTAAATTTAGTTTGATAATTAAAATGTCTATAGATTGTGTTTGGGTTTTTGGGTAGTAAAGGATGAAAAAACAATTTCCAAGAAAAATTAATGTCTTTAGCAAATGTAACAAAAAACATGAAACACCAATTTAACATCAGGAAATCTAATTTTCAAACACTTACAAATTGGTAAAAAATCCAATAAAATTTATGAACTTTTTTTTAATTTCCGCCTGAAATTGTGTGTAGAATCCAAATTTGTGATGAAAGATTGGGGTTCGTATTGAAATTATTGGAGCAAGCAAATATTTATAACAAATTTTAAATATTTATATTTGTAGAAAACATTAATCCCTATAGATTGCTACCTTCCATTTTGTTCTGCGATGTAAATTGTGCAATTGCGATAGGATGAGTTTGGTTGACGGGTGTACATGAAAATAACCCAAGTAAATTTAAATACGTTTTTTAGAGTTTGTGTTAATGCTTTTAAGCAAAGTGGGAAATTCTATTTGTCATCTCTGCAACCTGGTGGAGAATTTTAGCATCTTTGGTAACCATGGAGGATTTTACTAGTAATGTAAGTTTTTGATCAGACCTACATTTGATGCAATTATAAACCTAACAGATAGGATAGATTTTTTAATTATAATTCTATTTTAAAATAAATAAATAAATTATAAAGTAATTAACACTTGAATACAGTGAAAGAGCCAAAGGGAAGATAATTTTGAAAATAAATCTGAGGTGACTATTACAATAACAGCTAAAATATTTTTAAATGATTATTCCAATTTCCGTTTTTGCTTGTGAAAACTAAACTGCTAAACTATCTTTTTTCTGCAATGTATTTGAAAAGAAAAAAAAATTGAATCCACATTAATTTCTTGTAAATTAAATAAATTGAGGAAAGTGTAGTTTTATTATACATTTATTTTTTTTCTTGGAATAAATATGCAAAGAAGAAAAGCAATCAAACATAGACTGAAAGATTAATCCACATAAATCGAAGGTTCACAAATAATCTGGTAAAGTTGACATGTTTGCAAACCATTGAAAGAAACCAAATGCGAAGCTCATTTAATATTAAATAACTTGATTGAAATAGAGTACCAGGAGAGAGATGTCTAGGCCACCTCATTATTATTTTCTGAATTCATGTCTTGTCAAACACATTTGATGACTTGAGTAGTGGTGGATTTCTTTAAAAACATAAACTTCCAGTAGATACAAATTAAGAATTATTTCTTATTCATTCTAATTTTACTAGTTATTCACTGCAATTGATCAATTTTTGTTTTCCAGGTTGCTGCTTCTGCTACTGGGTTAGCTCAGAGAGCTCTGGATGAATCAACTAAATACAGCTTTGAAAGGAAGACTTTTGGTCAAAAAATTGCTGAGGTTGAACTTCTACTCTATACATGAAAATTATTATCGTCAAAAATGTCTTTAAAACTGATGGTTCTATATAATGTGGCTTCAGTTAACACTTAAATGTGTTTAAAATGCTATATCAACTACTATTTCTTGGAAATAATTTGTTTTGTTTTTTGTGTGGAAGGATAACATTAAGCAAAGAAATGTTTCTTATACAGTCAAACCCTGCTATAGTGAACCATTTAATTGGTCCCTATATATATTTAGCTAATGTTACTTTAAACGTTTATAGTGAACTTGAGAAAATGTAAGTTCGCTTATAGTGAACTGAATTTTTCCTTCCACAGATATTTTTCCAGTTTTTCAAAGGTAATTATAAATACTTTTTTGTCTACAGGCAAAAGAACTGTGGAATCTTTTCTAATCATCGATAAAAAAAATGATGAACTGTACTTAAAATCGAAATGTACCCAATCCAAACCAACAAATTTTTCTCTTAAGGAGTAAAAATAAAACTAACTAAAACTTCTGAATTCTTTATTTCTAATAAACATGATAAAAATTGTTTTTAAGTATTTAATAATTTAAATTTTAGTAAATTGTTTTATATCCCAATGATTTGTTTTCAACAAAACCACAAATGCTAATAAATTTTTATGTGTCAACAAAATTGGATATATAGTGAACCATTGGTTTTAGTGAACTTTTTATAGGGTCCGATGACGGTTCATTAAACCGGGATTCGACGGTATACAAGCACTATAAAATATAACATTGTAAATTGTTGTAAGGAAGTAAGGCATAACAGTCGATTGGTTGAAGATTGTACACATCTTTAGGTGTGTACGGGCTTCATGAACCCAAGATATCCTAATGATCTTTTCTTTTCCCATGGTGTTTACTGCCTCTTGTAACTATGGGGTTCATGACCCCAGCATTCCCAAGCGATCTTCGTCCTTTCTTTTCACAATTACTTGACATTGTCTTGAGTTTGGAGCAGCTGTGCCAAATATAGCCCTTGTGCCATAAAACCTATGAGAAACCAAACAAGAGGGTAAATAAAAACGTTAAGCATCAAGAGGTTATGGCTGGATCTGAATTCTCGATTGTCGAAACACAATCTATAGGTGTAAAGTATGAATTCTAGACCTGGTTGGAAGTAAAAAATCAACTATACAAAGGTCCTCCAGAAAGTAAGTTTCCCCTCGGCCCATAAAAAGAAACAAAACACAATTACCTGGAAAGATTTATTGCAAAAGATACAGCACTATTTCATCTACTTCTCTACATAATAACTACCAGAATTGTAACACTTGTCATAACGTGAGTTAGTAAAGTCCAGTGTCATAGAAGTCTGCCGCCTGGAAGCGGAGCCAGCGTGTCACAGTTGCCTGCAGGTCTTCGTCCGTGGGAAAGTGATGACCAGACAGGAATTTCTTCAGGTGGAAGTCACTGGGAGCAAGATCGGGACTATAGAGTGGATAGTCCAACAGCTCCCAGTGAAACTTCTGCAGCAGATTTTTTGTGGCTCCATTCCCAGGTGGCAGACTTCTATGACACTGGACTACACCAACTTATCCCACTGTATGAAAAGTGTTACAATTCTGGTGGTTATTATGTTGAGTAGTAGCTGGAATAGTGCTGTATCTCTTTTGCAATGAATCTTTCCAGGTAATTATGTTTTGCTTTTTTTTACCTGCCGTGGGAAGCTTACGTTCTGGATGACCCTCGTATTTTGGCTTGCGAAATCGGTATCTGCAGGTGAAAAATCAGAATAAAGGTGCTGGTGTTAGGTATTATAAGTTCAGGTAATGATCAGGTTTTTTTTTTTACATACTGTTTTAACTTTATATTCACGAATCCATGATACTTTACATAATGGTTTCATGTTTAAATGCTTTCTAAGTTGGCTGAGGAAACATTAAAACACCCTCATAGTGTAGCTGGAAGCCTAATTATATATAAACTCATTTCTCATAAAATCAACCAATAAAGATTTTTTTCCCGAAAACTCGCATGCATGATACCGAAAGCACGAACTCACGTGCTCTGTTGTAAGAAATGCAATTGTTGAGTTTAGTAGATCTCTTCTAAATGAAGAACAACATCACACTGTTTACTCTCCCAACAAGTTCATCAATGATTACCGCGTACAGCGAAATATGACGAAGAAAGAAATTACTTTTTCTGGATCTAGAAGCATCGGGTAGGGCTACGTTGGGGGAACTACCAATGTCACGTTAATACATTTAATTTCAGAATGCATACATGTGACATGGGTACAAGATGTTGAATTGTATACATTTATATCGAGCTTTGCAGCCTTGTGAACTGAGCTGAAATGTGTTAAAATAGGAAGACAGCAAAAAAATTAATATTTTAAATTGCTCAATTTAAAGTGTTTAAGATACATCCAGAAAGTTACAAAGAGAAATGAGGTTTTACAAACATGTCGATCGGTGTTATCCTTTTAATACTATGGAAAGGAATGTTAGCTACTAGAACTTGCTCTGCCTATAGAAATAATTTGGATGTGTGAAGAATCTGAAAACTGATTTAATTTCCTTTTCTTTGACAGTACCAAGCCATCCAGTTCATGTTGGCCGAGATGGCTATTGGCATCGAAGTCTCCAGGATGGCGTGGATGAGGGCAGCGTGGCAGACAGACAACGGAGAGCGCAACACGTACTTTGCGTCCATTGCCAAGGCTCTCTCTGGGGACGTTGCCAATAAGTGTGCTGCAGATGCAGTCCAGGTTTGTGATACCTATTTCATGATTGGTATTCGTATTTATCTTGTCATCTTATTTGAGCTTAACGAGCAGATGCCAGCACTTAAAAGCTGGAACCTTTTGGGATGCTCCTGATCATATTGAGCAACTAAATATGTGTTGTTCCAACCAAACCTCAATCTATACTATTATAAAAGGAAAATTAATTTAATGACATTTAATTGTTCTTGTTTTCTTAAAATTTCAAGCATAAAATATCAAAGATTCTATATTTATTTTTTCCATTTGATTTTGCAGAGGAATGATTTTTTAGTGGACGATAAAAAACAAATAAAGTTTTAACTGGAGTTATGTAGTTCTTTTTTTTCTATCTCCTAGACCATTAGAAATAGCGTAAAAATTAACAGATTTGAAATTTACAGAAAATTTTACAATAGATCGGTATTTAAAAATATGATTTTCTTTAAATAAATAATTTTTAAATTGTAACTTTTATCCTTTTTGCAATACGAACACCACTGCAAAGAAAGACCTTTGTTTGATTCGGGAAATCACAGATTTCATTTCCTGCGCTCAAACAATTCCACAGCGAAGGAAAGCAAGACGAACATTTTGACTGGCATTGTTTAGTTCTTTTTTTGTAAAATCTTTGGATTGTTATAGATAGCCAGCGCAAACCAAATGGAAATTCGTAGCAATAACTGGGGGTTAGTGAGTAGTGGTCACACCTGACCCCATGAAACGAACGGTCATGGGCAACGCCTTGTTTACCAATTAAGATGGTTTGCCCATGGGCCTTGATAGCCCAGTCGGAATAGTATCAGACTTGCAACCGAAGGATTGCAAGTTCAAATCCGACCAAATACTGCTGTGTTCAAAGGGGCACATTTTTTTCAATCTCAATATCTATGTAACATCATCTGACCATGGTGCAGTTATTTGGTGTCCTCCTCGAATCTTGCCCTTCAGGAACTGATCTCACCTCTGATAGCCCATTGTATTCCTCTAGTGTGATGTTAATTAAACACATACCTATCCATGGGCCTTAACCCTCCTAGTGGTTGTCTGGACGATGTATTTTGTCATTAACAAAACTGACCAGATCTTGATGGACAAAGATACCTTGCCATTAGATGAAAACTAACCGTATCTCATCACACATCGACGCTATCACTAATCGGCTATTTATACATTCGAGATATTTTGTCCTCAACAAAATTGGTCGGGTCTGGATGAAGGGGGTATCTTTTCAAAACCACTTGGAGTGTTGAGTGAAGTTGTAAAAGCTCTATTAATTTGTGTGAATCAGATTGCCCTTGCACAATGACTGGTTTAGAAATTGAGAGTTGAGTCTTTTGCTTTTCTCTTTTGCTCAAGTTATCTATCTGGTGTAAACTATTGATAAGGTCATTTTTTTAACATACATTGACTAATATTAAAAATATGATTTTGGAAGAAAAAAAATTTTGCATCACAAAAATAGTGTATAAATTTGTTACAAAAGTGAACTATGCAAAGGTTATTGTTTATTGTGTGTTTTAAAATTCTATGCAATATCAAATGTAGAAAATATGCTAGTCTTAAGCAGGGTTCCCACGGGTGCTTAGAAAGTGCTTATTTTGACCTTCCATTTCTAAGAGCCCTTAGAAGTGCTTATTTTTCATCAATAGTCCTTATAAAGTGCTTTCAAATGACGATATTTTTTCACATTTCCGACCTCTTTTTAGCGGCTGATCAGCGATAAAACTGCTTACAAGTACAGTTTTGGTGATGATTCGGGAACTGGCTTGATTGAATGGGAACACTTGATACGCGATATACAAATCGTCGATCGACTCTTGATGAGCACATAATACACTTTTTCGAAAATGAAAGTGTTAGTCGATCAGGGAGGAGCCTGACCCAGATAACACAAACATGAGCAGCAATATGCTAAAAAATTGCTCATACACTCCCCAAAGACCATTAAAAAGTAAAAACAAAACGATATAAAAAGAATAAGAAAACAAAATCAAACTTGCAACAGCAGCTGGGAGACCGACAACACCAAGTCCGGTCCTCATCAAACTTGTCTCTTTCTTTCCCTTTTTATTAAAGCACTGGCGAAGAGATAAAAGAAAATATCCAAAGTTTTTTTCTTACTACTGTTCTTATAAGATTAACTAATCTGTAAGAGCATACCCATTGGGTCGAAAGTCAGGTATTACATTGTATAACACGGTTTCTTCAATGTTTTATTTTAAGTCCTTATTTTGTCCTAGAAAGTCCTTATTTTTAGTTAGAAAAAAAGAGTGGGAACCCTGTTAAGATTCTATTAAGAATTGCTGTGTTTGTAGAATTAAAACTTTTATCACGCATTGTTTACAATGGCATTTAATGAAGGCAAATGATGTATGACGTCCATGGTACAGAATAGAATTTGTTCAAATTAACTCGATTTGTTTAATTACAAATTAATTCCATTTTAAATTGCACCATTTTCTTCCTAATATTTTCTTTTTCATGTAGTTATTTTACAAAATAAATGTAAATGACAATCCAAATGATATTTTAAGCATAAGTCTAACCTGTTCTATTTATTTTTATAGATATTTGGTGGCAATGGTTTCAACAGCGAATACCCTGTTGAAAAACTAATGAGAGATGCCAAGATATTCCAGGTATGAATTTAATTTGAAACTTCTTTTCATTAATTTAAAAACTATCCAACCAATTTACCAAGGAATGTAATTTTTAGTCTTCTGGTTTTTTGCTTCCATTTAATACTATTATTTTTAGCATTTGCTGCATGTATAAATAGACATGCTTATTGAAGACTGTCACATGAGATTAAGAGGCGACTTTTTTTACTCTATCAAATTTGTGACTAGGGTTATGTTTTTAATCCTTTGAACAGTTTATCTTAACATCGAAAACTGCCCTCTAGTAGCCTTTGGTGCACAAATCTGTTCCCAACTGTCATTAATTCTGAGCTTGGGACAATTTGTTTTTTATGATCAGGTCTTCATCTTCCTTGGAGTTCTAGGAAGGTTTTGTCTCGATCAGGAATCTCATCCTTAGCAAAATTGACCCGATCTTGGAGGAGATATTACATTGAGCCACTTGGACTGTTAAGGGGACCATTGCACAAAAATCTTGATGAAGTGTTGATTATTTTTTATATATTTATGGAGATACGTTGGAAGTAGAAGTATTTTAAATAGTTGAGTAGAAGTATTTTAAATAATTTTTTGAAAAATATACGTTTTGAAGTAAGGTTGATTTGATGCTTTTAAACTTCAATGTTTCAAAATGTGTATTTTTTCTATAAAAGAAACATTTTTTCAATCTCTTCAAGCAAATTTTTTTTTAAATGGTTTACAAGTGTAACATACCCTATAACATATTTTAACACAAGCATTTTGACTGGAAAAGGATAAAAAAATTTCATTTAAGAAGAAAAAAAAGGAGTTGAAGAATAAAGATCTCAAAATCTCAAATTTAAAACAAAATTCTAAATCCCTGTTTCAAAGTGTTCCTTAAAATGTGACAGTTTTAACATTATGAAGAGAGGACTGCACTGGCCACCATAAGCAAATTATTCAAAAAGCTCATGCCTCCAAAATTTTGGTAGCGTTTGAAAGTTTATAAAATTTTAATGAAAAGGATTGTCTCCCATTTCTTAATAAACAGCAAGAATCGTTGTTTCAGTCATGCCTTCTGTTTCATCACTGGAGAAAATGTTTTCGTGACAGACCTACTTCACTCCAATGGCATCAAACACTTTTGGTAAACATAAACATTTTGATTGCTTCAACGAGGCATCTGTGTTACCAAGTGTGTGGCATTCTTCTGCTAAAAATGAGCTGTTAACTTTGCCAAGCTACGCCAAATGTACTTGTATTTCGCACGACCTTTTCAAAGACCCCCTCTACTATGGCAATTGCAGGGTTTTCACAAGTCAGAGAAAACCTGGAATTGTCAGGGAATTTAATTTTGTCCAAAAAGTGAGGGAAATATTCGAATTTTCATGCAAAACCTGGAAAATTGCTTCAATGACCTGGAAAATGATTGATCGTGACTTTTCAGACGCTTTGGAGAAAAGTAGCAAGATTGGTACACAGTTTCGTATCACTTTACTTTATTAATTGAATTTTTCGACTGATTTTAAAAGAAACAGCTAATAGTTAACAGGCAAATAATTTTGTTTCGTCCACTGTCTTAAATGGAAGAATTTCATGCGTACGAAACATTAAATCACAAATTGATCTCAGTCAAATATGTTGGATTTGGAATAAGTTATTTTAATGCAAAATTACTTGTGCTTTGTTTATTCATTTTTACAGTGTATAATTCTCAATTTGGTTTTCATTAATGGCTATTGAATGCTAAATTATTTCTTGGTTTTTCACCTTAAAAATGTTGTGTTTTTTAAGTATGACCTGGAATTTTGTACAAAATTTGTCTGGAAAACCTGGAAAGGTGAAGGAATTTTATTTCTGAAACTGTGCACACACAAACACTGCAATATATATTGAAACTGCAACGAAAATAAGCTTTATCAGAAGAGTAATATTTTTGCTATTCTTTATTTTTTTAAGAATAGATGCTACTGGTTTAACAAGTGCTGTAGCTGTGGCATTCTTTTTATTGGTTAAAAGAACAGGAATCTTGATTGGACCAAGGAGGTTAAATTGATGTTGGGGTTAACAATAAGTTTCCAACTCTTAAAGCATTCAAAATTTACATACAAAATAGGTAGTTGAATTTACTTCGCGCTGGAACACCAGGACGGGCTATTGCCAAAAGTCGAGGATCTAAACTAAAGGGAATGGTCCAAGGACAGCACATAATTTTGAATCACGCCCAGATGATGAGGCCAACACCCGAGCTGGCACCCCACTCTCCAAACTTCCACACCGCTCCAATGTGAGGTGATTTATTGCCACGACAGATTTAGCATGCACTGGCCCCGCATGTACACAACTGTGTTTGGTTGGTTAAATTTGTTTAAAATTGTGAATTTTATGAAAACAATTTAGCTTGTCAGATTTGGAACCTTTCACCATAACACTCAAGCCAGCCCATTTTTAACAACTAGGGGGCTCCGCCCACTGCTCGCCTACGCTCCCCAACCAACACTCTTTTGGTCGAGTCAATCTCCTGCGACGACAAAACTGCCTTAATATTTCATATAATCCTTATTTGACTTTCCGGTCCATGACATCACAGGTAGGGCTACGCCCAATGCTTGTCGACGCTTGCCAACCCGAAGTGATTGCCATGCAATCCCATTTGGTTTGCTTTGCAAACCAACACAACTGTTTCAAGTGATTTTTAATTTTTTTTTTTTACTTTAACACTTAATTCACCCTAAACTAATTGCAGCATCAGTAAAAACCATCTCCATCTTGTTCCCTGTACAATTTTATATAAACCATGTTAATCTCGTAACATTCTGGTCTATACTTAATCGGCAAACCGTCTGAGAATCGAGTTTCAAGGGCATCTGGCAAACCCGTCTGTCAGACAATGTAACCTTAATTTTCGTGAAGAAAATGAACACTGTTGCTCCGTGATTTAAAAAGTATGAAATTTGTCTGACCAACTTTTGATTGTGTCGAATTTAATTATTAGCCAATTAAAAAAATAATTGTACCATAAGAATGAGTACATTCTAAGGTATACTGCGATGTTTTCAAATTTAAAAACTAATAGTAATTGGATATATGTATGACAGTTTTAACAAAAAAGTAACGAAATTGTCTTGATTTTTGACGAATTTCAAAAAATATCTTTAATGAAATTGAACTTTCTAAAAAAACTCGAGCTTCAGTTTAGAGGTACTTTGTAAAAACAAATCACAACTGAAGACTGCAAATTTCTACGTCTTTTGCTGCTCACTCGCGTTAGAAATTTTGCTTTTTCCATTTTGACACTTAATAAACTCTAAACTAATAGCTGCATCGGAAAAAGTCTTCAAAATTGTCCAGAGAACACGATGAAGAACATTGTAAACCAAGTTTATTTCCTAATTTTCTGATCTGTACTTTCTCATGAAACTGTCTAAGAATCGAGTGAAAAAAAACAGTTTGCAATCCTTTGGCAGTAACTTTTTTTTAATGTAGAGAGATTCAAAATCTGAAGTGAAATCTGAAGTATATCTATCTGATAGCTATATATTCCATGATTCATCTGTGTCAGTCTCATCAGATGATCATGTTGCAAATGTTTTGTGACCATTTTCTAATTTGTTTTTCCTATAGATCTATGAAGGCACTGCTCAGATCCAGAGGATAATCATTGCCCGAGAGCACTTCAACACTTTCAAGCAATTCTCTTCGTAAAGTACGTCAAGATTTCCGAAATGAAAAGTGAATTCCTTTCTAATGTGTTAAAATATCTAAATAATTCTACTTAAAAGTGCCAATGAGACTGAGAGATTTTGTTTATGTGTATTTGCATAATTTAAGGGTTCTAGATATATTTGGTTTGTCTCATTCAGCTTTTCCCAGAAAAAAAATATTTATATCAGTGTTAACTTTCCAGTGCACCAACAAAAAATCAGAAAGATAAAGCATGTCAAAATATTTATGTATGAATTCTCAATTTTAATTTTTATGTGTATATTTGCATTCAAAAATAAATTTTAATATCAATTTCAAGAAAAAAAAATCCTCTAAAAATGTTCAGTTTGTGCTTTTAACATGATAAATAAGTTTTATGTTATTTTTTAATAACATGTGGTATATATAGTTGAATTATGTATAGGTTAATAATTTTTATAATTAAATATTCAGCAATAAAATGCTGTGTTGATTTTAACTCATATTTATCTGATTAAATACTGTGACATTCTTTTTTTTCTTTTCCACCAAATAATAAAAAATGGATTGTCAAATTTTGCTTTCTAGTTTATTTTAAGGAATTTGAATCTGATGAAATCAAAAAATATGTATTCGTGCCTTAATAAAATTTTTATAAGACTTGCTGGGTAATCAATTTTTTGAGTGTTTTATTTTATATTGTGATTAAACTTGTCCATATTTTTTGTTAAAAAAATTCAATTTTATGTTCAATGTTTAATATTTCCAATCTAAAGCGCACAAAGTAAATAATAGCATATGGTAATCAATGGTATTCCAAGTATGAGTTAATTCAGCCTAACAACAATCCCCAAAAGTGTAGGTTCTGATTTTAAAAATATCCCCATATACTAAATAGCGATTTTTTTTTTAATATCTTGGGTGAATGAAGAATGAATTTTTGTTTTTGCTTTTTTTTTCATATGAACAAACGTTGGTAGTCATTCAAACTTGCAGCAATGTGACCTTAATAATGAACCGAAATTTTTCATCCCGATGTCCCTTGATATGCCGAACCCCAGCAAGAAAAGTGACACAACTCAAAATTGCAGAATTTGAGAAACATCAATTTAAATGATACTATAAAACTTATATTGAAATAGTATAAGCTTTTTTAAAATTTTAGGTAAGTATTTATGGTAATAACTTCTATTATATTCTATGGAATAGTAATAATAGTTGGGGCACCTCATACATATTTGTCAATGACATAACATCAAGTTTTTATTTTTTGACTTGTGTCACTTTTCTTGCCGGGGTGAGATGCGAGAGAAAAAATGTACAATACAAATTGTGTACAATGTACCCACACAACTTTCGTTACTTTCTGGACAATTTTAGGGAACACAGCGGTCCGGTTGGATAGTAATGGTAATTAGTTAAAGCCGGAATGGACCCCCATGTGTACGACGGTCTTTGGTTTAACCGAATTTAGAACTCGCAGTCCTCCAATTGCTAATCGGTTACTCTTCCATCCGGGCTACGGCGACCTCATATATTAGTAAGAGCTAGAAGTGTGTAGGTATTTAAATAATGTCTCACTGGAGCAACACAAAGGGCTATGGATGACGGTCCGGGAAAGATCGAATACAACAAACAATTTTGAACCACTCTCAGATGACGAGGCAACGCCTGAGTTGGTACGCCAAACTTCCACACCACAAGGAAATTTGAGGCCATGACAGATTGAACGCGCACCAGCTCACTCTACACGACAGTCTTTGGTTGGATTTGAATTCGAAACCGGGCTACTGCGGCCGATTTATATGTGGAGATTCCACAAACAATTCTTCCATCTACTTAAAATACGGAGATAATTTTCGGTAACTTCCAGACAGCCCTAATTGGTATCTCTTGCTTTCTCATAAGCAAGTGTTCGGAATTTTTCCTTAGGTGATTGATCCCAGATCGTCGTCAGTAGCCCGTACTGTTGTTCTATAGTGCGACGTTAATTAAATATTAATATTACCATAAGCAAGCCCATGAATTTTTCTGTCTGTTTTTTGAGTCATAACTTCTCAAGACTGCAGTTATTTTCTGCCACACAGTTTTTTAAATATGCTAAGAGCCGCTATAGCTCGGTCTCAAATGTCCTCACGTTTAGCGTGGTGTGAACGTTTATAGTCGAGTGTGGTGTCACCTCAAGTGTCGCCTTTTCATCTGACCATGGTTAAAAATTACGTGGTTTTGTGCTCTAATCTTTCGCATTAGAACTTGTACAGGACCGTCACCAAGAGCCCGTAGTGTTGTTCCAGTGCGACGTTAATTCAAATTCTTTGTTATCAATTTTTTTCAAATTTCATTTGCCACCCATAATCTTTCGCATGCTTCACTTCATTTTTGTTCTGCAACACAACGGGCTATTGTCAACGATCCGTGATCAATCTTCTAAGGAAAGATCCGAGAACAACACCTCGTAATTTTGAACCATGGTCAGATGACGAGGCAACATCTGAGCTGGCACCCCTCTCCAAACTTCCACACCCACCCAACATGAGGACTTTCGGCCACGGAATATTTAAGGTGCACCAGCGGCCTCTACACCATACGCTTAGAAATATCCATGCATCGATCCGGATTTGAAGTAGGAACCTTCCGATGTAGAAGCTAACAACTTACCACCAGACCGGTTGATCGGCACACAGACAGACAATTTTCACTTTGCTGAGTTCCGAAAGCAAGTCGCCGACCAACCGGTATAGTGGTTAAGGTGTTAGCCTCTAGATCGGAAGGTTCCTGGTTCGAATCCGGGTCCGGGCATGGATGTTTGTAAGCGTATGGTGTAGAGGCGGCTGGTGCACCTTAAATCTGTCGTGGCCGAAAGTCCTCACGTTGGGTTGGCGTGGAAGTTTGGAGAGTGGGGTGCCAGCTCAGGTGCTGCTTCGTCATCTGACCGTGGTTCAAAATTACGAGGTGTTGTCCTCGGATCTTTCCCTTAAGGGACTGATCCCGGACCGTCGTTAATAGCCCGTTGTGTTGCTCTAGTACGACGTTAACTAAAATTACCAATTACCGAAAGCAAGTCCGTGGTTCAAAATTATACGAGGCGTTGTTCTCGGACCTTTCACTTAAGGGATTGATCCCGGACCGTCATCAATAGCCCATTGTGTTGCTTTTGTAGGACGTTAATTTAGAATTTCCACTACCGAAAGCAAGTCTCGGTTCCTTCCTTTCGGCATTGATCCCACAGGAACTATTCGTTGATGTTCATAAATTTTCAATCGACTCAGTTTTCATTTCAATTTTACTTATTCAGGCCTCTGTATGAAATACTCTTGCTGATATCACAATAGTCAGTGCTAAATACATCAGGCAGTGAAATTGAACCCACACAATTCCTTACAGAGCACATCTGGTAGATAGGTATTTTAATTAACGTCATATACTGAAGCAACCCTACAGGATTGACGACGGTCCTGGATCAATCACAACGAGAAAGATCCGACAGAGCACATCATACTGAAATTGCCGACCAACCGGTATAGTGGTTAAGGTGTTAGCCTCTAGATCGGAAGGTTCCTGGTTCGAATCCGGGTCCGGGCATGGATGTTTGTAAGCGTATGGTGTAGAGGCGGCTGGTGCACCTTAAATCTGTCGTGGCCGAAAGTCCTCACGTTGGGTTGGCGTGGAAGTTTGGAGAGTGGGGTGCCAGCTCAGGTGCTGCTTCGTCATCTGACCGTGGTTCAAAATTACGAGGTGTTGTCCTCGGATCTTTCCCTTAAGGGACTGATCCCGGACCGTCGTTAATAGCCCGTTGTGTTGCTCTAGTACGACGTTAACTAAAATTACCAATTACCGAAAGCAAGTCCGTGGTTCAAAATTATACGAGGCGTTGTTCTCGGACCTTTCACTTAAGGGATTGATCCCGGACCGTCATCAATAGCCCATTGTGTTGCTTTTGTAGGACGTTAATTTAGAATTTCCACTACCGAAAGCAAGTCTCGGTTCCTTCCTTTCGGCATTGATCCCACAGGAACTATTCGTTGATGTTCATAAATTTTCAATCGACTCAGTTTTCATTTCAATTTTACTTATTCAGGCCTCTGTATGAAATACTCTTGCTGATATCACAATAGTCAGTGCTAAATACATCAGGCAGTGAAATTGAACCCACACAATTCCTTACAGAGCACATCTGGTAGATAGGTATTTTAATTAACGTCATATACTGAAGCAACCCTACAGGATTGACGACGGTCCTGGATCAATCACAACGAGAAAGATCCGACAGAGCACATCATACTGAAATTGCCGACCAACCGGTATAGTGGTTAAGGTGTTAGCCTCTAGATCGGAAGGTTCCTGGTTCGAATCCGGGTCCGGGCATGGATGTTTGTAAGCGTATGGTGTAGAGGCGGCTGGTGCACCTTAAATCTGTCGTGGCCGAAAGTCCTCACGTTGGGTTGGCGTGGAAGTTTGGAGAGTGGGGTGCCAGCTCAGGTGTTGCTTTGTCATCTGACCGTGGTTCAAAATGACGAAGTGTTGTCCTCGGTCCTTTCCCTTAAGGGACTGATCCCGGACCGTCGTCAATAGCCTGTTGTGTTGCTCTAGTACGACGTTAACTAAAATTACCAATTACCATACTGAAATTGTTTTTGCAATGAGGACATCAAGATTAGATTCCTTTCTTGCTTTTTTGACGTGAAAAATTTCACACACACCCTCACATGAGGTAGGTATTTAATAAATGACATAATGTAGAAACACAACGGGCTATTGGTGACGGTCCGGGTTCAATCCCAAAGGGGAAGAAGCGAAGACAACGCGTAATTTTGACGCGCTCACACATGAAAGAAATTGGGTGGTAACCTAAAACTTAACATTGATAAATAAAAATGTAAATTGGTGAGAGGTATAAAAAATCTTTCTCAGAGAAAGAAACCTCTATGTTCAATTATATAAATATTGATATTCCTGTAAAGTCAAAGTGTAAAGTATGTTGTGTACATTAACAATACCAGGTAAAGTAGTGGCTGTTAGATTCAGAAAATACAAGAACAATCAAGGAGTAAAAGTTTGCATTACGTATTAAAATAAGACGTCCGACTGCGAGACTTTCCTTGCAGCTACGAAATCTCAATGAGTTGATTGAAAAATACTCATGGAGTCCGAATATAAGGAATTGTTAAAACCTGTTAGTGACTTACCCACACGGATTAATGAATACACTTGTGGCACATGTGGGAAGGTGTCCTTCCAGTCAGAGTTTCTTTCCAAGCACTACCGCATCCGTAGAAATTATGCCTTCCAAAAAAATCAGAAGTTCTTCCTGTACGACGGGCCCATCGAGAACATTTGCACTTGTGCCAATGTGAAACCTTTTAAGTGTGAAGTGTGTAACAAAAGCTTCGCACGAAAGGGCGCTCTGAAGACACATTGCCGAACTCACACTGCAGAGAAGCCCTTCCAGTGTGAGATGTGTGACCGGAGCTTCAGATTCAGGGGCCAATTAGATAATCATATTGTGACACATTCCAAAGAGAGGCCTTATCGATGCCCTATGTGTTCGAAATGTTTTGGGCAAGCAGCCCAATTTAAAAAGCATTGTCATTCGCATACGAAAGAAAAGACCCTGTAGTATACAAGACGAGTTTGCTCCGTTGAGCTGCAAACTACAACATGTAATGCAATATTTAAAAACCTAAATGTGGCTCCAAGGCTATGGTAGTGTAGTTGAAAGAGTAACAGATTAACAACAGGAGGGTTGTAAGTTTGTGTAAGCAAGGGTCGAATCTCGTGTAAGCAAGGTGCATGAGGAAGGATCTTTGTTTAATCTGCTGTGGCTTCAAATGTCATGTTGGCATGGTATGGACATTTGGACAGTGGGGTCAGCTCAAGTATTGACCTTGCCACCTGACCGTGTTTAATATTACAAGGTGTTGTCCTTAGATCTTTCTCTTTAGGAGTGATCCAAAACAGTCACCAATACCTTGTATTGCGGTGACCAACCAACTCAAGTGAACATCTGTCTGATCTGGACCAACAAATCCACAGTGCGTAGAAACAGAAAAAGGTTTGCTTTGAGGCAATGCACACATCAACGAACAGCTTCTTTTAACATCCACATTTTTATTGTGTTTTGTGTTAACCTCAAAATCCGACAACTGGCTGTGTGGCTACGAGTGTTCTACACCTCTCATGAGCCTTGTTCACTTTATCCACATCAGTCAATTGGATTACATTACATGTTGCTGTTCGCCAAACATTTTGGTACAGCTTTGATATAAAGGCATTTTGTGGCAATACTTTTGGCATGTTTTTTACATACTTTTCTTTGCAACATTTTTGACATGCTTTTAGTTACAAGTTGTGGCAAGCAAAAGCAGTCCTGCTTTATGAAGATTATAGCAACCTCATGAAAATTTGAAAGTAATTTTGTAAAAAGAAATCAACACATTTTGAAATGAGCAGGGGAAGAAAATATATTTTATACTTTTGTGCAAGCCTGTTAGAACTGATAAATTTGTAGAAAGTACAATGTATACAAATCTCACCATATTTTCCCCTCATTTCAAATGGACCCACTTGGAACAATTAAAAAAATGCAAGTTGTGTGCATGATTAAGTTATTCTAGACTTACTATAATTTTCTTTGCCGACAAACCTGTCTTGTGGTTAAGGTGTTGGCCTCTGGATCGGAAGGTTCCTGGTTCGAATCCGGGGTCAGGGCATGGATGTAAATTGTACAGTTCTTTGTTAGGTGTAATGACGGTCACCCATTGGGTGCTCCTTCACAAGTGGCCATCACTTATGGCCTTGTAGTGGCAAAATGATTTAAAATCAACAATGCCCGCCATTGGATATAAAAATTTAAAAAAAATTTCTAAAATACATTACTGCATTTGACAATGCATTGATTGATTTTACTATCAATTTATGTTTAATTTGTAGCTATAGGGAATATAAAATCAAAAGCTAGTTTGTATAATTTGTCTTCTCATTATAATATCTTGCCCCTTAATATGTCTTTCCTTTATACTTATTTGTTAAAACTACTGAAAGCTTTATAATCAATAATCTCAGTAGTCAATATTTACCAATTGCAAGGCTATTTTCCATGCTGTACAGTCACTGAATTGATTGATCAAGATTCTTTAGTTGCACTCTATCACTTTTTAACTGAAACTCAAAGAAATGCATAAACTTTATACTTAATGTAGACTAATTTGCATTTGATCCAAAGGACGATCAGAAATAGGCTGTGTCGGAGCAGAGTCGCAAGGTTTTAAAAGCGAATATGTCTCGTTAGTGAATAGTATTTATTTGGGTATAGTAAATGAAAGTAAGATGAATTCAGTAGTCAATTCAGTGTTTATCGAATGCTAGTGAGTTGCCCTTCCATGTAGACTACATTAAATGTACTTCTACTTGGCTTTTTGACAAGTATTTGTGGCATTGTGGGTTAAAAATCAAATTTTCTATTGTGATCCAAAATTTCACAAAGAACACTATTCAATCTTTCTTCCTTTGTTTTGAACACACAACTTTGTTTACAATTGAATACAACACACAACTTTGTTTAAATTGAAAATTTTTAAATTTCCCAATGCTGAAATGAATCACAAATAAAAAATTTTTTTTTAACTATATTCCAAAATTTTACAAACACCATTCAATCTTACTTCTTACCAATCCCAAGTTATAATCAGATTTGAAGTTAGAGCATTGGAAAGTTCTATTAAATGCCTTTTTTGCTCAGTGTGTGAACTCGAGATGACTGACAAGTCTTTGTTAACTCATTTTATGAATGCCACTGGATTGGTTTGATTCTTATTGGTAATATAGAAATTAGTAAGCCGAACTCAATGCCCATATTTTTTAAACTCGACTTTCCATACTGTGGTCTGATTTTAAATACGTATTCATGTGTTTTGATTTACAGGAGCATCGAAAGATCAACTAGCTGTCTAGTTATTTTCAGCTTATTTGATGTTAAAGTAGAAGATTGATTATATTTTTTTAGGTCTACCTCTTGTAGAAGGGAAATAATGCTTATAAAAATCACAAAGTAAACAAGTCTAGTCTAGAAAGAAGATATTTACCTTAAAAAGCTTAAGACAAGCTTCATTTTTAGAATGGAGAAATACATGCAAGAGTCGTTTCTGTGTTGAAATTTGCATTCCAAAAATAATAACTAGAAAATCGTCATTATTCATATCGCAGCAAGAGAATCCTTTTATTACTCAAAATTCCTTTCAAATTGCATTATTCTTTTCTGTTTTAAACTTATATGAATGCCTTTTGTCACTAAATTAGTTTGTTCATTGAATCATCCCCTCGCGGGCACATCTTCTTTGGTGCGTATGGACTTCACGAACCTAATGTACCCTTGCGATCTAATCTGTTCTCATGGGGCTTACAGCCTCTGGTCATTATTGGGGTCGCGACCCCAGGATCTTTCTCTCCATTCTTTCCTTTCAGGAAGCATTTATGATGCGAATTTTGCGTATCGCCAAGAAACTCTACTGTAAACTCCCTTTCCGCTGCCAACATTCACCAAAAACAATTTAGAACACCCACCAATCACCCCTGCTTAAAAATGAACGAGCCCTATTCCTAAATCAACTGCCACACTCAAGACTTTGTAGTACAAACAATCCTCATGATAGACTTTTCTTTCAATTTAAATTTTATGAACTATTCTGGCCACCAAGATCATATCAAGCTTGTTGGAAACTACTTTCTTTATTTTAAAATTTAACCAAAAAAATTTTTTTTTTTTTTATTATTTAGTAAATCAGATAAGATTAATTAAAAAACATTTTTAAGGATTAAGTGGCAAAATTTCTAAGAATTAAAAACAAATTTCACAATATTTAGTCTTGTCTACTACAAATAACATAACATTTATTAAAACGTTTTTTGTGTATTGGATCATCCAGAAAGTTCTGCGCGTTTTTTAAGATAAATACCAACGAAGCAGTACAAAAACATAAGAAAAATTTATTGAATCACATGAGACCCATTTTGTTCTATGTCTTTTTGCCTTCTTTCTGGTAGCTGGAAAATTCCTTTTAAAAAAATCATCAGGCTTATTTGTAAAGAAGTTATCAAGGTGCTGTTTTACACAGTCTCGGCTGTGTTTTAAGTATGTTGTACCCATACACGTTGTAGCGGCTTACATATCCAATCTTCTTCAGATGATCACGAACTGCACTTTTTGGAATATTTAGACTGATAGTTCCTAAACTGTGTAACGTGGATTTTCAGCGATAGCATCTTTTAATAGGTCCTCGTTTACAGAGAATGGTCGTCCAGAGCGGGTATCCTCTTCGAGGCTGAAATTTAACAAACCACCTTCGAACTGTAACCTCAGAAACAGCACACATTTTACGAGCAGTTTGACCATCATTGTTTCCTTTCTTAAAATAAAAGAGCATAATATGATGGAAATGAACTTTTTGGAAATGACCTCCAACTCAATAACGCGTTTCGCCTCCTTTGGCCAGCAAAACAGCTGCAACTCGCCTGGGCATAGATGCCACAAGTTCTTGGTACATGACTGGAGACACGTTGTACAAAATGTCTAAGCAGCGGTCACGCAAAGTCGAGATATTCGGACATGGTGGTGTTTGAGCTCAGAGCTGCCGCTCCATGACATCCCAAATGTGCTCTATTATGGCAAGTTAGGTGACCAGGACATTAAGTAGAATTCATCAGTATGCTCCTCGAACCACTCCAACACAATCCGAGCCTTGTGACATGGGGCGTTGTCCTGCTGGAAGATTCCATTTCCAGTTGGGAAGACGGACGCCATGTGAGGGTGCAACTGATCCGCAATGTTGTTCAGACAGTTCGCAGCATTCTTTGTCTATTCTACCACAACTACGGGTCTCAGAGTGGCCCATGAGAACGTCCCCCAAAGCATAATACCGCCACCACCAGCCTGTGTATGACCTGATAGACGGCGTACCCTGAGACGACCATCGATGTGATGAATGAGAAATAGGAATTCATCTGACCAGGCAACTCTCTTCCACTCATCCATGGTCCAGTCTCGATGTTCCTGGTCCAATTTAGGCGTAGTTGACGACGACGCTTTGTCAACAGAGGCACAAGAGTGGGACATCTGCTGCACAGTCCCATATCCAGCAGTGCCGCTGGACTGTGTGTTCCGAAACACTTGCGCTTGGACCTGCATTGTATTGGGCTTTCAGCTGAGCCACTGTCTCGTGCCGATTTTGTTTTACCAAGCGGGATAGTTAGTCTCCGACGTCCTTTTTCTTTGATGACGAATGGACCACCAACATCTTGGCGTCTACTGCTGGTGTCACCGTCATTTATCCGCTTTGCATGAATACTAACAGCAGCAGATCGTGAACTACATACCAGTCGTTCAGTTTCTTTAATACTCGTTCCGAGTCTTCGGGTCATTACGATCTGCCCTCTATCCAATTCGCTTAGATCAGCAGCCTTTCCCATCACTCGTAAAAGTAAGTGCATTAATGATTACTTACCTTCTCCAGCAGCAGTTAAATACCATTCTCACTTAAACACGTGCCCTCCACGTCATCCAGACGAGTTCATTGAAAAATGTGGGGATGGTCATAATGTTTTGGCTTGTCAGTGTATATATCAGAATATAATTCATTAATGAAATGAATTTTACACTCGTGTTTACCTTTTCTAATTATCTTATGTGTGTTTATGCATTGGTAAATATAAATTTGTTTATAGTAATTCGTTTTTAAATTTAAAATAGGATCCTTCCTTTCGGGATTGGTTACGGACAGTCGCCAATAGTACCCTTGTGTTGATCCAATGCGACTTAAATTAAAATACCTACCTCAAATTCAAGAACAATTTGAATTTTACATTCAAAAAGCGAGTTTACAACTAAATGAAATGTTTAATGATCACAATTTATTAATTTGAATGCTAGTTATGAAAATTGCTACAGATTTTCCCTTTTTTTAGCCCATAGAGAAATGTTGCATTTTAAAAATGCATTTATAAATGCGTAGGAGCTTTATTATTTAAGACAAATTTTTCTGCCTACGTGTAGCATCTTAGGTCAATACAGAGACCCTTTAAAATTTTGCACATTACTATTTTTGGCGAATTTTTCCGTCAACGTGTAGCTTACCAGATCAAAATGAACTCCTTGAAATTGAGCGCTTTGCTACTTGTGCGATATGTCTGTCTAGATGTAGCTTCCCAGGTCAAAAAGTATGCTTCGAAAATAATCGCTTTATTGTTTGTGCAAAATTTTCTGTCAATGTACGAGTCACATGAAAGAATGAAAATAAGCGTTTGTTATCTGCGAATTTTTCTATCTATCTGAGACCAATATGAAAGCTCCGAAGTTAAACGTCTTATTATTTTAGGCGAATTTTTCTGTCTACGTGTAGCTTCTCAGGTCAATGCTTAGAAATTGAGCGTTTTATTTGTGCGAAATTTTCGGTCAATGTGTAAAGTCAGAGGGTTGTGCCGTAGCGGGAGTTTCTGAGCGGACCTTCTCTAACTCCAGAAAAACGTCTTGCTGAATAGTTAGTCAGTTTTCTGTACGATGTTGGAGGTGGGGCGATCAAGGAAGTAGGATCCGATACGGTGGTCTGTTGATGTTGTCCGAGATGTTTTGTGAAGTACAAAAGACTTGGGGTGAACAATGTCAACTGGGCCCGCTTTGGGAGAAAGTAGCAGGGGATAAAAATAGCGAATATCGTTTTGCTAAAAAGTTGTCAGAGAGTGGGAAAGCCAAGAGAGAAGAAAAAAAAAACCTTTAAAATTAGTGCCGGTGATTAAAGATATCTTCTCTAAAATTAATGTAAATACGATAGGACCCCTTACTTATTCCGTGAAAGACAATAGGTATTTGGTTATGGCCTCGAAATACCCCGAAACAATACCGGTTCGAGACATTAGTTACGAATCGATGGTAGAGTCCCTGATGATAATGTTCATTAGATTGGGATTTCCCAGAGAAATTCAGTGTGACTTTGGCACTTGCTTCACCAGTAAATTGACCACCACATTCTTCAGCAAATTTGGAATTAAAGTGATCCACAGTTCCACAAGGCATCCTCAGAGCAATCCAATAGAGAGATGGCATATGTCAGTTAAGAGGTTATTGAAGGTTTTATGTTTGGAGTCGGGATTAGAATGGGAGAAAAATCTTCCGGCAGCTCTTTTAGCATTAAAGACGGTGACTCATGAGTCAACAAATTTTAGTCCAGCTGTGAGCTCGTACACGGAAAAAATCTTAGAACTCCTGAGACTTTATTGTTCGAACATTGGGTAGAACAAAAGGAGGAAGAAAACGTCGTCACTGAGTATGTGTTCGAACTAATTAATCGGTTGAAGCGTTGTCAGGAATTAGCCTATGAGCAAGTTTCGGACGTGCAAAACTAAAGAAAAACTAAAGATGCGGTTCTGAGAACGTTTAAAAAGGGAGACAAGGTGTTGGTCGTAACTGCTTCCAAACCCAACAAATTGTCTGTTAGTTGGATGGGCCCTGGTGTGATCGATAATTAACTCCCGGACACTAATTACATTGTTAGAATGCCAGAAAGAACAGAGAAAACTCAGGTGTTGCATGTTTACTTACTTAAACCATACCATAAGCGAACGGAGGCAGTTAACTTGTTGATTAGTGGAGAGAGTACCGAAACGTCAGAGTCGTTATCTAGAGATCAATTACCCGATGTAAAACCCAAATGTTTATGGTAGTGGTAATTTTAATTAACGTCGTACTAGAGCAACACAACGGGCTATTGACGAGGGTCCTGGATCAGTCCCTTAAACGAAAGATCCGAGGACAGCACCTCGTAATTTTGAACCAGCCAAATGTTTATGATATTGAGGAAATAGTACGAGACAGTAATTTAACTGAGATGTGTAGCCCTGAACAAATCGCGAGACTCAAGACGCTCTTATTATCACATAAGAAAATATTCTCAAAGGGTACAGGTAGAACCGATTTGGTAGTACATGATCTGGACTTGATTAACAATCAACCCATGAGATCCAAACCGTATAGGACGTCGCCCCGGCAAACTGAAGTTTTGAAAGTAGACGAATCAACGTCGCATTCGAGAAAAACAACGGGCTATTGACGACTGTCCGGGATCAATCCCCAAGTGAAAGGCCAATTTTAATCATGGTCAGATGACTCTCCAAACTTCCACACCAACGTAAGAACATTTGAGTCCAAATTTAATGAATAAGTAAAGAAGGTAATATGATGTCTGGAAACCAGAGGAGAGTAGTTCCTAGTGATATTCATTTAGTTTTCAGCTTGATTTCCCAACCCAGGAGGCCGAGATATAGAGAAATAGTTAGGGTAGGCTATATTTGGAACACCTACCCTTTCACACAATAATGTAAATACAAACAGTAAGATGAGTGCAGAAACAGAATTTTATTGTCATCAGCAGATGGTCTGCACATTACATAAAATATTCAAATTTTCCGAACAACAGGACATGTTCTTTAGAGAAAGTTTGTTGTGACACAAGACAAGTTCCCACGCATTATGTATTACTTCTTGCGTCTTTTCACCTGTCGGTGAGTACACGCATTTGGCACATCAAGATAAATGCATAGATTAGCTAATCTACGACGTTGTACGTCAGGGGAATCATTTATTCTCATTAACGAGTTTTAAATTTATGTAAAAATACAGCTGAGTGTTCAACACTTCTAACTTTTCTTAAGTAAACTAATCTTTTCTTCAATAAAGGAAACAAGTTACAAATGAGGATTTCGTCAGTAATACTGCACTAAAATTCGTCCTACTTTGTTGCACTATTCATATTGCCACGTGCCGAACTGAAAAAGTTAAAAACTACGATGAATAATTGAAAGGAGTTTCATATGCTCAAAACCGTCATTAGATATTTAGTTTCAAACATTATTTTCCATAGCTATTTTTATTAAAACTTATGATTTGTGAACGGCATTGTAGAATTTATCAAAAATCTGACGAAATCATCAAACGATATTTTTTCTATGAAAATATTAATGCCTTTATTGTTCGAATTATTCTGGTTTGTTTTTCAAATAAATCGTTAAATTTTCTTCGAAATTTTAATTATTTCTACATAGCAAAATATTATCCTTAAAGGAATAGTGTACAGATGCTATCATTTGATTCTTAGTTCTAAACTAAATTTTCTATATATTTATTTTTATTAAAACGTATATTTTGAGAACGGCATCGTAGAATTTTTCAAAAAATCTGAGAAAACAGTTAAACGATATTTATTTTCTGTATAGCTTACTGTTATCGTATTCGGTTTGTTCTGTAATCCTTTTTTTCAAATAAACCGTTCGATTTTCTTCCTTTGAATTTGTGATTATTTCTACGTGGCAATTGTCCTTGCAGGAACAGTGTGTGCAGATGTTATAAAGAATAGTTTTTTAATCATATTATATTGTTTGTGCAAAATAGGAAATCAGTAACTTTGCTGAATAGGATAAAGTTTCTACTCTGTGCCTTAGTTATAGTGACATAGGAAACCAGGGAAAAGAATGCCGTCTTTTCTGCCAGACTGGAAGATAATTCGTGTCATGAGAGACACACTTGTGCAATGCACAACAAAAAGCAAGAATCGCGATGCATTCAGGACTTATTTACAGCAAGAACTCTGGGTGCAGGACAGGTACGTGCGAGTTGTTCTGATTTTCGTAGACTTTGCGATTGGCAGCAACTGTAGAAAACAACCAATGTGAGTGAATCAGTCACTCACGCAGTCAGAATCGAGATGGATTCTGTTTGGGCGTTTGGTGTCTTTAGTTGAGCGTTGCCTCCTCATCGCTGGCAGTGACTCGACGGTTCTTCTGCTGTCTGGTAGGAGTCTGCAGGGCTTCTTCCTCTTCTTCTGGCACGGGTTCGGGCTCACTGCAACAGAAAACGATATTTCAAACAGCCGAGCAACATCCATCACATATAGATATTTCTTCAGCATACACATCACAGATTTGTTTATTAAGGACTAGCTGAATAACCCGACGTTTCTTGGTTTCAAATATGACCGTGATATTTCTCTGTATTAACTCATATACACAAACCCTGTAGAACGTGTTTCCTAACGTGACATTTCCCGGTGTTAACCCAAATACCCAAACCCTGTAGAAGTTGTTTCCCACAGCTACATTTTCCGGTGTTAATTCAAATACGCAAACCCTGTAGAACATGTTTCCTCGTCCATATCCAATTATTGCAGAAAAAAAACCTTTAGATTTTAAAATTGGGGCTTCGAGGGGCACTTTAGGACTACCTGTGTACCACTTATCATGGCTACAGATTGGTCTGGACAGAGGAAATAGCCTATGTTTTCTGCTGTGTTCTAAAGTATAAGTGTACCAAATTTGGTCAGATTGGTCAAACGGTGTGCATTTGTGTAGAGAATACACACACATCCTTTTATAAACTACCCTACAATAATGGTCCGGACGGCAGTAGATTTGCATAAAATCCGAATACTTGTTTGGGGTTGTTTTTTGTGGTATGGCCCGGGACCTGTGCGCGTTATTCCTGGTCCATTGAATGCCGACGCCTACATGAACATTTTGAACAATCAGGTTCTCCCTACGCTCTGGCAATTTTACGCAATGGACGAATGTTACTTCCAGGACGACAACGCTCCATGTCACGTTGCAGCCTTTGCCAAGCAGTGATATCAAGGTATGAATGTAAAACGGCTTTTCTGGCCTGCTCAGAGTCCCGACCTAAACCCCATAGAACATGTGTGGGGCGCGTTAGAGCGACGCTTACGGACCAAGGAACCGAGTCCGATATCTACATCTGAGTTGGCGACATACTTGCAGCGGGAATGGACACAAATACCCATAGCTGTGTATCAAAACCTCGTTGAAAGTATGCCCAGAAGGATTGCTAGTGTCATTGCAGCACGTGGGGGGGGGCATCCCCCTTTTAAAGCATGTATTCCTTCCCTTATACAATCACTTGCTATCCAGTCCATTATTGTAGGATAGTGTATATATAGATTAGCAACAATGGTTATAAACAATGTAGTATGTAGTTAATTACCCTCGCACAAGAGCAGCTCATCGGTATATTAGCGACGGTCCGGGATCAATCCCGAAAGTGAATATCCATTGACAACGCCTCGTAGTTTTAAACCACTGACAGGTGACGATAACACCTGAGCTGGCACCCCACTCTTCAAATATAAACAGCATAAAATCTAATAGAATGCCAACCAAGGCAATTTTTCAATCGTGTCACGTGACTACTAGTCGACATGTTGGTCACGCTTTCGGAAGCTCCTCTCAATAGCACTGTTAAATCTATTTATATTCCTCGTCTATCGGAATCAACTCCATTCAATGGAGCGCGCGTGATATGAATCCCACAAGATGTTTCGCCTCAAGACATGAATCTGCGTTTAGTTTTGTCAGCTTAATGCAAGGGAGTATAAAAACAAGAATCGTCGACTCACCATCCCGGTACGTTGTTGGCCCAGTCGCACCTCAGGGTCTCCGGACTGAAAGCCAGACCTGCCGGACATCTCTGCAGGCGTGGGTACCCACCCATACACAGCCAGTACCTGACGCACGAGCCTTGGATGGGCTTCACACCGTTGGGTTCGCTCGTACACAAGGCTGCAATACAAAAAGATCCGTACATGAGCACAAATGCCACGCATTTTCTTGTTTGTCCACCGCAACCGCAAATAATTGCAGCATTAATTGTATTTATCCTGTACTAGCTGAATAAACCGGCGTTGCTCGAGTTTCAAATATGACCGCGACATTTCCTTGTTTTGACTCATACACAAACCCTGTAGAACGTGTTTTCGTATCCATTTATTGCAAAAAAACAAACTTAAGATTTTAAAATTGGGGCTTCGAGGGGCACTTTTAGGATTACCCGTGTGCCCATTTTCAGGGCTACAGATCGGTCTGAAGACAGGAAAGTAATAGCCTATGTTTTCCACAGTGTTCTAAAGTAAAAGTGTACTTAATTCGTGTGGATTGGTCAAACGGTGCAGTATAGATGAATCTGTTGTATTTTGACTGTCCAATTGGACTATAGATCCTTAGGACCTTAGGAGACCTGATGAATGTCTTCTCGACCCAACCTGTAATGAAGCCTTACACCCTCTAGGAAGGCTGGACGGTTAGGGTCTTAAAAATAATTGAACCCTGAGTAAAAAAGAGATGATCTAATCCAGTCTTTCCAAAAAAATTGTGTAGGATATGATCAATAGAATCCTATAGAATTACGACCCGTTTTTACTATAAGCTCTAGAAAGTAACCTCTAGAGAAGCTCACCTTCCATTGTTTCACGACTTAACTTTTCTTTAGAAACACATTTCTATAGAAACAGAACTCGTTTATTCTCTTAATATCTCTATAGATTTTGTTTCTGTAGAAACGAAATTTCTGTTTTCGCTGTAGAAATCTCTATAGAATTCTATGGAATCCCTTGAAATATTTTCGTAATTGAATGGTTCACAAAGTATAATCCGCAGACTCCAGAGGTTCGTGATAAGATCTTACGGTGTTCGCGGAAAATGTGCTCTACTTTACTAGTCGAAATAGAGATAGGTTTTTAGGTTAGAAATTAAATTTACGTCGCACTTGAATAACTCAATAGACTATTGACAACATTCCGGGATCGACCCCGAAGGGATATATTCGAGGCCGACACCTAGTAATTTTAAAACACGGTGAGATGATGTGGGTAACACTTATAAGCTGGCACCCCGATCTTCAATCTTCCGTGCTTCGTCGAAATAGAGAATCCTTTCAAGAGGACAAAAATAAGCGCCACGGTTTATCACGGTTGGAAGAGTAATCGATTAGCAACCGGAGGGTTTCGACCTCGAAACTCGATCCAACCAAAAGGCCTTATTGTACTTGGGGGCTGTCAGTAAATATTCAGGATGATCAGAATTGACCGCTCTATAATCACCCACATATTTTCATTTGGATTAAAACGATTTTGAACATTTGTATATTTTATAAAAGGTTTTTTTTATTTATTTATATTTTTTTTCAAAAATTTTATTTGTAATTTTGAATGAAAAATAAAACAAATTATTATAATTTTGAATCAAATTTAAAAATAATAATAATAATAATTTTGAATGAAAATTGAAAAAAAAATAATAATAAAATGTTGAAAAGGAAATTTGGAGAAAAAAAAATTATCATTTTGAATTACAAGAATTTACAACAGTTTTTAAAACTTTACCGACGATCTTTTTTACACTTTCTTTTATTACTGCATTATATTTAACTATTACTTATGGATATTTTCCAGTTTAATCTCGCCGATATTCTTGTCGTTACAATTTATTAACGGCGACACTCCTATTAACCGAGCGTCATATCTCTGTAAATCCGTTTTTCTTACTCTAATACATTAACTGCACAGAAAACAACCTATAAGGTATCAAAGAAATGTAAAGGCAAAACCTTGCTTAAAATATTTTTGTCTAGTACTTCATTTGACGCTTATTCAAGAATCTCTGGTTTTTTTCAAGTGACCATTTTTATAAAACACATTTTAACTCCCTTTTAATAATCTTTCTGTTCACATGAACTTTTAAGGTTCGCAAAGAAGAGTGCTGATTACATCTACTTTATTCGACATTTATTCCAAGTTGTGTTTTCTGAAGTAAAAAGATTTAATGAAGTGAAGATGCCTGGTTGAGTGTAATGAATTTGAATTAGTCTCGGCCCTTTTTATGAATGTAATGAAAGGTTGGGCAACTTACGGTGTTGTTGGCATCCGGGCACCTTCTCTGGCCAGTCGCACGCATGTTCCACTTCGTTGTAGAGTAGTGAGAATGGGCACATCTGCACAGTACCGGTACCGTTCCAGCAGAGCCAGTAACGAGTGCAACTCTTCTCATGGGGATTGATACCGTACAGGTATGGGCAGCTTCCACTTCCCTTTGCAGATTCTGGAAAAGGAATCGAACCCATCTTTAACTCATGCCACAAAACAGACAGCAAAGGAACGTCATAAAGGAATGGGAGGCAGTTCTTATTATTTTTACATTCATTGGCTAGAATGGACACTCAGCATAAAATCATGGAAACAAAGAACAGGGGACAAAATATCGAAACGAGATTTAAAAAATAAATAAACAACAATTAATCAATCTGTAAACCTTAAAGTAGATCTCTTGCTTTCAAATATCTTTTTAAAATGCCTCGCGACAATTTTGGGCCAACTCAAAGGTGGGTGGTGTCCATTTCGTCACTAACCTCCACACAGGACATACTTTGGACTGTAGCAAATTTCGAATCTACAGGTGTTTGGCTAAGCAATCATGTCGTCTCCAATATGAAGGCAGCAACAGCATTTCGACGAGGGGTTTCCAGAATTTTAGAAAGTGTATCCCTTTAAGCTTTATCTTTGAGTTTTTCTGCTTGCATAGATTGGAAATTTTTAATAAGGGAATTCATTTCATCAAAGTTGCAAAGTTTGTTCTACAATTCTATGAATCAGAGGATTCACTTTGTAAAAGTTGTAAAATATTAGAGTGGGCGGTCGATTAAGCTTTCCATTGGGGTTGAGTGTAGTGCAAATGGTCCGCAGGTCCTCAAATGGTTAAATAATCTTCAGAAAACAGCTGATTTCGGGTCCCTGAAGTTTTCTCAGGGATTTGAAAGTCGAGCTGAAGATGGTGTGTGTCTTGAAGTGAGAGCAGGTACAAGTAGGCTTGGTTGCAATCCAGAGGAACCAACAAACCTTTTCCTATTGGGATTTTCATTTCCCTTGAAGTAAAACGTCAGTTTTAGTCTCGACGATCACCCACGGCGTCTTACCACTACCCCATAATAGTGGACCGGACGCCAGCGGATTTCCATAAAATCCGACTAATTGTTTGGAGGTGTTTTTCGTGGTATGGCCTGGGACCTTTGCATGTTGTTCCTGGTCAGTTGAACGCAGACGCCCACATGGACATTTTGGACAATGAGGTTCTTCTTACGCTCTGGCAATTTTATGGAATGAACGAATGCTACTTCCAGGACCTCCATGTCACGTCGTTGTAGCCTCTGTCGAGCAGTGGTATCGAGGTATGGATGTCAAAACGTCTTCCCTGGCCCGCTAAGAGTCCCGATTTAAACCCCATGGGACGCGTTAGAGCGACGCTTACGGAACCCCGTCCCCAAATCTACAGCTGAGCTGGTGACATTCTTGGATACAAATATCCGTAGCTGTGTATCAAAACGTATTGAAAGTATGCCCAGAAGGGTTGCTAGTGTGATTGCAGCACGTGGGGGACCATACCCTATTAAAGCTTGTATTCTTTTCCTCATACCATCACATCTTGCTGTCCGGTCCATTATTGTAGGGTGGTGTATCTCGCAAAATTCCGATACTGACCAGATCTTGACGGACGAGATGTTTCGTGGTAATCACTTGAAGCGTTAAAGATAACGGATTCGTGTGTAAAAGTACTGGAGAGCCTGTAAGCTAATAGCATCATGGCCAAAAGTCTACCATTTACGCACAACACAATGTGTTGATTGTTCTATGGGTTATAGCGTAAGGACTATATTTGGCCATACTGTGGCAAATACAACTTCAAGTAAAAAATGTCGTGAAATTGGAATAAGGGAGTGAGAATATAACAGCACAATGAGATGTCACCTATTAATAATTTTAGAGTTATTGTTAGAACCTTGATGGAAATCAGAGAGAACGAACTAGGTCACACTTACGTCCCATGGTTCTGCCCGTTCCATCTCCCGGGCATCCCACTCTGTGAGTGTAGTCGCACTTATCCACCAGTCCTCTGCCTGGACCCGAGTAGGCCAACCCGTTGGGACACTCGTGGAGGTAGGGCACGCCATCGAAGCACTCGTAGTAGTAGTCGCAGTACTGATCGTGCTGGAAGAAACCGTTGTCTTTCTTGCAAATGTTGCTGTCCTTCTTGCCCTGCGCCATCACTGGAAGAGAGAGATACAAACAGTCACATAGAGGGACAATTTGAATACTGGTCGCAGCGCATGACGTTACTGTGGTGATATCAACCTTTCTATGAAAATAAGACTCTGGCAACAGATTAAATTAAATCATAGTTTTCGTTCAGTCTTGCTGCGCATGCGCGCTGCGAATAAAAATATCTTTGGAATGCAGCGATCAAATGAAGTTGAGATATTGGAATCAATTGCTAAGCCTTTTTTTTTTTGGAAAAGATGCTACGCTGGTTTACAAGTCAACTTCTTATGTTTGTTTGGTTTTTGGTGAATTTTTATTTTTAAAATTTTTTATCTGCCTTGTTACTCATTCAACCAATTAACATCCTCATATGGATGTAGAATGAGCATCCACGCATCCATTAATTGAGGACTCAGACGAAATATGAACACGCAACCTTTCGTTAACTAAATTTAATCTGTTGCCAGAATCTTATTTTCATACATAAGACTGATGCCACCACATTATTAACAATAAAAAGTCGTATGATCGATTGGTAATCTAAAAAGTAAGACAACATTCATTGTAAGCAAGAGGAAACTTTTATGAAGTATGAAAAAACACGAGAAAAATGGATGAATTTTTGATGGACATAATCTATTTCCAGAAAATGTATTTGAGTTTTAAAATCCCATGTATGGATTTTCAAATTTCGCCACAATGTCGTCGGTGTTAAAAAGTGCAATTCGTAATTTGGTGATTTGGCAAAACTTTAAATATTTCTAACCGATTTTTTAATTGCTGATACATTTATTATAAGCACCAATTCATTATCAAGGGGAAAATAAATCGGTGGTGGCAACATCCAGGTCTTAGTCTCTACGAGTTATCTTGTCATGAGGAAATCTCACAGGATTTTGATCTGGTCATAAAACATATCGGCAATATCTTGATGACGAGATATCTCGTCATTAGCAAAATTGGTCATATCTTGATGGCCACAACCACTTGAAGAGTTAATTTAGACAAGAACTTAGAACTTTTAATGCTATTGAGAACTCACGACGCTATTTTCTGATATTTGGGCGTGGCCGCGATAACCCGGTTGGAAAAATAACGGATTAACAACCGGAGGGTTGCGAGTTCGAATACAACCAATGACAGTCGTGAACAAAGGGGGCTGGTGCACCTTAAATACGTCGTGGCCTCAAATATCCTCCCGTTGGCGTGGTGTGGAGTTTAGAGGGGTGCCACAGCTCAGGTCATCTGACCGTGGTTCAAAATGACATGTTGCTGTCCTCGGTTCTGTCCCTTTGGGATTGATCCCGGACCCTCGTCTATAGCCCGATTTGTTGCTTCGTACCTACCTACCTACCTGAGGTTTGCGGGCAGTCTGCTAACATCTCTAGAGCGGCCTTGGATCCCACCGTTTTCTCCAAATACATTCAACAGTTTTCCCACCAAATCAGCCGACCCGCCTTGTTGGTTAAGGTGTTTGCCTCTAGATCGGAAGGTTGCTAGTTCGAATCCGCGCCTGTGCATAGATAATTGTAAGCGTATGGAGTAGATGCGGCTGGTGCATCTTAAATCTGTCGTGGCCGAAAGTCCTCACGTTGAGTTGGAGTGGAAGTTTGGAAAGTGGGGTGTCAGCTCAGGTATTGTCTCGTCATCTGACCGTGGTTCAAAATTACGAGGCATTGTCCTCGTATCTTTCCCTAAGAGGATTGATCTCAGACCGTCGTCAATAGCCCGTTGTGTTGTTCTGGTACGACGTTAATTAAAAATTACCATTACCCATCCACTCAAGTGGCCGTCGTGACTCAGTGGATATGCCCTCTGCGCTAGCAATTTTTCGAGTTGTGGCCCGCGCAGATTCGATTCTTGTCAGGTGCATTCCTCCCTGGGTGTACTTTTCTCCTCTGTGCCGGTAAAAACTCTCATTTTGTCTATATGTCTGTTATTTGACATTATGTCTTGCGTCTGACGCAGCATGGCCAAAAATATGGCTTGCCATAAAAGCACACCAACTCAAACGAGGGTAAACCAATTTACTTCTCGGAGCCATCTTGTTCCGGAATGGATTATTCACACCCCATTCTGTTATACTAGTTTTCCCCCTTTGTCCTTGAGCGAAACTATTCTCAATCATCTCTTGGAGATGTCCGTCCCGATCCTGCTGTAAGGTCGCGGGTAATTACCGCCAAGCATCACCCCACTCGAAGGCCGCCCGCTTTCACTAGCTGAGCGGACCACGAAACGCCGAAAGTGGACGAGTTCTCGGGTGCCTGGAGGTCGCCCAAAGGTGACTCGGTACGCCACACGTTGCAGCGGTGGGAACGTGTTCGTTGCGCAACCTCGGGTAACGGAAGAAACTGGTCTGTAGAAGACACGATGCGGTGAGGGGGAGCTTGTCGTAATGAGAGGTGGACAGGGAATAACAAGAGGAAACCTTCGGATGGACTCATTTAAATGTCATCGATGGCGCAGCTTAATGTCAAGTGCGCGTGAAGCTTTTGATTCTGTGTTTACCGAAACCCGGTCTGCAAGTCAAGGATCAAACTTCATTCCGATGATAAGCCTAGGTGGCCTCTGTTTACTTCCAGAACTTCCTCAGTTTCCAACTTCCAAAGAAGACTTTATGTACATCGTTATAAAAGATGCTTTTTCAAGATAATTTTTATGGTAGCATGTTTGCAATCATCGATGAAATGTGAGCGATCTTTGACTGATAACAGTCTCAAGTAACATATCAACAAACTCATTACCAGTCATAAATTGTATGATTAAAAATTGCCTTCTTTTCTAATAACATCAACTTGTAAGAACTTTACTATGAACTGTCAATAGATCTCACTTATATACCAAGTAAAGGGCATGATTGAAAATGCTCTATTTTCCAATAAATCAAATCGAATTATAAGACCAACTTCATTACTGAAAAATATCAATAGATCTCATCTACCCTAAGTAAAGCGTATGCTTAAAATTGCCCTAGTTCAATCAAATCAGATCAATTTATAAGATTTTTTACTTTTGAAATATCAATAGATCTCACTTATATCAAGTAAAGAGTAGGACTAAAAATGCCCTCTCCATTGAATCCAATCAACTTGTAAGGCGAACATAACTAATGAAACATCAATAGTTCTCTTATATATCAAGTTAGCAATACGGCTTGAAGAAGCTGTAGCAAGAAATAGACTGGAAATAAGATTAAACCTTTCGCTGAACTCACTGACATTTCATGTTCGCTCATTGATGACACAGCTTAATGTAAAATTCGCTTTTTATCTGTGTTTACAGAGATCCAGTTTGCAAGTCAAGGATCAAACTTCATTCCAATGGTACGCCTAGGTGACCTCACTACCCTTTAAACACAAGCAGTGTGAAATGTGCCCGATTCTTGAGTGATATAACAGTCGCAGTTTGCTTACATGTCAAGGAACAAACTCTTTGTCAGTCGCAATTCAAATTTCATTATTTCCATTAAATCAACTTATAAGACGAACTTGATTATCAAAATTTCCATAGGGACTTACACTAACCTACAATAATGGATTGGACTCCAGCGGATTTGCATAAAATCCGATTACATGTTTGGGGGGTGTTTTTCGTGGTATGTCTGGGGACCTTTGCGTGTTGTTCCTGGTAAACTGAACGCCGAGGCCTACATGAATATTTTGGACCATCAGGTCCTACCTACGCTCTGGCAATTTTATGAAATGGACGAATGTTACTCCCACGACGATAACGACATACATCTCTATGTGAATATGTTTATTTATGTTTTCTATTCTAATCTTAAAGTACGAACAGGACGCTTTAGAATACCTTGAATCTCGGGGGCCTGGTTGGAAGGATAGCAGATTACCAACCGAAAGGTTCCAAGTTGGAATCTACCCAAAGACAGTAGTGTGCAAAGGGGGCTGGTGCACGTTAAATCTGTCGTGGCCTCAAAACTCCTGTCGCTAAAAACGGTGCCGAAGTTTAGAGAATGGGATGCCAACTCACGTGTGACCTCATCATCTGACCGTGGTTCAAAATTGACTGTTTTTTTTCATCGCGTTTTTTTCTTCGGTATCGATCCCGGACCGTCGCCAATAGCCCGTTGTGTTTTTCCACTGCGACGTTTTTATAAATATCTACCTATTTTGTACCGCCGCAGCCTTTATGCTGGTAATGGTAATTTTTAACTAACGTCGAACTAGAGCATCACAGCGGGCTTTGGACTACGGTCCGGGATCAATTCCCTAAGGGAAAGATCCGAGGATAACACCACGCCATTTTGAACCACTGTCAGATGACGAGGCAACACCTGAGCTGGCACCCCACTCTACAAACGTCCACACCTACCCAACGCGAGGACTTTCAGCCACGACAGATTGAAGGTGCACCAGCTGCCTCCACACCATACGCTTACAACCATCCATGCTCTGACCTGGATTTGAACCAGGAACCTTTCGATCTAGAGGGTAACACCTTAACCACCAAACTGGTTGGTCAGATGTGTTGGTGGGAAAAAATGTATTTGTGGAAAACGGTGGGAACCAGGACCGCTTAAGAGATATAGGTTGGAGATATATATATATAATAAATAGAGGTTCCTTTATGCTGGAGTCACCGTGTCTCAGTGAGTTCGTACGATGCGTTAGCGATCTGCGAGGTTTAGACAGCAGAGGTGTTAGTCCTCCCTGGATGCCTTTCTATCTCCCGAGTCAATAAAGCTTTTTGTGTGTGAGTCCATTTCATTAAAGTTGTTTGTCCTAACTACCCCAAATATGGCCTAACAGCCTATCCCCAATTTACCCAGAATATTTCACAACTAAGCCTTAAACAATGAATCGGAGAACCGGAAGTCCCAGAGAGAGCTACCACTAAATGCGGTAATAAGATGCATGGATAGGCGTAACAATTTCAAGGAATGCCTTTAAAGCCGCACGCGCGATCCCTTCGCTAAGACACCGCATACAATTATCCACGCACCTTTGTGCCCTATGTCCCGTGATGTACCGTCACTGCAGGCGTCAAGAATGCAGCCGCCGTCAAACGACGCCAATGTTGGTGGGGCGCCGCCCGAATCAGCCCCATATTAGCGTGGGGAGTGCCCCGTGGCAATGAGGTCTCGGAGTCAGTGGGCTGCGCGCTTTCGCTTTCCAAGGCGTTTGGCCTCTGTGAAACTCATCTCTTCCGAGAAGCAAAGAGAAAAAACTCTCCCACTGTTTTCTCTTGACCCATTTTTGGGGCGTCGACGCTTCCGGAGTTGCTCACCCGCGACAACCGCAACAGGTGTTTTCAGTTTGGCTGGTGTCGAACGGGGCAGAGACACGTGTAACAAACACCCCTTTTGCTAGCTTAGACTTCTATTTTTATTTATCTGTGTTAGATGCCAGCTCCCCAGGTGTGACCTCGTCACCGCATAGTGGTTAGAAATTCCGTGGTGGTGTTCTCGCATCTTCCACTTCGGTGGGCCGACCAACCGGTATAGTGATTAAGGTGTTAGCCTCTAGATCGGAAGGTTCCTGGTTCGAATCCGGGTCCGGGCATGGATGTTTGTAAACGTATGGTGTAGAGGCGGCTGGAGAACCTTAAATCTGTCGTGGCCGAAAGTCCTCACGTTGGGTTGGCGTGGAAGTTTGGAGAGTGGGGTGCCAGCTCAGGTGTTGCTTCGTCATCTGACCGTGGTTCAAAATGACGAGGTGTTGTCCTCGGATCTTTCCCTTAAGGGACTGATCCCGGACCGTCGTCAATAGCCCGTTGTGTTGCTCTAGTACGACGTTAACTAAAATTACCATTACCATCCACTTCGGTGGCTGACCCACTGGTTTAGTGGTTAAGGTGTTAGCCTCTTGATAGGAAGGTTCCTGGTTCGAATCCGAGACCGGGCATGGATGTTTGTAATTGGTAATTTTTAACTATCGTCGTACTAGAGCAACACAACGAGCTATTGACGACGGTTTGGGATCAATCCCCTAAAGGAAAGATCCGAGGACAACACCACGTAATTTTGATAATTTGGCAATTTTTAGTTAACGTCGTACTAGAGCAACACAACGGGCTATTGACGACGGTCCGGGATCAGTCCCTTAAGGGAAAGGTCCGAGGACAACAACTCGTAATTTTGAACCACGGTCAGATGACGAAGCGACACCTGAGCTGGCACCCCACTCTCCAAACTTCCACACCCACCCAACGTGAGGACTTTCGGCCACGACAGATTTAAGGTGCACCAGCCGCCTCTACACCATACGTTTACAAACATCCATGCCCGGACCCGGATTCGAACCAGGAACCTTCCGATCTAGAGGCTAACACCTTAACCACTAGACCTTTTGTAGGGACATGGATGTTTATAAGCGTATGGTGTAGAGGCGGCTGATGCACCTTAAATCTGTTTTCGCCGTAAGTCCTCGCGTTGAGTTGGTGTGGAAGTTAGGAATGTGGGATCCCAGCTCGAGTGTTGCCTCGTCGTCTGGTCGTGATTCAGAATGGTAACTTGGTGGGAAGAGTATCGGACTAGCAATCACAGGGCTGTGCATTCGAATCCAATCGAAGACGGTCGTGTACATTGGGGCTGGTGCACGTCCTACAAATGTCCTCTGGTTAGTGTGATGTGGAAGTTTAGAGGGGTGAAGTGCCAGCTCAGACATGACCTCGTCATCCGACCGATGTTCAAAATTACGGGGTGTTGTCCTTGGATCTTTCCCTTCGAGGGTTGATACGGGACTGTCGTCGGTAACCCTTTGTATTGCTCTTGTGTGACATTTTTTTAATACCTACCTATGAGACGGAAATGTTGCTGAATTTTTTATAGCCCGTGCGCACAAGGGTGCTGGTCTCGTCAACCGACCCTGGTTCAAGTTCACGAGGTGTTGTTCTCCCTTCTGGGTCGATCCCGAACCATCGAAGACAGAGTCCGGGGTAACCAGGAAGAGTAACGAATTAGCAATAGGTAGGTAGATAGGAAGGTAATTTTATAAACGTCGCTCTGAAGCAACACAACGGGCTATTGGCGACGGTCGGTTACCAACCATGAAAGGAAAACATCCGTGGACAACCCCCAGTAATAATATTTGAGGCTACGACAGATTTAAGGTGTTCCAGCACTTTGGTTAACTCATAGTCACGAACTAGGAACTAGGTTGCGAGTTTGTATCGAATCAATGACCGTTGTGTACAAGGGGAAGTGCGCGTTAAATCTGTCTCAAATGTCCTCACGTTAGAGTGGGATGACAGTTTAGAGAGTGGGGTACCTGCTGAGGTATGACCTCGTCATCTGACTGCCGTTGAAAATTACGTGGTGTTGTCCAAGGATGGATTTTTCCTTTCTTGTTTGATTCCGGACCATCGTCAATTGCTGTGTTACTCCAGTGAGACGTTCATTAAATACCTACCTACTGTCGCCAATAGCCCGTACCTTTTCTTTAGTGCTAAACTAACCTTCAATAATGGAATGGATGCCAGCGGATTTGCATGAAATCCGACTACTTGTTTGGGTAAATGTAATATAAGAGTACTAATGGAATGGAATGTAAACTACTTTATTAGTTGGGAATGTTTTTAGATAGGTTAGTAGTAGATAGTAAATAAAAATATTTAAACATCTACATTCTACCTTCTCAGGCGCACGGCTGTCGCGACAGTCGCTTCAACAGAGCCACTTGCAAAATCTTTTGATCATCGAAAAGTTCTGGTGGCAGTGGCACAAGTAAACCTTCCTCCTGTATAAACCCGTTACGCCCAGCGATTTTGTTTTCGCATAGTGTGTATTTAGGAATTTTAATTGCGTTCCTTTAGAGCGAGAGAGGTCGATACTAATATTTTGTTCAAACATCAAAATAACATAAAACCCTCCTTTTTTTAACGTTAGATGAACTGTGTGCAATATATATATATATATTTATTTATTTAAAATGAGAAACAACGAAAACTTTCAAGTGTCATGGGCCCCAGAGTCCCCCCTCCTCCAGGTTTCGAGCATGAAACGCAACCTCTGACTACCCTGAAGAGAATCGAACTGCCCCCCATTCCGATTCTATTCAAAGAATCCCAAACTCTTCTATCCTGGCCGATGAAACTGAAGACTCCACGAGTAGTTATGCAAACACGCTACAAAACGTGATCGGTTATAAAATTATTAATAACTTCTATTAGAACCAACGAACTCCGGATGAGCTATTTCTCATCCCCGGTGAACAGCACCGACACCTGTTGCAACCGGGAGGGTGGTTCGTTAGACCTCAGTGGGTTAATGAGGGAAGAGAGCGACGCTTAAATAAACCGGTAAGACTGATGTCAGCATTCCTGCCACCTGTTGTTTCAGAGCACCGCACCGGGTTGGCGACCTGCGGGATCTCTTCTGCGGGGCACACTTTCCGTGACAAGGGCAGTGTTGCCACCGTCTATGCAAATTTGGCACGCCATTCGCCGTCTCCTGCACGACGAGGCTTGTCCGATAGCGTCTTCTTCGGGGTGATTGATGGGCACGTGTCTCCTCGTGTGGAACACGGGCTGGTAAGAGAATGTCTGGTCAGAAGGTTAGGATGAACACGCCTGTTCGAGCGTGTTTAACGGCCCACACTGCAGAACTAATACCCATTAAAATATGCGATAAACATTCCCCCGATATATCTCGCAGTCGGATGGATATATCGCATTTTTTCTCCTGCTCATCGAGGAGTTTCGACCCTTTAGGTGGTTGTCACGGCGATTCATCCCGTCATTGGCAAAACTGACCAGATTGGAATGGTAGGTATTTTAATTACCGTCGCACTGAAGCAACACAACGGTCTATTGGGGACTAACGGTCACGCGATCAATCCACCCGAGGGAAAGATTCGAGGACAACACCACGTCATTTTGAAGCACGGGGTCAGATGACGAGATACCACCGGAGCTGGCACGCCACTCTCCAATCTTCCACACTATGCCAACGTGGCATTTGGAAGCCACAAAAGATTCAACGCTCATCAGTGCCTTTGTATTCGACGGTCTTTGGTTGTATTGGTACTCACTATCCTCCGGTTGCCAATCAGGTGTTAGATCGGTCTTTCATGGATCTTTCTTTTAGGGGATTGATCCCGGACCGTCGTCGATAGCCCGTTGTATTGCTCTAGTACGACGTCAACTGGATTACCTTAGGTCCTCCATATCATTAGGAAGGTAAAATGCAAAATTGTTTCTAAACTTCAAACTGGAGCAACACGGCGGACTGTTGGTAACGGTCCGGTAGGTAGTTGAATCAGCGTCGCACTGGAGCAACACAACAGGCTATTGGTGACGCCCCTCCCCAAGATCTTAAAAGACGAGATATGTTCTCAATGGAAGAGAACACGATCATTAGAAAACCGATCGGATCTTTTTCTCGTCGTCTTCAAAAAATGGGGAATATCTTGCTGACATCTCGTCATTATCAAAGTTTATCAGACCTTGATGGACGAGATATCTTGACGAAACCACTTCGAGGGTTGAGCCACTCTGGACTCTTATGTCTTTAACCCTCCAAGTGGTTTACTCGAGATATCTCGTCCATAAAGGTGTGCCCAGTTTCGTATTGAAGACACATTACTTTATCAAGATGCTGCCGAATTTGTTTTTACGGTGGTGTGCTTTAGATCTGGCCAGTTTATCAATATCGATGCATACTTCTCACCAAATTAGCGTTTTTAGTGTAGATGTGGTTTTTTTTTATTACCAAAACTGAAAATGCATCCAGATAACAAAACTACTGAAAGATTACAGTCCTTTTTTATACAACTTTGTATGAAATAGTCGAATAATATACGAGGAGAGATTGGAAGTAGAATAATACAATAAAAACGAAAATTTTGAGCATAGAAATTGGGTGAAAAGATAATAAAACAACATCCATGATTTCTCTCCTTCAAATTCAAAGGAATCAAATGCTTCATACTTTGCGATGCTAAATTGCAAAACTTCAAAATCGAAAATCTTCCTGACAGCAGATATTTTATATTGTGTAAAGTATTTCAAAGCTCATTATTAAAGTATATTTTTTAAATTTAACAGTTTTAATTTTGGAATTAGTTAAAGAATAAACGAACTACATGGATATTATATAGATCGTACTAAAATAATTTACATTTGTGCCACATAAATCAGAGCGTGCAAAACAATAGAAGATTTAATAAACTGCGTCAACTATGTTTAGATGAAAGGAGAACTAAAAGTTCTACGCTTTTTAACGTGATTTAAATATTTCGTCCAAATTTTATTTAACAAATCAAACTGCGATAACCTTTTCTTGAAAGAAATAAAAAAATAGTTTTACATACTTTCTTATATATCCAACTGTAATTTTTAAATAATAGACACGATATGAATCTAAATTATTTTATTTCATCCGGCACAATTAGATTTTTTTAATTGCTTCAAACGAGAAACACAATTCTGTAAATCCGTTTTCCTTACTCTTATACATTTAGCGTAAGAAAAACTACTTACAGGGTATAAAGACCATTATTGTCGAAACCTGCAGCAACATGTGTTAAGTATTTTATTCCGTATTTATTTCGTTATGTTTTCTGATGTTTCCCATTCCCATTATATATAATCACCAATCGGGCATTTTTACAATCTTTTGTCATCAATAACATGTACATTCTGTTAACGCTACTCATATTGAAGTGTTACGAAGCTTAGTAGTTGTTTTGCTTTGTCGAAAATGTAGTCGAATTTTATGAGTATATAGAAATAATTATGAAAATTTAGCATTTCAAGACATTTAAAAATACTCACGAATTTTTGTTCGGTCTATATTTTGTTATTCATTTCATGCTTTTGATTGAAATATCTTTAAAACCAGCGCAATTTTCAAGGGGTATGCGGCTAGAATGACACTGGTGTGTCTTACGGATAGTGAAGTAGTTTAAATCGCGAAAGATTTATTTAATTTGAGCGGTTTAGTTTTAAACTTTTAATAATTACGTTCGCTGGAGAATTTCAACTCATTACTCCTATGAACAACTCTGAGTATTATTTTTTATTACAACGCATAATAAGTAGATTTCAAAAATATTTTTTAAGACACTAAACTAAAAAGCAAGGTGATTATTTCTTCTTTTGTAAATTTATCAAAATTATACCTATTTCTAAGTCAAATAGACAAATATATATATTAAACATTTCGGATGCATATTTTAGAAGTTTTAAAAGTTTTAATTTCAGTAGTTCTGTTAATATTTGTATAGATAACATCCCTAAATATAGAAACGATGACTATATAGAAAAGAAGGGCGTAGTTCCTGGAACTTGAAACACTTGACAAGTAATATTGTTGAATTCATACAATGTGTTAGTTTTCAATATATAGTGATTACACACATGCACAAATGTTCGTTAAAGATTTCACAGTAGTCGTCAAGTAACAAATGAAGACCCAAAGTACGCTTCATTTGGATTTAACTTTTGAAAATGATAATTACGCGGTTTTTATTGGATTGGTGGTGCTACTGCCTTTTTTTTGCAGATCTAATTTCAAAAACATTGCGGGTTTAAAACCACTTACAGTAAAAAAAATATTTAATTAAATGTTAAACTGAATTTCGATTTTCATAACCTGGTCTGTCATCAGGTAGAACAAATAGTTGAAAGACAAGACACTTTTAACTAAATTTGAAAATCCAAAGAAGTATGATAGTTTTGATAAAAAGCATGGCACGACACCGTATTCTAATATTATCAAAAAATTAATAATTCATAACGCATTGAAAATCTATTTATCAAAAAGACTGTGTCCCATTCTAATAGTTCTTTTTAAACATTCGGAATAATTTGCTTTCAGAACGTGTTACCAAAAACACGCTGTTTTAACATAACGCTTTGAATCTGAATCAAATGCAGACGATAAACACGATATGGAATTCGTCGTATTTTTTAACAGTTTTTATTGGTCGTTTCAGAGATACATTAGCTGCTGGGTGCTTTACCCTATAAAGTTGTCTGGCCTAATATTTCGTTTTATTAGTGCATATTTCAAACTATTATAGCTCGCGATAAACACAGCGAAAATCTCATGCAACTAAACTTTTCTTTACGCAACTCTACTTCCGGTTTTATAGATAACACACATTCACTAAAAACGGGAAGAAGTTTGTCCCTTATGCTGTAAAAATTCGACCGTTCAATTCAATGCCCGGTTAGAGGAACATCGTATTAGCAACCGGAGGGTTGCGAGTTCGAATCCAGCGAAAAACCGTCTTTAAATCTGCACGTTAAATCTGTCGTGGCCTTAAACGTCCTCTTGTTGGCGTGGTGTGGAAGTTTGGAGAGTGGGGTGCTAGCTCAGGTGTTACCTCGTCATCAAACCGTGGTTTAAAATGACGTAGTGTTGTCCTCGATCTTTCACTTCGGGGGTTGATCCCAGACTGTCGTCAATAGCATGTTGTGTTGTTCCAGTACGACGTTAATTACAATACCATTCCATACCATACCCAAACCTGTCGATGTTGGAAATATTTTAGATAATACTTATGTAAATGTACCTTATATAGGAAAGCAACTTTTATAAACTGGAACCGTTTTGTACCGCCGTGTCTCATATTTAATACATAGTACGCCATTTTTGCACAACATTGATTTAATTATGAATCAGGTAATTGGTAATTTATAATTAACGTCGTACTAGAGCAACACAACGGGCTATTGACGACGTTCCGGGCTCAGTCCCTTAAGGGAAAGATCCGAGGACAACACCTCGTCATTTTGAACCACGGTCAGATAACGAAGCAACACTTGAGCTGGCACCCCACTCTCCAAACTTCCACACCCACCCAACGTGAGGACTTTCGGCCACGACAGATTTAAGGTGCACCAGCCGCCTTTACACCATACGCTTACAACCATCCATGCCCTGACCCGGATTTGAACAAGGAACCTTCCAATATAGAGGCTAACATCTTAACCACTATACTGGTTGGTTGGCGAAACTAAATAAGGAAAAACTTTAATAAACATGTAGAAGTATAGTTACTGAGACAGTTAACCTAAAAGATTTTGTGCCCAGAGTTGGCAATAGACATAGCTGTATAGAACAGAAAAATGGCAACTGTTAGCGAAAGAATAAGTATGTTATGCCGAACCTAGTCGCCTAAATCTGTTTGCTGACATGTTAGACCATAATTTCACACATTCTTTAGTCAATTAACCTTTTGACTACGATTGATTAATTAGTTACTAAAATTTGAATCATGACTAACTTTAATCATGATTGATATAAATCAGTCTTAAACATAGCCAAATCAATTAGTCATTAATTGTTCAATCGGTAGCTTTCGTGACGAATACTAAAACTGAACTCCAGAAGGAGTACACAAAGTTATTTGGGCGAATTTTACACGAATGAGCCATGCCTATTTTCAAACATTTTTTTTCCACGCAGTTTTCTTATAACTTCGTGAGGTTCGCCCCCCTCCCCGGATGCTAATTCATTGTTTTTCTAACTGGAGTGGAGTTATAGTCTCCTATGTCTTTACTTCGTGCCGTATCTGACAACGAAATGACCTCGTGTGAGTATTTATAACGCAACGCGACGCAAAAGAAGGCAGGTAGCTATTTTAACTAACGACGCACTGGAACAACACACCGGGCTATTGGTACCGTTTGGTAATTTGGTAACTTTTAAATTAACGTCGTACTAGAGCAACACAACGGGCAATTGACGACGGTCCGGGATCATTCCCTTAAGTGAAAGTTCCGAGGACAACACCACGTAATTTCGAACCACGGTCCGATGACGAGGTAACTTTTGGAAAACAAGCCATGAAGGGAAAGATCCGAGGACAACACCACGTCATTTTGAACCAGATGACGATGTTGCCCCTGAGCTGGCACACCACTCTCCAAACTTTCCCACGCGCAAACATGAGGACGTTCGAGTCCACGACAGATTCACAATGCACCAGCCTCCTTGCACACGACGTTCTTAGGCTAGACCTAGTTCCGATCCCGCAAGCCTCCGGTTGCTAATCCAATTGGGCAACCGCGTCCCCAAAATATGTACAAATAGAGTGTTGTTGTTTGTTCACTGCGTGTCTTACTGTCTCCTCCTGACATCGAAACGACCTGATGTGCGTATTTATAGCAAACGACGCTAAAGAAGGACAAGAAGCTCTATCACTGGACACATTGCAGCGGTTTCCTTGTTGTGTCCAATTCTCAAATGTCTGCTTCCTAAACTCTCCACATTAGCATAGCCTACATTGCGAGTGCACGACCTCTGACCCAAGAGAAGTAGGAAAAGACACTTGATGCAAGCGTGATTGCAATTCCAGTTTCTTTTCAGAAAGAGTCTATTCTTCCCAAAGCAGCGACTCTGGAGTATTTTTAGGAATGTTCCTATTCGACCACATTAGCATATTTTGACATTCGAGCAATGTCATCCACGCCGCAGTGGATGAATGTGTTAAGATTCCCAGCACATTGAAGTCTGAAGTAGCTAAGCTTTGTTAAAGAGGCTACTCCTGTAAAAAATCCTGCCCTGTGCCTGTTTTGGAAAGGCAAATACACCACCAAAATAAACAGGGGTCGACCGAAAGTCAGAACGTGATCTTACTCAGCAATCATCTGTCTACTCGGAGAAGATAATCCAATTTGCAATTACTGCAATTTCCCACTAACGGTAAAACACATTTTGATAGAATGTTCTCATTTTAATAGTCAAAGAATTAAAAATTTTATTTCATATATCTTGGCTTTAGAGACATGGTTGGAAAGAATCCTCATTCAAATATTTTTAGCTTTTTACGTGATATTAGGTTTATTCATCACATATAATTTTATATAGTATTCATTTTATTATCGCCGACCAACCGGTATAGTGGTTAAGGTGTTAGCCTCTAAATCGGAAGGTTCCTGGTTCGAATCCGGGTACGGGCATGGATGTTTGTAAACGTATGGTGTAGAGGCGGCTGGTGCACCTTAAATCTGTCGTGGCCGAAAGTCCTCACGTTGGGTTGGCGTGGAAGTTTGGAGAGTGGGGTGCCAGCTCAGGTGTTGCTTCGTCATCTGACCGTGGTTCAAAATTTCGAGGTGTTGTCCTCGGATCTTTCCCTCAAGGGACTGATCCCGGACCGTCGTCAATAGCCCGTTGTGTTGCTCTAGTACGACGTTAACTGAAATTACCATTACCATTACCATCATTTTATTATCACATGACTCATTTCATTTTATAATTGGATTATATATCTGATTATTTAATCTTGAGTTTGGCATAATGTCCCAAGAGGACTCAATACCATAAAATCACATCCAATTCAATCCATCATCTGTCTACTATAATAAGCTTGGGTCGCGATAGCTTGGTTGGAAGAGTGACAGATTAGCAACCAGAGGGTTGAGAGTTCGAATCCAACCAAAGACCGTCGTGTGAGGGGGGGATGGTGTCCGTTAAATATGTCGTAACCTCAAATTTCCTCAGGTTGGCGTGATCTGGAAGCTTGGGGTGCCAGCTGAGATATGGGTTCGTTATCTGACCGTGGTTCAAACTGACGTGATGTTGTCCTCGGATCTTTCCCTTAGTGAGTTCATCTCGGACCGTCGTCAATAGTCCGTTGTGTTGCTTTACTACAACGTTGGTTGGAAGAGTGACAGATTAGCAACCAGAGGGTTGAGAGTTCGAATCCAACCAAAGACCGTCGTGTGAGGGGGGGATGGTGTCCGTTAAATATGTCGTAACCTCAAATTTCCTCAGATTGGCGTGATCTGGAAGCTTGGGGTGCCAGCTGAGATATGGGTTCGTTATCTGACCGTGGTTCAAACTGACGTGATGTTGTCCTCGGATCTTTCCCTTAGTGAGTTCATCTCGGACCGTCGTCAATAGTCCGTTGTGTTGCTTTACTACAACGTTGGTTGGAAGAGTGACAGATTAGCAACCAGAGGGTTGAGAGTTCGAATCCAACCAAAGACCGTCGTGTGAGGGGGGGATGGTGTCCGTTAAATATGTCGTAACCTCAAATTTCCTCAGATTGGCGTGATCTGGAAGCTTGGGGTGCCAGCTGAGATATGGGTTCGTTATCTGACCGTGGTTCAAACTGACGTGATGTTGTCCTCGGATCTTTCCCTTAGTGAGTTCATCTCGGACCGTCGTCAATAGTCCGTTGTGTTGCTTTACTACAACGTTGGTTGGAAGAGTGACAGATTAGCAACCAGAGGGTTGAGAGTTCGAATCCAACCAAAGACCGTCGTGTGAGGGGGGGATGGTGTCCGTTAAATATGTCGTAACCTCAAATTTCCTCAGATTGGCGTGATCTGGAAGCTTGGGGTGCCAGCTGAGATATGGGTTCGTTATCTGACCGTGGTTCAAACTGACGTGATGTTGTCCTCGGATCTTTCCCTTAGTGAGTTCATCTCGGACCGTCGCCAAGAGTCCGTTGTGTTGCTTTACTACAACGTTAATTGAAATACCACCTTTAAAAAGTTTACCTGGTCTTTATGTTTTTTACCAAAAGCAAATAAGAAAAGATTGTAAAATACTGCACCATTCTGCACTGCTTAATGTACGACTACATCACTGTAAGAATCCAACCTAATTTCATTCCGAAATCACAGTCTACCGATTTTTATATTTGCTGCTGTTACGTATTTAAAGGAGTAACAAAAAAACTGTTCATTGCAATCCCTTATAGCGTCGTATCCGTGATCATTGATAAACGATACACTTTTCGTTCGGACCATCTTGGTAAAGGTGACCAATATTATGAAACATGAGAAATATATCGCGAAATAAAATTGTTCTTTGAAGATCTCGATATTAAATCATCAAAATGGTAATAGTATTAAAAAAAAATTTGTTTCGTTGAAACATTTTTTTCAAGTAGATAGGAAGGTTTCCATCAAAATATTTTGTTACTTTTGGTATGTGATTTCTGGCACTATTCTTTCAGATCGTTTTGGATTGATTGAAACTTCTCTGACTTTTCTTGATAAATTTTGTTAAATGCACGGAATAAAGATATGCTCAGTTAGATCGAGGCGATTAATGCGTTAATCATATTCAGCCAGAAAAGGCTCTAGCGTCATAAAAAAAAACATCGCTATTCCAGAACATTTCCCTATCATTTAACCGCCGTGTCATTGCACGAGAAATTTAAATCAGACAACTATTGCGAGCGCAAGACATTGTGTTTTCGCTACAATAGTGTATAGTAAAATAGTTTGTAAAATATTATCACGTGCCGGTATGTGCAAATGATAATAAAATACAGTGATCAACTGTGAAACGAAAAAGAAGAAAAATGTTTAAGGTTCAAAACCATCATCGGACTTTTGATGGCAGACGATATTTTTCTTGAATCTTTTTTTCAGTAATTCTTTTGAGAACAGAATCATAGTACTTTAAAGAAATATCTTACATCTAAACATGAAACTATATCTGCTATTTTATATAAAATTTAATTTTATTAACGTTTAATTTCTTCTGTCATGGTTTGTTTCTTCCAAATGAACCTCCTTTGAATATTTTTCTTCCGAAATTTAGTGAACGTTGTGAAGTCGCGTGGCTCGAGGTTAAAAGTCTTATAGGCTGTCTCACAATGAGTTATGATGTAGTTTGTTTTCATCCTCTTTTTAAGAAACGTTACAATCATCTAAGCATTGTTAGTTTATTTTGCGATTAGATTAGTTTATGTTTCGGTTTCTTTTTTTCCAGCCTAAATCATTATAATCCGATTAACTTTAAAAAAAATTCATGCATGTTGCAAAATGAGTCCATTTTAAATAAACGCCAGAACTATTCGTCGACTTCGATCAGAAACTCATTAACTGACAAAAAAAGGTTTCCCACTGTACAGCTGTTCAAATACTATTACTATTGAGGTAAAAAAAAAAGAATTGTAAGCACATTTGAATCGTGTAACGTATCTTTTAAACAGATTATAATGTGACTATGTATTTATCGTCACCATCGAAATAAGCAATTAGCGTATCCGAAAAAAAGTTTCAGTTAAACCGCTTCTGCTCTAAGCCGCATTACCAATACGACTGCGTATTTCTTATCATGGAACTAAACATTCAGTTTCTCCGAAAAAGATTTCATTTTACGAGTTCCTGCTCTAAAACGTTTTAGTCTTTCGCCATTCTACTGTTTGCTAGTGAGATGGTCATTAATGTATCGTCCGTTATTTCTAAATGATTTTGTATTTAAGATGAACAAAAATACATAATTGAGAGTATTTTAAGTAATAAAAGTAATAAATTTAATTTTTATGAACAATATAAAAGTTTGATTTCCACACTTAAGTAAAGGTCAGACGACGACCCTTGCAGCGAAAACACGACAACCCAAAGGAAATTCTGAAAGTGAGAGAGAGAGGCTCACCTGTTGTGACGGTGAGGGCGAAAGCGAGAGCGATGCTGCAGGTGAACTTCATGGTGTGGGGATCGTCTGAAGAGTGAGCAGTGGCAGAGGTACTCCCTCCCTTTTGAAGAGGAATTCTCGTTTGTCCACTCTCACCCTACGCCTCTCGGCGCATGCTTCCCATTCAATGTGGGAATAGGAATCGCTCACTTATGACTCAATACGATGGACATAGTACGAAGCTATGAATGACAAATAAGAAACCTTAGAGTGAAACCTTAAAACAAGGTGAGGGGGGGGTATTGTAATGAACAACACTGGATCAACACAATGGGCTATTGGTGACGGTCCGGCATCAGTCTACAAGGGAAAGATCCTAGAACACCAACCAATTTTGAACCGAGTTTAGATGACGAGGCAACACCTGAGCTGGTACCCCACTCTCCAGACTTCCACGCCACGCGAACGTGAGGACGTTGGAGGCCACGACAGATTTGACGTGCACCAGTCCCCTTTCTGGGTCAATGGTTGGATTCGAACTCGCAATCCACCGGTTGCTAATCCGCTGCTCTTCCATCCGGGCTACCTTAGGCCCTTCAAGTAGAAAGGTAATAATTGGTAATTAACGTCGTACTAGAGCTACACAACGGGCTATTGACGACGGTCGGGATCAATTCCCTAAGGGAAAGAATTTGAGAACACAACCACTTAATTTTGAACTACGGTCAGATGACCAGGCAACACCTGAGCTGGCACCCCACTCTCCAAACATCCACACAAACCCAACGTGTGTACTTTCGCCATCGACAGATTTAAGGTGCACCAGCCGCCTCTACACCATACACTTACAAACATCCATGCCCTGATCCGGATTCGAACCAGGAACCTTTCGATCTTGAGGCTAACATCTTAATCACCAGACCGGTTGGTCGGCTAAAGTAAAAAGGAAAAATGTAAAACATCAATGGTCATGGTAATGGTAATGGTAATTTTAGTTAACGTCGTACTAGAGAGACACAACGGGCTATTGACGATGGTCCGGGATCAGTCCCTTAAGGGAAAGATCCGAGGACAACACCTCGTCATTTTGAACCACGGTCAGATAACGAAGCAACACCTGAGCCGGCACCCCACTCTCCAAACTTCCACACCCACCCAACGTGAGGACTTTCGGCCACTACAGATTGAAGGTGCACCAGCCGCCTCTACACCATACGCTTACAAACATCCATGCCCGGACCCGGATTCGAACCAGGAACCTTCCTATCTAGAGGCTAACACCTTAACCACTATGCCGGTTGGTCGGCGACGTCAGTTTGAACTATAGTCAGATGACTAAATTAGCAAACGGAGAATTGCGTATTTAAAACTCGATCCAACCAAAGACCGTTGTGTACGGGGGGCACGTTAAATCTGTCGGAGCCTCCAATGTCCTCGCGTTGGCATGATATGGTATTGTGGAAAATGGGGTGTAAGTGCAGATGCATAATGCCATACGTCCTGTGCAGTCGTGGTGTGGAAGTTTGGAGAGTGGGGTTCCAGCTCAGATGTTGCCTCGTCATCTAACCGTGGTTCAAAATTACATGGTGTTCTCCTCGGATCTATCCCTTGAGGATTGATCCCGGACCGTCGTCACTAGCCCGTTGTGTTGCTCCAGTACGACGATAATTAAAATACCTACGTACCAAGTATTCGATTCTGCTTATCTCTATTAATACAGGTAAGTAGGTATTTTAATAAACGTTAACACTGGAGCAAGACAACGGGTATTTGGTGACGGCCCGGGATCAAACCAGAAGGGAGAGATCCGAGGACATTAACACGTCATTTTGAGCCACGGTCAGATGACGAGGTCAACATTTGAGCTGGCATCCCACTCTCCAAACTTCCACACAGACCCAACGTGAGGACATTTGAGGCCACGACAGATTTAACGTGCAACCCCCTCCTTGTACACACCGGTCTTTGGTTGGATTCGAACCTTATTAATACAAGAATTAGGGCCAAGTGGAACTCAAAAACACTCACAAAGGCAGGCTTTAATCCACACCGTCACTGAAAATATGGATCGAAGCTTAGACGAACTTGTGTGTCTCTCGATAGCCCCCGGCGTCTCCATCCCTGCGAGGCTTTCAGGTGTCTTCACTTCGATGCCTCTTCCTCCCTGACCCCTGGTCTCCTTCTGCGAGAATCGAGGTCGCGGGAGGGAGAGAACCACCTGTATGCGTTCTCGGCCATCGGTATGATTTATCGAGATGATCTCATCGCGAAGGAAAGACCCCCGGTGTCGCAACCGAAAGTGGTTTTGTTCCAGGGGGACCTTGGGAGGGTGTGGGAACGGAAACGGGACTGTCGTTGAGTCGGCTCTTCTCGGCTGGATGTCGATGCGATGGATATACTATGTGCATGCAAATGGTCCTCAATAAACTAAATCTCGGTAAATGGAATTTGAATCGGTTGGAATTAATCCAAGTACCTATAAGGAGCGTTGTGTAAGAACATTGACATGTTCTAGGGCCCACCCAAGATTCTGGAGCGTGCGTCAAGCTTTTATGGAACTTGGGACGAATGAGACTGATACCACCCTGTCCTAAAGAAAGTTTATTTATTTAGATTGAAAAATTTTGAGCAGGATTAAATCGTCTTTTTTGCACGCGCACAACGAGTGTCGAATCTGGTCTGCGGTTCTGATAAAAAATATTTAGAGTACCATATCTGATCAACGAGTCTGATAAAAATATATTTAGACGACCCTCTTTGGTCTGATGGTTTGATAAAAAAAAATGTTTAGAGAACCCTATCCGGTCTGCGGGCCTGATAAAAAATGTGTAGAGAGCCCTATTTGGTCTTCGGATCTGATAAAAAAATGTTTAGAAAACCCTATCTGGTCAGGGAGTCTGATAAAAAAATATCTAGACAACCAGCTGGTCTAATGGTTTGATAAAAAAAACGTTAAAATAAGCCAATCTGGCCTACGGGTCTGATAAAAAAAACTATAGAGAAAACCCTATCTGATGTGCTGGTTTGATAAAAAAAAACATTTAGGGACCAGTATCTGTGGGGCTGCGGGTCTGAAAAGAATAATTTTAAAGGATAGTGTCTTTCCTGTTGGTCTGATAAAAACATTTAGAGAGTCGTATCTGGTCTGGGGTCTAATACAAAAAATATTTAGAGGACAGTATCTGGTTAGTGGGTATTATAATAAAAATACTTAATCGGGGCATAACTGGTTTGTGGACCTGATAAAAATGTATCTAGACGGCCTTAGCTGGTCTGATAAATAGTATTTACAGAACCTTTCCTGATCTGTGGGCCTGATAAAAAATATTAAGAGGTTCGAATCTGTTCTGTGGACCTTATATTAATCTATTCGCTACAATTTATCCGTACTGTCCTTTATTTTACGCCATGGCTAAATGTGGCCATAGCGCCATAAAACCCCAAACCAACCAGCCTTTATCTCACGTGTGTGGTTTTGTTGGACGGATGTCAACCTCAAAGTGATATCGACACCATTGCTCGTCGTGTAGTGTCGTCACCCCAAACGATAGCGTGAAAACAGTACGAATCGTGCACAAAAAGGCATCCAACAGCTAAGATTTTTAAGGTCTTATTATGCCAAGGGCGTAAGAATATGTACAGTATTTACGTTACACCAAATACATATCAGTATTTATCCTCAAAGTCCAGAGGGGTCACCCTCTGCCTCCGGCTCTCTCTCTGTCATCTCTCTCGTATTCTCTAACCGTCGTTCGTCAGCAGTTCAAAAAGAACCCAGCGGTAAAAGTCGAGATCCAATCAGAGATCTTATGGACGAACACCGCCTGTTCTTCTCAAGTCGTTGTAAACAGCGTGACAAAAGAACGGCAGCTGGCGCGAAATAATAATCAGTCCATATGTTCGGCATTCCGACAGGTGTGAAAGTCTTCACAGTTGATATGAAACTGCTCAATTTCCCCACGATGAAAGAAAATGCACGTAAGGAAAACAAATTGTTCCTTGCCTACAACTGAGGGCAGTTTGGAATTAGTTTTTACATCAAAGGTTACACGTTTCAAGGTTCAATATAAACCACCAGGTGGATTAACCCTGACCCCTACGAGAACACCAGATACTTCGCAAGGGGTTAACGTTCAAAATCAAAAATCCAGAATATGAAATAAAATTGCTAAATGTTTTCAAATATCGATTTTCAGATCGAGATTCGAACTTTTATAACGTTTGTAGATATCGCCGTTCTGCGCACTAAATATATTGTTATAGTATCTTAATTAACGTCGCACTGCATCAACACAACGGGCTATTGCTGATGGTCTGGGATCAACCCCAGAAGGGAGAGAGATCCGAAGACAGCACTACGTCATTTGAACTATGGCCAGATGACGAGGTCACACCTGAGATGGTACCCCACCCTCCAAACTTCCACACCACTTCAACGTGAAGACGTTTGAGGCCACGGTAGATTTAACGTACAACAGCCTCCTTTGTGCACGATGGTCTTTGGTTGGATTCGAACTCGAAACCCTCCTGTTGCTAATTCGTTATTTTTCCAATCGAGATGCCGTTGTTTACACATGTTACTACGGTAATTGGTAATTTTAATTAACGTCACACTGTGTTGAGCAACACAACGGGCTATTAGTGATGCTCTGGAATCAACCCCAGAAGGGAAAAATCCGAAGACATCCACGTAGTTTTGAATCAATCAGTTGACGAGGATCATCTGATCTGACACCCCACTCTACAAACTTCCACACCACGCCAACACTTATAACTATGGGTTGCTGTTTTACAAAAGAATCATTATTAGCTTCAATCACTTATGCCACAGCGCTTTTAGATGCGCTCTTCACGCTTTTATTCTTTGAATCCATCTAATCTTTACAACAGATGATGTTTTATTGAGAATGGGTTGGGTGCAAATTGGGTCAAGATCGGAAACGCCTTTTTGATTCTTCATCGAAAGACAGTGTTACTCAATTGTCACAGAGATCCTCCCCTGAGGCATAAAGAGAACACGAACTGCTCCAGAGAGGATGTCCGGCGACCTTCACATCAGCATTGTTCGCGAACTAAACTAGAGGGTGGAATAGAAGCAGGGAATACATGTCCATAGATTTCGGTTGTTTAGAAGGATTTGGATTGTTAATCCGACACTTCCGAGGATAGGCAGGAAAATTTTGTACATTTGCTTCTTTTTTTTAAAGATTTATTTGTAACAGTGACAAAAAAAGAAGTGGTAGGTTTGTACTTGAATTAATGTCGCGCTGGAGCAACACACAACAAGTTATTGGCAACGGTGCAAAATTTATTTTGGGTTAAGATGGAAAATCCAAATTACTTTCTAGCTTATAAACAAAATGATTGGTGTCTTCCTTGTTTTCCCATAGCGCAAAATTAAACATTCCTTGAACGAGAAGACGAATAACATCGTAGGGATTCAAAGATAATGTTTGTGTCTAGTACTTTGCTTTTAATCTGCTATAGCAGAGGCCATACAGTGCAGTAAATAAGTGTAGATAGCTATAGACAAGTGTGATGATAGTTGTTTACAAACAATTGAGGCGTTGACGTTGAAAAGGAAGTAAGCGCCAGAAACTAAAATTTACGGGACAAGCAAGTTGAAGGTTTCACTTAGGGTAGATGTTCCAAATATCGCCTACCCTAACTATTTCTCTGTATCTCAACCTCCTGGGTTAGGAAATCAAGCTGGAAACTAAATGAATATCACTAGGAAATACTCTCCTACCGTTTCCAAAGTTACAATACCTTCTTTGCTTATGTCAGTTTAGGTTAACTAGTAAAACTTAAAACGTTTCCCAAAAGAATTTTCAAGAGTGGGTTCCTAATATCACATACCCTTGTTCCTATTAGCACCCACCGGGCAAAATGAGGAGCTACTATCAAAAACGAATTGCTAGTAGAGCATACCTACCTACCTTTAGTATTCAATGTACTTTCGAGTCATATAAACGAAATTATGATTTGGAAACACTTACTTGGATATTCCCTGAATGGATTGGAGACAAAAATACACTGTGATCATAGCCTCAAATACTTCAGATGCAATAGTGTTGTGGATATAACTGATAGGAAACTTGCAGGTAGCGCTACGTGTGGCAAAACCCTAGACCGTCAAGGTAACTACATCAACTCATAGATGTTGCGCATAGTACTCATAGCTTTCAAAAACGAGTAGGCGATACTAAGCACAGGGGCGATATTTAAAACACATACCCTAAATTGTTAGCAGAGGCCATACAGTAGATAAGAGCAGATAGCTGTAGACAAGTGTGATGATATTTCGTTACAAATAATTGAGGCGTTGGCGTTGTAGGATTGACGAGAGGAAGTAAACGCCAAAAACGAAATTTTACAGGACAAGGAAGTTGAAGGTTTCACTTACCTCCATCTTAGAGCCAAGAGTGATCAAGTTTCCGTTAATGACATCTTGTGAGTTTTTTTAGGAACTGGACTTCGTGAGTTACGAACTTACCTCCTTTTCGGTGTTACTGGTATTGAAACATAGAATCATTATAATATTTTTCAAAATTTGGTGCTTACCTACTTTTCAATGTCAACGCCTCAATTGCTAATCGGCTTTATGGAATTTGCATCTTCGTGAAATGGCGCGCGCTCCAAATTCTACGTCTGCATGCCAAGTCTATTAACTGGCACAATTTTCCTAATTTCGACTGGAAGTGTGTCCCACTTGTCCTCGAGACTAAAGAAATTACGCAATAACCATCGCAGAATTTATCGTTTTTTTTTTCGCCCAAAAAATAAAATCCCCCTTAAAAATAAATCAAACTGTCCATATGATTCGAAATATTTAGGGCTGAGATGAAAAATCCAAATAACTTTCTAGCCAGAAACAAAATGACTGATGTTTTCCTTGTCTTCCCACCAAACGAAACATACTTTAAACGAAGACGAATAGCATCGCAGGGCGTCTAAGTTTAAATGATGCTCCACTTCAAAACGCCTAAGACGCCATTTCGATTCGAGAACAATCTTTTCCCGACTTTCATTCATATCAGAAACCACATTCTTTTATTCTCGTGTTCATATCATCGCGAAAGAATGCAAGAATCGGAATAGTGGCTCAAAATTGATGTGAGTCGCTCGGAAATTCCGATACCTCAGAGGGAATGGATGATTCGCTTATGAATGATTTATTTGGGTCACGACGAACTTTTCTTGACCCTGAAACGAAAATGGCGGTTGTTTCGGCTTTCATAACGAGCAGAAACTGCGTGGACTATTAACCGGAACCGCAACGGTAATGTTTCGTGAACTTGTTAATTGTGAGCGTCACTGGAATTCTTTAGTATCTAAAAAAGAACAATGGTGCGTCTGGATTCAGTAAACTTAGTTGAAAGTGAAGAGGAAGTTCGTTGTAAAATCAGAAAGAAATATTTGCAATCATCCTTGACTATCTACGTGCTGCTTTTCCCTCTACAATTGAATAATTTGAGTATTAGAAAAATAAAAACATGTTGATTCGATGGAAATTGACTCACAATAGACTGAAATAAAGATACGTCAAATAGATTAAAGATATATCGGCATTTTGTTTTTAAGCATAAAACTATTTAGTCGTAATTCTTTAGGAATCAGAAAGTTTGTCCTTTAAAAAAATCCAGCTTTCACATTTTTTGAAATAATTTTTAGGGTAACTCAATTTTTCCTTTGAAGGAGGTTGGATTTTGGGTTTTATGGCGCAAGGGTCATATTTGGTCTTTCTGTGCCCAGGGTTACCAAGTTTCTCTGAGGCAATTCCAGGACATATTGCGCAAAACTAAAATATTGATATTGTCACTCGAATTGCAAAAGGTGGTATGTCTAAAAGCTGCATTTTTAGGAGACCAACAAAATACGAATTTTTCCTCATGATTTAGTTCCATTATTATATACTTTGGGCTTAGTTATTAGTTTATTGGATCAGCTGATGACAATAGATTTTGCCACAAGATGGAAATCACAAAATGCCACATATAGTAATTATAAAAGAAAACTAAATTTTTAATCAAAAGATCTTTTGCATTTGGAGTGACGATGTATAGTATTGACTATATATAGTAGGGGAAACGGAAGTTTGATGGATATGAAGTCAGGTGCAATAGAAATAATTATTTTGGAGTGTAGGTGATAGGGTCGATAGCTTTCTCTGAAATTCCGTGACAGTTTAACATTCAACCGGGATTCTGTACAGCAACTTCCATTCCTGGACGGTTGGCAACCCTATCTGTGCCAGACGGAAGACAACTACACGTAATGCATCAATACACACACAAAGAAAGTTGTACTAACACAGAAGAAAGAAATACACCCATACACCCAAACCGGCGCCATCTATAACTCGCAGGTTACTAGCGCAGTGGACATTCCCATTGAGTTCCGATGACCTGTTGAAAAAGGATGAAATAGAATGAAGTTGAAGCAAAATTTCAGAACCTGGTTGTGGCAACATGACTGAGGTGTGCTTTTTGCCAGGGATTTTGTCGACAATCGGAATTAACACTAGTAAAAGTAAACGAAATGTTTTTTTCCCTCATGGATAATCTTATTTAATTTAGAGGCATGAAATCAATTTATGCGAACATGGAATATAAATGGATTGAAATAAGATATGAAAAAAGTTGAGTAATGATACTTTGTCATCAATAGCTATCTGCAATTAGCCCTCTTAGAGGTTATCGCGACGAAGTATGTAGTCATTTGCAGTCTTGTTGGACGAGATATTTCGTCCTTAGAAGAAACTGACAAAATCTTGATCTCGTTATCCTAAAAAGATCGGCAATATCCTGATGACGATATAACTCGTCACTAGGAAAATTGGTCAGAACTTGATGGACGAGATATCTTGCCGAAACCACTAGGAAAGTTGAGGAAGTTTAGCACAGACACCATGAGCTGTTAGTATACAAACATTTCCCGTAGCACAGATATTAGCACTATTTCTATATTGGCTCATGACAACAAACGAACATGAACAAAATGAAAGCAATCGCCACGAGATTCATTACGTCAATTTTGCCTTCTTAGTTTAAACCATTTTCCTTTCCTCCGAAGTCGTTTCTCCCCAGCAGTTCTTCACTCTCTCCACTTGAATTTAAAACTGTGTCCTTCCAAGTCTCTGAACGCCCATTCATCAAACGTCGGCACTTTCACTTCCAGAGAGTAAATACAATGAGCGAATTTTTCTCCTCGGCTCATAAACCCGGACGGATGTTTGGCGACGACTTTAAAACAAAGAGGCTGAATGTTCAAGGAGCGGCGGACCATCTCAAATATTGACTTGACCTCTTTCGCACTCGGGGAGTCAGTCGCCGGGAGGGCGTGAAAGGGTTATGGAACGCGACCCCGAGGTTGCAGACAATGCGATGGTCACACGCGAGTCTGTCGCACCTCAGATGGCACTCGGAATGGGGTGTAATCACTCACTTCGGGTTGGAAGAACGATTTTCGGAATAAGTTAACGAGACATTCGTGAGAATAGTCAAACTTGACGATTTATTTCCATGTATCCTAAACTATTTTCCACTGAACGCCACTCTGTTATAAACTCTATAAATTGTAATAGTTTTTTGACCGTTATATCCTAAATATATGAAATATCCCGTTGCTCGATGTTAGTTAAATACCTAGCTAAGGACAGAAGATACCGCAATATCTTTTGTAGTAGTCTGTAAATTTGACAATCACATACTTCATTTTTATATGGAATGTTCTATATGGAATATTCAAGAGGTATGTATGTAGGTATTTTAATTAACGTCGCACTGGAGCAACACAACTGGATATTTATTCTAGATGGAGAATTCCAGATGGAATGTTCTACATTTAATTTTCTAGATCGAGTATTCCAGACGGAAGGTTTTACATTTATATTCTAGATGGAGTAGTTCAGATGAACTGGTCAATATTTAATATTTTACATGGAATGTTTGACATGGAATGTTCTACATGGAATGCACTACATAGAACATTCTTGATGGAGTATTCCAGATGAAATGGTCAATATTTAATATTCTACATGGAATGTTTGACATGTGTGTGGAATGTGCTACATAGAACATTCTTGATGGTTATTCAGATGGAATGTTCTATATCGAGTGTTCTCCAGACGGAATGTTCTACATTTAATATTTTAGATGCAGTATTCCAGATGGAATGTTCAACATTTAATATTCTACATGGAATGTTCTACATGGAAAATTCTAGATCGAGTATTCCAGAGGAATGGTCTATATGGATCACACAGAGCTACGTACAAACTAGTAATATAGTAGTTAAACGTGCACGAACGAGTAACACAGTTAAGTAATAAATTAAAACACATTTAGCAGATTATTAAAGCGATAGGTACATCTTGCACCTCTACAAATAAATAATAAACCATATCAGTATCCCGGTTAGTAGAGTAGCGGATTAGTAACCGCAGGGTTGCGAGTTCGAAACTAGGTCAAACCAAAGACACGAGGGCTGGTGCATGTTACATCTGCCGTGGCCTCAAATGTCCTCACTTGGCGTGGTGTGGACCTTTAGAGAGTGGGTTACTAGCCTAGGTGCTGTGTGTGATCTCGTCTCATATGATCGTGGTTCAAAATTACGAAGTGTTGCCCTTGGATCCCTTTGGGATTGAACCCTAACCAAAAGTTTGATTACTATCTATCAGAGAATCGTCAAACTTGACGATTTACATCCACGTATTTAATTTGTGTTCCACTGAACGCTCCTCTCTCTTTATTAAATACTCTGGTGTGGTGCTTTTTAATAGTTTGTTAACCCCTGGTGGCTGTCTCGTCGAGATATCTTGTTATTAGATAAAGTGAACAAGGTCTTGGTGTACCAGATCTCATTATTTGTAAAAGCATATCCTATCTTGATCAGGTCGTCATCAAAACTTCGGAAATATCGTGAAGAGATATTTCGTCATTAGTAAAACCGGGCAGATCTCGATGGACGCTATATCTCGTCGAAACCACTTGGAGAGTTAATCTTTATGTCCTAATTACTTAGAGTGTTGATAGTTCGAGTGAGGGCATCATTAGCTCAGTTGGAATAGCAACCTCGAAACTCGGTCCAGGCAAGGACAGTCGTGTATACGGGGGCTGGTGCAGTCGTGGCCTCAAATGTTCTCACTTGGGCGCGTGGTGTGTACGTTTAGAGAGTGGGGTACCAGTTCTGAGGTCCTCGTCATCTTGCTCATTGACGATGTGTGTGTCCTTACCCTTCTTTCTCTTCGGAATTGGTTCCGGATCGACGACAATGGCCCGCTGTGTTGTTGCACTGCGACGTTAATTGAACTACCTTCCTTCCTAACTATATAGATCAAAAATTCGTAAACAGTGCGTTGGAACGAATTCGCATGCTTTTTGGTTCTAGATATTGGGTTCCACAAGAAATGGAAATAGTTAAAGATCGCAGATTTTCCAAACTCAAGTACCGAATCTTGCGGTTACTTGGACCCAAAAATTCAAAATTATTGTCACTTTTATAACAATAAGCAGCTGCATAAACATAAAATGTGCTGACACCTATATTGTATTTTTATGTGTCATTTTTAAAGGCTTAGCTTTTTTTTTGTTCTAAAATTTTCATTTTTATATTTTTATAATTTATTGAAATTTGGGTTCAAGTTGCCCCCTGGTGTGGATTACTTGGACCCATGCGACACTTTCAATGGGAAATGTCATTTAAAGAGGCAATGGGCTCAAGTAGGATCGTGGATCTGGAAAGCAAAACACATAAATATTTTTGCTACAATATTGACTATTTTATTTGGAATACAATTGTGAAATACAGTTAAATGTTTTTATAGTTGATTGTCAAATGTTATGTAAAATAATTTTACCACTTTTTTACCAGGTTATATCTGGTAGCAATATTTAAGAAATTTACTTTACATTTCAACTGAAAACAACCATCTTTTTTTCAGTATTGGTGTATTAATTTTCCGTTTTATGTCACACCACTTGGAATATAAAATGTCCTTTATTGTGGGCCACTTCCAAGCTTTCTTTGTTGGTGCCATGCAGTCAACAATGGCTTCATTTTTGTTGACACTCACTACCAGTCCTGGATATGTCATGCTTTTTCACACACACACAAGACACAAGAACAAAATTCCCATCTTGTATAGAACCTTTTAACGTTTCTTCATCTGAGGTGCAGGTTGGTAGATTTGGCTCTTAAGTCGAGGTCGGCGGTTTTGGGTCTGAGGTCGAGGTTGACGGTATTGAGCATATAGGGGTTATTTATACCCATTTCCGGACTGGGTTGAAGTAACCCCTATTTGTGAGGTATCAGCACACCACTCAATATTTGCGAATTTCACTTACTTAAGAGGTTCTATATTCAGCTAAAACTAGTGTTAATTTCTTGAGAACTATGAATGATATGGAAAATTACCTTTACGTTGTGCATAACTTTGATGCACAAAAAATTACACATGGAAGTTTGCAGATCACAAAAATTTGTTTATTTACCACACACTAACAAAACCTCTACTAGAAAAAGGCGGAAAGAGCAAGGCAGTAGTTGAGCGTTTCAGGCACTGTCTAAGGCTGCTACCTAGAAGATAAAAAGTAATCTAAGTGTGTAACTTAAAAACTGTAGAACCAGAACAGTTTTTAAATATTTTTTGTTTTGTTTTAAGTTCTAGTAACCCCTCAGGGCCCAAGTAATCCCAAGTTACGGTACTTAGAATGGTTGTCGGACTCCGAATTCAACCAGCTCTTCCAAGCAATTCCTCGGGTGCCGAATGAAGCACTACAAGACAATGCACCTTATGATTCATGATAACCATTCCATCCACTGTCAAAAGTTCTCAGAAGAGACTTCGTTCTCTTTTTTGTCAACAGTTTTACTTCTTCCTACGGAGTTCGAAACGTCAATGTGACCATGAATCTTATAACAGCAACCTATAGGAGCTGTATTGGCTCAGTGGGTTTACCCACTAAGCTACTTACGAGCTGTGGTGGTGCAGCTTTGATTCCTCCCTGATTAGAATTTCTCTCTTCTGTGGAAGAGAATTTTTATTGTGTCTATGTTTGTTACTTAATGTTATCTCTCGTGTTTGGCTCAACCAAAAATGGCCCTTTTCGCCACTAAATCGCAACAACCGACACAAAATTCGAGAGGGAAATGTTAAGTTGTCCGTATTACGTTTATCGCAGCATGACCAAAAATGGCCCTTGCGCCAGTAAATCGCGCCAACCGGCACAAGACTCGAAAGGGAAAAGTTAAGTTGTCCATATTACGTTTGGCGCAGCATGACCAAACCAGTCCCTTGCGCCATTAAATCGCGCCAACCGACACAAAACTCAAAAGGGAAGAATTAAGTTGTCCGTATACGTTTGGCGCAGCATGACCAAACCAGTCCCTTGCGCCATTAAATCGCACCAATCGACACAAAACTCAAAAGGGAAGAATTAAGTTGTCCGTATACGTTTGGCGCAGCATGACCAAAAATGGCCCTTGCGCCATTAAATCGCGCCAACCGACACAAAACTCGAGAGGTAAAAGGTTGTCTGCATTACCTTTGGCGCAGGATGACCAAAAATGGCCCTTGCTTGTGAAATCACAACCAAACACAGGAGAAAATAAGATATAAGTAAGAAAAACAAATTGTCTCTTGCCCAGAACTGATGACAATTCGGAACAGGTTTTCGTATGATAAATCGGCTTCTACAAGACACTTTTCGACGCAAAAATAAACTTCCAGGTGGGAAAACTAGAACATGAAAAGTGAGTAACGACATTTTTGTCAGTCGATATGGGAAGATATTTCAGGTCGGTAGATATTTAATTCACGTCGCAATGGGGTATTGGCGACGGTACTGGATCAAAGTAGACATTTCAGATTAGATGCTAGGCATGGGTCTTTCTAATGATTTGTCTTCTTTGGAGATTTAATTTGCTTCTATACTTTACTTTCATGGATTTTAGAAGCGAGCTAATAAAGACACACATTTTTCTTACTCAGTTTTGTAACGGACTAACCATCCAGCAATAAGTGTGGTCCTCGACAACGCAACTGACATCTTCCGACTAAATGGAACAAAGGCGTTGACATGCAAATCTCAATGTACATAATTTTCGTTTTCTCTTTGATTTAAAACCACGTCTGCTGTAGAAGAGCAAGAGATCCGTATGGCGTCCCTGTACTGACCCTCAGACTCGACAGAAGAGAGCGAAACTTGTCATCGATTCAATTGCAGTAGTTGTCTGAAGGATGGAAAATATTTTCGAGTGTCCTAGAGTTTTACAGAGCTTTGATTCAATCGAAATATATTTATATATAATTCTCTAGATGAGTTCTATCGGAAAGTAAAGTTTGAAACAAAAGAAATATGAGCTTCGATAGAAAGCTCTATAGATTCCATAGAAACATCTATATTCACTATCCTACAATAATTGATCGAACAGCAAGATATGATGGTATAAGAAAATGAATACATGCTTTAATAGGGAGATTGTCCCCCACGTGCTGCAATGACACTAGCAACCCTTCTGGGCATACTTTCAATGAGGTTTTGATACACAGCTAAGGGTATTTGTGTCTTCCTGCTGCAAGAATGTCGCCAGTTCAGCTGTAGATTTCGGACGGGGTTCCCTGGTCCGTCGGCGTAGCTCTAACACGTCCCTCAAATGATCTATGGGGTTTAGGTCGGGATTCTGGGAAGGCCAGGGAAGACGTTTTACATCCATATCTCGATAGCACTGCTTGACAGAGGCTGCAACGTGACACGGAGAGTTGTCGTCCTGGAATTAACATTCGTCCATACCATAAAATTGCCAGAGCGTAGGAAGAACCTGATGGTCCAAAATGTTCGCGCAGGCGTCGGAGTTCAATTGACCAGGAAAAACGTGCAAAGGTCACAGGTCATACCACGACAAACACCCCCAAACAAGTAGTCGGATTTTATGCATCTGGTCCATTATTGTAGAGTAGTGTACGTTTTCTATGGCAATTTTTGTAGACTTTCTGTACTAGTGACTTTATTGACCTTATAAAAATTATATATGTATTTTAATTAACGTCGCACTGGGAGCGGCACAACGGGCTATTAGCGATGGTCCGGATCGATCTCGAAGGGAACAATCTGAGTACAAGGCTTCGTAATTTTAAACCACAGTGGGATGACGAGGCAATACCTGATCTGGTACCCCACTGTCCAAACTTCCACACATGCCAACATGAGGACATTTGAGGCCACAATAGAGTTAACGTGCACCAGCTCCCTTTGTACACGATGGTGTTTGGTTGGATTCGAACTCTCAATCCTCCTGTTGCTAATCCGATGCTCTACCAACCGGGATATCATGAACTTAGAGCTCATAGAAAAACGAGCCATAATTCTATAAGATTTTATAGAACTTATTCTACAGAAATTTTTCGTATGGATTGGGATAATTATATTTGCGCCTAACTGTGTCGAATGAAATTTCCCTTTAAAAACTTACCGGTGAGATGAGATGCCTAAAGTAGAGATGCCAACATGTGATGCAAGTTTTCAGTAGTATACCCAAGGGAAAAAATCAGTAGTTTTTACAATTTTTCAGTAGTCAAGTAGCAATTTAACAAATCGGCTTTAATGAAACGCATAAATCATTATTTCAAATAACTAATTACGCCGACCAACCGGTATAGTGGTTAAGGTGTTAGCCTCTAGATCGGAAGGTCCCCGGTTCGAATCCGGGTTCGGGCATGGATGTTTGTAAGCGTATACCAGCTTAGGTGTTGCTTCGTCATCTGAACATGGTTCAAAATTACGATGTAATTGTTAGGAGCAATGATGGCCCTCCCACTGGGTGCTCCTTCACAAGTGGCCATCACTTCCGGCCTTTTAGTGGCCAATAACTTCGGTCAAAATGTGCCCGCCATTAGAAAAAAAAATTTTAAAAAATAATTACAAATTTGGAACATTTACGCAACACATTATATTATTTAGAATTACAGCAAGGTATATCATACATGAAAACTCACGTTGGGTTGGTGTGGAAGTTTGGAGAGTGGGGTGCCAGCTCAGGTGTTGCTTCGTCATCTGATCGTGGTTCAAAATTACGAGGTGTTGTCATCGGATCTTTCCCTTAAGGGACTGATCCCGAACGGTCGTCAATAGCCCGTTGTATTACTCTAGTACGACGTTAACTAATAATTAACAATTACCATACATGAAAATACATATCGCACCTCGGCAAGAAAAGTGACACAACTCAAAATTGCAGTATTTGAGAAAAGTCAACTTAAAAAATACTATAAAACATATTGAAATAGTAAAAGCTTCTTTTAATTTTCAGGTAAGTATTTATGTCTATAAATTCTATTATTTTCTTAGAATAGCAATATAACACGCCGGGGCACCTCATATATATTTTTCAATGACAACCTAAAAAAAAATATTTTTTTAACGTGTGTGACTTTTTTTGCCGGGGTGCTATTTAAAGAAACAATAATGGTGTATGAAAGAATTGTGTCACATTACTACAAATTGAAAATTTGTTCATAAAAAACATTTAATAATTAAATTTCAGCACTGTCTCTCCCATTTACCAAAAAAAAAAAAAATAATAATGAAAAAATAGAGAAATAAGTAAACTGATTGATGCGTTGTGAAAAATAAATAAAATTGAATTTTTCCGTAAACCGTAGTACCCGATTCACTTCCGTGGAAACTACGGAGAATCCGTAGTTGTCGGCATCTCTGCTTAAATCCCACCGAGGGTGAATGACTTTCGAATATTTAACGCGTAACATTGACCAATCCATTCGATACCTTTTGCAAAATTACAAGCTCTATTCGAAAATAACCGAGAGAACTCTCTAGATTCGTGACAAAATAGACACTTGGAACGAACCTTTTCAAAATCGAGTCGTAAAAAGTGTCACGCGCGAAGTTGGCTGGGTCGAAAAATGGCGCATTTTCCAGCGAAGTGCGCTCATTCAATGCATCGTAACTTGTGCCCGTCGTGTGCGTTTGAGTCTTTCGAACAGGGTGAGTTACGAGTGATGAATTGAGGGAGAAAAGGTTCCGATTTCCGATCGCAGTGGCTACATTGATCAAACCCGTATCAATCGACTGCTTCGATTTATTGCCCTGTCCACTCAAAGCTCTTGTGTGCAATCCAGGAAATGTGTTGTCCTAGATTATGCTGACCCCGATCTTACATTCTTTGGTGTTGTCCGTAGAGCAATGGATGGTAATTGGTAATTTTTAATTAACTTTGTACAAGAGCAACACAACGGGCTATTGGTGACGTTCCGGGATCAGTACCTTAAGGGAAAGATTCGAGGACAACACCTCGTCATTTTGAATCACGGTCAGATGACGAGGCAACACTTGAGCTGGCACCCCACTCTCCAAAATTCCACACCCACCCAACGTGAGGACTTTCGACCGCGACAGATTTAAGGTGCACCAGCCTTCTCTACACCATATGCTTACAAACATCCATGGCCGGACTCGGATTCGAACCAGGAACCTTCCAATATAGAGGAAAACACCTTAACCACTATACCGGTTGATCGGCCCTGAATAAGGAAAAACTTTAAAAATATGTAGAAGTATAGTTACTGAGACAGTTAACTTGAAAGATTTTGTTCCCAGAGTTGGCAACAGACATAGCCGTATAGAACAGAAAAATGGCAACTGTTAGCGAAAGAATAAGTATGTTATGCCGAACCTAGTTGCCTAAATCTGTTAGCAGACATTTTAGACCAGAATTTCACACATTCTTCAGTCAATTAACCTTTTGACTACGGCTATAGATATAACTGGCACGACACTTTCTTGGCGTGGTACTTATAACTTTCAAGGTACAACTACTGTACCGGCCGTAGTCTGAAGCTTTAACGATAAATTGAATGTATGCTTCTCGACGGAAAAATCCGGACATCGTTAGATCGGCTGAAAGAGACCCATATGAACTGTATTCGGATCAATGTTGGGCATTACGATTGCTTTCATTTGATTGATTAGTTACTAAAATTTGAATCATGACTAACTTTAATCATGATTGATATAAATCAGTCATAAACATAGTCAAATCAATTAGTCATTAATTGTTCAATCGGTAGCTTTCGTGACGAATACTAAAACTGAACTCCAGAAGGAGTACATAGAGTTATTTGGGCGAATTTTACACGAATGAGCCAAGCCTATTTCTGATAGCCTGTCCGGGATCAATCCTTTAAGGGAAAGATCTAAGGATAATACCATGTCATTTTGAACCACAGTCAGATGACGAGGCAACACCTGAGCTGGCACCCCACTCTCCAAACTTTTACACCACGCCAATGTGAGGACATTTGAGGCCACGACAGATGTAACGTGCCCCTTTGTATGCGACGGTTTTTGGTTGGATTTGAACTCGCAACCCTCCGTTTGCTAATCCGGAACTCTTCCAACCGGGCTACCGAGGCTCCTATTTTTATTTGAGTTTGCTTAGGATCAAGTCTTAATTTACGGCTTTGGGATTGATCCAGGTCAGTAATCCGTCGTGTAGCTCCAGTAGGACGTTGAAATACCTACATACTTATCTTAATTTGCAGTAACTGAATTAAAACAAGTTACCAAAAGTTGAATCATTTAGCCCTCCAAGTGGTTTGGACAAGATATCTCGTCCACCCAGGTAAGACCACTTTTTCTAATGACGAGATATCGGGGGTAGGGCTAGTTCGCTGACTGATCATGAGTTCAAGCCCAGTCGACCGAAAACTCCTGTGTACGCTAAAGGTGACTGGTGCACGAAAAATATGTCGTGGTCACAAAGTCCTCCATGTTCCCATAATAAATCAATACCTCTGGGGGTGCCGAACCAGGGATTAGTTGGTCTCTGGTTTGGATCAAAATTACAACCGTGTGCCTGAGTAGGATTGAATGTCGTGAAAATGTGACCTCTCCGTAAAAACGAGACGTGTCGTTGTGCTGCCATCTGTTGGCTAAAAAATTCGAGCTAAGTCAGACTTCCTCCCAATGGGGCTCACTTGCATGGAAGCCGCACCCCCCTCGCCTCATGCCTTCTTCGGCGGGCCTGGCACTCCTTTGGTCTGCCAGTGTAGGCATAAGAAACAACAACAACACGGGATATCGTCTATCGAGATCTGGTCAAGACAGCTCTTGGATACAACCACTTGGAGGGGTTGAGCATGGATAGGAGTATGAGTTGGTATATGTATGATAATATTTTTATCATTTTTGATTTTATTTCTACTCTTCCATAAAACCTATTCATAAGATATCTAATGTTAGCCTTTACGTAAAAAAATAATGATTTGTTTCCTTCTAGCTTTATTGTCAACACGAAAAAAAGTATATGAGTACAATTGCTAAATATCGATACATAAACTCTATAAAAAATAAACCGAGAAGGAGGTGTCCGATTGTGATAAAAATAGGTAGATGTGAAGACCATACATAGAAAAACAAACGATTGAAATTTCAGAACAATTGAATGATTTATTTCAGAGTTTGACCGTTACAAAGGGAGGAAGTCAATAAGGATCCACCTCTGGCCTGGATGCGTCATCCGGCGTGGCATAGACTGAAAAAGTTCCCGGATGGTGTCCTGCGGAATTTCGTCCCAAATGTTCTCGATGGGTGAGAGAATAGAAGACCTAGCTGTCCAAGGAAGTGTTGGGATAGCTTGAAGACAATTAATAGTAACACGTGTCGTGTGCGGCCGGGCATTATATTGTTGAAAAGTAAGTCCGGGGTGTCGCAAAAGGAACGGTAACACATCCGGTGGTAGAATGTCGTCTACGTATGTGTATTTGGAATCAATCATTTTAGTAATCGCTTTGACTAGTGTTTCTCTGCAGTCTACCGGGCATAATGAGATTTATGCTTAAATTTGTCATTTTTGTTTTCTGATCCTTTTTGCGAACACGTTTGAATAACATATGTGTTGTGGAGTACCAGTCAGCTCAGTCAGCAAGGTAGGTAGGTTGTTAAATTTACGTCGCACTGGAGCAACACAGCAGGGTATTGGTGACTGTCCAGGATCAATTCCGAAGAGAAAGATCCGTCCATAGAGGAAAAATAAAAGTAGAATGAGCACGGTAAACTTTTTATGTTCCCAGGATCACGTGACCAAAACTAGCACCAATGTGGCAGACTACTTTCGTCTGTGGGCTGAGCCTAACTATGATTGGTCCAAGGAACTGGAGAAAACGCCTACGTATTGATTCATCATCTGATTCGGCCAATGAAGAATCATCTGCTAGTAGTAGACTTTGGTTATTTCACCACTTTTTTGAATTGTCACTCTATTCACCACTCTATAGAGTTGCGGGTTTCATACACCTATCTAGTCATAAGATGTTATATCGCCAAACGAGGTGATAAGATGCCAAATCGGTCAATCATGACCATTTTTCACAGAGCACTCGCATGACTACAAGACGACATATTGGTCACGCTTTTTGAAGCTCCTCTGAATTGCCATGCTCAGTCTTCTCATATTTCACTTCTATGTATTCGACCCATCAGCAAATAAGGTAGTATAAAGCAAATTTTCCCACTGAAATTGAATCCGGTTCTCAAATCTAATAATATTACATACTGTTTATTCTCAAGTTCGCCCTGCTGTGTGTAAGTTCTTGCTTCGAAACCCGGAGTAGAGAATTAAATTTTAATATTTATAAAGGGCTTTGTTTGATATTGGTATTTAGAAATCTTACACTGAAGGTGTTTAGACGCAACTAACATACTTTTTGTGGGTCGATTAAAATCATCCCAAAACCATTTGATGATGTTAGTCTGAGGAAACTACAGCACGCTATTACATTTAATTAGTCCAGCGAATGATAATTTATTTAAATGCAACTTTATATTTGTCAACATGCCACACCTTACACATAAATGTACTGATACTCTTTACGATTATGCCATAGTTAATTCATGACAGTTCAATATATGAACTTTAGAAAAATTGGAAAGGTATATCTACGAGTAAATGTTTAGCATTCGGGCCCTCGTCTTCTAAAGAAAACGGGTTTTCCGGTCTGTGGTCTCACAAAGGTTGAGAACCAATGATTCAGACTCTAAAACCCTGCAGGGGCATCGGTTAAATAAAAACAACCTTCTATAGAATTTTAACTGCCGCGGTGTAAAGAAACTGTTTTGCTAAGAAAGTGAATGACATCATACTTTGGTTGTAAATATGTAACTAACGATACAATTTGGATAATTAAGGTCATGAATCCAGCTAATGAGTAACGCGGTAATTAAGGAAGATTCATTGTTCTATTTCAGTAGGAAAATACGCCCACAAAGATTCGCATGAATGGGAAGCTCAAGTGGATTTTTCAATTTACTACAAGTATAGATCCAGTAAATGTACACTCTATAACAAACGGTGACCAATAACAACGGTAACCAATAACAACGGCAACCAAGACGGTGCAGCAATACAGTGGTGCCGGGTTCGATCCACTTGGAACGTCGCTGACTGGGTGGGGAGTCCAGTTTCCAACTGCGTCCTGACGACAACCGCAGACGGTTCTGGAGACGTCAAGGGCAGCGTGGGGATCCTGGCCTTACTATCGAACGCCACACATGCACACAACAAGGCGTCCTGGTCTTGGGTGCCATCTCCTTTGATAGCACTTTGGTAGTCATTTCTGTCAGACTTGCAGCACAGCGGTACGTAGACGTCATTCTACGACCGCTTGTGTTACCGTTCCTTTTGTGCCCCCCCCCCCCCCCCGAATTCCTTTTCAACACGATAATGCTCTTCAATCCTTCCCAACACTGTCTTGGCCATCTAGGTCTCATGATCTTTCTTTCCTATACAGCACATTTGGTACGTTATGGGAAGGCGATTGCAACTATCCCGGAATGTTGACCCTTTAGCCCGACAGTTGGAGACGGCAAGACATTCCGCAGACACCATCGGGGAACTTTTTCAGTCTATGCCACGCCGGGTGACGCATCCAGGGCAGAAATGGACCCTTATTGACTTCCTCCCTTTGTATCAGTCAAAATCTGAAATAAATGGTTCAACTGTTCTGAAATTTTAATCGTTTGTTTTCTATGTATATTCTTCACATCCACTTCACTCCTTGTTGGTGCGTCGATTTTTATTGTTATTGAGTGTATATTGGGAAATGTTTCAAAACGCGCGTCGAGTGTTATAGAACCAATGACTAAAAACAAAACGATTTCAAGAACAGAAGCGAACACTAAAAAGTCTTTGAACTGAAGTGGTGAATCTGCACCTGGTGCCATGAAAGAGGAGGGGGAGTGGAAACTTAAAGAAGAGGAGTAGGTACTCTGCAAGATTTTTGTGACCACCTCGAACACTGATGCACACTTTCCATAACGTTTGCTTACTCATGAAGAGGTCACGAATGCAGGTACGTAGTTGAATTAACACCTCACTGGAACAGGACTACCGGCTATCCCGAAGGAAAATATCCGATGATAACACCTCTACATTTTGAACCACTGTCAGACCACAAGATCAACCACTGAGATGCCCCCTCCCACTCTTTCCAAAATGAAGTAAATTCATATCCTTATTATTAACCTTTTGAAACCAAGCTGCAAACTGCAGATCGCTGCGATAGTTTAACAATGTTGCAGATGATTTATCTGTTGATTTTTGATAAGCAATACACTACCTTACAACAATTGACCTGAAGCCAGTGGATTGGCATAAAACCGACCACTTGTTAACGCGTGTTTTTCGTGGTATGACCTGGGACCTTTGCATGTTGTTCCTGGTCAATTGAACGCCAACGCATACATGAAACATTTTGAACAATCGAGTTTTTCCTACGCTCTGGCAATTTTATGGAAAGGACGAATGTTACTTCCAGGACAACAACGCTCCATATCACGTTGCAGCCTCTGTCAAAACGTCTTCCCTGGCCTCATAAGAGTCCCGACCTAAGCCCCATAGAACATTTGTGGGACGCGTTAGAGCGACGCTTACGGACCAGGGAACCATGTCCGAAATCTACAGCTGAACTGGCGACATTTTTGCAGCAGGAATGGACACAAATACCGGTAGCTGTGTATCAAAATCTCGTTGAAAGTATGCCTAGAAGGATTGCTAGTGTCATTGCGGCACGTGAGGGACCACCCCCTATATTCACGTATTATTTCACGTATACCATTAGATCTTGCTGTCCGGTCTATTATTGTAGGGTAGTGTATATTACCAACGCGATACTTTTGAGGGCATAATAGTTACCTGTAGATACCTATAGATTCAACGAGCACCACCCCTCACGTTTACGGCAGTCTTTTGATTGAATCAAGTTTCGAACTCAGACCTTCCTATCGCTATTCCGTTACTCTTCCATCCGGGCTACCGCGGTCCTTCCGTTCGGAAAAGGGGAAAGCAAACAAACATGACTCGTCCAAAGCATCCAGACATGAGTTATGACACGTTTCAACACGCACAAGTGTTGGCACTATCCATCCGAGGAAATTACACGCGAATAAAAGGCTCCCAAGTTCACCAACACGCGCACGGACCGCTGACTCCGCAATCATGCGCGTGCGAAGACAAGGCCGAGAAGATGTCGCTTTCGGTTCGGTTCCGGTATTAATTGTCTACGTGGAATACTGCGTCATTTTTTGAATACTTTTCCGGTCTCCATTATCACATGATATGACCCCATGGACTTGGGTTTCTTTTCATCATTCAGGCATCCCTGTTAGGTAGGAAGGTATTTAATTAACATCGCACTAGAGCTACGCAATAGGCCATTGGCGACGGTCCGGGATCAATCCCCTAAGGGAAAGATCCGAGGACCACAACACGTAATTTTGAACCACGGTCAGTCCTAAAATTCGGAATCTGAAATGCTAACATATACAACCCCCCTTTTAAACCATAAATGCGTATGTCCTAACACTTCTTTCGTCATCTGACCATGGCTCATATATTTCCCGTTGAGATTGATCGCGGACCGTCGTCAATAGCCCGTTGTGTTATTGCTCCAGTACGACGTTAATTTAAATACCTATCTCGCTGATACTTCTTTTAATATTCTTCGTTTCATTTTCAATTCAAAACTATTTTATTAATTTAATAATTTATTAAATTATTTAACTGATACTCCATGAACTAATTCTGAGTAATACTCGTTCGAAAGAAGTCTCCAGTTAAGATTCAGTATTACGTAAAAAGAAATGGCTTTCATTGAGATTTCTCCATGGTAACCAAGTAGCTGCAAAAGGAAACATCTGAGGTGAATCTGAAGAAACGAAATCATTCGAAATTCGTTCTGGTATGGCTGTGACGATGTAGGACTGGACCAATGCACATTCATTTTCCAGTTAACCAGGTTAATTTCTAACTAATAGAATATGTTATACAAATTTGGGCTGTATTGAAATGTTAGAGCATAGATATTGAATTAAATATCTAAAGGTTTATGGTGGTGGATATATACTATTTTGCGATAGAACAGGAATCATGATAAAGGTAATTTTTATTTAAACAATTTTAATATCCCATTAACTAATTCCGATTATCTTTACGTAGTGACAGTTTTATGGATTATCAATTGATTCATTGTTTTTATCGCATTTTTTGTTATTCCATAGTTAAAGAGTATCAATAAAAAAAGTACATACATTTAATTCTGAAACTGAGGAAATTAAAAAATCAATAAAAATTGTTCGCAAACTGTAATCAAATTTTTGTTTTTAAAATAATAATTATAATATGATCTAAATATTAAGCAGAGTTGTCGTCTGTCTGTTCTCTATACAAATCTACACCGTTTGACCAATCCACACTAAATCTGGTACACTAATACTTTAGAACCCTGGGGTATGACAGGTTAAATAACCCCCGTTGCATTATTCCTAGGTACTACTCCTACAAGGGGCCAAAAAGAATTCGAAATAGCCATAGAAATAACATTGAGTATAAAAGTTCAGTTTGTTTTATCAGAATTGATTTAAAATCAAATTTTTTCCAATCAAATTGTTTGACCAGTATTGCTCGAAAAACAATTTTTTCCCAAACAAATTCAATCTTTTTTTTTTATGTTTAAACTGACTTTTTATTTTTTTCCATAATTTTATGATTTATGAATAGTTTATTGATAAAAAAGAATATTTAAAATATTTAATTTTACAAATTTTTTATTTTGTAACGGATGAGGCCCTTTCAAGACAACGTTCTCTATGACCTCATCAACATCTTTTTAAATTTGATTTAGAATTTTATGTTTGTATTTGGGGGTTGACAGCGAAATGCTGCGGTCATACTTGAGCATTTCCAATTATTATAAATATGTGTTCTCTAGTAAATAAATCATTATTGTCTTTGTCAATATTGTTTAAGTCTTTCTTTGAATTGCTCTATTTCAGAACATATTCAGAAAGTCGAAATTCGACACGTTTGCACAGATCGTTTTTCAGAAAAAATTCTGCAATTTTTCAAGGATCGGAATTTTTTTTCTGTTTGTATTTATGTGTTCTAATATAGTATAACTTATTGCATACATATTATTTAGGAGTTAAATTTAATGAATTATTTATTTCCTGCGAAATGGAGAGACATGGGTCATTTCTTAGCAGTGTACCTGTATGTATATTTGGACCCGCTTTCCTCAAGTCTTTGGTTTAATACTTAATGGAATGTAGAATTCTGTTTCATAAAAATAAATAAAATGTGCATAACCTTTTTAAGTACGGTTTGTACCTTCTGAGTACCTGAAAATAATTTTAAAATAAGATAGGTTACGCTAAATTGAAACGGGTAGCCCATATGCTGTAGTTCAAAGGATATTTCATTGAAAGTCGATTAAAGCAATTCAATTTACATTTGGTTTTCATGTTTCATGGGTGTAATTGAAAGCTGTACTCCATAATCAAGTAACTACATATATCATTCTAAATAGGTATGTAGTTTCCACATGGAAACCGAAATCTCTCTGAACTTAAAAAAAAATACCATAAAAACTGCTTACCATTTAAAACTGAATGTCTGTTGGAGTACAGAAAATTTTGAATAAGACTTCAGGGCCGGTCGGAGAGAAATTTATTGCTGATGCGAAACGATGATTCGGCGCCCCCCCCCCGTCTCAAAGATTCATCGTATTGTTTGTAAGGGGGAGAAAGGGGTTTTGGGTTCGCGAATAATATTTTAATCACGCTTTAAAAGTCTTTAAAGTTAAATTTAAAAGAAAATAGAAATTAGTTTTCGAAGATTTTTAGTGTGAAATTTCGTTGGGGATGTGTGTGTGTGTGTGTGATATCGATATTAAATGAGAGAGGGGAGGGATTTTGGTCCTTGATATCGTTTGTGTGTGATATTTTAGAAGGGGAGTCCTAAAATCACGAAAAATTGATATTGATATTTTAAATGACACCCCTAAAGATAATCAGCTTTTTGTATATGTCGTGGGCGCCAGTGCCATACATAGGATTCTAGCGCCGTGATAAAGGTAGGACTTGGCGCCCCCATGTCAAAATGTATACAGGCAGAACTAGGACTAAAAATAAAAAAGCCTAATTGGATCTACAGGATGATTTTTTTTAAACTGACACTATTCAGAGTCACCTGTAGCTCGATCTAACAACCGAAATGGCACCAAATTCGATATGGAGACTAATGATGACATGGGAAGTAGGATTCCGTGAAAAAAATTAGTTCCAAAAATCACCGATACGGGTATTTATGACGCTGTTGTAGCTTACCAAAGCGAGAATTAGCATAAAACACGGGTATCAAAGCAAAATGCAAATTTATTCTTTCGTATGTGACAACAGCGCCAGTAATTTGGGCTATAATTACATGCAGACAGCTCCGAAAAATATTCTCAGCTGAAGTGAGCCAGCTAAAGTGAATATGCGACTCACGTTACCAGAACATGCTTTACCTGTGAAGGTATATTATTTTAATCAGTGCAATGCATCCACAGCTCTTCGTGAGTTTAGAACCCGACAGAAGCTACGTAAGAGGCATTTATCGCTTAAGGCTTTTAAGGGAATGAATAAGAATTTCGAGGAAACAGGGTCACTGACAAATCGAGCAGGCAGGGGGGCTTAAACCTGTGTCAGAAGAGGTGATAACAGATGTTGCAACTGCAATCGTCGACAGATCATAGGGAACCATTGCTGGTAGAAGCAGCTACCGGAGTGTTGTGCGACAATTGGAAACGAAATTTTCCACAGTATGAAAGTCTTTCAGCGAGTTCTCCCCTACTATATGGAGAAGTGAATGTGGTGAATAAAGCTAAACATTTGCCTGTAATTTTGTATGTGTTATTATTTTTCTTTTTCTGTTGCACTTTTTACATTGGACAGCGCCATAAATACCCCTATCGCCGATTTTTGGAACTAAATTTTTTTCTCAAGGAATCTTACTTCCCACGTTATCTTTAGTCTCCATACCGAGTTTGGTGCCATTTTGGTTATTAGATAGAGCTACAGGTGGCTCTGAATAGTGTACGTTTAAAAAAAATCCCCCTGTACTACTTCATTTGTAACAAAAAAAATCATAAAATAAACTACATGTAAAATTGTAAAACCTAGAATTTAATTTTCTTATTTTTCGGCAAGACAAATTCTGTGATATTACTATATCGTAAAAACTTCATACTTTCTGCCAATTTTTGTAAGATGGATGAAATAGCACAATTTGTCAAACGGTTCTTGCCCCATGCCAGACCGGAGGTAGTTTTCAATGTTTCAAATTACTGAAACTGCGCTCGCAGGACGCCACTGTAACCGTAAGGTCAAAAAAATTCTAAGGCCAATTTCTATATTCGGATATGGATTTAAGATAATATTTGCATTTACACTTTGACAAGTCAAGTTATGTAGCTGATTCTATATCCTCAATGAGTTCCACAACTTGAGTTTTGAAATATTGAATTTCATTAACTAAGTTTTCAACATTAATATCTTTCGTGTACTGAAGCACAAAATCCCTCTTACCTTCCGACTAATTATTTTGTCATTGTCATTATTATATCTTTTTGATGGGGAAAAGCAGAAATTCTGTCGCCTCTATGGTGGACAGCGTTTTTAATAGGTTTCACTGGCACAACCGACGCCAATGTATTAAGAGCGCCCCTGGCGGATGCCCGCCAAGCCCTTAATACGGCCCCCTATTGACGCCAGTTGCGGCCGCATCTGTCGCATGGGACCGTTTAAATGTTAATACTACGACTTGTGTCCATCGACACTGCTTAATATTTTTTTTTACTCCAAGTCAAGCAGAATCGGGTTCAATCTCAACCGGATGTGGCCAGATGGTTTAGGTGGTTGGCGTGACTGCTCCTAGCATCCATTGCGTTACCTTGTCTGTAACCTCCGAGGGAAATTATTTAAAACTGTAAAATCACGTATTTCTTCAAAATAAAAATAAAAGTACTTTATTTTTTTCGAAACATACAATGTTTTTTATGAACATAAAATCCACCTTCAAGATGTAAAATATCTTTAGGAACCCACAAAAAAAGCATTTCTGAGATACAATTTTATTTTTCCGAAACACTTTTCGTTTCCAATGGCGGGCACACATGAACTTAATCATTGGCCACTATAAGGCCGGAAGTGATGTCCACTCGTGAAGGAGCACCCAGTGGGAGGACCATCATTACCCCTAACAAAGAACAGCACAATTTACATGCCCTGACCCCGGATTCGAACCAAACCAGTGGCCAACGCCCTAACCATTAGACCGGTTGATAGGCATAAAATCGGGGGTTTCCCGAAATACAAAAACATTATTTCGAAATGCAAAACTTTTGAAAACATTTAATATTATTTTATAAAACATTTAATATTATTTTATAAAACATTTATTTAATAAAAATCACTCCAAAGAAATAAAACGTTTATGTCGATTTCAGACGTAAGTAAAGAGCAGTGCCATGTTACCATCAACTCGTAACAGGCCCCGACGGTTCAGTTGTAGAGTCTTGGCCACGCTTTCGGAAGATATCCGGTTCGATCCTCGATGTTTTCAACTATCAGTTGCGGCATAACAAGTTCCATGACATAACACCACTCGATGTGGATTAGTTAATTACGTTCCATGACATAACACACTAATAATTAGTTAATCAAAACCTTCCGCGCATTTTAAGCATTCAGTTTATTAAACAGACGAAGTTTATCATTAATTGGTCAGGTCATTTAGAAAAAAACTGTCTTCAACTGATCGAACCTGATCCGCTCCCCAAGGGGGCCGGCAATGTCAGGGGCTCTTCGTACAACGCCCCGGCGTTGCTGACCGGACTTGGGGGCCAGTGAAGATCAGGTTCGACAGGAAGCCAGTTTTGCTCATATTTAAACACCCCAAAAATACTAAATTTTTATACGGACCCCATCATAGTCTGGGTCGCAAAAATTTTAAACTTTCCACCTTCTTTTATCGACCGTTAGAGGGTTGGAGTGCAAAAATTTTAGGTTGGGCCCCTTATACCTTAAAGCTAGAGCACCTGTAGAAATGGTAATTCGCTGGGTAATTTTTAATTAACTTCGTACTAAAGCAACACAATGGGCTATGGTGAGTCGATTTTTGACGACCTTCCGAGAACAATCCCCTTAGGTAAAAGTCTGAGGACACCACCTCGTAATTTTGAACCACGGTTAGACGACGAGGCAACACCTCAGTTGCCACTCCAAACTTCCACACCAACCCAACGTGAGGACTTTCAGCCACGACAGATTTAAGGTGCACCAGCCGCCTCCATACGCTTACAAACATCCATGCCCGTACCCGGATTCGAACCAGGAACCTTCCGATCTAGAGGCTAACACCTTAACCACTATACCGGTTGGTCGGCCCTGTAGAAATGAATTAATTATTCTAAATTATATTAGATATTATTTTAATTAAATGTCATATTTAATAATTAATGGTATCATTAATTAAATATAATTTTAAAGGATGCTATACCTGAGGACACAATAACCGGTATCTCAGACACACTAGACCTCTATCAATGAGCCACCAGACTATTGGAGTCGTTGTAATAAATGATACTGCTTTGTGCATTCAGCAGGAAGGAAAAATTATAAAGTACCCTACCCAAAATGAAATCCTCTTTCAAAAGCTCATGTTCAAGGACCGAACCGAGTACCTCCCGTTCACGAGTGCAAGACACTGCCACTGTACCCGGGGTCATTAAGGTGTTTGTAAAAAATAGTATTAGTCTCTACTTTCAGCTGATCAAAAAAGAAAATATTGCACTCACAAACACTAAATACATTTGCAATCTTGCTTCGAAACGTGGTAGTGGCAGGTCCTCGGTACGTAGGTATCTTAAATACCCTTTGTACACGACGGTTTCGCAACCCTTCAGTTACAAATCCGTTGCTCGGGATTCGACCTGAGCAATGCCAGGTAATCCTAATAGTACAATAGAAGTCAGAATTGTTTAGTTTTTTTATGAATATCGTTGAGCAAAATAAATTCTTAGTAAGTTGCTCACAGTATTAGCAACCGTCGTAGAATATCTTCTACATACAGCTGTACTGTAAGTGTGCCAGAAATGTCTACCATAGGGCTTTCAAAGGAGTTGGCACCCCTTACGCCCTGTTGTAGGCATGTGTGGCGTGCGATAGTAACTCCAGATGCCCCCGGACGACTCCTGAACAAGTCCTTCTTGGTGATTCGATTTTTTTATAGAGTATTCACGGCAGACAGCTAAGATTAAAAAAGTAGATTAGGCAGCAGAGTAAAAGATTGGGCAGCAGAGCAATAGTATCGAGGCAGAAAAAGATCGCTTGGGTATCCCATGTTTCCTGAAAACAGTAAATTCCATGGGAAAAAAATATCACAAGATTACTTGGGGTCCCTTAGGCCTGTACAATCATAAAAGAGATGTGCCCTTTATATTAGGGAAAATGCTACCAGGAGCTCTTATTTTATCACTTTTTTCCTAACATTGACTTTTAGACACTATAAAGAGACATAGTCGACAGAAAAAGCTTCGATACATGATGCTCTCTTTATTTTGATAGTGTTTTTGGCTTACGGAGTTCCTGAGGTAGACTGGCTTTGATGCTAACACATTGGGAAGTATCAACACTGGCGTACAAAACTTAACCCCCTGGGAAGTTGTCCTTTAATTAGATAAAGAGTACGTTGGAACGATTGTATTGGCCCCTACTACAGAATATAATAACTTGGGAAAATCGTATTAGTCCAAACAATAGAATAGAATTCTTAGAATATATTCTATTATAGTCTTTTAATTAGAAAAGTGTTCGTTGGAACGATTGTATTGGCTCCTACTACAGACTTGAAACACTTAGGAAAATCGTGTTAGCCCTTGCCATAGAATGGAACTCTGAGAATATATTCTATTAGGCTTTTAATTAGAAAAGAGTAAGTTGGAACGATTATATTGACCCTTATTACAGAATATAATCACTTGGGAAAATCGTGTTAGTCCTTGCCATAGAATAGAATAGAATAGAAAGGGAAGTGGATGATGTTGTATCGTGTTCCGATGGTTCAAGTACCACCTGCAATGAGTTCGGGGAAACCAAGCCTTTGCCCTCCGGTTCGAAAACCTGATCAGAACTAAGCTGTCCTTGACACCTTCCGAAAGAGATAGATTCGTTTCGAAAATCCGAATCCAGGTCAGAGTTCAAAACGATATTGAAACGTCTTCTCCATCATTCTTTGAGCAAACCACAGCGAGGTCTCCTCGAATTGAGACACAAGGATACTTTCCATCTCGTTTGAGCTGCAATGCAACCTAAGAAGATAGTGTGGTGGCATCAGTTCTTTACCTCATTATGCAAATGTCGGCTCGTTTTCGTCAATCGAACGGTTGTAAATTTTAATAAGAGCAGATAAAATGCATGGTATAAAATGAGTTGCCTTCGTTCTCTTCATTTTTAACAGTAGTTATCTGCTCTTGTTTGCTGTGTTTGGTTTTGGATTATGATTAAATAAAAATCATTCATTAACTTTGGAATCTGTTGATGTTATTCCATCATCAACTGTCCAGGATGCTTTCTGGAAGCATTGTCATAGTACCAAGTAGCCTGATATTTCGATCTTGCAGCTCTGTACACTGCTAGATATTACAGCTGTTATCGCGATGAATTAAAATCCTTCTGATTTGAGTAAGACTTCAGAGACCTGGGGCATCACGCCATTAGAGGCATAATAAAATGGTTGAGCAATGCAAAATAAGAGAGATAACTTCTTTTTTATTAAATCTAAAGCTACATTTAAATTTTAAAACGCATTTCCATTTACATTCAGAGGGTTTCTAACCAGTGATTCATCCTCGCGTCTAAGACTGTCCTGTAGCGACCAGGTCCAAGCTGTCACCAGTTCTAGGCAAGGAACTGTTTCTTTTGCCTGCTGGATCTTCATTTCCCTTAGATTAGAAGGGCAGTTTTGTCTCGACGAGATATATCTTGTCATTAGCCGAATTGATCATATATTGGAAGATATATCTTGTTATTAACCAAATTTATCAGATCTTGGACGAGCTATCTTGTTATTAGCCAAATTTACCAGATATTTTTTTATTTCCAATGGCAAGGCAGTACAATTTGCGAAGACAAATACAAATACAATAACAATACAATACAATACAAAGTTGACCGAGGTCATTTTAGCCTTATACAAGGCCAGAAGTGATGGTCACTTGTGAAGGGGCACCCAGTGGGTGGACCATCATTGTCCCTAACAAAGGACAGCACAATTTAAATCCATGCCCTAACCCCGGATTCGAATAAGGAACCTTCCGATCCAGAGGCCAACACCTTGACCACTAGACCGGTTGGTCGGCAATTGACCAGATATTGGACGATATACCTTGTTATTAGCCAAACTGACCAGATATTGGACGAGATACCTTGTCATTAGAAAAAAATTGATCATATATTGGACGAGATATCTTGTCATTAGCCAAACTGACTAGATATTGGACGAGATACCTTGTTATTAGCCAAATTGACCACTTAGAAAAGCTATCTTGTCATTAGCCAAATTGACCAGATCATGGAAGAGACATCTTGTCGAAAACACTTGAAGGGTTATCCGTCTGAGCGTCAAAAGATTTCCGAGTCTTGTAATATTGCTTTCACCCCACAGCACACGAATGACCAGGCCAAGGAATTTGAAGTTTTTAATCCTCTAAGGGGGAGTTTTTACACGTTATTTCCTCCATCAAGATCTGGCGTCTAAGTTTCAATTCCCCGGTTCCATATGGAGGACGCGATCCCTGCGTCCATTCCAAACCAGATCTTAACGAATCCCACAAAGAATTCAGTTGAAATACTTGCGGCCTTTTTTCTGATGGGCTTCTGGGGCACGTTTGGAAGTGTAACGGACTAGAAACCGGAGGGTTGCGAGTACGAATTCAACCAAAGACCGTAGTTTACAAGAGCGACTGGTGCACGTAAAATCCGTCATGGCATCAAATGTCCTCATGTTGGGTGATGTGGAGGTGTGGCGAGTGTGGATCCAGCTCGGGTGTGACCTCGTCTTCTGACCGTGGTTCAAAAGTACGAGGTGTTGTCCTCGGATCTATTCCTTCGGGGGGTTGATCTCGGATCGTCGCCTGTAGCCCACTGTGTTGCTCCAGTGTGACTTTAATCATTTACCAATTACCATTACCCGAGATATCATAGTTAGATGCGTCCGTAGAGAATGTAATGCAGGTGAGTAAATGAATTGATTTATCATTGAAGCAACGCTGCAGGTTACTGTCATTTGTCCGGGATCAATTCACTAAGGGAAATAACTTAGGTCAACATCTCGTAATTTTGGACCACGGTCAGATTACGAGGTCAACACCAGAACTGGTGCTCACATCTTCTAAACTACCACACCACATCAACATGTGAAATGAGGCCGCAACAGCTTTTACGTGTACAAGTCCCACGAATTTGGTTCCCAACTCGCAACCCTCAGGTTGCTAATTCGAGAATCTTCCAAACCGGGCATCGGGTCCCCTCCATCACAGTATATGAGGCACAGATGCATGTAAACTATGTATATAAAATACTCGATGACACTGGGAACCAAATGAACACAAGAAAATAATGATATATATATTTAAAAAGCTATATATATATATATATATATATATATATATATTATATATTTACAAAACTTTATCTATATCTATAAAATTCAAATACCACTCACTGACTGACTGACTCATCACTGTATCTCAAGAACTACAAGTCGTAGGAAGCTGAAATTTTACAGGGGGATTCTTCTTATACCGTAGGGGTGCACTAAGAAAGGATTTTGAAAAATTCGAATCCTAAGAGGCCTAAAATTGACCTAAGGCCTAAGCCAAAATCAATTTGAAATCGCCATAGAAATAACATTGAGAATAAAACGATTGCTGCACGCATCTCAGATTGCTTTACCAGTGTTGATAGAAAAACAATTTTCTTAAAATAAATTAAATTATAATGCTCATGTTTGAACTGAATTTTTACTTCTTTCCCTTATGAAAATAATATTTATAAATATTTGATTGATGAAGAAAGAATATTTAGAACATTTAATTTTATATTTACTTAAATTTTATAATGGAGAACGAAAAGCCCAAACGATAAACTCATTGTTCATAAAAGCGTAGTTTTGCTACTCGGTATCTGGCAACCTCAGAATTAATGTTTAATTTTTTAATTTGATTTATAATTCTTTTTTTTGGGGTATTTGAGTTGAAAACGAGATGGTTGCGGTCACATTTGGGGATTCCCAAGTATTATAAATATGTGTTATTTTTGCTTATAAATCATTGTCTTTATCAATATTGTTCAAGTTTTTTGTCGAATTGTTTTACTTCAGAATATATTCAGGAAGTAAAATTCAACACGCTAGAAAAAATAATTTTTTTAAAAAGAATTCTGCCTTTTTTAAGGATTGGAATAATGTTTCTGTTTGCTTATGTGTTCCGGTATATTTCCTATTCCAGAAATATTATTTAGGAGCTGGCTTTTATTTATTTATTTCCTGCAAAATATCACTAGACATGGTACTTTCGTGGTGGTATATGTATATTTACAAATCAAAATATTTTTTAAGTGTGTAATTTATTATTTTAAAATGACATGAAAAATTTAAAAAATAACTTTAAAATAAGAGGGGTTACGTTAAATTTAAACTGGTAGTCATACTTTGTAGTTCAAAACATATTTCAAAATTTTGATATAGCTTTTCATTGAAAAACGATTAAAATAAACTAAATTTCATTTGTTTTTCGTGTTTCATGGGTGTTATTGAAAGCTTACGCCGTAGTCAAGTAACTACATCTATCATTCTAAATAGATACGTGCTTTACATTTAGAAACCAAATTTCTGATCTTAAAAAGTACCATAAGGGTTCAATTTAAAACTGTATGTGTATTGGAGAAAACGGAATTTTTAACAAGACTTTGTTGATCTTGGAATAATATCACACTAAGTTATTTTGAAAAATTGAAATTTTATGTCTTAAGAGACAGAAAATCGAGGTTACTTACTCTATTTATTGAAGCTATTCTTACGCAACTTAGATGCATGTGAATCGTTCGTTGAAAATTATTTTCTTTTTGTAAAAGTGCTGTAAAATCAACCTTCTGTTTATTAAAAAATTGTTATCGATTGGGTTTAATTTGTCTACTTTGATGACATGTATTTCTAACAAAAGCTCTGTTTTTCCACATGCCACTGAATGGAATTTTCTGGGAAAATGTGCCGTTTGTTTCAAATTAAATTAGTCACAAATGCCGTAAATGTTTAGCCCCCTTGGGCATTATAGAAAGCGGGTTAACATGTAGCCTATCATATCCGCAGGGTTCTAAAATATAAGTGTATCAAATGTGTGGATTGGTCAAAAGGTGGACTAGTGTAGAGAACAGACAAACATCAACTATGCTTTATATATCTAACAGAAGTTCCGTTATTCCATCTGCCTCTGAATGGAATTTTCAAGAAAAATTGCGTTTGCTTCTATCTAAATTAGTAACAAATGTTGTAACAATTTAATTTACCATCTTCTCATATTGATGATGAAATTCGAAAATATCGCATACTAGGTGAAAGAATGGCACAATGAAAACAGATTCATAGGAAAACTAAGTACAAGACTATCCACCGAAATTCGTCAGAGTTTTACTGTAATTGAATGCACGGAAATATTCGTAGTCACTCGAAAACTTAAAATCAACTTCAGCAGAAGTGTGACGAATATGAAATGAATTATATGGTTGGATACAACATGTATGCATATTTGCGTTCGAAGTAAATTGTAAAAGCGATGGAGAAGTTAAATTATAGTTAATTTTTTTCCCGTACACTTAAATGATGCTAACATTCTTTTATGAAAAAGAATTCATGACTTTTCAATCAACATGTTATTAATTCAACCCGAGCAAAGCCGGGTCTTTCTGCTAGTATAATATATATTTACAAAGCTTTATACATTATATATTTACAAAGCTTTATACATTATATATTTACAAAGCTTTATATATTTTTATTAAAGCAGTGTTAAACATATCCAGAGCGCTCTTCCCTGTTCCGTGGTAGCCCGATTGGTAGAGAAATTCGATTCATTCAACGATCTTCGTATACGTGGGGGCTCATGCACAGTAAATCTGCTGTGGCTTCCTCACCTTGGAAGATTGTGGACGTTTTTACACCAGCTCAGGAGCTTAATCTCGTCATCTAGCCGTGCTTCAAATTGATAAGGTATTGTCCCCGGTTCTTCCCTTCATGATTGATTCCAGACCGTTGCCAATGGAACGTTGTGTTTCAGTGCGAAACTCCCAAATCTAACCTTTTTTTGTCACAGAATGTGATCATTTTTAATTTATGCTCCAGTGCGAGGTTAATTCAACTACCTAACAACCAGCTATCTCAACAAATTAAAAGTAGCAACATCAAGCATCTGCCTCTGCGGACACATAGGAACGCCAAACCACTACGTTTTCAACTGCCTCCTCACGTGTCTCTATCATCCATCACAACCAGCAGACGAAAATTACAGGGCAATAAACACGGCAAGCAACAACCAAGCACAAGGCAAAGATTATGCTAATCATGAAATTCCTATCGGAAAACATCGACATCTTCATTCCATTCAATAAGACTTGCTTACAATTTCATCCAAAGGGCTCTATCATGACTAGCCCCTTTTTTGTTAATTTTTAACTTATTTCAACTAACATAACTTTGATATGTTTTCTTCTATTTACATTGTTATTTTTTTTCTTTTTTTTTTCTACATTTCATAACGGGAACCCTCACATGAGAAGTTCCCACCATGTAAATAAAGTAATAAGAGTGCTTACACCTGCCACGCGTTCGGCAACAGGTGGGAGCACTTCTCACCGCAGTTGGTCTCAGCTCATTTTGCAAATCAAACTCAACTAGAATAACGATTCCAAAATCGTCCTGAAGCTAAAACACACAGCCAAGGGTTCACCTGAAGCTGTCACACTCTGTCTTGGCGGGGTTCAGCCACGTTTCCGCAGTGTGTTCACAAAAAAAAACATCTTTACCTGTTCCATGGACGGGGAGGGGGGTAAAGGGGGAGACACCTGCGGTGTCTAATACTCTAACTACATAGTACCAACTAATTTTTCCGTCACATAATCTTTTCCCCATTTTACATTTCAGTCCTTGTGGCCAATGAGCCTTCTGCCTAGATACCGAACTGTTGTGTAGGTCTCCGTGGTGTCCTTTACTATCATCCAGTCACCCAAGGTTCCTGGCGTCTTTTGCGTCTGCCAAGTGAGTTGTTCTCCGCAGCGTTGCCATGGATCTGAACGAGAGCGAGAGCCTGCTGGCGATGGAGGAAGCTGCAAAACTCGCCAAGGAAGCGGGTGAGCCGCCCAAGTGCAAGCGCGGGGGCAGCAAGACGAAGAGCCTGTCCATCCAGATGTCCAAGGAGACCAAGAGCTCCCCTTCCTTCGATGCCACCCACAAGTACGAGTGGTCCAAACGGGAGAGCACCTTCATAGAGTCCGCGGAGGCGGAGGGCAACCCCAGGGACACCCTCAACGCCAGGATCGCAGATCTGGAGACGCAGCTCAAAGAGTAAGCATCCATGACTCTCGAAGTGGAATTCGACTCTGTCAGCTAAGGGTGAAAATCCATACGCTGCACTGGCAAAAGTAACCGGAAACCTGGAGTAGAAACAAAGCAGCATTTATTTTGGTGTCTTAACTATCAATGGCTGACAAAAACAATCTAGGGGTCACGATACTACTAGTTTGGGTCACATGATCCTGGCCAAATAGAAAGGCTACCATCAATGTTTCTACACTCCACTCTGGAATTAAAAATTAAATTCAGTCCAATCCCAAAATAAATGCTGTTTTGTGTCTACTTGAGGTATCTGCTGACTTTTTTCAGTACAGTGTATAAAAGTTGAGTGAGCTACAATAACCTTATTACACTAGGTGGCCCGCCCCCTGCTCGCAACGCTAGCCAATCCCAGGAGGATTGCTTTGCAATCCTCATTGGTTCGCTGCGCGAACCTCGATCACTTCGCTCACTTCATTGAAGACATGCATCCCAGCAGAAGGGATTGTTTTACAGAATATGATACTCCAAATAAATATTTTTCAAATATAACTTGTTTGTAGTTTAAACAGGCCTCGAAAGAGATTTTGTAATACAGGTGCACCTTGTGCATCTAAGTTTTTAAATTAGGTGCACATATTATATTTTAGGTGCACATTTAAAAAAACGTAATGTAAGAGCATTAATGTAATGTAATGTATAGTTGGGTATGTTTGGATATGTTATTAGTAAATAGTAAATAAAAATACTAAACAAAAACTATTTTTTTGCGAAATTATTACTTACAAATATTTAGTCATCATCAGACATTGGTGGGCAATCAGAAACGTCTACGTTTTTGGCAGATCTTTACCCATGAGGTTTAGTGTCCATCCTTCTTTTTGTATTTTTAATCCATTGAAACACAGCATTTTCTGAATTAAAGTTTTCGCATAGAGTGTATTTAGAAATTTTAACTACGTTACTTTAGAGAGGTCGATACTAATATTTTGTTCAGATATCAAAATAATATAAAATACGTTTCCCCAGCTCTTTTTTAACGATAGGTGCACGCAGTGCACATAGAGGGAAAAAATTAGGTGCACAGTTTTATTTTCATGTGCACAGTGCACAGTGCACTTGTGCACTAGAGATGCGACATCGATGTCGATGTTTTCAAAACATCGATGTTTTTTTAAAAATATCAATGTATTTAACATCGATGTATTTGGGTCGATGTTTTTGTAACATCGATGTTTATACTTGTCGATGTTTTTACGTTGTCGATGTTTTATTTTTAAATGAAAAAAGTACCGTTATAAAAATTTAAAAAAATAACCAAATAGCATAATTTTCATAATCAGCAAATTGAACATACTTTTAGACCAAAGTGACCAAGGATGAAGGGTCTGAAAAGTAGGGATGCGACATCGATGTCGATTTTTTCTAAACATTGAGGTTTTAGAAAAAAAACATCGATGTATTGGAGCCGAAGTCACATCACTAGTTGCTAAACCAGTTTTAGGAAATGGGGAAACAAGTTTAAATACACTGAATTTTAAAAACATGAATGGTTTTGGGGCGATGTATTATCAACATCGATGTTTTAATTTTGAACATCGATGTTTTGCTGTCGATGTTGCATCTCTATTGTGCACCCGGGTATTTTGAGCCTTGGGTTAGAAAAGTTATAATATTGATTCCGGATCATCGTCAATAGTTTGTTATGTTGCTCTTCTAGAGCGAAATTAGTTCAAAATTACCTTGCCTTTAGGGTGGAGGAGCGCTATGGAGTGCTGTCGGCAGAGGTGCGTGTGTCCCGCGACCTGTACGAGCGTGAGCGCGAGGACTGCGAGGACGTGGTGTTCGTGGCGAGGCGGAACGTGGAGCAGGCCGTGTCGGACGTGCTGCAGCGGCAGGAGCAGAAGCGGCGGCTCAGCCAGCGCATCCTCACCCTGGAGGCCGACCTCCAGAAGGAGGACGAGGAGGGGACCAACCTCCTGGCCAAGGAGGAGGAGAGGCTGACCAGAAGCGTCGTCCTCTTGAGTAAGTCCTCCATGAGACGGGCTTCGGTAGCCCTGCTCTGGTGGTGCCGCCGGTGAGGTAGGTACTGTAGCGTCTGGTGACATACAGAAATAACACTACTTGACATCAGACAAGATTTATTGATAGCGTTGTATGCGATTCTGCAAAGGATCTGCGCGTATCTGTCGCTGATGTTAAAGTCTGCCTCCGCCTGAGGACAGGGCGTTTGGATCAGGTCCACACAGACGAAGTTTTTAGTACCAAAGTTCCCATATCGATGGTGGTCTGTTTTCCTTGCCGGCTCGACTTCGCGTGAGTGCATCGCAAATCTTTGTTTACCGCCAGTCCGATGACATCTTCTCCGTTTATGAAATCAAGGGAGGGTCGTGCCCAGGAATGCGACATCGACAGCAAAACATCGATGTTCAAAATTAAAACATCGATGTTGATAATACATCAACCAAAAAACATCGATGTTCAAAATTAAAACATCCATGTTGATAATACATCAACCAAAAAACATCGATGTTCAAAATTAAAACATCCATGTTGATAATACATCAACCAAAAAACATCGATGTTTCTAAAAATCAGTTTATTTAAACTCCCCCCCCCCTCCATTTCTTAAAACTGGTTTAGCAACCTCAAACATAAATGCTCGCCGGAGGAGCGGGGGATTTGATTTGTCATCTACCGTGTTTATTAATTTATAACAAAGACTTTTAACAACTGTCAAAACAAAGTCGAAAAAATTAATAGGAACAATTGATAAATCTTTTATTTTTAAATTAAATTATATAAAAGAAAATAATGTTTACGACAATTTGACATAGGAACTAGGGATGCGACATCGACAGCAAAACATCGATGTTCAAAATTCAAACATCGATTATTTTATAATACATCAACAAAAAAAAACATCGATGTTTTTCAACATCAATGTATTTAAACTTTTTTTTCCCAAATTTCATTTTTTATTTGTCACTGTGGGATTTAATTTGTCATTTGCCGTGTTTATTAAATTTTATAAGTAAGACTTTTTTTTAGCTGTCAAAACAAAGTCACAAAAATTTACGAGTAATTAACAAATATTTTATTTTCAAATTGAATAATATAAAAGAAAATAGCATTCAGAATTTGACATAGGTACTATAGGTACTACTAAATACAAGTATAATTAGGTACGTACATAACAATAATTATTGTTGGTTATTATTAAATACTTATCAACTTATTAGGGGAACACAACGAACTTTTTTTATTTACTGTAAATAAAAAATATTGGGCCTGTAAATATTATAAGCCCCAATATTTCTTAATTACAGTTTGAAAAAAAGAAGTTTGTTAAACTTTCTTCACCAACCGACTTCTTTTTTCACTCACTATCCCATCAGTTAGGGAAAACGCTCTTTGTCAAGGAACGGATGTCGCCATCACTGACAAATACTTTGTTGCACGGTTATTTTTCTTAATTTTTACTATGGTACTTTTTTCATTCAAAAATAAAACATCGACAACGTAAAAACATCGACAAGTATAAACATCGATGTTAAAAAAACATCGGTTCCAATACATCGATGTTTTGAAAATATCGACATCAATGTCGCATCCTTAGTCGTGTCTAGGCAGGGGGGCATGTCGGTACTCAGATTTACAATCCACGCGTTGATGGATGTCTGTCTCAACCGTTCTGAAGAGTTATTCCCAGTATTGATGCGATATCGATGTCGATGTTTTATAAAAAAACATCGATGTATTGGAGCCGATGTGGCATCCATACATTACTAGTTGCTAAACCAGTTTTAAGGACTGAGGATAAAAGTTTAAATACGCTGAATTTTAAAAACATCAATGTTTTGGGGATGATGTATTATCAACATCGATGTTTTAATTTTGAACATCGATGTTTCAAATCATCTATGTCGATGTCGCATCACTAATTCCCAGCCACTTCGGCGTCAGGAATATGGGTGGTCGAATGTCACAGAACATAGTTGAATTTACATCATACTGGAGAGTGCGGGATCAATATCCAAGATCGGGAGGACAGCATTTCGTAGTTTTGAACCGCGGTCAGAGGACGAAGTCAACACCTGACCTGGCACCCCACTCTTCAAACTTCCACACCAACCCAACGTGAGTGAGTCGGGGATTAGCAAGACGTAGTTGCGAGTTGAAGACTCGTTCTAATCAAAGACAGGCGTGTGGCTTTTTTCTGGCGTCCGGACGGTGGCTGGGAATATTGTAGAGTGGAGATGTTGAACCTCGTAGTTTAAAATGACGACGAGCTGTCATCGGGTCTTTCCCTGCAGATTCCAAACCGTCCCCAATAATTCGTCGTGTTGCTCCATTGCGACGATAATTCAACTATCTACTATCTTACTTCTATCTTTGCGGACGAGATAACGCATCGAAACCCCTTGGAGGGTTAAGTGCTACGTTGGCTGTTAACCTACACTCAAAAACAAACAAAAATTGACGCACCCAGAAGGAGGTGTCCGATTGCGATAAAAATAGGTGGATGTGAAGAACAATTGAATGATTTATTTCAGAGTTTGACCGTGTGAGGATTCATTGATGAAGTCCGTCCATTGATCCTTCCAATGCGAAATCTAAACCCCCGACGGAGTTCGCCGAGAGGCACAGGTGCGAACCACTGCGGACAATGGAGAGTCGCCAGTCTGTCTGGAATATTGGCACTAAAACTACAATGGAAATGCGTTCTGTCCCGCCTTTATGGATTACTATCATCAGCTTGGGTTGAAACAGCCGAGAGCGGTTAGACGACCCGACGCTAGATACAAGGCCAATGACAGACGCAACGGAGAGACATCAGAACCAACCAGGACCAATCGAGGACCAGCTCCACCCCAGCGGCCGGAGCAAGCCAAAATCCGAGCCGAGGAATCGGGAGAAGTAAAAATATCAGTTTTTGACTTGATCTCATCCCGAGGTGCGTCGTACTCAGAGACCCTAATAGGTCGACCCATTTCTTCTCGTTTGAGAATTTATTGTTGGAGTTTGGTGTGACCTCGCCCTGAGAGGACACCTACTCAGAAGCCTTGAGAGGCTGAACACTAAAAGTCCCCGCGACTTTATTTAGAAGGAACGTCCTAGAGTTCCTGGTGTAGACCGTCACCCGACGTCTATAGTGAGATCCTGTGCAGATCTGTGTCGCTAACGAAGTGATTTCCTCCCGAGATAAAATTGTGCGATCGTAGTGCCGTTATCACTACTAGACCCGTTCTTCGGTGTAGACTTTTCTTCTGCTGGAGACTTTTCTTCTGTTAGATTAGATTTGAAATCTTCTGTTAGAATTGAGTCGAGACAACCTGTCCAATCTAATTATTATAGACCTACGTCTAATTTCAGAGTCTTGTATATAACATACCATTAATCAAGAGTAACTATAAATAAAAATTCTTATGTTATTAAGCTAGACTGTTCTCTGTAGATTCTTCATCTGCACGCTACCCAGAGAAATCATTACAACCGTTCCAAAGGGAGGAAGTCAATAAGGGTCCACCTCTGGCCTGGATGCATCACCCGGCGTGGCACAGACTGAAAACGTTCCCGGATAGCGTCCTGCGGAATTTATTGCCGTTTCCAAGGGCTAAAGAGTCAACATTCCGGGAGAGTTGCAATCGCCTTCCCATAACGTCCCAAATGTGCTGTATGGGAGAGAGATCAGATCTAGCTGGCCAAGGAAGTGTTGGGAAAGTTTGAAGACAATTCATAGCAACTCGTGCCGTGTACGGCATTATTTTGTTTCAGATCCTCCACTTCCCGACTCACCCGTTAGGTTTTGGAGTCTTTGGTTGGGATGGGGGCAGGACATCCAGCCCATGAAGTAAACCCAATGGGGCCCACGCCGAACGGACGAACATTTATTGTGTTTTTAAAATTGACATGGGGAAAAAGTCCCGGTTCATGACTATAAAAAGACAAGAGTAAAACATTGGGCAATAGGCCCCATTAAAAGGTCCGTGGAAACATAAAAGATTGTGACGTAGTATGAAATGAAAATAAAACATTGGTAAATATACATAAATAAACTATGATGAAGTGTTCTCATAGTTTATTTATGTATATTTACCAATGTTTTGTGTGCTTGTGTGGCCAGGAATTATCTTGTTGATAAGGAAGTCTGGGGTATCGAAAAAGGAACGGTAACACAACCGTTCGTAGAATGCCGTCTACGTACAGCTGTACTGTAAGTGTGCCAGAAATGACAACCAAAGGGCTATCAAAGGAGATGGCATCCCACACTCTAACGCCCTGTTGTGGGCATGTGTGGCGTGCGATAGTAAGAGTAGCATCCCCACGCAGCCCTGGACGTCTCTGGACAAGTCTGCGGTTGTCGTCACTTAAGTCTATACGTCCCCAGTAAGCGCCGTTCCAAGTGGATCGAGCACGACGCTCCTATAGTTGTTCACCTTCCTGGTGCGTCGATTTTTGTTTTGTTTTTTTGTTATGGAGTGTAATTTCCAATGTTCTTATTTCGTGCAGAAACAAAGCTGTTGATTCTGGAAGGCCAGAGGTTCGAGAGGGACAGCCTGTTGGCCAAAATAAACGCCGCGACAGAGGAAATGGCAGCCAAGGACAAGTATTACGAAGATTCCCTGATGGAGGCCCAACGACAAATGATAACAAAATACGAAAAGTAAGCTGTTCGTGCTTCCTACTTCAGAATTTCAATTTTTTTTCTAAAATAACTCTTAGGCCACGGTAGCAAGGTTGAAAGAATATCGGAATAGCAACCGGAAGGTTGCGAGTTCAAATACAGCCCAAGACCGTCGTGTACGAAGGGGCCTGGCGCACGTTAAATCTGTCGTGGCCTCCACAACCTTCACGTTGGTGTGGTGTGGAAGTTTGGGGTTACCAACTCAGGTGTAACCTCGTCATCAGATCGTGTACATAAAAACGTTGTGTTGCCCCGGATCTTTCGCTTCTTGTATGATCCCGAACCGTCGCCAATAGCCCGTTGATTTGCTCCGTTCTACATTACCATTACCTGATGGACGAGTCATTTCGTCGAAACCACTTGAAAGTTAATTCGTAGGTCATCCACCTTACAATCCATTCACCAGATCTTAAATCCTCATTTGTGATTCTCAAATACACAGAGCATCTAACATCTGACTCTTAAAATAGGTATGAACGCTGATACATATCTACATTTGGACTACTAGAACCCACATTTTGCCTGACACGGTGTGTACGTTTGGGCACCTAGAATATTCGTATAGCTCTTGAAATTTCTTTACCTAATTGTCGCTAGAATTCACACTACCTTGAATTTACATTTGGTTTCCGAAGTTTAAATTTGAACTCATAGAATATACATAACTCTTGACATTTGTCTCCTTTTAGGTTACTAAAATTTTCCATGTCCTTCATATGTGTACATTCGGGTCTCTAACACTGCCTTGTCAAGATTAGGCCTTTAAATGTTTAGGAGTCCTGACACTTGTCTAAATTTGACACTGTACTCGTCTTTTCTGAAGTCTCTGATTGTAAGATAATTGAAATGTAGTAATTAGTTTATTTGAGCAGAATATCAGGAAAGAGCTCGTAAAGAGAAAATTGCTGTAGAAGTTAATTAATTCACACTGGAGTTTACCTTAACACGACGGGCAATCGGATGGTCCGTGATCAATCCCAAATCCACAATTACGAGGCATAGTTGACACCCCACTCTTCAAACTTCCACACCACGAGACAGATTTAACGTGCCCCCTTTCTACACGACGGGCTTCAGCTGGACCGAGTTCCAAACTCCGGTATCGCAACCTTGCGGTTGCTAGGATACGATAAGTAAACGTCCTTATGGTACGTTCAACAGTTCGTCCATTACTGTGTTCAGCAGGGCTTCCCTTTCAGGCTGTACCACATCCTGAGCAGCCGTGTGCAGGCCGTGTCCACGGATGTCGTCCACCTGACCCGAGCACAACAGGTGGCAGCACTGAAGGAGCGTCAGCACCGCATCCTGGACACCCAGGCGAGGTACAAGAGGGCCACCCAGCTCATGTTCCGCCTGCACGACAGGAACAAGGGGCTGAGGGAGAAGGTGAGCGCCCTGCGGCGGGATCTGGACGCCACCACTTCCCTGGCGACCGCCCTCTCTAACGAAGCACTTACTGCCAAACAAGTAAGTGGTCTCGAAACATTTAACAGAAAACATTGTGTAATTCCCACGGTTGTGTGTGCGTTAAGGTTCATAAATCAATCGGTTTGTATTAATGATCTACAATATATCTAGTATCTCATACTACACTGGCGTGCAAAAATTAAGGACAAAGCTGAAAAATTAGCACATCAGTGGAACGAGGAGGCAGGGCGGACTGAAAGACCAATCAGGAAATCGACTAGGGTCAGGTACAGTAGGGCATGCGAAATATAAGCAGCATGAAGTAATGGGGGAGTGTCGGAGGGGTATAAAGCACGCTGGCGGTGTAATTCTGTGAAAGATATTGCACGGCGTATATCAGTTTAAACGACGTCGAGCTGCTGCCTCAGTGTGAAATGTCGAACAGGCATCTCGTAGACATCTACACTCATTTCCATAAATTAAGGATAATTCAGAATCACACGGAAATCGAACTCTAAAGTAAAAATTTCACCTGTAGAATTATCGCACACATCTTCAAGAATAATATCTAAAATAAAAAAAGTTAAAGTGGATAGTTTTGTAAGAATGTGTATCGATTATTGATGTGATTTCGCAACTAAGAACTGCAACAATTTTCAGTGCTTTGTTATTCCAATGCCGCAGAAGCTCTTCCAGCAAAAATAAATAATTTGTTTTCAACCATTTAATACGACATACTTATTACAACTCATTTATGTACTAAATAAATGCATCTGATGAACAAAATTTATAAATATTATAAAAAACTGCCCCCTGCTTTAGTGTGCCACGTAAGAGAATTATATGTATAGATTTTTATTAAATATTGATCAAGCTTTATTTTGGCAATTATTAATATATACCGGTAAAAGTAATTAGTATGCATGATTTAATAACAGACTAAAATATTTCTATGGTTATTATTAATATTAGCTGATTGTTATTAAAACTAATTGAATTTATTACCGTAACGAATGTATATCCAAGTTTAATTATTATGTTTAAATTTTCCATTGTCTAATTTCTATGCTCACTTTGTAAATTGTACAATATTTTTTCTTTTCATCGCCATTTGGCTCACGACCTGGCCTGTATTCACGCAAGTCGTCCTGTGTGTCACTCACCTAAACTTTCCAATGGAGTTTGGTGGCTAGAGTCTAGAAGTAGTCTCTTCCAAATGCACTCGATCGGCTTCTGAGTAGGGATGCGACATTGATGTCAATGTTTTCAAAACATCGATGTTTATTAAAAAATATCGATGCATCTAACATTGATGCATTGGAGTCGATGTTTTTGCAACATCGATTTTTATACGTATCGATGTTTTTACGTTGTCGATGTTTTAATTTTAAATGAAAAAAATACCGTTATAAAAATTTTAAAAATAACCAAGTAATATAATTTTTATAATCAGCTAATTGAACATACTTTTAGAACAAAGTGGCCAAAAGTGAAGGGTCTGAAAAGTAGGGATACGACATCGATGTCGATGTATCACTAGGTGCTAAACCAGTTTTAAGAAATGGAGAAAAAAGTTTAAATACTCTGAATTTTAAGAACATCCATGTTTTGGGGGCGATGTATTATCAACATCGATGTTTTAATTTTGAACATCGATGTTTTGCTGTCGATATCGCATCATAATTCTGAGTAGAAACGTCGTCGCGTGTCTTTCTTACCACTTTTTCTAAAGTGGGTACGTAGGTAGTTCAATTTATATCGCACCAGAGTAACACAACGGTTATTGGTGGTGGCCCGATATCGATATGGAAGGGAAAGATTCGAGGATAACACCACGTAATATTGAACTACGGTTAGATGACGAGGTCGCACCTCAGTTGGCAGCTCTCTAAACTTGTGACTCAGACAGTTGTTGGAAGTGATTCACACTACCACCGAAATTCAACTGTTCGTTATGGACCATTCTCTACTTGTAAATTGTTGCCAGATAGCAGGGCGCATTTTTAAGAAGAGCCATCTGGCGTGTTTGTATGAAGGAGCTCCCTTTTGCATAAAATTAAATCGTCTGTCATAAACGTTTTTTCAAGGACCCTAGAACAAGTGAAGAAAATTAAAACTCAAATGATGGCTTCAAGATAAAGAGAGGCTTACCTCACTTGGAAAATATACTTAATGTTTGATGCTAGAACTTTCTTTTTCTTGGAGCTCTTTTCGTGCATCCACACTGTAAGTTGGAGGAGCTCATACTTTTGTATTTATTATGCAAAATTCCTGTCTAAAACAGATTTAGCTTGATATTTTAGGTATGTAGATTTCATGTTTTATGTATGGATTTGTTGTTTTATGCATATGTTTCAGGATTTGATCTCTTTCGTGGAACAGTACGAAATTCGGAAAAAAGAACATGGGGGTGAAAGAGACGATCTCATTGGACAAGATATACGGTCGGAATTCTTGTCTCAAATCAAAGACTTGGAGGCAAGGGTAAGATTTTGGGCTCATTTTCTTTGTCTTGAAGAAAACAACTGTGTGTTGGAAATAGATGTTATAGTAAGGGATAAATGCATTCTTTTAGTTTTCCAACACATAATATAGGATAGCCATAAAATAACTTTCAGACTCTTAACACCTTATTAGAGGTGCAGCTATCTGACCTTTTTGCGAACTGTCTCGGGCGAAATGACTGGAGATCACCTCAAGGACTGTCCTAAAATTCATGATAGTACAATTGCAAATATTCTAGATAGTACGATTAAGCCAATTTGTTTCACCTCCGAACTGTACTGGGCTTCTCGTCGACTGTTCTAAACGGGCATAGGATAAAAATAAATGCAACAACTTTCACTTTTTGAAGGCATCTGTAACAATAATAGGATCAAGTTCTGGTGGATAAAAGATTGTTTCCTATGAGTTGAATCTCCATATTAATTTATGTGTCTATTGCCAGTATTTTAATTGCAGCGTGCCATATAAGCAGCTGGAATTGGTGGCTTGATTGTTGCTCAAATTAGCATAATGCATTTGATCTACGACAGAACGTTACAACAGAACCAAATTTAATCCTATAGGTGACTTTTCGAACTAAACCTTTTTTCCGTGGTATGCTCATATATGGAGGATAAAATAGAGCGCGCAATGGTAACCTCTTTTGTGTGCCCAGTATCACGTGACTAAAACTAGTAGTAACGTGATCCTTAGATTGCTCTCGTCTGATGGGTGGAACCTAACACTCATCATCTGATTGGACCACGAAATGATAGAAGACGCCCATCCATTGGTCCGCGCGACATGTAGACTTTCTAGATTTCACCACTTGTGTCGCCACTCTACAGAAATGCGCATTCACACACCTACCCTGCCATAAGATGTTGCAGTGCCAAACGAGGCAATAAGATGCCAAATCGGTCAGCCATGTCAATTTCTCACAGAATAGTCACGTTACTGCAAGTAGATATGTCGGTCACCATTTTTGAAACTCTTCCCTTTACAATGTTCAGTCCACTTGTAGAGGCAAGACTACATCCAGGCAACATCTCAAAATATTCAGTGTAAAAAAAAATATGCGGTGATGTCATATGCTTAAATCTTCGGAATGGCTTTCAAATTGATCACCAATGGCAACTGTTCTTTGTGTTCTGACGTTCCGTTCGGAGCTTCGAAAGTTCTTGTGAGCTACGAACTTATGCAAAAACTTAGAACAAAAAGGAACGTTCCTTTTGAGTTTTGGATTCATTCTAGCTTTCTGTGTCTCGCAGGTTTCGAGAGCGCTGGCGGTGGAATTACGTGAAATTCTTGTTGATTTAAAAAAGTTAATTTCTGGAGATGTAAATATGTTATATAAATAGTAAAGCATGTTTTTATCCATTCTGATGTTGTCTACATGATTTCAGTACTACACTTAAAAAAACCGGTGTCTGGTACAAACTAACCGCCAGACACTTATATTTCATGTCTATGGGAATACATCTCCCCGTGTCTTCAAGTTTCAATACCAAATATTGTTATACTCCGTTAATTCTATTTAGCCACAGATGCCCTCAAAGAGTGGAAATTATTTTATGGCCACCCTGTGCTAACGTTGCGTCGAAAAAGTGTGAAATGATGCGCTAAGGTGGCCGATCATTGTAGCGTTTCAACAACAAGTAAACCCCCCCCCCTCCCCCAACGATATTCATTCGCACAAGAAAACTTACTGTCAGCATTCGATGTTTTACAAGCCCCCAAATTTCCTACCTTTCAGGTGTTCGAGAAGAAAGATTATCTGACGGAGTTGGAAGAAATTCTTGTAGATCAAAATCTATACAAGAAGATTTTGGACCAAGAAGAGTCCAGGCGGGCGTTCCTGCAGGACAAGATGTACAGCATGTCCCAAGTAGCAGAGCTAGTCCTTGGAAGAGGAGATTTCGTAAGTTTCGCTTTGATCTAATTTTTTTCGTGATTAGATTTCATATTTTGTATAGTATACTGTCCGTCTTTCTAGTAAGAAGCCTGCTCGAGACACAAAGTCTGATTAAACCATCAATCCCAATCCGTAGGTCTTTGGTAAGAGGTATCTGCGCATGCTAACTGCACATGGAATAATCTATCTGTGTTACATGCACTTTTTGAAGGGGTGTCCGTGAAACAGACCGAACCATAATTTAAAGGAGAGGGATCTGCGTATACTGACTGCACATGGAATGATCCATTCGCCTTGAATGCCCTTTTTTGAAGCTGTGTCATTGAAGCAGACTGAACCGTTACCCATGTATGCATAACAGCAAGTTCGATAAGTTTCTCATTTGGTTCTTCAGCGCAGCATTTTACTATCCAGAAATTCTGAAGAGTTAATGTCAGCTATTACCTACTGAATATAATTTTTTTGTTATGAATAGTGTTATGATTTGTATATTCTTAACTGCAACGTTAGTTTAACGATAAATACTTTTTTATTGTTCTGATTGTAGAAAAATATCGTTTGCTTACTGTGTTACTGGGTTTTTTTATTCTGTGTGATCCATTTAGTGTATTCCATGCAAAATTAAAAAATGCAATTGTTGAAATAAATGGACTACAACATTTTGATTTTTATGAACTTCTATACAGAAAATCTCACTTTTTATTTTGAAATTCATTTAGTCAGAAGATCCACACAATCGGCGCGTTTTAATCCCTACCAATAAACTTTCCTTAAAATTTGTCAATAATAAACTTATGCGCGCAGTATTCTGCTCCCGTTTAATTACGGATTATGTTTGAAACCACGGTCAGATGACGAGGCAACACCTGAACTGGCACCCCACTCTCCAAACTGCCAACGCAAACTTCTGATGCCACGACAGATTCAACATGCGCCAGCTACCTTTGTACACCACCGTTTTTGGTTGGATTTGAACTCGCAACCCCTCCGGTTACTCTTTCAAACGGGTAGGGTAAGGTAATTTTGATTAACGTCGTACTAAAGCAACACAACGGGCCATCGACGACAGTCCGGGATCAATCCCCTAAGTTAAAGACACGTAGACAACACCACGTCATTTTGAACCACGGTCAGATGACGAGCAACATCTGAGCAGTCACCCCACTCTCCAAACTTCCACACCAACCCAACGTGAGGACTTTCAGCCACGACCGATTTAAGGTGCACCAGCCGCCTCTACACCATACGTTTACAAACATCCATGCCCCGAACCAGGAAGATATTTCAAAAGATATTTTTTAATATTCTCTTATGTTCTAATTGTTTTGTTTTTACTCATAGGTTCGATAACTCTCCTACGTATTATTTTCTCTCATCCGGGTCACTTCTCTGCAGATGAAAACCTTATTTATTTCCCTTCGTGTTTAGTAGTTTACCAGTGTACTAGGAACAGCAAAACAGATTCTAGGTCAGGGAATATATGTTAATCTAAGTTTAACATGAATTCCCAAAACTATAAAATTATTCGACAGGTTTTCTTGTCTCTTTCTAGACGCAAGATCCGACAACGGGAGCGAAAAACCAGACGGATCGTTCCAATTTTCTGGAGAAAATGTCCACCATTCTATTGGAAGCAGCAGAAGGTGCGGATGTCCAGTCAGAGAATGAGAAAATGGGGCAAGTGTGAATCCTCTCATTCTTAGAGAAAATGAGCTTCCAATTCTTAGAAAATAAACACATGTTCAATGACATTGGTAGGTATTTCAATTAACGTCACACTGAAGCGACACAACGGGCTATTGGCGACGTTCCGGGGTCTAACCCGAAGTGACAACACCCTCGTCATTTTGAACCACTGTCAGATGAACCTGAGCTGGCACCCCACTTTCCAAACTTCCACACCACGCAAACGTGAGGATATTTCAGGCCACGAACGATTGAACATGAACCAGCTCCCTTTGTACCAAGATCCAAGGACATGACCACAATTTGATGACATGGTCAACACCTGAGCTGGCACCCCACTCGCAAACTTCCACATCACCATTTCAACGGTAATGGGCACTGGGCCATATGTACAGTAGGGTGGGCCGAAAAAATTCAAATTTTTTTTTTCAAGTCGTAATACCGCGGAAAAGTTGCGAATTTAGAAGATTAAAAAGGGGTAAAAAATAAATAAAATCGGATTATATCTTCCGGCCGTGCAAATGCTCTAAAATTTGGAAAATTTCACATTTTTACGATCATTTTTCACATTTTTAAATTAGCCTCTTCCCGAATGTAACAGCTCAAATTATTGTGGATTAGAACCAGAGAAAATAATGTTTAAATATTATTGAAATCCATCAACATCTTCCGGTCGCGCTTTGCTTTCAAAGTTAATGAAATTTTGAAAAAAATTACAAATAAAGGTAGATTACAGTTCAAGGGGGGAAATATTAACAACTTGCATGTTTTTTTGGTTTTTTTTTATTAAATACAAGTTTAAATATTTAAAGAAAATTATTTTAGACCATTAGTAATATTTATAAACAGATTTTTTTTATTGAAAAAACTAAGTTTTTGTGTGAAGACTTGTAATCTAAGAAAATCGTGTTAAACAATCTCGTTTTCATGTCATATTCCAATAAGGAACTGAGTCATTTTGAATATGTGATTTAATATCATCATCTGATATCTTTTAATAATGGGGGAGAATATTAATCACAGTCCATCGAGTTAATTATTTCCGAGTAGTCTTGATCCTTGATATTGAGTTTTGGCGGCATGAATGTTCTGATAGTTGCTCTCTTTTGATCTAGCAGTCTCGCCTTTAGAATTCGTCGAAATCAGAGCTCTCTGCTGTGTTTTGTTTTATCTTGTGCCATGGCTAACATTAAATGTTCTGGATGAGCAAAAAAGCCATTTCGTTCGATCACAGGGTCGACACTATTACATAAATCTTCAGGCAGGTACCTTGATGATTGTATTGATTGGTACACAAGTTTCGGTCCCTCTGTAACGTATTTACTTGTTTTAATACTAACCACATTGGCATGCATGAATAAATACAACTATTTCTTGAAGTTCAGGTGTGGGACTTTCTTCACTTCAGTACAATCTGAAAGTTCGATTTACTGTTGTCAACCACCTCGAGTGCGACAAGGGATCTCGTACAGCCAAGTCGTCTTTACAGTTTCCCGACTTTATTGCCATGGAAATATCGTGTTTATATTGTTGATCCTTACTTAGTATACTTGTGTCTATTGTGAGGATCTGACAGCCAATACTCTTGAAGCCAATGACGACGTTTTTCGCAGTTACTTAACTTTTCACCGCCCTCTGAAAGATTTCGGCCCCGTTGATTTACCATCTAGGTATTGAGACAGATGCCGGAATGGCAGTTCAATGAAATGGAGGCAAACTGCCCATTGTAACGGTTTCCCTTAATGTATTTCAATTCGGCTAATCAGACCTTTTTTCTAACCTGTTTTTATAGCAGTACCATCACATCCTATGACAACTAATGTTTCAAGAGAAATACCACGACCAGACAGACAAGAAAAGTGACAATATCTTCAGAACTTCCAGTAGTTAGAGTAACATGGCCGATGTAGACTGAACCAGGTTCTTGAATTACCGAGTAATTCCCCTCCTTTTTTATTCTACAAAAACCTTTTTGAATGATCTACCACTAACGTGTCGTCCTTCCTTCCATCCAAATAGATACCTTGTAGTGGAAATTTCGTCATATTTACTACACAATTCAGCCCTAACATTTTGTTTTTCTCTTTTTATTTTGTTTTTGTCTATAACTTGGGAGACGTCAGAATCGGTGATTTATCCAACATTGTGCAAAACACTTGATGCGATTGCAGCGGTAGCGCGATCCAAAACTCCATAACGATCTCACAGTAATACAGTAAATTTTAACTGAATTAACATCTGCCAATTATTAGAGGAAACTTTTTTGGCACTTTAAAATCTGGGTTGGTATCGCTATCTTTACTGGAAGTAAGTTGTTAATTGTTGGTATTTTTTCCTTTTTTTTCCTTTTAATTTACCTTTATTTGTATTTTTTTTTCAACATTTCATTAACTTCGAAGGCAATATGTGACAGGAAGATGTTGATGGATTTAAATAATATTTAAAAATTATTTTCTATGGTTCTAATCCATAAGAATTTGAGCTATTACATTCGGGAACAGGGCTAATTAAAAATCTTGAAAATTATCGTAAAAATGTGAAATTTTCCAAATTTTACACCACATGCGCGACCGGAAGATATAAACCGATTTGATTTCTTTTTATACCTCTTTTTTGTCTCATAAAATCGCAACCTTTCCGCAATATTTCGACTTGCAAAAAAATTTAGAATTTTTTCGGCCCACCCTAATGTACAGCCTTTAAAAAAAACGACTCACCCGATCGCTATTTCACAATTTACATCGCAGAACAAAACGGAAGGTAGCATATATATAAAGGTTAATTTTTTCTACAAATATCAATATTTAAAATTTGTCTAAGGGTCTTCTTGCTCCGATAATTTCAATACGAATCCACATCTTTTATCACAAATTTGGATTCTACACAAAATATCAAGCGGATTTGATGAAAAAAAAAAATTTGACCGAGAAAAAAAAATTCATAAAAACTATTGAGGGGGCGTGTAAATGTTCGGAGTTAAATCGCATTATAAATATTAATAAAGACGTGTAGTGGCCGTCGCAGTCAATGACCTGTTGCCTTGGTATGGAGTCCATTAAGTCGGTGACTAAGACGGTTCAGTCAGAATCCATTCTGATTGAATCAAAAGATCTGTTGGCAGAAATTTCTGTTTTCACACTGTGAACAATCCTCAATAACTATAATAATCATTGATTTTTGCAAGCAGTCTATCACACCCCATCTCTTTTCCTATCTCTGGTGAGTGTGAGTGGTTCGTTTGTCTACTAGAGATGGCCACGCTTCATTGATATCTTTTCATCTATTTATTTGGACGCTTCTTGGTTAGATATGAATACATTGTACAACTATACCAAACAGCAGCAGAGAGACCCTCATCGTCCGTTGTCTCCGCGGGTCGAATCTTTCTTTCTTTCCTCTCTCCTCCCGACCCGGGTGACCTTTCAACGACACCCCCGCCAACGTCACTAGAGGATGTCTCGTTCCCCTAACACCCATTCCTCCTTGTGTTGATAGGGGAACCTCCCTACCGGTTTAAAATTGTCAGACCCCTTGGTCGTACAATTAAAAACCCTAAATCACCAGTAAATCACAGAGGGCTTAAATTTCAATAGGGATAACAGAACAAGGGGCCATGGGTATAAATACGACACATTTTAATCAGGATTTAAGGAAAAACTACTACTTTAATAGGGTAATAGACAGTTGGAACGCGTTGCCAGAAAATAGAGTTAATTCAAAGGGAGTGTACGAATTTAAGATACATTTGGATAGTCAGTGGGAATTGGGGAATTCATAAACAAAGGACCAGCCTTGTTGGGCTTTAGCCTCTAGCGGGTCGTCAATATTTGTATTTGTATTTGTATACTTGTGCCCTTCCAATCGTCACCACCTTATCCAAATCGGAGTCTGTGTTTGATTGTTTGTGTCCCTAGTTGGCAAACATGCCTCAACAATACTCTCATGCATGAGTTTACAAACTAGGTTCTGGTCCAATTATCGACACTAATCAATACACCAAATAGAACTAGGGGAAAGGAATATGTACAAATCTACTATCAACATAAACACTCTTACCAAATTACTTATTACTTCCTTCAAACCCAATATAAATGTAGTACACAATAATAACCCTAGGGAAGAGTAAAACTACTACACATCACAGCAATAATGTAAAAATAATTATCGCACCTGACTTAATCAGGATAAGTACTATATCTCACGACATTAACGTAATAAGAATAACTACTGTACATCATAACCCGGCAGTACAATTTCATCAGTGATAAGCACTTAAAAATCTTAACACTTCCTGGCAATGTAATTTCATTAGTGCCAAGCACTTAAATATTCATTTCATAGAGAATAAATATTGCCAGTCTCCTACGAGATCCTCATTTACAGAAATCTCACTTATATGTACCATACTTAGAAATGACCAAATACATTAACACAGGAACTTAAACAAATTGAAAAATTAATTATATACAACATAATCCCCATTTCAAAAAAAAAAAATCATTTATTCCGTTATCAGTGGTTTTTCAGGCCCCTAAAGACCGCCTTTAGCAAATTGATCAATTTTCATATAATCCAAAATTGATAAATTAACTTTTTTCGATAATGCCACCACAGGAATGATAATCTCCCATTCCACCCTCTTTCTTGGGTACCGATCCAATGATATAACTTGTCGCTTTTCATCCAATAAAAACCAATCACCCACCTATCGGATTGAGGGTATTCCAGGGTCTTTTGCGCCACCCTTACTCTCTCCCAAACCTCCAGTGTCAATTCTAATCTATCCTTGTAGCAAGTCTCACTTCCCTCTCTGTCATTCCTTTTTATACCTTTACTCCTCCCACATGGTCTAATTACCCTTCCTCGTGTCTTCTCTACTACCGCCTGATTATCAGTCAAAGCCACTCCAAACTTTTCTAGTATGCGAGTCAATGGAACTATTCCACGACTTTCGCATTCGGCGGTACCTCCTCCCCTAATTCGATTGCCAAATATCTCATCTCCTCCATCCTAGCTCTCCCAAGAAATGCCATAGTGATCCCCGTGCAAACACAATCAACTTTAACCAATAACAACCAGCAACAACAATTACTCAATCAAATACACAAAGATTTTTCAAACATGCACTTTGATGTTCCGTATAATTCCCCTAGTCACTCTATTAAATATTCAAACACTTTCAATAAGTAACTAATTATATTAAATACATCTGCATAATCTTACACTTTTATTTGCCCACAGTAATTCCTAAAAACTATTCCTTAGCTGATGTTCATTACACATTAAATCCTACTATTCCTAGCCCCATCCAAATAAATACACATCATAGCACAAATCTATAAAAATCGTCACAACACTGCTTCTCAGACATATATGTGTTATCCCCCTGTGTGTTTAATGGCTCACTGGATCAATTCGGAAGGGACTTACGCCAGTACCCTTCAAGGTATATAGGGTTGACTGCAGAAGAAGCACTTCCATCCCTCCACGCTTGCGATAGCACATTCCTCAGACATCTTTCACTGGATCATTCATCAGACGTTCACCCCTTCAGATCAGTATCACAGCATCGCACGACACTCGAACAAGCATTTTTTTTCCTCCATCGCTCGTAGTCGACACCAAGCGCATCACCAGGATCGCTCTTTCGATGTGGACGCCCCTCAGTCCAGGATCACTGCTATTCCATCACACGACATCCGACCACGTCGATCGCTTCTTTCAACGCACCCAACAATTCTCCAGGTTGCGAAAAGGATCCCTCTTCCAATGTTAATCCTTCCGTTCAAGCCCAATGTCTTTCCATCATGCCGATCACGTCCCTCGCTCGTTCCACCACTTTGGTCATCGGCATCCCTCTCCACCGTACATCCTGCGACAGATTATCACAGCCCATCTCTTTTCCTATCTGTGGTGTGAGTGTGCGTGGTTCGTTTGTCTAGTGGAGAGGGCAACACTTCATCGATATCTTTTCATCTATTTATTTGGACACTTCTTGGTGAGGTATGAATACATTATACAACTATACCAAACAGCAGCAGAGAGTCCCTTCTTTTCTATCCGCTCTCCCCTTTTCTCCTCCTGACCCGGGTAACCGTTCATCGACACCCCCGCCAACGTCACTAGAGGAAGTCCCCCCAACAATAGTTCTTCCTTGTGTTGGCAGGAGAACCTCACACAGTCTCACTGCACTACTAATTATGCACGTAATGAGCTGGAATTTGGAATTCCGATGTTTCAGTAACAGCTGAATCATATGGTGTCAAAATTTGGCCATGTTTCTATTCATAATTTTTATGAATATTAATTTCATACAGCAAGCATCCAATTTAAAATGAAGACGGCCCCTTAGACACATTTTAAATATTGATGTTTGTAGAAAACATTTATCCCCATCGATTGCTACATCCCGTTTTGTTCTAGAATGTAAATTGTACAATTGCTTGCGAGTGAGTCGAGTTTTTTTTTGACGGGAGAGTCTCGAACTCGCAACCCTTCGGTTGCTAATCTGCCTCTACCATCTAAGCCGACCACCCCCTCCCCTTGAAGTGAAATAGTAGATTTCTCAACTCTTTAATTCAAAAAAAAGTATTGTGTGGGTGGCCTCTTAGGTTTCATTTAAATTATGATGATCGAAAATGTTTTGACCCGCGGCGATTTATTTAGAGCATTAAATGTTCTTGAGAAGGAAGCACAGGTCATAGAGGAATATAAAAGTAAAGAAATGCCTTTTTATGTTCCCATGATCATGCCACAAAAACTAATAGTAACGTGACCTTTTCGTCTGCTGGGTGGGACTTAACATCCATCATTTGATTGGTCCACGGGACGGAAGAAAACGCCCATCCATTGATTGATCATCTGATTGAACCATTGATTGATCATCTGATTAGTCCATTGATTGATCATCTGATTGGTCTATTGATTGACCATCTGATAGTAGACATTGGCGATTTCACAGCTTTTGTCACCACTATAGAAATGCAGATTCACACACCTACCCTGTCATAAGATGTTCCATCGCCAAACGAGACAATAGGATGCCAAATGGGCTAAAGAAGTCAATTTTTCACAGAGCAGTCATGTGACAACTAGTCGACATGTTTGAAGCTCTTATCCGTATAATTTCACTCAGTCTGCTTCTATTTCGCGTCTATGTCTGAGGTTTTAACGCAGGTAGGCATTTAATGAACGTCCTACTGGAGCATCGTGTATGATAAAATACCATAAGAAATAATAAGAACCCAGTGTGATTTTATTTTCAGGATTGATCCAAAGAAACAGCCTTCCTACAGCAAAGGAGTTCTGGGTTTGATTCCCCAAGACAGCGCCGTGCGACCGCGTCGAAGTTCCGTCAAATCGAACAATCCTGAAGGTAGGCACCACCTCACTACCTAAAAAATAGGGTTAACTAAACTCTTCCAATGGGTGGCTGGTTAATCAATGCCATCCGTTCAAATTGCATGAACCATGTGGTAAACCTACTAAGATGCTGTGGTGTGGTTGGCAATAAGGATGCGACATCGACAGCAAAACATCGATGTTTTCAAACATCAATTTTCAAAATTAAAACATCGATAGTGATAATACATCGCCCCAAAACCATCGATGTTTTTAAAATTCAGTGTATTTAATCTTTTCCCCCAGTTCTTAAAACTGGTTTAGCAACTAGTGATGCGACATCGGCTCCAATGCATCGATGTTTTTAAAAAACATCAATGTTTTGAAAACATCGACATCGATGTCGCATCCCTACTTTTTAGGTCCTTCATTCTTGGCCACTTTGGACTATAAGTATGTTCAATTTGCTGATTATAAAAATTATGCTACTTTGTTAGTTTAAAAATTTTTGTAGCGATACTTTTTTCATTTAAAAATAAAACATCGACAACGTAAAAACATCGACAAATATAAACATCGTTGTTACAAAAACATCGACTCCAATACATCGATGTTACAAAAACATCGACTCCAATACATCGATGTTAAAAACATCGACATCGATGTCGCATCCCTAGTTGGCAACTATGGCTGTTGTGTCAATTGGAAACTCATTGGTACTGTAGTGAACTTGGTCACAGCTACAAAAATTTAGTTGCAATACAGCAAAACAATCATGATTCAGTTTAGTAGACGATGTTGTTGTGCCTTTCACGTTTAGCTTGGTTGGTGACTGGCGAACGTGATGTGAACAATTTCAAAATACTCAATACTTTCAACAGCTAGCCAGATGTCGCTTCTCAATCGGAACCCACTTCGATGTGTGGTCGACAATGAGTAGTTGAATTGCCAATGCGATGCACAGCACTACCAACAACTGTCCGAAGTTTTGTGATAGCAAGACACTACTTCTACTTCTACCACAACTTCACTATTGGTTGCCGCTCAGCCTCATTCCCACAATCTGCCGCCACTACTTCCACTCGGCTTAAGAAGGCAAGATAGGACAATTCAACGGTCGAAATCATTCGCTGTACAACCACGCATCCCCAAATATATCATTGATCTTAATATAGGTAGCTATTTTAATTAACGTCGCACTGGAGCAACGCAACGGGCTATTGGTGATGATCCGAAGACAACACCACCGCATTTTGAACCACGGTGAGATGACGAGTTAACACCTGAGTTCGCACTCCGCTCTCCAAACTTCCACACTACACCAACATGAGGATATTTGAGGTGACAACGGATTTTCGAAGCTGGTGAATATGCATCGGTAATGGTAATTTGGTAATTTTAGTTAACGTCGTACTAGAGAAACACAGCGGGCTATTGACGACGGTCCGGGATCAGTCCCTTAAGGGAAAGATTCGCGGACAACACCTCGTAAGTTTGAACCACGGTCAGATGACGAGCCAACACCTGAGCTGGCACCCCACTCTCCAAACTTCCACGCCAACCCAACGTGAGGACTTTCGGCCACGACAGATTAAAGGTGCACCAGCCGCCTCTACACCATACAATTACAAACATTCATGACAGGACCCAGATTCGAACCAGGAACCTTCAGATCTGGAGGCTAACACCTTAACCACTATACCGGTTGGTCGGTAATGCATCGGATGTATTAGGCTGTGAACGAAAAAACAGATGATTGTTTATTTAATTTTTAAAATACTTTCAAATTGAAATTTTTTTCTTAAATTTTGTTTATTTTGGGCATTTTTTCCGCTGCTTACAATTTGCCAGATGTTTTCGAAACACCCCGTATAGCAGTCCCTATCCCTATAAAGACCTTTTTGGAGGACAGTGTTGCACTGTTTTTCACACATCTTGCTAAAGTAATATTTAAATACTTATCCGTTTGGGACGAATAAGTATCCGACCCACCATTAAATTAACACGGCTCCAAAGGGGTTCGGGCCCCTAGGTAAAGTATTTTTACTTAATGTCGTACTAGAGCAACACAACTATTGACGACGGTCCGGGATCAATCTTCCTAAGGGAAAGATTCGAGGACGACACCACGTCATTTTGAACCACGGTCAGATGACGAGCCAACACCCGAGCTGGCACCCCACTCCAAACTTCCACACCAACCCAACGTGAGGGCTTTCGGCCACGACAGATTTAAGGTACACCAGCCAACTCTACACCATACGCTTGAAAACATCCATGCACTGACCCGAATTCGAACCAGGAACCTTCCGATCTAGAGGCTAACACCTTAACCACCAGTTTATTGTTGATCACTGGAAATAAAATTTTTAGAATCTCAAATGATATATTGAATCAATAGAAAATGACGTTCATCTCCATTGGGTATGTAGGTGGGTTAAACCACTCTCTCGTGCCAGCCTCATTTCACTACGAAATCAATCTCGTTTCCTTTCGCAGCGACTCCAAGAGGAATGCCCGAAGACATGGAGGAGCTACTTTCCGAATCAGCTGCTGCAGTCCAGGAAGATCTTGAAAGCGGTATGTGATAAAAGTTCCCCTAACATTTTTACAACTTACTGTGAAAAATATGCAGAAAGGTGGGTAGTTAATTTTCGCCACACAAGAGCAACACGACGGGCTATTGGCGGCAGTCCGGGATGCTATTTTCCAAACCCTCATAGATACTACAACTGGGGGCGGGGCTAACCATAACGGCCAATGAGACTGAAATCAACCAAATATAAAACGATGTCTTCTTTTAAAGAGCTTCTTTTCGTGAAGCAACGATGGCCTAATGGCAAAAGTCACCTACCTTCAGTTAGGCGTCGGCAGCGGAGGTTGACTTCCCGAACCCAGCTGGCGGAAAAATTTTTAGATCCTCCAAATTATTTTAAAAAAATTCCAATTTAATTACTTTTCCTAATTTTTAATACCCTTTTTATATTTTTCCAAGCTTTGGTTGATTGAACATAAATAATCAAAGAAACACTCCTGAACTCACTACCAGCTGATATTTTTCCGCCCCTCTGCCGTCCCCTTTGCTTTAGGATGATGGTGTCGTATCCATCCCTGATTTAGGACCATTCTGATGTAACAAAAATCATACATAAAACACTAACTTATATAATTACTAACTTATATAAGCATACAATTTTGGGCTACCACCTCTACCAACCTGTGGCGCATTAGATGATTACAAGTGGCGCATTGCATTCTAGCGCGTACTTATTTTTTTTTTTTTAAGTAAGCGCCATAACTGAGAGAATCCATCCTCTGATGTCTTGTAATATGAAATAAAAGTGCACTCTAAAGTTCAACAAGACATTTAATAATTATAAATAAACATCGCAACAGACAAGCATAAGAACGACATGATAAGCGTAAAGACACAGGCAATTGGCTCAATGCATTGCGCGAGACAAGGATTGCATCAGACAAAATTAACTGTGCAGTAATGTAAACACAGAAATTAGTAATATAAACAATCACAGGAAATGGTAATATAAACACCGCATAGGAAATATGCAACAACTTCATATTTTCAACACCCGAGTGCTCACAGTTCAATTCGTACAGCCTTCTTAGTGCGAAAGAAAATGTTCAAAAGAAGCGTAGAAAGTGATAGTAAGCGTGAATTTAATGAACAGTGGGAATATGAACTGAAATTTATAGTAAGTCCATCAGGTAAACCGTTCTGAATTGTTTGTGAAAGTACTCTTTCACATAATAGAATACATGATCTTAGTAGACACTATAAAACACAGCATCAGGCTAACATAGAAGGAAAATTGAAGTTCGTTCTTGGGTCTGAGTTATGAAAAGAATACGCGATTAAGAAAAAGGAAGATATCAGAAGACAAAATCTTTTTGTTAAAGTAAGTTGTGAAGACTTGGCAATGACAGAAGCGTCTTGTGAAATAGCTTTAGCATTGGCGAAAAACGAAACCTTTTTTTGACGGAGAAGAAATTGTGAAGCCTTGTCTCCAAATGTTTGCACGCTGTACCGTCATGTAAGAATTTGACGGACAGCTGGTTTAAAATTAAACTATTTATTTACATAAATTAAATATTTACAAGAAAATTTAAAAAGATAATTAAGGGCACAGCCATCGACATCCGAATCCTGCCTGAAGCCAAAGTAACAAATGGCAAAACAGAGACGTCTGTTTCTCGTCGAATCTCGAGTCCGAATTTCAAAATCCACGTTCGCTTCGCTCCACAGAACCGCCGCTGACAACGAGAGGGGGGTGAATTCCGAGCCCTCTAGAGATGTTTATGTCCTCTCCAGAACAGAAACACCCCCACACAGATGCGAAAACCGTCTGTCATGCCGGCTTGAGTCCCCCACAGCAAAACTTCATCCCAGACATGAGATTAGGGAACCGACGGAAACTCCAGCTGTGTCTGGATCAAACGGAACGCCGATGAGAAAATACTTTCTTTCGGTATTTTGTGAAAACCCGCACGTGCAAAGTCTGAAGTTGTTTTTGCATTTCGAAACATTCCAGCGTCCACGTGTTAGGGAAAAGGGTCGGCTAGTATCATATGGTACAACCGCCCCCACTACTGAAAAAACTTTTCCCAAAGGTGAAAAGTTTTCAACGTACGCATCCACAGACGCACGGATAATCACCCACTGGCAATTCAGAATAACAGATCACTTACCACCACCATATCCTGAAACCGTGACTCAAGAATATGTGTAAGGCAAGTTAAATCCAATCAATTTAAAATTCATATACCGGAGTAACTTTCTACTCCCTTACAGTATGGTCACTCAAGGCTCAAATACCAAATTAAAATAAAAACAAAATAAACACTAAACTTTAAGACTTATACCAAATTCGTTAAAACTAAAACCAAATCACATTAACCACATCACATATAAGAATTTCGTTAAGCGAAACCCAAAATTTCAATACACAATACGAACTATACAAATTCCATTTACCAGACAAAAATACAACAAAGCATATTTCTAAATTCAATATTTTCGCTAAGCGAACCCAGAATAAACAAACCATACGAACTATAATAATACTTTCATTAAACAAACCAAAATACACCAAAACATATATAAAATATCAATCTTGTTAAGCGAAAACCAAATTCCTAAGTTTCACTCAACACACGTCAGGAGTTGCAATTTTAAGACTACAAATCTTTGACAGTGGTTTAGAATGACAGAGTGAAAACATCCTAAACACAAAATTAATTTCCGCTCTACACAAAGCATAATTTAAATTTGCACGTAGCTTTCAACGAAAAGTACTCGAGTGAAGAACATAGATACAAGAAATCAATTCCACCATACGCAAAACATAGTTTACAACTTTTAACATTTAAAATCCTCAGCAAATGATACTGAAATCATTGAATGAATATTTCATAATTACAAGGCTACCAATTTCACTCCGAGCAAACATGATTCACAATTTTAGCACTTAAAATCTCCAGCAAAAATAAAGAAACATTTAAGTGAAATGCCCATAACTACAAAAATCTCCATTTCACTCAACTCAAAACATGATTCGCAATTATATTACACTATACAACACAAATCTTCCTCAATTACATTTTATTTAGCTCTTTGAATTTTCGTAAAAAACGCGACTCAGACTGTCGGCATTAAATTTTTTTTCTTTCCCAAATCGGTGTTCGATCGTGGAATTTCCAATTTTTTTGGTTGACGTATTGCCAAAATCATCAATACCCTCCCGATTTCACATTCCTGCCAATCTCGTGACAATTTTATTTGTGGTCCTAACCATTTCTCATACCGCAAGGTGTCTGGGGTTTTTATACTCTTCCCGTGCACCAATTCTGCCGGGGCGTAAACGCTGCTTACGTGTACCGTGGAAAACACTAACGGTGTAAGTTGTGGGTCCCAATCTGATCCGGCTCCGGAACCTAACGCTAAAGGTCTTGGCTTCACCCCTTCACTCACTAGGAACTCTTTTCTTTTCCCCTTTTGGCCCACGTGACCTATTTCAAAAGTTTCCTCCTGAACGGAAACGGACACCTCTAATTCTTCTTCTAACACTGGGCCACCTTCCGTTATCTTTCCCTTACTGCTATTCGGTATTTCCAGGAAAATCATTCCCGTCGTTTCACTTGCTACCCCCACTGGAAGAACCAACGGTTCTTTCGATCGCACCTTTGCGATAGCGGTCTGGATTACCACCCTCGGAGAGCATAACTTGGCTACCTGGGGACTTACTTTCTCCCCTCCAGAAACATCGTCGTCTCTCTGCCCCTTTAGTTCTTTTTTCTGGTCGTTAGCCTCTGTCATAGGAAGACTAATAGGCTCGCCCGATCTCAACTCCGCGTCGGTCTTATTTATCGCCAACGGGGCCGCAACATTTTCTCCACACTTCTGCAAGAGGGTTTCAACTGAACTACTTTGCTCAGATCTCTTTTGTAGATACGGCATCAGTAATTCATGTTCGGCCTCCCCTCCGAGTCTATTTAACGATTCAACTGACATTCTTTTCCTCAACCTCGGACAATTTGGCCTTAAGTGGTCGCTCGCGTTGCACTCAAAACACCGAGGCATACGGCTCCGGTCAGAAGTGTCAAATTTCCTTCCCGGGGAACTAGGCGGGAAAAAATCGTTCCTCTCTCGAGTGGGGGCCGGTGGGTAATTCTCCTCCCTTACCTTCGCTGGGAAAAATGTTCTTCCCTGGGCTTTTGGTCGGGATGCCTCAATCCGTAGTTTTTCAAGCTCAAAGTTATACCGTCTTTCTTGTTCCTTATACCTTCTCTCTCGTTCCCTATCCGCTATAACCCTTTCTCGGTCCTTTCTTTCTTGTATAACCCTTTCTAACGCCACTTTTGTGCATTCCTCATCGTAGGAATCGTGCGAGATGATTAAATCCTTAATTTGGGGTGCAAATAATCCCGGAGTAACCGTTATTCCCAAAAGTTCAGCTAGTTCCTCTAGATCTTGTTTCCTACCTTTGCCCAAGTACGCCATTTCGAGAATTCAAAATTACTTCTCTACTTTTCTTGTACAACACCCAATTCAATAATTTTTACGACATACAGTATACAACATACCATACCATAATTTAGCAATTCTCATATACACAATACAGATTCAAGATACTTAAGCTAAATCAATTTCCTTTAGAGTGACCACACTAATTGATATTAACACAATTTTAGCTATTACACAATTCTTGAAACTTAGTCACAGTGACAAAATAGGGAAATGGCACTAACCTGTATCTGCTGACTTGGATCACTTGGCACCACTGTCCACAGGCTGGACCATGGGTGGAAACACTGCACTGCACTATCTTCGGCTAAAAAGCCCACAAACACACTCTTCGGCTGAAAGCCCACTGGTGTAGGTCGTCTCGACCTCTTCCACAACGCGCACAAATAACCCTGCGCCACTGACGAAAAAAAAAACGGTTCGCGATGAACCTATATTAAACGATCAAGATGACCTCTGGACGAACCAGTGGGGAATCTATTTCCCAATAATAACCGATCAAGATGATCTCTGGACGAACCGATGGGAACTTCTTCCCAATAATAACCGATCAAGATGATCTCTGGACGAACCGATGGGAACTTTTTCCCAATAATACCGATCAAGATGACCTCTGGACGAACCGATGGGAACTTTTTCCCAATAATAAACGGTCAAGATGACCTCTGGACGAACCGATGGGACTTTTTCCCAATAATAAACGGTCAAGATGACCTCTGGACGAACCGATGGGGAATCTATTCCCCTGATGAACTGGACTTGTCGAACTTTCCGTCGATTCCGCTCACGTTCCGTTGAAAAGGACCGGCAACTCGAAACCAAAACCAGAACTTCTTGCGACGAGTTTCCGTTTTGGTGATGGATGGGGTCGGTGACTCCGGTACCTCCTTCTCGCTTTCTCTAAGACAAGGGAAACGGTCTCCAGCGAAAATCCAAACTTCTGGTTGCGAAGTTCTATCGGGTTTCAGCGAAAGTGACAATCCGACAGCGGAAATGACAATCCGAACTTCTGGTTACGAAGTTCTATCGGCCTTCTCTTTCAGGCAAAACGGCAGGTTCGATTTACTTGTCGAGGCTGTTTTAATCTATCCAGCCCGCTGCCACCATATTAATAAGCTGTACCGTCATGTAAGAATTTGACGGACAGCTGGTTTAAAATTAAACTATTTATTTACATAAATTAAATATTTACAAGAAAATTTAAAAAGATAATTAAGGGCACAGCCATCGACATCCGAATCCTGCCTGAAGCCAAAGTAACAAATGGCAAAACAGAGACGTCTGTCTCTCGAGTCCGAATTTCAAAATCCACGTTCGCTTCGCTCCACAGAACCGCCGCTGACAACGAGAGGGGGGTGAATTCCGAGCCCTCTAGAGATGTTTATGTCCTCTCCAGAACAGAAACACCCCCACACAGATGCGAAAACCGTCTGTCATGCCGACTTGAGTCCCCCACAGCAAAACTTCATCCCAGACATGGGATTAGGGAACCGACGGAAACTCCAGCTGTGTCTATGGATCAAACGGAACGCCGATGAGAAAATACTTTCTTTCGGTATTTTGTGAAAACCCGCACGTGCAAAGTCTGAAGTTGTTTTTGCATTTCGAAACATTCCAGCGTCCACGTGTTAGGGAAAAGGGTCGGCTAGTACCATATGGTACAACGCCATCTTGGTAATAAAGGTATTGAAAGGAAAGCAGACGGAATTGCTCTATCAAGGCAGACAGTTACGAGACGTATCGAAGAACTCTCAGGATGTATCTCAGCAACTGGAAGACCTTGTCCATTCGAGTACCTTTTCTCTAGCTTTGGATGAATCAACGGTCATAAGTGATGTAGCCCAGTTAAGCATTTTTATGATGATCATTTTAACGTCATTGGAGAACTTGCCAGTATGGAGTCACTTACAAGGTAAAACAAGAGGATTAGACTCATTTGAAAAAGTAAAATCATGCCTTGAAAACTGATCAGCGGGTGAACTGACGGAGCGCCGTCAATGATAGGTAAAAACACAATGATACTACAACTTTCTTGAAAAACTTTTAAGTCGTCCTGTACTAAAATATCACTGCAATATACACCAAAACGCACTGTGTGGAAAAACTTGCAGTATATTATGTTACCGGATGTGGACTGTGTGAATAAAATTACTGCAAGAGCATTAAACGAACGAAAATTCAGTGAATATTGTGAAATGTTAGAATTGGAATATGGTGAACTTATCCTTCATTATGAGGTGCTCTGGCTTTCTAGAGGACAGGTTCAGAGTGGATTTTGGAAATTAAAAAACGCTGTTTATAATTTTTTAGAACAGGGAAATGAACTTGCCTGGTTATTTGATTTGGCTTTTTTAGTTGATGTTACTAGTCATCTCAATTATCTAAATTTGAAACTACAAGGAAAGAATAAATTATTTCCTAGCTTAGTAAATAGTACCATCAATTCATTTAAAATGAAATTAAAACTCTTCATCTCTCAGTTAGACAATCAGGATTTGAGTCAATTTTCACACTTAAAAGAGCAGAGTGAATGTGCTGCGGATAATAACAATTTGACCAAATTTTTTGAAAAAGTAAAGTCATTTGAAAGTCGTTTTCATGATTTGGCTAAAGAAGAAAACTGTAGTCTCGCATTTATATACCCATTTTCACTTAGAGAACAAAGCGTAATGAAGATGCTTAGTAACATACAATTGAAACTTATTACTTTAAAAACAAATTCCTTATTAAAAATGAAATTTGATGAGATTTTTTCAGATCAAAATGCTTCTGACATTATTAATTTCTGGCGTTCATTACCCTGTAAATATTTCCCTAAACTAAAAAAATTTGCAAAAAATTAAAAAAGTCGTTTCAGAACGACAGGACAGACGAACTGAACAAGTATTTTCATCCATGAAAATTATTAAAAGTAAAACAAGGTCGCGAATGAATGATTCAAATTTGAAGAATTCTCTGCTGCTTGCTGCAACAAATTTAACACCAAACATTGATAAACTAGCGAAATCCAAACAGGCTCGAAGGTCTTACTAATGATAAGTAATGATTATGTGCTGTAATACATAGTTTTATGTAAAATTCAATAATTTAAAATGTTAATTATGTCTTTAACATACTTTTATTAAAAACGTTATTAAAGATATGCCAGGAGACCAATGAAAGTAAAAGGGTAGAAAAGGTGCTTGAGTTGTATGGCGCATTTGAACTCGTATGTGAAAAAATTTGACGCATTGTATGTAAAAGGTTGGCCACCCCTGCTCTAAGGCAGCCCATCTGTATTACGGTTATTGCAGATTTTATGGCAACCTCGGCAAGCGGAAAGTTTAAATTTCTATTTTGATTATTCTAGAAAATTCTTTCAAAATCCGTTAAACTGTCGTTTGATTGATAGGTTCATTGAAATAATTCTTTCCTTGGCAACTTAAGTGCGCCAAAAAAAACGCCAAGGCCGTTGCCGCCGCTATAAACGTAGACTGAAGCTGTATCCAGCATACTTTCAACTCACCTTGTGATGCTGTACGAACCTTGTAACGATCTCCCGACAGGCGACCCTAGTAGACGAACATCGATGTATGACAGTGCCTGTGTTCTGATACGATCAAGAATACGAAAAGTTGGTTGTTCTGAAAAAGAACACGAATAAGTCAGATTCGCTGTAGACGTGAGAGAAAGGAGACTTGTTTTTGAACCGGACGGTGCGGCGTGTATATCTGAAACTTTGTATTATGCAATAAAAATAAATGTGCGTATCCAATTTAGGTACGCAGTGTCCCTTTGTTCTTGGCCACTACTACACACACTGTCTATCAAATATCATTGTCTATCAAGACAAGCACGTAGACATTGCTCGGTCACTATGACAAACCAGTTATTCTTTTTGTATTTAATTATCCAAACACCAAAATAAATGATTCGATCCATGGCTTCAAAAAATAGTCCCAGTTAAAAATAATATAAGATTTATTTACATAATTTCCATACAATAAAAACACCCCGGATCAAAAAACGGCAATTTTCTTGTGGTTTTTCTTCCTGTTGATCTGTTCGCCGATTCTCCTCTCCTTTGCTTCCAAGTCGCGCAGGAGGTTGGTTTGAACGGTCATCTTCTGCTTCATGTGGGAACAGGCAGACTCGTTCCTGCAAGGGAAACCGACATTCAGTCATCCGGAGGATTATGGAGGATGGCATAGGATTTCTTAATCAGCGGTCTATTGGTGACGGTCCGACCTCGGAAAGAAATGATCCAAGGACAACACCACGTCATTTTGAACCACGGTCAGATGACGAGGCAACATCCCCACTCTACGAACTTCCATGCCAACGGAAGGGAAGACGTTTAAGGCTACGACAGATTCAACGTGCGCCAGACCTCTCTCTCCTCCCCCCCCGGTTACATTCGAACTCGCAACCCTCCAGTTTGGTAGTCCGTTGCTGGAGCCACCGCGCTGCAAAATTATGGAGGAATTAACTGACTTTTTGGCTGTTTGGTATTTTATGGCGCAAGGGCATTAATTTGTCCAAGCTGCGGCAAACACAAGATAGACAATGTCAAGCAATTGCGAAAAAAAGGATGGAGAGGTGAAAGAGGAAGATCGCTCGAGTATCCTGGGGTTGCGAGCCCCGTGTTTACCAGTATTCCTTAGCCCTGTGGGAAAAGAATAGATCAATCGGGTACCTAGGGTTTGTGAAGCCCATACACACCTGAAGATGAGCCCCTAAGTGGAAAGGGAAGACTGGGGTACCTCAGGATTGTAGTGCCTAAAGAGGTGCCCTAAAAGCAAATAAACTAACTGGAAAAAACAAGTGTTTTTATCTAAATATATTTATCTATGAAAGTTTTTCGAAATAATATATAAAAGTTTCAATTTAAAAATTATTTATTTGAAAGAAAGTCATATTTTAGGCAGCGATCTAAGTGAAATTTTCCGCAGATTTCAAAACCGTTGAAATTTTTACTCTATCTTTAACGATCTAGGAGATAGAAAAAAGAACTACATAACTTAAGTTAAAAAATGTTTTGGTTTTTTAGTCTGCTGACAAATTGTTCCTCCGCAAAATCAAACGGAAAGGGAAAAATAAATCTAGAATCTCTTTATGCTGTTGCCTATTCCAAAGAAATCAATAATAATAAAATGCCATTAAATTCATTTAAAAATGTTCTAGATTGAATTTTAAAATTCGGCGCAAACCAAAAATTGCAACAAATTTGGACCATTTATATGCCTAATCCCATCACTGTAAGAGCCATATATTCGTCAGGACTTTGCATGCAGTAAACAGACAGACAGACACTTCCTTTTATAATAGTTGATAAGAAACAGTTTTAGAACATGACATTTTTTAGAACACATAAGAAAAATATTTTTTCATAATCGTTTTTAGAATAAAACATTTTAAGAACTTAAAAGATTCAAAGAAAAAAATTGGACTATTTTTTGTGAAAGGCTTCTTTCGGCTATCGAAATATTGCATGCTTTCTCGGACTTCTCGAACGCTTGACCCCTAGAAATCCCTTGCAAGCCTCTTGTTGCAACAAAAAAAAAATCCAAAATCAGGTATTGAGAATTTCCATCAGTAATTAAAGGGTATTGAGAATGGTGGTACTTTGAGTTTGCAACTTAACAGTAAAGGTTATAACAGTTAGTTCTCAAAGATTCTTTTATGAATTTGATTCTGTGTATAGGTTTAAAAATATGTAGATCTATCATAACATCACAATTCTCATATTCGTGCTAGTGACACTTGCAACAAAGCTGATCATCTTCAATTTACATTTGTTTTTTATGTAGTAGCACTTGGAAAAATCATATGCCAAACTCCTGCTGACGTGTGACTTCGAATATAATCCAAACTGTGAAACCCAGCAGAGCAAGATTTAATAGAACTTTGTGAAGCAATAAAACACCTCACCTGTCTGAATTCCTGTTGACAGATTGCTGCAGTCTACATATTTCTTTCCTAGTTTTCTTGATGGCTTCTCCAACCGAATACATCTGTAAAGAATAACATTGTTAGCAAAATAAGTGTCTTAGCCTTAACTTTGAAGTTTCATGTGGACTCGCGATAAAAAAATTTAAGCCCAAACTGTATACGTTTTAAATGATTGCTGTCATACACCATCTCGACTACATCAATATACTGAAAGGTACAGCTACACTCTACGTTTATGAGTGATGGCAACGGCTTGGCGATTTTTTTTGGCGCACTTTTAGTAGCAAGTTACGATAATTTAAGGTAACCCATCCTTCGTTACGATTGTTGTGGTTTTCATGGCAACCTCCGCAAACGGAAACTTTCAATTTTCTTTTTGAATATTCTAGAAAGTTCTTCCAAAATCCGTTAAAATCGTTTGATTTCATTGATTCGTTTGAAATTTTTTCTTTCCTCCCATTGGTTATTTTGTTTTTAATATATCCTTTGATTGCATTGGTCCTTTTAAATCGTTTCCATTTATTTGTATTTTGACAGTTGTGGAATTTTTATTTTATTGTAATAGTTTTCACGAATAGATTAGGAGTTTTGTTTTTTTGACCACTTTTGTTTTCATTATTTTTTTTACAAAAGAATTCTGATGTTATCAGGTTGTATTATTTCTTTTGTAAATCTTTTTCTTTTTTAACATGCCCACTGTATTTAGTGTAATTGTATCCGTTTCAGGGTATTCTTACCCAACATTCGTAGTTTAGTTTCTCTGCTGGTTCACAAATGTGTTTTGATATGTGCTTAAGTTAAGCTTACTACTTTTTGTGAAAGTTATTAATAATTATACTTTTCAAAACGTTTTGAAATGTGTTTAAAAAGTGTGTTGCAAAAAGAAAAAATTTTGTGACAAAAAAAGAGTTATTAAATAATTCTTTCCTTGGCGACTTTAGAAGTGCGCCAAAAAAAATCACCAAGGCTGTTGCCATCGCTCATAAACGTAGAGTGTAGCTGTTCCTACGGAAATGTACTCCATGAAAAAAAACAGCTGGTGAAATCTCTTGTTCACTCATATGTTTCCTTTAAAAAATAAAGTTCTAACGATGTGCTAGTTGTATTGATGTCTAACTGTTTGGTGCCATACCTTTGAAGGCTTGCTTTCCCCTCACCTGCTCCATTTGATTTCAATGTCCATGAAATTTTTTCATAACTCCCAGTCGAAGGAGTACGGTTTATTCCTGGAGATCAGTTGGTTTGGCTTTTTATGGCGATAGGGCCATATTTGACCACACCGCACCAAACACAAGACAGATCCATTTCAAGAAAAAAATACACATCATTTTGTTTTTGCATGAACTTTCTTTTTACATTTAAATTTGATTTAACACTAATTTAAAATAAATATTTCATTCTCTTTTTAAGCGAGTCATTTGATTTAACACAAGTGAGCCAAGCCAATTTCTGAGAATTCGCTTTTGCTTAAATTCTAAGAAATTGTTTTTTAATTGTGGCATAGTAGTATCATTCCTATATTACATGCATGGCTAGATTGCATAATAGCTAGTGTGTGAGTTTTGAAACACATGCTTTCTTTTAGCAATGTGTAAATCTAGGTATTTATGTATCATCCTTTTTATTGAATTCAGTGCGCATCTACGTCACACAGTGTCATCGTTTCATCCCATTAAACTTTTTAAATTTTAGATTTTATTTATACAAAGAAATTTATTAATGGAGGAAGACGATGTCCACTACATTTCTAGTGATAGCAGTGAGTGCCAGTTGTACACAAACGCATGTGCTGTTTTGGGTCAAAAAGTGAAAATGAATAAAATCTTGTTACGTGTTAAACAAATTTTTCGTACATGAAGAATTTTTTGCATTTCAAACTCAAATTTACTTTAATACATTTTCATTGCATATTGTTACATGTGTATTTTGTTGAAATAAAATAGTAAGCTTGAATATTTCATGTGGTTTTTGGAATTATTTTTATTGATTTGATGGATCTGTAACCAATCTTCTTTTCTTCCATAGATACAATATCTTTTTAACACAACTTTTTTATACACGTTTTCTTCAGGCATATATCTATTCTGTAGAAACAGAATTAGGTGTAATTTTCCTGTGAAGAGAAGGCTGAGCAGTAATGAAAGGAGTGAAGCAGTGATAGGAGAATGAGCAGTGTCTGCTTTCACAGAGCCTCATAACTCAATTTTTACAGCATATAAGTTTACATGGATTTAGGTTCGAAATTAGACGGGGAATAAATTTACGATTCAATCACTTGCAGCATTGCTATTATCATTTTCATCATCAAGGCAGATGTTTATTACTATAATTGTTATGTCAGAAAAAAATAATTTCTACTCCTGAAATTAATCAAAATTGAGCTATGCCATGTTGGTTCTTAAATGAGGATTTTCAATATTTGAAAACAATTACATATTTGATTTTTAATAGCTCCCTGCTGAATTTTGTAAGTTTTTTGCTATGAATACAAAGAAAGTAAATAAATTACCAACCTCAAAGTTCAAATCTGCTTGCTGAGACTTGCTTGATGAAATGTCAGAAGAATCCATAGATGCTCTCTTTCGAGCATTTTCTGTTCCTTTGTATTCATCTGAAATTGCATAGACAGAATTACATAATTAACAGTAGAACAGCCCGATTTTAGACTTACCTAAAACCGCAATTGGGATTCAACTTGACCCACATAAGAAATGTAAGCCATATCGAAGCAAACTTTTTTAAACTGATAATGGATGGTGAAATGACAATGTATAAGAATTTTATAGTTTTTTTTTTTTTTTTTTTAGAGTTTTTTTTTTTTTAATTCTTTAAAGTTTTTAGAGCTAATTTTTTTCCCTTAAAACGATATTCTTTTGGAATGACAACAAAAAATTTACAATATATATCAATATATAATGTAATGCAGGGCTCGAAATAAACCGGGTGCACCTGAAAATAAAATTGTGTACCTAATTTTTTCCTTCTAGGTGCACACAGAGCACCTATTGTTAAAAAAAGGGGGGAACATATTTTATGTTATTTTGATGTCTAAACAAAATATTAGTATCGACCTCTCTCGCTCTAAAGGAACGTAATTAAAATTCCTAAATACACTATGCTAAAACTTTAATCCAGAAAATACTATGTTTCAATGAAGGAAAAATACAAAAAGAAGGATGGACACTAAACCTTATGGGTAAAGATCTGCCTAAAACGTAGACGTTTCTGATTGCCCACCAATGTCTGATGATGACTGAATATTTGTAAGCAATAATTTCGCAGATAAAAAAATGTTTAAATATATTTATTTACTATCTACTTGTAACATACCCAACTAATAAAGTAGTTTACATTACATTAATGCTCTTATACTAGAATTTTTTTAAATATGCACCTAAAATATAATCTGTGCACCTAATTTAAAAACTTAGGCGCACAAAGTGCACCTGTATTAAAAAATCTATTTCGAGGCCTGATGTAATGTATAATATAACACAATATTATACAAAACTGGTCCAGAAAGTAAGTAACGTTTGCACATATCTACCTTCCATCTGACAGCACGACGGTCGCGTATGCATGTATAGTTACATCCTTCAACTCAAGAACGAATTAGTCAAGCCATTTTGTTTGTTTACGTTAACATTTGAAGTCATTGTTTGTCGGTAATCATGTTTAAAACAATTGATCGGCCCGCCAATTTGTGAAATAAGAGCTGTTATCAAGTTTTTTAATGCGAGAAAAATAATAACCTTGTGAAATTTATAGTCAGACAAGTGAAACTTACTGAGAGAACGCGATGAGAGGAGTAGTTTGCAATGGTCATTTTTAAAAGCTCTAAACTAGTACATAATAGTTGTTTATAGATAGTGTTGCATTATATAAGATATTTAATTGACTTTTAAGTGTTCTTTTTTAACTTACCTAATAAAAAAAATAGAAAACCAATACATATTTTGGTGCTTTATAAATGAGGCCTTCTTAAGGCATATTTCAGGTGCTGATTCTGAAAATTGCATTTTTTGAACTATCAGCTAGTCAGTGTTGTATATCTTTTATGCACTCTTCAGTTTATAGAAAAAACAAAGATTAATCATTAGAAATGCAATCCATTTCAAAAAAAGGTATTACCTCTAATGGATACATTCTTATTGAGGAAAGCGAAGACCGAACTTTCCAAACTTTCTCTCGTTTCGACAGTTTTTGCTCTTTGCTGCTCTTTTCTCTGTTCAGAACTGAATCGGTCTTCTACAGATTCTAAACCAGCAACTTCTCGCAGCTCAGCACACTTATCCAGTGATTTCCCTAAACAAAATTTTATTTCATTATAACTAACAATTTATAAAATCAATAAAATAGTGTATAGTATGATTTATCTTTTTAATGCAATGTCTCCTGAATAAGAGATAGTCAGAAGCCCTCATTTCATCTCCAATGCAATGGACACAAAATAATCTGCGAACACTTTGCCAAACAAAACTAAATTAAGCCTGGGGTGAACTTGGCCACCACTACAAAAATTAACTTATGTTGCAATAGAAAAAAGAGCAGTGTAACCCAACCATACCATTTTGGTAGTTGCACTGTTTCACACTAGCTTGCCACATTGGTAACTGACGGACGTGATATGACATGCAAACTTTATAAACTTATATGGATGGTCCATGATGAGTAGTTGAAATGCCAATGTGATGTTAATCACTTTCAACAACCATCTGGGGCTCTGTATTAGCAGAACACTGCTCATTTCCAATCATGGCTTCACTCCATTCATTGCTGCTCAGCCTTCACTTCACAAGGAGACTCCCACTCGGCTGCTAAAGTCAACACACGACAATTACGATCTCAATTTTAAAATTGCTTGACCACTCATGAGAAAGCAAATCTGTGATCTTACTACAGCTCTCACGCAAATGGCAATCCCTCGACTAGTGGCTCCATCTATCAACTGCTACGTTCTGGAGGGGGATATTGTGGCAAACTTAGCCACCACTACAAAAATTAACTTATGCTGCAATAGTATACATAGTAGTGTAACACATAAAGTACTTTTATTAAAGTACAAAAGTTAGGCTTTATCACTAAAGCTTCCCAAAACCTCAATTTACTTTGCTACTTACTAACTTTCAAACTACAATAAGAGCCTATGATGATTGAAGTAAAATATATGACTGGCAGCAACTTAATTTTTTTAATTAAGATATTAGCTAATGTTATCTAAACAGGTTTGACCATGTAGAATAAGTTTTATTGGATATGATTAAGTTAAGCATCGAGTCAACTAACTTTACATTTTCTTCCATTGGTGCATCTATTTTAAATCTTTTATATAAAGGCACGACTTGGATTCTTGCTGAAAGAATCCACTTCACAAAGCAATTACTTGTACTTAAATGTTTGGAAATAGATGGTAAATGAGATTCACTACAAGAACTCCCCATTTTGATAAGTAGCTGTCCAGTAGATTTGGTTTAGTGATGAAATGCAAAACTAAATTTAGTTTCAATAATGAGGATAAACAAAGGAAAACATTAATCATTATGTTGGTCAAATCAAACAAAATACTATTCTAGAATAATATTTAAACCTGCCTTTTTATGACTTCTGTCCGAATGACAGGCGATGTCTTTTACTCCACCGAAATGGTCACCGATGATCTTCACTAAGTTTCTAATCTTTATTAGTCGTTTCGAAGGTTTTTATTTTTTACTTTCAACAATAGGTTTGTAGCAATCTATGCATCTTAGAAGCATCTGTGTCAGCTGGATTAAATGTATGTAGCATCTATGAATGCTGAGTATAATCTTTCTTTTCTTAAAGCTCTACATCAAAACCTGGCAACACCAATTAAAAAGAGAATAAATTCTTGCAAACAAAAGATTGTTGTTCTGCTTATTTTTCTGATTCCAAAAGATAAAAATAACGATGTCTCCCAATGTAAATGTGCTGGAAATATAAACTTTTCAAAGAATTATCTTCAATTGACCAATCAGCACCTATAGGTTCACATAAATTCGGACAAAATAGCTTAGATATATTTTTTCATTAATTTTGAGATACATTAAGTCCATTGGAGTTTCATGAAATTCGAGTGCCATTTCACTCAAAACAAATCTGTTAATGAATATTAAAATGTGTCCAGATAAAAAAACTTTGTTGGCTACCATTCTACAAATATTTTTAATGTAAACACATTTGGCAGAAAATCTAAATAATGACATTTTTTTTATTTTTCATGTAGCAATACTTATAAATTAAAGTTTCTTTACTAATGGTACCCAGATCTGAGTGATAGTATTATCTTCTTGAAGAGCACAAACAACTGGTGTTCTAGAAAAAATTATAAATGAAACCTCAGTTCTTTAAAAACACTTTTTGTTTTCATCGACAGTTTACAACATCTTCCAACACGAGAAAGGAATAGACAGGTAATTCGAAATAGACAGGATATTATATCCAGAGGTGCATTTCAAGTAAAATTAAATTAGGAAAGCGACACAATACCTTTAGGTAACACAACAGCTTCGACAGGTTCTAGCCTTCCATTGGAATGTTTACCAAGACCTTGCCTAGAATGAAGATTCAATTACTTAGAGTAAATTGGTGAGAGCTCTCAAAAAAACAGGTCACAACAAGAAAAATGTCTCAAAAAGTTAGCAATTTCCTTACCCCCACACATATCCCATTTTGGCCATCAGTTTTGAGCCGATACCCTGTAAAGAAAGTAAAAGGGAACCATTATCTCACTATAAAGTGAAACTCAATCTAGGGGTGTACAATATACAGCCTGCAGGACAGATCCTACCCACAAGCTCTTTCCATCCGGCTGCAACATTCTAGCATGTACAACATGAACACTTGGAAGCACTCTGTGAATTTAATTTTCATTTTGTACATGCAACTGTTGCTAGTGTGCTACAACATTCTAGTCTTGATATCATATTTCTTATGCACACATAAACTGCAACATTAGTGAATGTATTTTTATCTATGACCCTTGTGTGGTTCTGCAGTATCATAGGTCAAATCTCTCTATATTAAAACAAGTTACCGCCACCACTGTAGGCTTGAAAGCTGGTTTGTTTCTCTCAATACTTAGACGGTTTTCCGAGAAAGTACGGATCAGAAAATTACGTAATTAACGTGGTTTGTTCAAAATTGCACAGGGAACAGGCTGAAGATTTTTTTTCCGATGCAGCTATTAATTTAGGGTATATTAAGTGTCAAAGTTGAAAAAGCAAAATTTCTAACGCGAGGGAACGAAAGACGTACAAATTTTCAGTCTTCAGAAGCGAATTTTTTTAGAGTACCTCTAAACGTGAATTTTAACAGTTCATCGAATTTTTTTAGAAATTTCAATTTGGTTCCTGATAATATTTTTTTTAATTCGGGAAAAAGTGAGTTATTTTTGTTACTTTTTTTAACTGTCATATCTATAGCTTATTACTAATAGTTCTTAAATTTGAAAATTTGCAGAAAACCTTAGAATGCACTCTTTCTTACGGTACAATTATTTTTGAAATTGGTTAATAAATAAATTCAAGGCAATCAAAAGTTGGTCACACAAATTTGTTATTTTTTAGATCGCCGATCGATTGCGTTCATACTTCTTCACAGAAATAAAGGTTACATTTTCTGATTAATGGGTTTTCCAGATGCCCTTGAAACTCGCTGTGACGTCATGCACGTTTTTACGCTCGATTCTCAGACGGTTTGCCGATTAAGTACACGTCAGAAAATTACGAGATTAACATAGTTTATTCAATATTGTACATGGAACAAGATGGAGGTGGTTTTTTAATGATGTGGCTATTAGTTTAGGGTGTATAAAGTGTTAAAGTAAAAAAAAAGTGAAATCGCTTGTAAAAGGAGTGTTGGTTTGCAAAGCAAACCAAATGAGATTGCATAGCAACCACTGGGGGTTGGCAAGCGCTAGCGAGCAGGAGCGAAGCCCTCGCTGTGCCCTCATGAACTGGAAAGTCAAATCAGGATTATTAAGATAGTTTCGCGTTGTAGGAGACCGACTCTACGAAAGGAGTGTGAAGCATCATACCAAATGGGATTAAGTAGCAATCCCTGGGGGTTGGCGAGCAGGGGGCGGAATCCACTAGTAGATATAAGAAACATGTAAATTTTTATACTTTTTGTGATCAGTAAATTTTCAATGTAAATTAATTGCTAAAAATGTAAAAAATTTGTAAAAAAAATTATAAAATTTGTCACAATTTCATGGTTGAAAGTTGGTTACACTACCCACAACACTAATGAAGTTGTACACGCCTGCTGTAATCACCAATGGACTTGCTGATCATTTGAAATTAACTGAGTTTTATAAAATGTTTAAGACATTAAACATGGCAAACAGACCTTGGTGTGCTGTTCCCACGTTCCAATAGGAGAAGTTGCGGTGACTACTTCATAGTTGATTTCAGTCACACCATTCACTGGATTTGCTGTTTCAGGCTGATACGCATAACCTTCACCAGAGCTGTCGCTACCAGAGTCATCGTCTGATAAGGACGGACCATCTGCAGAAAGAAATATAAATAAGCCAGGGATTCTGGTAATTTATAAACCAAGTGAGGCACATTCAGCTTTAGCAAAACAAAATACGTATATTGATGGATCTAAAAGCAATCGAGAAACGTTCATTAAATTGCTCACGACAAATCATATTACTGAATAACATTAGTATAATGTGTTCTGTTATAATTTGGGATCAATACCTAAGGGAAAGATCATAGAACACAACACCTCATAATTTTGAAGCATGGTCAGATGATAAGAACAACACCTCACACTTCTACACCACACCAATGAGGACATTTGAGGCCATGGAGGATTTAATGTGTACATTAGGTCTTTGGTTGTGTTCGTGTTCATATATCACCAAAAAATACGGAATAAATGCATAATAACTAAAGAGAACTTAACTACGAACCCAAAAGAATACAATTATACAACCTGATCGGGATATCAACTGGAACTGAGAAACAACTCCCAATTTCAAGGTCACACGTACAAATATTCAGGGAGGAAAAAATTTGAATGCACTAACTACAAACATCAACATAAAACTCTGCTCCCTTACACAACAAAATAATACGAAATGCGATACTGATTGATCAACCTCAATTCTGAAATCCAACAGATTGGATCGAGTTTCGAACTCGTAACCCTCCAGTTGCTCATCTACTACTCTTCTTCTAACAGGGCCACCACTAAACAGATCATATTTGTAAAATGCAGGCACTGTTGTGATAAGATCTTCAATGAAGAAGAAAATCCAGCAATGAAAAATGATAGGTTGAAAATAACTATTTACCAAGTGGAAGGACATCATGAGCATCCAGAGTGTCCGTGGTTTTGGTAGCAGTGTACTTCACACAATACTTGTTATCCTTGAGGCAGTTCTCTACAACAGCCTGATACCACAGGCCGTCTTTGTACTTGGCATAACACCGGGAATCTCTCTGCACAGCGCTGAAAGGAAATGAAATTTTGAACAAGCTAAGAATTGGGTCGAAACTGAGTTGCAATTTGATTTGGCCCGCTATGTTTACTAACCAACACACTAGAGCTAAGAAAATAGGGTAATAGAGCACACAATAGGATAAATATAGCGATACAAGCAGCAACAAAATCTGGTTTATTAGTTTGACAAATTAGGTTTAATTCAACATAGAAAAACGCTCAGTAGAACTACGTAAAACAAGAGTGGACATCCGCAAAACGAAATTCAAGCACGCAAGAAATAGTTCAATGACGAGAACTGTCCAGCACATGGAATGAACTCTTCTATTCAAACTCGTTCATGCAGAGTAATTGTCTGATATCACCATCAGTCAATGGCATGTGGAGTTAAAAGTCACCAAAAGGCTGAATGCTTTTTTAATGTTTTGTTTTCGGAAGTTTCTGAAAGATCACAGTAACAATGATTACATTGGAGATTTTCAGATTAAGGTTCGTATAGTGGGAATTTAGAAAGGTTTACTAAGGAAGAATTATTAGAGCTTATTGCGTTGGTTTTCCGTAATTGTAAGGAAGATAGAGTACTGGTGATATATGAACGCTTGTTTATTTTGGACGTTGGTTTAAATATGGTTTGTACTGGTAATACTGGTGGTTGTCGGTACAACGTTATTCAAAGTCTGGTGATGTTCCAGCGGGAGTTGAAATGAATACTTACAATACTCTAGTCTTTTTAACAAGCCACAGAAATCGTCCAAGAATAGAATCGTTACTTCCGTGGGAGGTGACAAGTCTCACTAGAGATATGAAATTGTCAAAAACTTAAGGAGAGGAGAGTGTAATTCAAAGCATTTCCATACCTGAGTCGTTCGGCCACACCAGACCATCCAATACTAAGAAACGAAATTTTTTTTTTTTTTTTTTTTTTTTCGCTTCAGAGTTTGAAGACCTGAATAGTTTCTCTCGCCAAGCACTGCTTGAAGCGAGAAGATTGGCGACAGCGCTTGTGCTATGGTTGGGTGGAGTGTCGTTTTACACCAAACACTGTGCGATTCCACTCCAATTCTGTCGGCCCCAACGGACGGGGTAACTTCACGCATCTGGTTTTCTCATTTGGGGAAAGTTTCATTAAGCGATTTTGCAGATGTGTGATTGGAGCATGTTTCGAATCCACTCCAAACCGTTTTTCTTGTATAATGTTAAACTGAGAAATTGGGTTCTGTTCTTTGCGATTGATACTAAATTTTGGAGAGGACAGATGTCGTATGACAATCACTTAATTTTATTCTAAACCTCTACAATGTAAAAAGACTTAATATATTTGGAAAATTGGTCTGATATTCATGGATGAGATCTCTCATCAAAACTGCTTGGATAGTTAATCACCCATCTACAAAAAATTAATAATAATTTTTACATTTTCTCCTTTCTGACATGCAAGTTCCAATTGACCCTCACACCGTAACTCCCCGCGACACTTTTCATTCGTGTTTTTCCTCCAGAAGCGCGATGCATAGAAAGGCTATGGTACTTAAGAAACTGAATTTCATAATTTAATAGATTTTAGTTTACGTAAAAATGACGAATCTAATTACCTGTAATCAGGCAACCGATATTCTTCCAAGTCGGAAAACTTTACACTGTAGCCATGGGAATACCTACAAAATAGAAAAACAGTTTTATTATACAAAAATAATTTTACTGATAGACAGTCAATTTTTAAAACAAGTAATAATCTGAGTCAACCAGTCAGAAAGCAGCAAAAAAACAGTCGAAAATGTACTGAAAATCTTTTCAGTTGCCAAAACTTTCTGCTTGTAACAATTTCAAATTTATTTTACACTAATGCAAAGACTAGGACTTAAATGATATCTGCATTTCTATAACTCTTTCCTCTAAGAAGTAATTTGTTTTGAGTCATTTTTGTATTTTTTGCCAATTTTAATAAAAGTAAAATTTTTATTTTCTTATGCTTTAAAATTGCAGCAGTTAAAAGATAAAACAGCATTTAATTCTTACTCATTCAGAGAAGTGTTCTATACAGAACACTGTTTATCGAAATCAAGTTTTGGAGGAAAAGTACATTCTCCATTTTTTTAAAAGCTTTTATAATACAATAACATGAACAAATTGTATTAAAAAAAATTAATTTTTAATAAATTATACCAACACTTGATATGACGTTGGAATTTTTAAATTTAAAGCTGAAAGCTTTTATCAGTTTTTGTTAATCAGTTAAAAACATTAAAATAAAGAAATTGACAGATTTTTTTTCATTGTCTTTTGAAATTTGAAAATAAAATGTTGAGTCCAAAAAATATTGAGCTCAAAGCTGTTATCAGTTCTTTTTAATCGATTAAAAACATAAAAAAAAATCAATTAACTGGATTGACCTGAGACTACTAATTGAGGTTGTGTAAATTTGAAAAATTCCTTCATACAGCTCAAGCTCCACAAAGAGCTGTACAATGTTGTACGTTTAATCTGTCGTGGCCTCAAATATCCTCACCATGGTGTGGAAATTTTGAGAGTGGGGTGCCAGCTTAGGTATCACCTCGTCATCTAACTGTGGTGCAAAATTATGCTGTGTTGTCCTCAAATCTTTCCCTTCGGATATGAATACCAATCAGAAATGATTAGAAGAGTAAGGAATTAGTAATCAGTGGGTTGCGAATTTGAAACTCAATCCAATAAAAGACCGCTATGTACATGGAGACTGGTGCATGTTAAATCTGCCATGTCAAATGTCTTCACATTGGCATGGTATGGTAATTTTTGAGAGCGGGGCTACCACCTAAGGCGTACCTCATCATCTGACCGTGGTTTAAAGTTATGAAGCATTGTCCTCTGATCTCTCCCAACTGGATTGATCCAGGACCGTCGTCAATAGCCCATTGTGTTGCTCCAATATGATGTTAATTCAAATATGTGCCACTCAGAAAAGGTGCACATGAAAACATTTATATTGTTTAATGTGTACAATTATTTCTAAAATCTCCAAATACTAAAAATATTACTTTATTATTTCGAATAAAGTGAGTTTATAAAATTCGTTTATTAAATTAAACTGGCTATTTTCTTATCACGAAACAAAACTTTGCGAACACATAGGACTTTTTAGATAGTCATAATGGACATAATTTATTCAGTGGTAAAAGAACAGAAGTTTCAAAATATAATTCAGCATCTTTTACATCAACTAGTTTGTTTACAACCATCAGTGGACAGCAACCATTTTAGTTTCGATAGCCCGTAATACAGACCCCACGGACCCATCGAAAATATGGACCATAGCAGCTAAGAGTTTCTCACGAATCCAATTAAATGTTGTTCAACCAAACCTGAAAAGTTTTAGAAAGTAAACAATTGTTAAAGTACACGTTACCTGCATTGGTCATCGGAGAACTTACAGTGGCCATCCAAGAAGAACGGGCATGGTTTCATTTGGTCACAGGTAGGATTGCAAAACATGACCTTCACCTAATGACACAAACAAATGGATTCTTCAAATGCTGAACAAAGTTACACAGAACTGATTTTAGTCTTACAAGATCCATAAAATTTCACAAAGATCATCAAACTGATTTGAAGCAATATGTTCTTGAATTCGGTACTGAAATCAATAAGCTAACAACTTTAAGATACGTGGTGTTTCGAAAATATCTGGCCGAATTGTAAAGGGTTGAAAAGAAGCCCAAAACACGAAAAAAATTGTTTGTGAATGAGTGTTACAAATGCTGTGTTTAGTTGGTAGAGACGAGGTCAATCAATCATTAAGGTCAATCAATAGCATTGTTTCTGCTGTCTTATGCCACAGAAATTGCGAACTTGGTACACCACAGAGGGGGTTCATGTTACACAAACATACTACTTTCAAGACACATTTATAGAGAAGTCATTCATTCAATCCAGACATTCATTTTTCACCACAGATTCCAATACAAACCTTTCAATCCAGAGGCCAACACCTTGATCACTAAAACGATTGGTACATTATACCACACATATGTAGGATTTATAGATCTTGCGTGGTATATGGTTATATGCCGCATGCATGGAGAACCTGCAAGGTAATTTTTATACCTAAACCAGGTAAAACATGCTACAGTGAAGCAAAAGCCTTCAGACCTATTAGTCTGACATCATTTCTTCTTAAGACATTAGAGAAATTGATTGATAGATACATTAGGGACGAGGTTCTAAAAGCCGAACCCCTATCGAGATTTCAACACGCCTACCAGCCTGGGAAATCTACAGAGACTGCTCTATATGATCTTGTTACGGTCCTTGATAGAGCAGTCAATGGAAAGGAAATTGCCTTGGCAGCCTTTTTAGATATTGAGGGAGCCTTTGATAAGGTTCCAGTAAACGTAATTATTGATGCCCTCATCAGTCGAAATGTTAATCCATTGGTTTGCGCCTGGATTAAAAACATGCTCGAGACAAGGATGGCTCAGGCCTCCTTACTGGGAGACACACTAACTGTGGGAAACTGTAAAGGCTGCCCCCAGGGTGGTGTGTTATCCCCCTTACTATGGAGCCTTGTGGTTGACGAGCTCCTTAACAGGACTCACTTCTTGGGCCTGTATTGTCTGGGTTTTGCTGATGACATAACGCTGGTCATAAGAGGGAAGTTCCAAAACACGGTAACAGACCTCATGAACACTGCCCTAAAAAAGATTGAACTTTGGTGCAAAAAGGTGAACTTGTCGGTTAACCCCAACAAAACTAGTCTAGTCCTCTTCACCCGGAAAAGGTTACGAGATATGCATTTGATAAAATTCTTTGGAACACCACTTGCATACTCGGATGAGGTTAAATATCTAGGAGTAATCTTTGATAAGACCTTGACATGGAGCTCACATCTCCAGTACTGCACGAGCAAGGCCAAGAGAGTGTTTTGGGCTTGTAGACGTGCCATTGGTAATAATTGGGGTCTAACACCGAAAATGGTGCATTGGATATATACCGGGATTATTGTTCCGATGATATCCTATGGCGCCATCGCTTGGTGGAATAGAACCCGTAATGAGACAGTGAAAAAAGAACTCACTAGTCTACAAAGAATGGCTACCATTGCAATTACTAGTGCAATGCGAACCACTCCCTCACAGAGTCTAGAACTGCTTCTGGGGCTTCTACCACTGCATAAACAAGTGGAACTAGAGGCAATTTCATGCTCACAACGCCTCAAACTCATGGGACTATGGAAGTCATCTTATGAAATGCCTGCCTTCAAAAATGTCGATCCGCAGGTGAAGGAACATCCCTATCTATTAATGAGATCTGACTGGATGTTAAAGCAATTTTGCTTTAAAGCCAAATATAATATCATCTTTCCCACCAGAGAAGAATGGAGATTCGTCTCCAGGCTGATAGGAAGGGGGGATGAAATTTGGTACACAGATGGTTCAAAAACATCTCATGGCACTGGGTCAGGTGCCTTCTGTCCTAATCGAAAAATAAGGCTATCTTTTTCTTTGGGTAAGCTGGCCACTGTATATCAGGCTGAGGTTCTGGCAATCTCTGCTTGTACTTACAACTGCCTCAATAGAGGTGTAGTTAAGAGGGTTATTAAAATCTTCTCTGACAGCCAGGCAGCCCTAAAGGCTTTGCAAAGTCACTGCTTTTCCTCAAAAGCAGTGTGGGAATGTCACAATGTGCTTGAGGACCTGGCTGAGAGAAACAAGGTCTCTCTGGTTTGGGTCCCTGGTCACTGTGGCATTGAAGGTAATGAAACGGCAGACCTATTAGGAAAACATGGGTCTGAAACACCATTTATTGGACCAGAGCCTGTTTTGGGTCTGCCTCACAATGTGGTTAGAGGGACTATAAGGGATTTGCTCCTTGCCGAGTCCTACCAAACATGGCTTCAGTCTAATAATCAAAGACAAGCCAAAGAGCTCAATCAGCAGTCTCCATGGGATAGATCAAGAGAGCTGCTGAATTTCAGTAGGAAAGAAATCAGGATAGCTATTGGCCTCCTAACTGGCCACTGTACCCTGAATAGACACCTCAACATTATGGGTGTTTTAGATGACCCACTATGTAGAGGTTGTCGGATGGTAGAGGAGAGTTCTGTACACGTTCTATGTAAATGTGACCATTACTCTGCACAACGATTTGAATATCTGGGATACCATTGTATCGAACCCTGGGAACTGTCAAACATTCCAATCAGGTACATGCTGAAATTTATTTCGGCCATCGGTCTTTAGTGGATCAGTAGGGGTCTCAGTACAATAGACTATTAGTCGCAGTGCTGGCACTCTTCGGAGTCACCCCTTTACAAGTCATAAGTCATAAAACGATTGGTAAGCAAGCAGTTGCTTGGTGAGGCGCCAATTTTACACGACAAGCAGCATTAACCAATGAGATACAGAAATCATCAAACGCCAGGATGATGGGGTATATGAATGCTTCATTAGCAAGGAGCCTTCAGAGTCAAACAGATTGGCTATAATAAGTTGTCTTTTAAAAGTATCAAAAATTTTATAAATTGTTCAAAAAGTATTAAATATTCATTAAAATATTTGAAAGTATCAAGAGACTTGTCATAGAAATGTCAAAAGAATAGACTACCATCCTTTGTCTTTTAGAAGAGTCAAAAAGAATGAATACTGTAGACTAAGTCTTTTAGAAGTGTCAAAAGGAATACACATTTGCAATTGAAATGAATGTCCCGCTTCTATTGGTGTATTCAGTTGATGGCTTACAATGTTTTTCAAGTGGAATACCTAACTTCTGGACTGCATGCATGCTATGAGGGTGGCATAAACCAAAATTAGCAAGGATCGGAGAAAGCCAACATAAACTGAGAACAATAGCTTTTACTTTAAAGACTAACTATAATAAAACCAAAACATCCTGCAAAACAATATAGTCTTAAGTGATCAGACAGATTAACACTGAAGCAGCATCATACCAAAACATCTTGTAAATTTGAAATATCCTGATCTTCTGAATCGGAAGAAAAAATCAGAGCATTGTGAAAGGCCTTTTCTCCCCATTCTTTCATGTACGGAGCTCTGCACTTATTGCCTTCCATCGAAGATAAAACGCTGCAAAATTCATCATGTACTGCATTGTCTTCATCATCTGAGATATCCTCGTCGACTGGTTTTGAACTAGAGCTACTTTCAAGTTGGCTGATTTCATTCTGTAATCAAACACAACATAATCAATACAATTAAATTGTATAGAGTGGAGGAAATGTTTGTTATTGAATCAAATATTCTATTATTTATGTTCTACATTATCACGCATTTTAAAATAGAAAATACTGGTTACAACATCTTGCTGTTGTCAAATGGAAAAACTGAAAGTAGGCAACTTAACCTGAGAATCGGAAAAATAGAATTCTTTCCAACTAAGAACTTGTTTCAGTTAGTTTTCTTTGATTATGGCGAAAGATGAGAAAAAAAATGAGGTGTTGCAGATGCAAAGGGCCAGCTCAACAAATGCTAGTTTCCAGAAAAATGCAATTAAACGCTGAGCTCTACCGATTTTAGAAGATAAGAGAGCTACTGTCAGCCCTACTTTTATATGGGTAGAAAGGACAAAATCAACAAAAAGTTAATATCATCACTCACTAATGTCTTACAAACCAAAAAATGGGGAAAAAAATTATCGCCCAATGTTGAGTTTGTCTTTCGTATCTGCAACACATCAAAGGTCGACATACCTGAAATCTAAGAAACTCATAATCTATTTCATCAACCTTTGAAACTTCTGGCTCCTGCTTAGAATTAGATTCTGATTGCAAAGGACTACCTAAATAAAAACACAATAGTGTTATGATAAAAATATGAATATGTTCAGCGCTATTTTCATGCTCAGTGCATTTGTATGAGTGATAAGCAATATGCCTTGCTTCCACTGCCCTTGTATGAGCATCAAGTAAAACCATTCAATTTTTACATTCAACAATTTTTACAAATACAGCATCCACCCAATTACAGTTGGTAAGGTAGACTGACTGCTAGATTGCTCTCCCCATTATATCCATTACACTGAAACCAACAATGTTTAGTTTGCTACAATTGAGTTACTGAAGTACCTACTCAAATTACACATTGTATGAATACCTATTACCTATACCAGGAATGGCGAACCTTTTTAAGAAATTGGGTCAAATTTTGTTTATTATTTTTATAGTACTAGCTCGTGGGTCACTTGGAAAAAGGGAAGGGAGCATGGTAAAAAACTACTTTTTTTTGGTTCTCAATTTCTTTTAATCCTTTAAAACGTGAACGATTCCGTTTTGTTTTACAACTTTTACTTTTGCAAGTGAATAGCAAAAAATCGATATAACAGGGGAGAAATCATTCCTATGTTTGCGACCTTGAAGAGCGGGACCTCGCTAAACGCGAGTTTTACGTGTGAATGGGGCCTTAATAAATGTCTTTATTATAAGTATATACCACACGTGTTCATTCTCAAGCGGTATTTTATAAATTTACATATTTTACTCAATCGGCCTTCATATAAATCTTAAAACAGCATTATGTGTAATCAATAAATCTAAAACTTTTTTAAAAGGAAAAAAAAATGCAAAAATGGTTTTTGTAAGTTTTATACTTCTGTTTTTTTACATATTTTTAAAAGAGGGGTTTGACAAATAATTAAAATTCTTTATGTATATGAAGAAATGGTGATAAGTTTATAAAAATCAACATGTGGGTCATTTAAAAAGCCTGCGTGGGTCAGTGTCTGACCCGCGGGTCATAGGTTCGCCATCCCTGTTACTGACCAGTTCAGATTGAGAAGGTCAATAATTTTACAACCCCCTACTCTATCCATCCAAATGAAACATTAATACTATCATTCACAATTCCGCTTTATTTACTTCACTCCCCCAAAACAACATGCCTTTCTACGGATTTTCAGCCGTGGCCAAATACTTTTGCAAACATACTGTATATAAAACCTATCTAATATCCTAAAATGACAGTACCCAATAACTTAATTTGGGGCCTTATAAATATTGAAATCAAGGATAGTTACACTTTCCTTTTCTCTAAAGAACGATAGAATTTTAATCACAACATTTTAAATATGTAATACGATTTTCATCTCAAAACAATCATTTTATCTATAAGTAGCACAGCAAAACATTTACAATGTTAATGCCAAGGTTGAATTTTTTCTACTAGGCATGATGCAAGAAAAACGGAATTCCTCAATTTTTGTTTTTGCAGTTGCACATCTCTTTTAATAAGGAGACCTCTATCAAAATGTCTCTGATCTTTTTGACAGTAAGCAACAACTTTGAAAGTTAGGGAAACACTTATTTGGGTCTTAACAAAAATAATTGCAATTAAGATGTATTAACTGTCTTACAATACTTGTCATGAAATTGTAATAAATTTTCTTTTGCAATCAAAGTATCACTCATGATAAAATTACAACATTAACAAAGCATTTAATAAATAGAACACACGGAACAAAAGAACATTGTCTGAAAGTCTACAGAATAATAATTTGGAAACAAGCAGGGTTCTTAAGTACCAAGCACTGCAGACAAAACATAGTGCCCCATCTTGAAGCTGAAGTTTGATAGATTATGAGCAAGGATTATAACTGTGTTAAGGTATGGTTAGGGTACCTATAGTACATAGGACTGCATGATTAGGGTACCTATAATACATAGGATTGCATGGTTAGGGTACCTATAGTATGTAGGACTTGCATGGTTAGGGTACCTATAGTACATGACAAACACCACTAGCTAATCATATACAAAAATCATGAAATGCCATGATCAGACATATACATGGTTCTGCAGGTTTTTTAATTAATTCTGCACTGATGCAACATGACTGCATGGTTTAGTGGTCTGCAAGGTATTGCGATGATAAAGTGCAAATATAAGTGTACAGTTTAAATCAAAAATCGACTCATTGCTGAGTTGCGTAAAAGAGAAAACTTTGTTTATAACATAAGAATATCTTGTTTTAGCCTATTTATAATTTTATTGATCAGAGGATATCTGGCTTACATGGACACTACGCCACTGCCTGTTCAATTAAAGAAAGCAAAGTATTACCTCCTAATAAAGTAATGACTTCAGTCAATTTTTCTTTGAGATCTTGTAATTCTGTTCTATTCTCCAGAGTTGCACTTTTCAAGGCATCTTCCACAGAAAGCAGCTGTAAAGTGAAAATAGCACATTTTACTAAACATTTAGGTAAGAAAGGAAACCATCAAGAACCATTTTTCACTAGAGGATGCCCATTGCTCAAAGCGAAAATCTACCAATTTTCTTGGAGAAAAATTGCCACTGTTTAGTAAGGTGTGTCAAAATGTTTCTTTGCCTGATGTTGTAGTTAAAATCTCAGATTTACATGAATCCAATGATGGTTATATCTTGGGGTCTATTTATTTTGTAGTTCTTGAGGAAACCCAAATCTAATTTTGGTTATCGTTTACTGTACGGTCCACATTGGCGACTTTTTCCAAAACATCGCCAAATGTAAGATTGCGTCAATGACGTCCATATCCAAGATGGCGTCATCAACACAACATACATAGGAACAAGTAAACAAAACTTTTGCATCCAATTTTCTGATTCTGTATTAGCAAAATCCACACTGTGAACCTTTGCAAATATGGAAATGAAAATGAGGACTGCACAAATAAACAATAAAATGTAAAGAAAACTAACTTGCCCATCACTTCCGCTAGCTCCATACGATTTCTCCGCTGTTTCGGTTGTCATGATTATTTGCTCCCTTCGCCTCATCGCATGTTAAGGGCGGGTAAACACGCATTTTTGCATCCACAAAAGCCATAAGTTGTTTTTTTTCGCCACTCATATACGACGCGATGTATTTACAATTAGTGCAGATGCAGACATACTTATTTAACGATGGTGTAATTCCCACAGTAATTAAAATCGAAAGGAACGGAGCGTCGAAAAGCGATAGTAACGGAAATCAAAGAGCGATCCAAAAAACGCACGTGCTAACGAAGGGAGCAGTCGATACTTATTTAACGATGGTGTAATTCCCACAGCAATAAAATCGAAAGAAATGGAGCGTCGAAACGCGATGCTGCAGGTACGTTTAAAAGCGATGGTAACGGAAATCACATAGAGCGATCCAAAAAACACACTTGCCAACGAAGGTAACGGTCGAAAAGGAATGGTATTTGAAAAAAAACGGTCGAAAAGGAGTGGGTGGTATTTGAAAACCCCGGGGTGAAGGGACTGAGATAGGGTTGTCATAAATAAAATATACCCAAAATTCAATACATTTGGTGATATTCGCATGTTTGGCGACAAAAATCAAAATTGGCACGATATCACGGTTTTCAAATATAGGGTTACCAAAAAACTAATTTGTAGAGCCAGGTTACCAGATTTGGCCAGAAATCTATATGGACCGTACAGTAAAGGTCACCCCAAATTTTATCCAGAAACCAGATTTTAATTCCCCCAATAACACTTCTATATATGGGTGCATTAAAATCTTGTATGTGATGAAAATTCAAGTAACTGCGATAAGAAAAAAGTCATTGGTTATGTTTAAAACTTTTGAGCTAATACTTTCGAAAAATGTACTTATAAGTGTTGTCAATTTAAACAAGAATGGTTTTCCTGCTCGAAGTTAACGATCAACGAAATTGTGTTTGCTGTTCCTTTTGACAACATTTTACCGAAATGGTTCAACATTTAGAATTAAGTAGTCTAAACGAAAAAAATACAAAAACAAAACACATTTTGAAGTGATTGTTTTCATGAACAGAGTATACAGATAAAATATTTTAAACTGAATACACCGATTAAGTCAAGCAGAAGAAAAAATCACCTGCAGCTTATACTGTGTTAAAGGATCTTCACCAGCGCCAACATTCATATTTGATCAATTTCTTGCATGCAAAGCAGCAGAAAACTTGCATTAAATTTGCATTTATAGCTAATTTAAAAATGAACAAACTTTTGTTTGTCAACAGAGAGCAGACTTGACGTTTTCGAGAACCAGGTTACTTGTTTGATTGAATGATGAATGAAATGAGTGATTCTACAGAGAACTAAGAGATTGGGGATTGATCCCGGACCGTTGTCAATAGTTGTTTGCTCAACAAATGTGTTGCTCTAGTTTGACGTTAATTAAAATACCTACCTACTAATCAAATTTCAATACATAAAATTGCAGGCTAACGAAAGACATTCAGTCACAAAAATTGCACATGCATAACGATATTTAATTGTAGAATCGCAGTGTTACTTAATTTATGAAGTTATTTCTTCTAATAAAGAATCATTAATTATTTTTGTTCAACATTTAAATAACAAATTTTTATGTAATGAACTTTTTACGAGGTATTACTTTAGGATCTTAGAGTTCACGAGGAATTTATTTAAATTATCTGTATCCGTTACAATAAAAACAAATAACTTCAACCGTTATCATGAAGTTTCAATTCAATAGCGCGAAAAGAGAACTAAAAATTGTTCTTCGGGTTTTCGTAATCTCATTTTATAAGTGCTTAGAGTATTGTATTTTGATATAATGTTCGACCGTTTGCTTACTTACTGCCTTTATGTAATTTGAATTTGTACTTCATAAACAAAGCTGAATCATGAGTAAAGATACTGCAGCCAAACAGATTTTTGACTATTTAAAAGAACAAAACCGACCGTACAGTGTTATTGACATATTCACTAACTTACACAAGGAACACGGTAAAACAGCTGTAATAAAAGCTTTGGATCAGCTAGTGAGTGAAGGGAAAATCAGAGAGAAAACTTACGGTAAGCAGAAAATTTACTTCGTTGATCAAAACCAATTCTCTCAAGCTGAAAATGTTAATCTTAAACAAATGGATGCTGATATTAACATTCTGACTCATACTTTGAAGGAAATTCAACAGAAAATAAAAAGTGATGAATCTGTGTTGGGAGCTTTAGATAAAAGTTTAACAACCGCAGAAGCTGAAACACAACTGGAAGGCCTTAAAAAGGAAATTCCAGCTCTGAAATCAAAATTAAAAACTTTACAAACCAATTCTGCAGGAATTGGACCAAAAGAGAAAGATGCACTATACAGTGGAAGAAAGAAATATTGTAAAGAATGGCAAAAAAGAAAACGTTTAGCGAATGATATGATCGATGCTATTTTGGAGGGCTATCCTAAAGATAAAAAACATTTGTATGAAGAAGTTGGAATTGAAACCGATGGTGATATGAAAATTTTTATATAAAATGTGTTAACTTTTTACTGTGCAGTTCGTACCCTAGTTAATAAAAACAATAGCATTAACTTTAAATGTACTATGTATTTTGTATAAATGCTTCTGCTTTTTTCAAAGTTGAAAATAATGGAAAAACTTGATTTCCATTCTTTGATTTAAAATGTTTTGTTGGCAAATCATGTTAGAATGTTTATTTTCAGCATTAATAAATAATTTACTTATCTATTTAGAAAAAGTTTTTCAATTATAGCATTTAACCATGTCAGTAAATATATGCTTTATTGATTCCATGCAACCATATCCAAACTAAATTTAGAAAAATGAGTTTGTTTATATATCATACTAAAAAACACCTTGAGTATCTCTTCATATACAAATACAAATACAAATATTGACGACCAGCTACAGGCTCAAGCCCAACAAGGCTGGTCCTTTGTTTATGAATTCTCCAATTCCCACTGACTATCCAATCGTGTCTTAAATTCGTACACTCCCTTTGAATTAACTATATTTTCTGGCAACGCGTTCCAACTGTCTATTACCCTATTAAAGTAGTAGTTTTTCCTTAAATCCAAATTAAAATGTGTCTTATTCAATTTATACCCATGGCCCCTTGTTCTGTTATCCCTATTGAAATTTAAGCCCTCGGTGTCCCCTTGTTTTACAAACTTGAAAAGCTGAATCAAATCCCCCCTCCTTCTTCTTTCCAGTGTATACATGTTTAGCTTACTTAAACGTTCATTATAGTCGAAATTTGCTAGCCCCTTTATTATTTTTGTAGCTCTGTGCTGAACCCTTTCAATTGATTCTATGTCCTTTCTCATATATGGAGCCCAGAATTGTACAGCATATTCTAGATGTGGTCTTACTAAACCCTTATATAATGGCAAGATTATATTCTTATCCCTTGAAGTTACAGTCTTTTTAATATACCCCAATAACCTATTAGCCTTTTTACCCGCAGCTGAACATTGGTGACCCATTTTAAAATCCCTGTGAATTATCACCCCAAGATCCTTGACTGTTTCTCCCTCCTTTACCTTTACTCCCTGCAGACAGTACTCGGCTCCACTATTCCTGTAACCCATATGCAGAACTTGACATTTCCCTACATTAAATGACATACCCCATTTTACAGCCCATTCGGATATCTTATCAAAATCCCCTTGTAAATTTTCTATCTGTAACTTGGTATCCACTGTCCCCCATATTTTTAAGTCATCTGCAAATATACTGATTCTATTCTTGATCCCCTGACCTATATCATCTATGAAAATTATAAATAAAATTGGTCCCAAAACTGATCCCTGAGGCACCCCACTTATAACTTCTGTCCACTGTGAATAATTTCCTTTTACCTGCACTCTCTGCTTTCTACCCAATAACCAATTCTTTATCCATATTAATGTTTTTCCCTGAATCCCCAGCCTTTCCAATTTAAACAGTAATGCCTCATGAGGTACTTTATCAAAAGCCTTTTGAAAATCTATGTACATGATATCCACACTGCTCTTATTATCCAGCTCCTCAGTAATTTTTTCGTAGAACTTCAAAAGGTTTGTAGAGCAGGATCTGCCCTTCCTAAACCCATACTGATTCTCTGATAACAGTCCCCCCTCCTCCAAGTATAACATTATATGCTTTTTTAACAGAGATTCAAATATTTTGCAAATTACTGATGTTAGACTTACTGGTCTATAGTTGCCCGGATCACTTTGTATTCCCTTTTTGAAAATTGGAGTTATGTTGGCCAACTTCCAATCCATTGGCACCCAACCTGTGCTATATGTTGAATTAAATATTGTGTGAATTACTTCCCCCAGTTCTTCCGCGCATTCCACTAGTACTCTCGGATAAATATCGTCTGGCCCTGGTGCTTTAGATGGCTTAATTCTTTTCAACTGATGTACTATTTCTTCCCTGTTGAATTTGCATTCTTTAATTATACCCCCTGCAAAGGCTCCATCCTTGGGGTCCTTTTTTAAACTATAGTTACCATTGAAAACCCCCAGAAAAAAGTCATTTAACACGTTTGCCATTCCCTCCTCGTCTTGAATTAATCCACCTCCCTTCCCCTCTAACGGTCCCAGTGTAGTGCTAAATTTATTTTTACCACTTGCATATGCAAAAAATTCTTTTGGTTTTATATTTATTTCCCTTGCTAATTTTTCCTCCAATGACACCTTTTGCTTCCGACTAATAGTTTTAAACTCCTTTCTGGCTTTCTGATATGCCTCCATGTCCCTGTCATTACCAGTGCTTTTATATACCCTGTATGTTCTTTGTTTTAATTTTAAAGCTTTGTGTGTTTCCCCTGAAAACCACATAGGGAGCAATTTTCTAGATTTTCCTTTTTTCCTGAACGTTACATGTTTTTTTAACACCCTGTCTAACTTATTCTTGAATTCCTCCCATTGTTCAGAATGATGCAGTGCTAATAATCCCCCTTTGAATGTTTCCTTTAACTCTTCCCTTATCTTATGAAAATTTACCTTTCTGAAATTTGGAATTATTCTACTATTGATTGTGTATGCTGACTGAAAATTTATACTTAATCTGATACTTCTATGATCACTTTCTCCCAGTGGCTCACCTATAACCAAATCCTGCACCCTATCCTCATCATTGCTTAAAATCAAATCCAATATTGCATTGTCCCTAGTATCCTCATACACCATCTGGTACAAAAAACAATCCTGTATCACTTCCAAAAATTCTGCCCCTTTCCCATTTGTAGCTAGATTGTTTGTCCAGTCAATATTTGGATAGTTATAGTTAGGAGTGAACTGATTACTTCTCCAAAATAATTCAAAAGAGATAACTAGCATAGGGGAAGACGGAGTACAATGAAACAAAATTTATTAATTAGTTTTTCCTATCCACAATTTTGCATGCAGAAAAATATAATTAATGCATACTTTTAATCTTGTATTTTACACATCTAAATAAATTTTTATAAGGTTCTAAACAATATCTTTATGCTTGAAAAATAACAAAAAGTAAATGTCTCACAGTGTTTCATTGTACCCTGGCATACGGGGTACAATGAAACACTCCAAATGATGCAAGCAATTTTCATCCTATAAAGTTTATTTTAGTCACATTCGACTTCATTTAAATTTATGATTTCTATAGCAGAATATATTTCCTTACGTTTCAGTTTCATTTTATATATTTCATTCAACATAATCATTTATACAGATACTGCTTGTGTCGCACATGTTATGTGTGGATATCTCATTCTTAGTACTTCGGTGATCAGCTGGAGCTGGAAAATAATCTGGATCATCGTCAGAGTCTGTAGGAGGTAGTTTGTTTTGAAAACAATACTTTCTAGTTTTTTTCCTCTTTTTACTTTCTAATTGCTTAACAAGAGCATTTTTTACTGGTGTGATTAGAACAAAACTCTTTTTATTTTCTGTTTTCTTACTCTTGCTTCTTTTCTTGGATCAGCCTTGGGGTAAGGTTTTATCTCTTGAGGAGAAATGTATTTCCTCACAGGTTTAGAGCTAGTGCATGGTGTATGAACAGTTGCTGAATAACCTGCAGTAGGCGATTCTGATCTATTAATGGCAAGATCCTCCACTTATGATTCTTGGGTTTTGTCTGTCTGGTCTTCAGTTTCATTAGTCAGCTCTTCAATCTAACACATACAAACACAAATAATCTTCTTCACAAAACATTTCTCTATCGAAAGGCCATATTTCAGTCGCTGAAAAACCTTTTGTAATATTTTGTGGAGTGAAGGACTTACAATAAGCAGTGCCAAGCAAAGAAGATATCTCATAGATAGAGATTTACAATAAGCAGTGCCAAGCAAAGAAGATATCTCATAGATAGAGATTTACAATAAGCAGTGCCAAGCAAAGAAGATATCTCATAGGTAGAGATTGTACGACCTGGATTACACGGCATCCAGTCATTTGCAGCTAAATTGAAGAAATTTTTAAGTGACTTGAACACAGTTTTGTCTAAAGGCTGCAATTTGTTACTGGTATGTGGGGGCAGGGTTACAACAACAATTCTGTTATATATCGTAACATTTAGACTGGAAATCGTAATATGGGATTAAAGATTGTCCATTATTTGTACAGCTGGATTTTCTTTCGAACAGCGTGTATGTGCCTGGAAATGTGTTAGAAATCAACAAAAATATCTCCATTCTTGCATCTTGATTTTGTTGCATCACCCGCAGTCCCAGGTAGAGCTCCATTCAACATGCAAATCTTGAAATTTACTCTAGGAAATACTAAATAATAGGGTACAGAATTTCCAGAAGCATTAATAAATCCACACATAGTAACAAGAACACCCCTTTCACGAGATGTTAATTGACCTATTAGTTTTTGGCCCCTTTGACTGAGAACGTTAGGAGGATTGTGAACTGTAGTAAGTGCAGTTAAGGCCTATGAAATATATAAACTATTCTTAAATGTTTTTGAATATAAAAATACTAACTTACTATTGAAATCTTTTATTTTTTTTAAGGGGAAAAAAAAAAACAGTTTAATTTTGCATGCTTTCAAAATTACTGTTTTGATTTGGTGTTGCCTTTTCCTATTAATGTTAGGTGTTGCCATTTCCTTGGTAAAAGTGTTTTATTCATATTAGTGACAACCAGTAATATGTTATTTTATATCAGTGATATTATATTTACCATTGATATATTACTTCAAGTAAATGCATTCACTCGGGGCACAATGAAACATGTTTCATTGTACCCCGTACTGAGGTGTTACTAAATAAAAAAAAATTTCAAACTTCTGATATTAATTTTTTTTTTAATTTTGGTTTTAGAGGTATGTAGTCAACAACACAAAGACAACAATGTATAGAAAAAATAATTATTACTTATAACAACAAGGAAAAAGAAACAAAATTACTTTTAGTATAGAAACTTACTTTCCATAGTGAAAAACCAATAATCTATTGATAATGTTGTAAAAGTGCAAATGTATCCAAATCACATCAGTAATTGGAACATATAGTTGCATAACATATATATAAATTGCAACTTTCTGTGACAAATTTTACTGATTTTAGAAGTAATTTTTATTGTACCCCGTCTTCCCCTATATATTTATTTTTCCTAGACCTAGCTTTGCGTTTCAATAAAACAAAAAGCAAACAAACAAACAAAATTTATAGTCTTTCAGAAATTATAGACTATTTTACATGCATTAATAGTTTTAGTCATGCATAAATCCATGTGTCGCATAATAAAAATCAAGTTATGTGTTACAGATATATATAGATCTGTTTGAAATTTGCAGTGCAGTTTTACCGTTAAAAGACAAGCAAGGCAAAGTAACTGAAAAAATAATGGTCTCAACCTGATATTTTAAAAACCATCTATACAAATTCGTGTTTTTACTGTCATTAATTTTTTTAAGTATGGAGTAGTGAATAAGATGCTAACTGATATTTGAGACGTTGACATTGAAAAGGAGTTAAGTGCCAAATTGGTTATTTCATTGAAATGTTCCAATACCACTAACACTGAAAATGAGGAATGTGTCACTAACAGCAACTTGATCGATCGTGGCCTTAAGGAGGTAAATGAAACCTTGAACTTGCTTGTCCCGTAAAATTAATCGTTTGGTGCTTATTTCCTTTTCAACGTCAACACCTCAATTATCAAAATTGGCGACACTAAAAAATCTTTCCACTCATATCCTTTTGTAAATGCAAAAGTTTTGATTATAATTTCTACAGTCTGGATCCTACATGTAATTAATCAAGTCACATGGTTTTGGATGAGTCTTCTGATCATTGATAGGTTGGAATGTAAACAAAGTGGTTCCACAATTGGTTGCTTGAGCGAGAATTCTAATTAACGTTGATCATTCAGGTGCCATAGGAGATAGCTGTGATGATGAATTGGTAGGGTAAATCACTGTTCATGCTTTTTGCACATGGCAGCCCTCCAAACACACACAACCTTGCACACCAATCTCTAACTACCTTCTTGTTAGAGCCACACTATTGATAGATTTGTTAGAAACATACTAGTTGGCCTGAGGTTTGCTTATTGAAAAGTCTTTAAACTGACCATGTGTTATGCAGATTTGAGTTAGCTACAGCTTAAGGCAACCTTGTTTTAAACTGATGTTTCTTGTAGAGTTTGGTGTTTAGAGTATTTTAATTCTGATCATTGTTATATTACACCGTGAGGAAAGTGGCAATGACTTAATTAAGGTATTTTTCAGCTAAACTAATATATTTATGTAATTGAAATTTAACTGGTAGTACTAGTAATCAAACTAGTTTAAATATTCATATACCCTCAATATATCACTCAAGGGAAAAAAAACTTGTTTTTTGAAAATAAAGAAGCATAAATTATGCATTAACCTACATAGGTATTTATATTTAAAACTACAAGATTAAATACCAAATTGAAGGGGTTGAACCTTTTAAACTAATACTAAATACCAGTAGACTGTTTCTCTCATCCACACTTTACTTTAATTCAGTTTAGGATAATTACCTGAAACAAGTGACAGTTGAATTCCCCATCTAAAGAAACACATTGAGAAAACCCTCTGCTGTTTGCAAGTTTAAAATTCATCTGGGCAATATCTAAAAGAGTGATAGCCGAATACATGGCGGGAAACTGGTATGGACTGTGGAGTATGAATATTTTATTAACTTTATATTTAATAAATTAGCTATCTTATTTATATTTATCTAATTTATGTCAATAGCTCACTTTAGTGGTGGCTGTACATTTCCTTTAATTCACATTGGCAGGGTGTGGATGTTTGGAGAATGGGGGTGCCAGCTCAGGTGTGACTGTGGTTCAAAATTAAGAGGTGTCCTTGGATCTTTCCCTTAGGATTAATTTCAGACCATTGCCAATAGCACATCCTGTTGCTACAATGCGACGTTAATTCGAGTACCTTTCGTTAAAGACTCAGCAGTTAATATCATTTTACTATCTATTCTTAGGTGTGTATAGATAGAATTTTTAACACTAGTATGGTGACAAAAATGTTTCTAGACTTTACTTGGGAGATCTGGTTCATGGCTCCAGTGCCATGCCATAAAAATGTAACCAACCTACCTGAAAGATCAGCTGAACCTTGGCAAGAGGCTCATAGTCTGGCCTGAGAACAGGTACCAGCATGGATGCTGACTTGCATCCTGAGATGACGGGATGGCTCAGACAAATGACTGCTATCTATCCTCCTCAGCCTTCCTTTAGGGCAAAGCAGAAGACCCCCTTCTTCTTTTTTTGGTACAGCTACACTCTACGTTTATGAGCGATGGCAACAGCCTTGGCGATTTTTTTTGGCGCATTTCTAAAGTCGCCAAGAAAGAATTATTTCTTAACTCTTTTCCTGTCGCAAATTTTTTTCTTTTTACAACACACTTTTTTAATACATTTCAGAACGTTTTAAAAAGTATATTTTTTAAAAACTTTCACAAAAAGTAGTAAGTTTAAGCACATATCAAAACATATTTGTGAACCAGCAGAGAAACTAAGCTACAAATGTTGGGTAAGAATACCGTGAAAATTATCAATTACACTAAATACAGTGGGCATGTTGAAAAAGAAAATGATTTACAAAAGAAAACAAAAGCAAGAAATAATACAACCTGATAACGTCAGAATTCTTCCGTAAAAAAAATAATGAATACGAAAATGGTAAAAAAAAAAAATCTTAATCCTTTCAAGAAAACTATTATAATAAAATAAAAATTCCACAACTGTCAAAATACAAATAAATGGACCAATGGTATCACCGAAAACGATTTAAAAGGACCAATGCAATCAAAGGAAACTTTTAAAAACAAAATAACCAATGGGAGGAAAGAAAAAAATTTCAAACGAATCAATGAAATCAAACGACTTTAACGGATTTTGGAAGAACTTTCTAGAATATTCAAAATGAAAATTAAAAGTTTCCGTTTGCCGAGGTTGCCATGAAAACCACAACAAACGTAACGAAAGATGGGTTGCCTTAATTTATCGTAACTCGCTACTAGAAGCGCGCCAAAAAAAATCGCCAAGCCGTTGCCATCACTCATAAACGTAGAGTGTAGCTGTACCCTAACATAATTCACCAAGAAAGGTACATAATATAACACTTTGTTGCTAACAATTCTATTAAACTGAAATATACTGGAAGTGAAATTTTTAATAGATATGAACATAATCTGCAAATTGAGAAGTAAAATGTATAAAATCTAAATCTCATGTAAAATGTGCTTTTTTTTTAATGTCACTGAACACAGTAGGTGCAATTAAGTTATTGATTTCTGAGATGCAGGGTTTGCCTTAAAGAGAACAAAAACATCCAATTATTTATTTTTTAATATACCATTAGGTACGTAAAGCTATTGATAAGAATTCTTGGCCTGTTTGATTCTTAGTATGTTGGTTATTTTAAGTATTTGGAGCATTTCTCACAGTATTAAGTTGTTACGGACTCTACACTTCAGAAACATATTTTATCCTTATATTCTCTTACAGTGAAAATGTTTAAGCTGAACTTCAAGTAATTTTATATTTTAGGATGTAATTAAAACATTAGCATTGAAAAATATTTTTAAAATTCAAATTTCTATGAAATATAGAGATTTATATTGCATGTTACGGACTCTACATTAAAGGGACAAGGATTTTTTTACTAAAATGGAAATGGCATTCCCTCTGAAACTAGCTGTTATTTCTATCTATTAAAATTTACTTTTTATATTTTAGTTCATATATTAAATATCTGCACCACAAAATAAAAACTGGAAAGGACAAAAATAATTTTTAATGAATTATTTATTACATAACTCTTTGTTTACAAGCCTGTTACGGACTCTACACATTTGTCTCTTGTGAATATTAATGAAAATACTGAGAACTGTGTTCAAACTATTATAACAAAATTGTTTTACTCTTCAATAGTGTCTATGATTGATGAAATATTTTGGCTATTTCCTCACTATATGCAAAACAACGTGCAGAAGAACCAATTGATGGTGGGTCAATGGGTAGAATTGACAGATAACGTGTCCCGGTTAATTTCTTCAAACTCTGCTTTTGGCATAGCTTTAAATTTGTTTGTTGATATGGGTTTAAGTTCAAACTTAACAAGCCATTTTCACTCTTTGCCCTGTCCACCGCGGTCATTACTGTTAAGTACATATATCCAAGTGCCTACTTCAATGTCAGGTTTGGAAATGCTTCGGATTAATGATTGAGAATTCTCATTCCTATGAATATCCCCCACATCTTTTCTCGATATATTTGAAGTTAACTTCTGCAAATACTTTGCCATCATCAACATAAAAACTGTGCATTCTTTTGGTGCCAGGGATTGATGTGACTGAGCTCCATCTATTTTCAAGTTTAAACTCATCAACAGTTGCTACCACCTCAGTTTCAGGTACAAAAAGAGTATTTATTGATTTAGCCTCTCTTTTAGCAATGGCTTAGAAATCATAGGCATTAAATGGCACATATTTTTACTTCTCCCCCTATACCATCTACTGGTCCTATTCCATGCACTGTAGGAAAAAAATTCCAGCTAGCAGTGCAGCCGAGGTCTTTCATGTGGTTTTTTAAATTGCTCACAAGGTTATACTAATTTTTAAATTGGCTACCACAACCATCTGACCAGTAATGAACATGTGTAAACGGTATTTTCAGCTTGATCTTTACGTCATCCAAAATAATTCTGTTACAGATGAAAACTTCCTTTTTGTACAATGGGTTAGGACATCTGAAACAATTGCATAGGAAATGTGCTGCAGTTCTTCCCCAAACTTATAATATACAACAGCTGCAAATATAGTCACTTGCTCTGGTGACCAGTTCATGGGCTTTCATGATTTCATTTTGTTGTTTCAGGCTATTATTTTCTGCAAAATCCTCTTGAATGATAATCTGACTTTCTGTCAGTTTATCTTTTAGATATCACATGTTTTCTTACTGCCATTTTACATTGTATAAATTCCAGGCAAATGAGTGCAGCTGTTCTTTAAGAACTTGTATACCTTCAACTAAATCTGTTTCAACAGCTTCCTTTCTTTCCTGACCATCACTGATAACCAATGGAAAATAGCTAATTGGTATGTCTTCAATCAAATTCAAACAAGGTTGAAAAGAAGTAAAGATATGCAAGTACTGGAAAACTGAAACTAATTTCTAAAAGTTAAATTTCAAGTAGTTTTTTTAAGTGAAAGTTTCATTTTACCTTTAAAGTTGAAGTTCTGGTTGTTGAATTTTGTGTGCAGACAAATAGTAAAATGGAAACCCTGAAGACAAAAAACATCATTCTTGCCAAATGTAAAGTCCGTAACATTTTGTAGAATCCCAAACAAAATTTTAGAAATTCATAAAAAATAACAGAATTGAATAATAGTGGAAATCAGTGAACACAATATTGTTCCACTGTTGTTGGAATTAGAAAATATTGATTTTGGTAAATATAAAATCGTAATTAAAAATTTTAACAAAACTTTTCATTCTAATTTGTTACAGACTCTACAACCATCATTTTCACAAGCTGTTAATTTTCACAGAATACATTTTTCAACTAAAATTATTAGCCATAATGGAGATATGCCAGAACATTATTTGTCCCCAGTTTAAGTTTTGGTTTAAAAATCTGTTCAAGGCATTAAAAAATTAAAATTTACTGTTGAGTCCGTAACATTAAAAACTTCATTTTTGATGTTCTAAGCGCAATTCTATGCATAATATGAAGTGAAAAAAGAAAAGAATGTGATATTTATGTCCTTTAGAATGTGCTCTCCCAATATATGTAATTAATTTTTAATTTGATTAAGTTTTGTTACGGACACACCTATGTCTCAAATACTGTGAAATGCCCCATTTGCGAGTATTGAGAAAAGCAACTGTGTTTTCCTGGGATTTTTTAATGTATTAAGTATGGCCATACCTGTTGAATCTAAATATATAACCAAAAATTATTACAAATAAGTACAAAAATGGCAAGATTTTGTTCTCGCAATTTTGAATGCATGTTAGGTATTGTTTATAAGTTTAGAAAGGAAGTATGTTAACAGTTATCTTAGTAGTTTTCTTCACGAGTATAACGGGCATTATTTTTAAAGTTGATGGGCAAGGACAAGTTTGTTATTTCCTCAAAAGCCATAGCTTTGTATTAACCAGACTGATATCTTATAATGATATTATATATATATATATATATATATATATATATATATATATATATATATATATATATATATATATATATATATAATATATATATATATATATATATATATATATATATATATATATATATATATATATATATATATATATATATATATATATATATATATATATATATATATATATATATATATATATATATATATATAGTTTCTCTAAACCCAATGCAGTTTTTTTATAAACTATTCTCAATTCGATTGATTGGTGATTCCTCCCCCCTCCTGATTTTATGTACAAAATACCCAATATCTTGTTGAACATAAGTTATCAAAACTGATTATTCCAACTTCTGCAGCTGGTCACAATCCAGATTTAAATTTTTTGTCTAGCTCCTAAGTTTATGATCCTAACACAAACCAACCTTGAATTTCCAAAAAGCTAAGAACAATTTTTTTTTTTAAAGTTTCATTTCCGTATTCTTCACATTATTCCGGTTCTGCGGATGGAAATAAAGGTTTTTTTTTTAGCTGGATGTTTTCTTTGGCGATTCAAGTTTGGAAAGCTAGCAGTTCGACAGAAATTATTGCCGAGGACAATTCTTCGATACAAGCTAGACAATTTTCACCTTACATTACACGATCTAGTGCGTCTGATGGTACTTTTCTGTTATGTCGAGCATTTGGATGGCAACATCTCAATTGTCAATCAAAGTATTCAAATTCCATACGTGTTTTAATGAAATGTGGAATAATCATGATCCTTAGGATGTACATTAGTAGATGAATACAATGTTATCCAATCCTAATCTATTAAAACCATTATTTTAAAATTATTTCGAAAATTTTATTATTTAGTAGAGTGTATTTTAATGTGATGTTTGTGCACTTAATGTTCGGAAACTATTTAAAAGTAATAAGAATAAGAAATTATCGAAATATTCCTTGTAGTAATTTTTGGCACCTCAAATTATTAACAAACTGTAAGAAGAGAAGTTGTTTCGACAAGAAATCTCGTTCATCGAGGTTTGGTAATTGTAGTAATGACGAGATATCTCGTCAGCAAGATGCCACGGGAATTTGATGACGACAAGATCCAAGTCTTGTCAGTTTTGTAATGTAAAGATATTTGTCCAACACAGGTCATCTTTCTAATGACGAGATTCTAGGTTGAGATAACCTTGATTAAGATTAATATAGTATTATAAAACAAATTACTCTTATTTCCACCTACTTCTGGGATTGTAATTTTCTGGATAGTGTGGATGTTCTGTCTAATGTTTCAGAGGAAGTTGTATCCCCATTTTGAACCTCGTGGAATGGCTACGAATAGATAGAATGAACATGTATGTGAATCTACAAATGGATAGAAGGAAAAAATGTAGCTGTTCCACTGTGTAATTGTTATAGATGACATTTTTTATAGAGCATTTTCATATATGTTTATAACTGGGTTACTTTATTTTTTTATGTGGTGTAAACGTGTGATACATATCACATTTAAAAGTGTACGCGTATTACAAATATTTTATGAAGAGCTCTTTAATGTCAGTATTACAGTCAGTCCCAAAATTGTGTCAGTATTTTGAAGATATGCTTTTGGTAATATACTAATCACATTTTTACCTATTCATCTTTCAAATTTTACAATTTGTTGTCTATATGCAATGGAATACTCAATTTTGCGAGCGTATATGCAGAAATGAATAAGTATTTAAAATTTTATTTATCTCTCTCTATATATATTAAAAAAAGTTACCGCCGCCGCAGAATTGAAAACTGTGCTGTTTGGCTCGATTCTTAGACGGTTTCCTTAGAAAGTTCACAGAAAAATATGAAACTAACATTGTTTGTTCTTCATCGTGTTCCCTGGAGAACTGTAAACATCTTTTTCCGATGTGGTGATTAGTTTAGGATTTATTAAGTGTCAAAGTTTGAAAAAAAGCAAAATTTCTTCCTCGAGTGAGCAAAACACATACAAATTTTCGGTCTTAAGCCATGAGTTTTTTTTTTAAGAGTACATCTCAACGTACATTTTTGCAGCTCGTTGAGTTTTTTTTAGAAATTTCAATTTGGTTCTTGATAATATTTTTTTGAAATTCGAGAAAAATCGGGACATATTCATTACTTTTTTTTTTAATTGTCATATCTATATCTTATTACCATTAGTTTTTAATTTTAAAAATATCGCATTATACCTCAGAATGTACTCTTTTTTACGGTATAGTTATTTTTTAAATATGTTAATATATATAAATAAGTTCGATGCGATCAAAAGTTGGTCATACAAAATTCGGAATCTTTGGATATTTTCGCTATTTTTTGTTAAAACTGTTATAACTACAGCAAATACCGTTATTTTTTATATTTGAGAACATCACTGAATACATTACACTTTTTCTTATGGTATAATTATTTTTTATTTTGGTTAATAAATAAAGTCGATGCAATTAAAAGTTGGTCATACAATTTTCGGAACTTTCAGATCGTAATTTCCGATACAAAACTAAAATTGTCATATCTATATATTATTACTATTAGTTTTTAATTTTTAAAATATCGCAGTATACTTTAGAATGTACTCTTTCTAATGGTACAATTATTTTTTAAATTGGTTCTTAAATAAATTCGATGCAATCAAAAGTTGGTCACACAAATAAATTTCTTATTTTTTAGTTCACGGAGAAGGTTTCGCAGTCAGGGTGGGTTGTATTTTTGACTATCGGGTATGTCAGATATCAAATCAATCGTAGCAACAATTGCCATAAAAACGATTTCTTTTGATTTGGCAAGGAAAATGGCTCGCTTTTTTCACTCGGACGGTTTACTGACAAAGTACGAAGTACACATCGTAAAGTTAGGAGATTAACACGGTTTACTTAAAATTGTACAGGGAACAACAAGAGTCTTACCGCAACTCTATCCCGTGGAACCATTTTTAAACTGCGCATGCGCGAACTGTTAAGTATATGCAAGGCGTGGCTTATCTGACATGAGTGAGTAGAGTTTCACCCTGACTTCGAGAATATAAAAACATTGGGGAAGGCAAAGGGGGGATTTCTGTGTTTTGTTTTGTTAGGACATCGGGCTAAAATTTATTTCCGATTTAGAAGAACGGAAAAATACCAGATCCTGGAAAAGAACGAGAAGCAGCCTGCGTGACATTAAGGTGCTGATCGGTGGAGATCGTGATTGGCTGAGAAATTTCCTTATCGTAACGATTGAGGAAGCACCTAGGCGATAATTTCTCGCCAACGACTACCTTGCCAATCACGATCTGCACCTAAATGTTGCGGTGCGGTTAGCTTAGAAGCTTAGTGTTAGCTTAGTAAGTAGTCTATTAGTACTTGTTGATTTGATCGGATGCAGAACATGAATTGTGTGAGCTGTTCTTTCCCAACTCTACTGCAGTACTAAGTGGAAGATTTTATTGAATCAGCCTCTTTTATTTAATAGCGATTCAATGAGATCGACTTTTTGGTATGCAGCTAATTTATCCTCTAATGTTTTGATATTATTTTAACAATTTGTATTTGCTCTTGCCATTTTTATCGCGTATAGAATCATTCTGCTTTAAAATGACATTTCTAAATGTTATTTTTCTGCGCAATAAATATTGATGCTGTACATGAATTATTATTCCCTAAAGAAATTTGTTTTTAACAAACTAAGCGTTGTTTTCCCACTGAACACATTAAATCTGCCCTTTACTCTAAAAACATGTGTTTTTATTCATGCATCATTCTCAAGCTACGTTTTCACTCTAAGCCTCACTGAATTCTATTTTCTCCTTTTATAACCCTTTTTCACTGACATTATCTGAGCATTCTAATTGAAAAATATATTAGTCAGAATATCTTATTCAGTTCATTTATTTAGTGACTATTCATGAAATTTGCTTATTTGTATTTGCAATTATGAAATACTTTTTCATATTATCCTAAATAAAGTTTCATATTCATTGAGGTCATGAAAATTGAAAATAGGCCATCCGGCTGCATGGAATTCCATCTTTTAGGATTTTTTGTCATAACTGCCTCAATTTTATAAAAGTTTACATACAAGAAAATTAATCTTATTTTCAATGCTATCAACTTATTCGGCCTCAAATGTTGGATTTGAATACACATGTTTATTGTTAGTATAAAATTTCAGACTATCTTTATACAATTGTGGTCAGGTATAGCTTTTCAGGACTTTTACTCACAAAAATAGAAAATCACTAGTATTTCCCAGGGTGTCAAGATTAAAATCATGATTTTAATCAAATGATTTTTTTTAATCATTGATTTAAATCAAAACTATTCTTACATTTTTATAACTAAGTAAATACACCCTAGGAAAATCACAAAACTCGTCAAATGCTTTACACTTTCTGCACTTGGTGATTTCAGCACTAATGGCTACAGTACTGATCAGCTTTTGAAAAAATGTTTGGCACCGGACACTTGCAAATAATCTGAAGTGTCTGGACTAAGTAATCTGTTGAGTCGGGGATTTTGCCAAACAGTAAAGTAAAAAACAAGTTGACATCTATTTGAAAGTTCTGACGATGTTCATGCAAAATTTTTATAATATGTTACGAACAATAAAGCATTCATTTAAGTGTGAGAAGCATTGTAAAATAATGTGATACTTAAAGTCTTTAGCTATATATATTGTCCATGACCCCATTAGTATGCCTAAACTACTTGTTACCCTTTTAGTTGACTGTGGCCAATGGTTTAGCTATAGTGATTTTTCAACTACTTTTTTTTTAATTAAGCCAAATACAAAATAACACAATTAATGTGATTAATAATTTAAATACAAAATACAACTGAGCTTTCTATTTGAAATAATGAAAGTTTAAACACTATAAACATCTTTAATTTGAAAAATGCACCCTGAAACTGTCACCTTTAAGAGTAGTGACCCATAATAAATATTTATCTAATCAGACTATAATTTAGGTCTTTCACACTTACTGATAAATTTTTTTCACATAATGATGTAATTTACTCTACTTAATTTAAAGAAAAACTATGTAGGATGTCAACTTGTGTTTTATAACTAAACAAATATTGTACCAATTGCTTTTATTTTGAAAATTCACTTTTTAAATGTATTACCATTAACAAGCTATGATTTTTAGTAAAATAAATATTGATTCACCATGTCACAAATTCTGTTTGTTTACTTTAAATAAATATTGGTTTACATGTTATGTCAAAAACACAATTCTTTATTTTACGAATTTAGATATAATTATGTTATAAAAACAGAGTAAAAGGGCCTAGGCCAAAAAAAAAAAAAGGTTTCTTTCCTGTAACATGAGCAAAAATATTAGGGTAGGTAAGTGGGAAAAGTTTTTTGTTTGCTAAATATTTTTAGCAAATATGCAAAAGGAAATGTCCGAGTATTAATGTTGGATTTAAAATTGATCAGTGATATAAAATACCTGGGTATATTTATTTTTGTGGGTCAATGTACTCGGGTATTTATAATTTTTCTTCAGGTTTAACTGCTTATTCACCTCTAAAGAGTTTGAAATATACTGTTAATCATTTTAACAGACATGTTTTTTAATTAAATTAAATTAAATTATAATTTAAAAATATATATATATAGTTAGGGTCAGAACTTTTGTATTGTAATTTTAGGGTCGGTCGGGTTACAGGAAACAAACCATTTATTTTTTTTTTGGCCCTACAGAAATTTAAATAAAAAAATCAGATTACTTGATTTAAAAGAAAAAAAATCATGATTTTTTTACATCCTGGTATTTCCATTACCTTTATGAGAAATACCTGAAATTTACCAGAAACTTCCCCATACACAGCATACCAATAGCAAATGTTTTTTGTATGGTATAGGTAAATCCCATTAAAAAAAGGAAACGTTATTTGTCCTTTATGAATGTAAGGAAGTATGATTGACACTACTGATTAAGCTCGGACAGTTAAATTGAGCAACCAATGACAATACATACACAGGTAGGAAACCTATATCACTTGAGATTTTAGCTGTAAAGCTGGTGAATTTAGCATTGAAATGCGTAAGAGGGTTTAAGGAAGAATTGTGAAGTATTCAGAAGGTAGTGCCAATAAATACATGTTCTACGTAGGGAGAAGGGGGCTTGTGTGAAGAATAATTTGCTATTTATCAGTCAAAATCTCAAGTTTTTACAGAATAACAACAGTGATATAAACTTCCATATGCAGTTGCATGACAACACACTTGATAGTTTAGTAGCAATTTATAAAACAAGGTTTTCATGGTGGAAAAGTTTGTTCCTGATTTGTTTTTTAATTACTAGATTTGACAAATTTAATTCAATATTTTTAAGAAGGGTAGTTATAAATGTAAAAATATGTTGCATGTATGTTATTAATGAATAGGTATTTTGATATTCACTTTTGCTCTATATAGTTAAAATTAACCAGTAGTAGGCCTAAAAAAAACCAAATGGCTTCACGGGGCTAGTGTGGACATGTCCACACCAGCCAAATTTAGCTTTCATTGATAAAACATGGGTTAAATATTACATTTTAGGCTATTTATTAAATAAGATTGTTTATGTAAAAAATATTCCTTCCTTTTTTTTCATTACTGACATTTAATATTGATTTATCTAACTACATTGTAAAATGGATCCCATTTCTACATTAAAATCATTTCCCCACTAAATAAAACTTAAAAATAGCTTTCTTATTGTGCTGATTTGTCTTTGAGGTACATCTATAATTGAGTGCAGTTCTTAACTACAAATTTATTGGGCTTAACATTAATTGAATATGCTTTATTAAGATTAACATTTATAAGGAATTATACTGTTTAGGCTAAAACTGATTTCATTTTGGTTTTACATACATTCATGAGTTGTATTACATTGTATAATCAGTATTCTAACGTGTCAACATGGTATTCCATGACATGGGGCTTGTGTGGACAAAAAGAACTTTTTTGAATAAAAGATAATTAAAAAATAAAACTGCCAATACTTTATAATATCAACCAAAATAAAAGAGTAAAAGCACATTAAAAAATAGTTGATAGGTCAAAAATGATATTTAGTATACTTTTTTGCCGAATTTGTAAAAATTGTCTACACTAGCCCCCTTTCTCACCTACCATTTTCTCAAATTGACAATTCCAACATGTTTTTAGTTTTAATAAAGTTTTCAATATTTTTTAAATTGGTAGAGTCTATTTACATTTATTTGTGATTTTAAATTTAACATATCAAAAGAAAACCACTCCTTTTCGTTGGCAATTTTTTTTAAACTAGGTGTTCCGGAAAACTTGTCTTTACATAGATGCTAACAATTCAACAAGCTTCTCGTTTGATAAATTCCTTGAAAATACACATCCATTGTGTATCCTTTGTAAGAAGGTGCATAATCATTTGCTGCCAAAAAATACTTATATTGTATGTTCTATATATATATATATATATATATATATATATATACATCACTATTTAAAAAATTGTTTGGATTTTTAAACTTTACTGCATATGTACAGTTATGCAATCGTTGGTGATAAATGGCTTCAGTCCAATTGGTATTAGTCGTAAGTTTACATAGTTATTGTTTTTCAGAAAGTAAAGTATATGTAGCTCAAAAGCACCGTAGGTATCAAAAAGAAATAATAAATTAGTGGTGTCATAATAAGTCAAAAACAAGATTTATTTGTGTTCATCTGAAGTTGATGGGTAAGTTTTATATCTACTAATTGTGGTGGTAGAAATAATCCTCTTCTGTTATCTGTTTATCTACATTACTTACAGCTGTTATAAAAAAAAGGAAGAAAAATTAGTTTACCATTCTAAATTATTATTTGGAATGAGCTTATTATGTCTACCTTTGCAATGTTTTTCAAATAGATTGCATTAACAATGGATGGAATTAACTAACTGCTTGTAAACACGCGTCTTTCAAATTTAGTTGTTTATACATGCTGGAATATACCACTTTTAGATATGAATACATATATAAAAATACATAATTTATTATAAAATTCAGTTTTGTTTTAAACAATTTACATAGGACACTTTTAAAGCGTAGACGTAAATATATATAAAAAAAAAAGAAAATTGTAGCTGTAATTTTGTTTTAACAATGCTTTGTAATATGTCCAATGTTAAAATTAACTTGAATGCTTTTTCAATGGATTGGAAAAACAAATGGAACGCTTCCGTTTTAGAAGGTACAGGAATTGTTAGAGTTTTACACTTTTGATCACGTTTTCAATACTACTCGACTCCGAATCTACCTTTCCTAACTTTTCTACGGGCATTTTACTCCTAGCATTAGTTAATTCAATTTCTTTTTTTAACTGTTCCAATTTAACTTTTTCCAACTCTAATTTTAATTCACTGTCTCGATTAGCTTGTTCCATTTTAGCTTTCTTTTCTTCTAGAACGCAGTTAATTACACTTTGAACACACTCTTTATCGTTTTGGAAAATGTCGCTATTTTCAATTATTGTTTTAAGGTCAATAATTTTTGGTTTCTCAGGTATGGTTATTCCTAATTCTACAGCGACAAGACAAAATTCGTCTTTCCTAAGATTTTTAAACATTGACATTTTAAACAAGACTAATTGACTCAAGACTCAATTTGAGACCAAAACCAAACGAGAACCAAGGAAATTGCTCTCACCTCTAAAACGGATTGACAATTTTTCTCAATAACACATTTCCTTTGTTTTCACTTGCATAGTTCCAAAAAACCAATGGATCTTTAACACAACCTTTCACTAATCCACTCCGGCTCGACGGACCATGTTTTAACTCTTCGATAGCTCAGGTCTCCTTATTAAAATTCACCAAACACATCACAAGGAATAATGGACTGCAGTTCTCACAACATTTATTAATTTCTCTCTCTGAGCTGCGCTCACACGCGCCGTTTTCGCAGCTCATAAAAACTCGCACTGGGCGCCAGGCGTCGCAAGGTTACAGCGCGCGACAGCAGCGCCCTTTTTTGGCTGTTGCCAACGGAGAGCTCAAACAAGTAAAACAGTTTACATTTACTTGTTATAAGAACTTGTAAAAATGTGCACCTACTGAAAATTCATAAATTCAGTTCTTATGTATTTAAAATTTTTATTTTGTTCCATTAGTTTTCCCAAAGATGAATAAAGGAAGAAAATCGTTTTAATTAATTAATCAAAGAATTTTGTTTCTGTCTTTTAGTTAATTTAAAATGTGATGAATGTGACAATAAATTTCATTCGTTTACTGTTTCTTATTTATCTTTTGTATTTATTAAATATTGATTTCACACACAATAAGTAATAAAAATTCAATATAAAAATATTTATCAAACTTATGTACATGCTTAAAAGCATAAAAATTGTCAAGAGTTATTTACATCGTCACTTTGATGAATTCAAATATGGACACACAGTTGCAACTTAATTAGTTTTTGAACCAGAAATCTAAAATTGCAGAATAGCTAACATCAAGGGTATGGTTTAAAATAGTTTCCTTCAATCTTAAAGATTATATGTATAACTTTTCTTGTTAATATTTTTATGCGTAACACCTTGAGTAAATTTGTGTTTATGTAAACGTAAGCAATTAAGAATCCATAATATCAATAAAAGCTTTAGTGGTAACCCAAACGTCATTTGAACAGTGAATCTTCTAATCTGTTTTCAGTATTTTTATTTTATGCATCAGTAAAATATTTATTCATGCAGTCATTTCCAAACATGGGCATATATTTTTCAATTCATTCCAACTCATGCTAACCTTATTACATTAAAATAAGTTTAAATTATTTTCTGAAATGAAATCTTTGAGATAATTTCTTCACACCCAATACAGTTTTTGTATATAAAATATTGTATTAATTAGAGAATGTCGGGTTTAGAACAATTATCTTATACCAAATTTTAATCTGAACTCCTGACCTGAGAGCAATCTATTGACTACAATTTATTTATCTCAAGCGTACTGTTTTGTTTGTATATGTGCTGGTTAACCTTAATCCCAATGAGAACTTCAGTTAATTATAAAAAAGCTCAAATAACTAAAAACATTAAAAAGTAATATGAATTCAAAAAATATTCAGCAGTGTGATAGTAATTATTCATTTGCATTGCCCAACAATGCAAATTAATTTTAAAATGTAACTCAAATTCAAGGAGCATTCAGTATTATGCATATTCAATACTATACACATCAATTGAAGTTATTTCCAAACATGGGTATTTATTTTTCAATTAATTCCAACTCATGCTAACCTGAATAAATATTTCCAAAAGTTTGAAATATTTTCTGAAATTAAATCAGATAATTTCTCCACACCTAATACAGTTGAAGAACTATGTATAAAATATAGAATTAATCTATTGACTACAATTTATCTTAAGTATACTGGTTAACCTTAATCCCAATGAGAACTTAATTCTATAATAAAACTAAAAACATTAAAAAGTGATACGAATTCAAAAAATATTCAGAAATGAAAAAGTAAATATTCATTTGCATTGCCCAAAAATGTTAAAATGTAACTCAAATTCCAGAAATACTCAGTATTATGAGAAAATGTCGCCAAGACTGGCGATAAAAGGCCAAATCAAGCAACCAAGCTAAATTTTCGTGGAGCAGTCACGTGACTACTGACAACACGTTGTGGACGCTTTGCGAAGCTCATCTCAATAGCGATGCTCAGTTTACTTTTATTAGAAGTCTATGGCTCCAGTGCGACGTTAATTCTAATACTAACCTAAAGAGTTTCTGATTCTTATTTCCAACAAAAAAAAATGCATGGTCGCGGATTACGGTTGGCAGAGAAACGGAAGTTGCTGTCCTCGGATTTAGAGATTGATCCCGAGCTATCACTAATAGCACTTTGTAACGTTAAAAACACCATTGTTAAGAATTGTAAGTAGGTTGCTAGGTGATGCAACCGTTGAGCTATTGCTCCGCAATTCCGTTGCTAGCTGACGCATGTACTTGAGAAAGTTGCCAGCTGCAAGGAGTCTTGGGAAGAAAGGTTTTAGCAAAGACCGTCCCTGTATTGTAGAAGGACGGGAGTATATTTTTACGGCTAAGGCCTCACAGTAGTGGCGAGTCCACAAATGTATAATTATATGTTCCATTACGCTTTAGTATAATAAAGTTATTGTTGTGCAAGAAGTGTACATCTTTATTATTGAAGAACGGAATCAAACCAGATTCGGATACCAGTGGATCCAACTACAGAGGGGTGAGTAACCCAACTTAATTTCACAAATCATTTTGTAAATTAGATTTATAGTGAATATTAAAGAATCTGCTTCCGGGCTTGGGCCAAGCCCGAACTATAGAATTGTGTGGTTATAGACACCACATAAAGTGGCGTCCGTGACAGGACTTTCTTGTGAAAACTGTTCTGTAGTTATTGGTTGAACATAAATAAGTAACAGTATTTTGAGTGAGAATTCTTTGAAAAGAAGTTCATTTATTACAAGTATTTTCGTTTTGTATGTGAAGTTATCGAAGCATTTTGTTTTCATTCAGTTATTTCAAGTATTTTCGTTTTGTATGTGAAGTCATAGAAGCATTTTAGTTTTCATTTCAAGTTATTCAAGTATTTTCGTTTTGTATGTGAAGTTGTTAAAGTATATTGTTTTGCATTTTGTATTGTTGGAGCATTTAAGGAAATAGTTAAGTTATATTTAGTAACTTTACTAAGTACATTAAAGTAATGGATCACTTAAAACTGAAGAGAAGGGGTCTGCGTACTTCATTCACACGTACGGCTAATGTGCTTAAAGAGCAATTAGAAATGGATGATGTCGAAACAGGTGTCCTCAGAGATAAATTAACCAAATTAAATAATAGTTTCCGTGATATAAGCGAAATAGATACAAATATCATGGATAAATTAGTAGAGTCCAATGTTACTGAAAGCGAAATAGAATTGGAACTAATAGATGCAGTGAATTATTCCGATCAACACATTGAGATTTCTCGGCGCGTTAGCGAACTGTTAGACAGAGTGGCCTTGACGCAGTTTCAAGAGAACACATGTGTCGGCAATAATTCTACTTACGCAGAGTCCGAACGGGGGGGGGGGGACTGCTCCACCAGAAAGGAAACGTTACAAACTCCCGAAACTAAACATTCCAATTTACTGAACTATTTGACCTTTTGGTCACAATTCAAGAAAATACATGAAGATCAGCAGTTAGAAAACAGCGATAAATTTCAGTACTTGTTACAGTCAGTGCAAGCAGGAACACGTGCTAAGGAACTTTTATCGAGTTATCCCTTAACATCTGACAATTATCCGAAGGCGGTAGCTGCGTTTCGAGAGAGGTTCGGAAAACAAGAACTTCTCATAGAAGTATACGTTCGAGAATTAATAAAATTGATAATTGGTAATGTTCGAGCAAATAGCAGAGAGAAGCTACCATTACCAGATTTATACATGAAGGTCGAGGCATATTTGAGGTCGCTTGAATCAATGGGAATAGATTCAAATGCCAATGCAACATGGCTTTTCCCGATGGTCGAGAGTAGTCTTCCTGAGGAGACATTAAAAGCATGACATAGAAGCCCATCGTACACGATTGATGTAGAGGAGGGAAAGTCTCGTCTTTCACATTTGTTGGAATTCCTGAAAAGGGAAGTTGAAGGGGAAGAGAGATTGTCTTTAGCGCGAAAAGGTTTTGATGGTGCAAGTGCAAGGGCATCTGGGGGAAGTTTCGAAATACCAAATAGAGCGGTCCATAAGCTTAATAGAAGTCCAAGTACCGCAACTGTAGCCGGGTTATATGCTGCTAAGAACTCAAAATGCATTTTTTGTGACAAGTCCCACGACACACGTGAATGTTATACCGCTAGATCTATGCCGTATAAAGAAAAGGTAAACAAGCTAAAACAAAAGAAAGCTTGTCTGAAATGTTTCAAATTTTTCCACATAGCCAAGGACTGTAAAATGTTTGTCCGTTGTATTGTATGTGATAAAGCACATAACGCCCTGCTTTGCCCAGATAAGAATAAAGATAGTAATTCGTCTGAGGACTAGAAAGATGAGGCCCTACAAACGACTTTATCTCATCCAACGTGTACAAGGGAAGTTGCTCTCATGACATTAGAAGTTGTAGTAAGAGGGAAGAAATCCAAGAAAATTAGAGCCCTATATGATTCAGGGTCACAAAGAAGTTACATTTTGACAAACACGGCCAAAGAGCTTGGTTTACAGCCTATGTCTACTGAAACAGTAGCTCATTCGTTATTTGGAGCCTCCCAGATGGAAGCAAAGCCACATAATAAATACCGTGTTCAGTTAAGTGCTCCACAGGGTTCCCTTCCAAAGACGACCCTTGTATTCGATTTCCTGGATCAGGATAGGATTTGTGGCCGAATACCCAGAGTCCCAAAAGGTCCACTGCTGAAAAAATTGAAGTTTCACAGGATTTGGGTGCCCGACATAGGTCTAGGGTGTCCCGAAGTAGAACTTTTGATTGGTAGTGATATTTATGGACAGCTTTTAACGGGTCAAATTAAACAATTAGAGAGCGGGCTGACTGCCATCCAAACCAAACTCGGGTGGACAGTCTGCGGACAGCTAGAGAATCCTTCGGAAGAATGTTGGACGGGAGGAACTGCCTTGTTGACCACAAACCTGGTTCTGAAAGACATGAAAGTTCCTGAATTGTGGAGGTTAGAAGCAATCGGCATCACCGATCCGAGTACAACTCTGACAAAGGTTAACGAGGAAGAACTAGCTCACGACCAATCCTTACAAGAACTGACGAGGAATGAAGATGGTCGCTACTGTGTTGGGCTTCAATGGATAAAAGGAAAACAGGAAATTCCGTCCAATAGAAATGTTGCTGAGAGAAGACTCATGAGCACGACTCGGAAGCTGAAGACTCTCCAAAAATTCGAAGAATACGGGAAATTATTCCAAGAGTGGGAAGCGGAAGGGGTCATCAGTAGAGTACCAGAAGAAAATATTAAGATTTCAGGGCATTACCTTCCTCACCACGCTGTCATTAAGCCGGGTAGTGTGACTACCGCAATTAGACCCGTATTCGATGCATCTAGTAAACACGGAAGGGCACCTTCTCTAAGTGACTGTCTTCTGAAAGGGCCTAACCTGATAGAGCAAATCCCTGCTATATTATTACGGTTTAGAACAAAGGCCATAGCTGCTGTTGCAGACATTAGAAGAGCTTTCTTGCAAATTGAAGTGAAAGAAACGGATCGTCATTTTTTGAGATTCCTATGGTGGGAGAAGGCTGACAAGATCCAAGTTTATCAGCACAATAGAGTAGTGTTTGGGGCAACTTGCAGTCCATTTTTGCTCGGAGCAGTCATCCGTTGTCATCTAGATAATGCTCCTGAGGAGCTGAAACCAATCGCGGAAAAGCTGTCAAAATCGTTTTACGTAGATAATTGCATAACTTCCTTCAATGATTTATCTGAATTAGAAGAATTCGTTACTCAGTCAACTAAGTTGATGTCTGAAGCAAAGATGGACTTGAGGATGTGGCAGTTTGGTCCAACAGAGGAAGTCAACGAAGTTTCGTTCAAGAATAAAATGCTTCTAGAAGATGATCTTGCTACTCCTATTTCAGTTTTAGGTCTCCGATGGGACCGAGCAGAAGATTGTCTAAGCATTTGTGGCAAATTGGATTCGGATTTTAAAAACCCTTCTAAAAGAGAAATTTTATCTGTAACGCAAAGTATGTACGATCCCATCGGTATCTTAGCTCCAGCATTTCTACCTGCGAAAGTGTTGATACAGAAGGCGTGGGCATCGAAAACTGATTGGGATGCTCCATTGCCTGACGTAATTCGAGACAGCTTCATAAAATAGTACGCTGACTTACCTCATTTAACAAATGTGAAAATTCCAAGAAGAATAGGATATGGAAATGTAAATGATTGGACTCTCCATATTTTCTGCGATGCCAGTCAGACTGCTTACGCTACAGCCATTTCCCTCAGATGTACCACACCAGAAGACGTCAAAGTACAGCTCGTGGGAGCAAGATCTCGACTTTCTCCTCTGAAGGGAATAACAATACCAAGGTTGGAACTACTAGCGTGCGTTCTTGGAGCTCGATTGCCACAGTACATTATCAAAGAATTTGATTTAGCTCCAGAATTGTTATTCTTTTGGACAGACTCGTCCACAGCCCTCACGTGGATCAAAATAAACGATATTTGGGGTACCTATGTAGGAAACAGAATTAGAGAAATTTGCTGACTTACCAACCCAGAGCAATTGCATTTTGTACTAGGTTACCCCAATCCGGCCGACCTTCCATCGCGTGGATGTTCGTACCGTCACTTTGTGGATACTGCATGGTGGGAGGGACAGGAATGGCTCAAGAGATCACCCAATGCCTGGCCAAGCGGCAAAATTTCAGCTGACGAGCAAGTCGTCTATTCTGAGAAGATTTCTTCTGCATGTTGTAACGACTCAGACTAATGCTACAGGTTGAGAAATAAGTAGTTTTATTTCTAGATTAGAGAAAGGTTAAATTTACAGAGTTCTCTTGGAATCGGAGGTCTGGGAATGGTTCCCTTGGAGAATCAGTAGCAGTGACCCGAGTAATGGGGTGAATTCCAGGCTACGGCCTTTCACGGTTATCTCGGATGAGATCAAGTCTGGCGGGGTGCCAAGGCAGAGAATCGGGTATACTCTGGTAACGGGACTCGAGTGATAGTCCTCCGGCCGGGCGGCCTCTCGGAGCGTTCTCGGATTTGATCAGAAGGTCGCAAGCTCGTGCGACCGTGGAGCAGTTTAGCCGGCTACCTGCCTCGGCTACTGCGTTCCTCTCGAGGATAATCTGAGGCCGGATGCCCGGGTAAGTTCGGCTCGACCGTCCTGTGGCAATTAAAAACACTCGGAGCTCTTCGAAAAAACCGTGCGCGCCTTTTTATACCTCTTTTGGAGGGGGTGGGCTTCTGGCGCTGTCGTCGCTCTTGACGTAATTCACGTCCTGCACTTTGTGGATACTGCATGGTGGGAGGGACAGGAATGGCTCAAGAGATCACCCAATGCCTGGCCAAGCGGCAAAATTTCAGCTGACGAGCAAGTCGTCTATTCTGAGAAGATTTCTTCTGCATGTTGTAACGACTCAGACTAATGCTACAGGTTGAGAAATAAGTAGTTTTATTTCTAGATTAGAGAAAGGTTAAATTTACAGAGTTCTCTTGGAATCGGAGGTCTGGGAATGGTTCCCTTGGAGAATCAGTAGTGTCAGGGGGGTCAAAAGTGCCCGCTGACCTTATTGGCCTTTAAACCCCGACGGAAAGTCTCGGTTCGGCCTCTCGCTGTCTGGGTATTTACGTCCAGCTCGTCCATCATCCTGGGGACCAAAAGTCTGTCCATCGTCTCTAACTGTCAAGTAGAGCGACAGGCTGTCGCCGCTATTTCCGTTGGACTTAGACGTGGGAGAGAGAAAATATATCGATACTCCACAATGTACTCTGAGCGCGAAGATAGAAGAGAAATGTTGGTTTGAAAACATTTCGAAGTTCTCCAGAATAGCACGAGTTTTGGCATGGGTGAAACGAGTCTTAAAACCCACAGGAGAGCTAGAAAAAATAATAGGCAAATTAATTTGAAGTGAAGAGATTCAAGAGGCCGAAAACACTCTGTTCCGAGTAGTACAAAATCAGTTTTCCAGAAACGGAATCCAGTTCAATCCATGGGCTGATGGTGATCAAGGATCAAGAGGGTGTTTTGCGTGTCAAGACTAAAATTGTTGACAGCAATGACGAACTTTCATTTCGCTACCCTGTACTTTTACCGTCAAAACATCATGTGGTTACGTGCCTTGTAAGAGAATACCATCTTAAACACTGCCATGCAGGAGTATTGGCACTTGCTACAAAATTGCGAGAAAGGTTCTGGATAATAGCATCCAAACAAGTTATAAGAAACATCATCTCTAAGTGCATTAGATGCAAGAGATTTACTACCAAGGCCGAGAATACACAGCCAATACAGCTACCACTTGATCGTGTGCGAGATGCCTCGACCTTCGAAATTACAGGAGTGGACCTCTGCGGTCCATTATACCTCAAAGGACGAAAGAAGGCGTGGATAGTATTATATACATGTGCTGTATATAGAGCAGTGCATCTGGAAGCAGTCACGTCCTTAAGTACCGAGGCGTTCCTACAATCGCTGCGTCGTTTCATTGCCCGACGGGGTAGACCTTCTACCATATACTTGGATAATGGGACTAATTTCACTGTCACCAATAACCTGCTCCAGGAGGTGGATTGGTCGAAAATCGAATCGGTAGAGAGACCCATCAACTGGAAATTTATCCCACCCACTGCGTCTTGGTGGTGTGGATGGTGTTAGCGTCTCATCCGCTGTGTGAAGATGCTCCTTGTGAGAACACTTGACCGAGCATCACTTGACTTTGAGGAGCTATGCACAGTGCTGTGCGATGTTGAAGCTACCATAAACAGTAGGCCACTAACTTACATCAGTGACGGACCAGAAGGTCTGTCACCCTTGACTCCATCTATGTTTTTGCAGGACATGGCTACAACGGGAGTTGCAGACATAGACAATATAAATGAAAGACGACTGCAACTTCGACAAAAATACTGTCAACAATTACGTGAGCAGCTAAGAATTCGTTTTCGCCGAGAATATTTAGGACAACTAGTGCAAAAGTCCGGAAATAAAGATTCTACCCTCCAAGTAGGGGATGTTGTATTGGTACAACAGGACAATCAGAAACGTGTGAAGTGGCCGATGGCTCGAATAGAAAAAATTTTCCCTAGTAGGGATGGTAAAGCGCGCGCGGTTCAATTAAAAACCTTGAATGGAACACTTATTCGGCCAATTCAAAGATTGTATCATCTAGAGGTTTCAAAAACTGACGATCCTGTCGTTAAAAGAGCTAGAAGTGGCAGAGTCCTTAAGGTTCCGGCGAGATTGAATTTGTGGTGAGGCTCACGGATTTGTATGTTCTAATCTGAATCCAATTTTACAGTTGGTGAACTTGTACATAGAAACTTAGTAGAACTCTAACCAAATTTCAATTGATTGTTCCATTGATTTGTATTGTATTTTAGTGATTTATTTGAACATTTCTAATATTTTTATTATGTTTAATTTTAGCTTCCGCAAAATTAAGGTGGGAGGATGTTAAGAATTGTAAGTAGATTGCGAGGTGATGCAACCGTTGAGCTATTGCTCCGCAATTCCGTTGCTAGCTGACGCATGTACTTGAGAAAGTTGCCAGCTGCAAGGAGTTGCGTCTTGGAAAGAAAGGTTTTAGCAAAGACCGTCCCTGTACTGTAGGAGGACGGGAGTATATTTTTACGGCTAAGGCCTCACAGTAGTGGCGAGTCCACAAATGTATAATTATATGTGTTCCGTTGCGCTTTAGTATAATAAAGTTATTGTTGTGCAAGAAATGTACATCTTTATTATTGAAGAACGAAATCAAACCAGATTCGGATACCAGTGGATCCAACTACAGAGGGGTGAGTAACCCAACTTAAATTCACAGATTATTTTGTAAATTAGATTTATACTGAATATTGAATAATCTGCTGCCGGGCTTGGGTCAAGCCCGAACTATAGAATTGTGTGTGGTTATATATATATATATATATATATATATATATATATATAGACACCACAACCATTATAACCCGACTGGTTCAAAATTACGAGTTGTTGTTTCGGTTATTTCTTTTACAGATTGATCCCGGATCGCTGTCAATAGACTGTTTATCCAGTGCCACGTTACTTAATTGCCAATAACACAGGTCCACGAATTGAGGTAGATATTTTAATTAACGTTGTACTGGAGCAATACAGCGGGCTTGACGACGCTCCGGGATCAATCCTCAAAGGAAAGATCTGAAAACAACACCACGCAATTTTGAACCACGGTCAGATGAAGAGACAACACCTGAGCTGTCACCCCACTATCCCAACTTCCACGCCAACGTGAGGACATTTGAGACCACGACTGATTTAACGTGCAAACATCCTCCGTAAACGCAATGGTCTTTGACGGCACCGAGTTAATCTGTTGCTCTTCGAAATTCTTTGCAGCAAATGCATTTTTCAAAAATAATAAAAATCAAACGATTCAACTGTGATGAAAAGGGAATATGGCAAAATATCATAATCAAATTGCTTTGGAAAAGATAACTATAATTGCTGAATATATTATGGTAAAAAGGTTTCATTTTGTTCGTTCTGGAATGTTGCAATAGAAAATAAAATAGCAAGAGGGACATTCTTAATGTGTTTAACTTGTATTTTTTTGGCTTACAAGTTAAACATATTTACAATTATAAAAATAAGTGTTTCTCTGCGTGTCCTGACGAATCTATGGCACTTACAATAAAGAAATTTGGCACACTACAGGTAGTCCGAATATTTTACAATTTTGCTATCACGCCCGAATTTTTAAAATTTTATGTAGAACATTTTTAAATGAATTTATTATGTTTTTTTTTTCACACTTCTTTTTCAGTGACGTCAGCCGATCAACCGGTATAGTGGTTAAGGTGTTAGCCTCTGGATCGGAAGGTTCCTGGTTCGAATCTGGGCATGGATGTTTGTAAGCGTATGGTGTAGAGGAGGCTGGTGCACCTTAAATCTGTCGTGGCCGAAAGTCCTCACGTTAGGTTGGCGTGGAAGTTTGGAGAGTGGGGTGCCAGCTCAGGTGTTGCTTCGTCATCTGACCGTGGTTCAAAATTACGAGGTATTGTCCTAGGATCTTTCCCTTAAGGGACTAATCCCGGACCGTCGTCTTTAGCCCGTTGTGTTGCTCTAGTACGACGTTAACTAAAATTTACCATTACCATTCCAGTGACGTCAAAAAGAAGAAACCAGCCGATTTTGCTATTTTCCACCTCTGACGTCACCTTCCTTTTTTCGTCCGAATAGCCTCTGGTCCTTTGGAACCATGCCAAGTTTTTTCGATTCTAGCGTGTTTTGATAAACGTTGTTGACAACAGCCACCTCGAGGCCATCATAGCGTTTCGTTTGCCAAGCAAACCAAATGGGAATACATAGCAATCACCCCACGAAAAGAACTGTCACGGGCGAGGAAAATTTTGTATTAAATCAATACTTTATACGTTTGATTTTTTAATAAATAATTTTTCAATTGAATATATTTTCGCGAGGTTGTGACGTCACGCCGATTGGATCTCTTCGCAATTCGAATTTGGCCGCATTAGTAACGCTGTGCTGGCCATACAGTGGCTAATTAAGTATAAAAAACAATACTGAGAAAAGAAATTGAAAATTTTTTAACGATTAAGTGTTTATCAAGAAATACATACTTGTCTAGAAAAGGTAAAACACTCATATCTGAAAAATGTATTTGTAAGGAGACGAATTGTGCTTTGTACTTGCACCTCTCGGTTGTCTAGTTACTGTATATTGAATACATATTACTAAAATATGTGTCAACATGCAAATAAATTTTGTTAAGCAAAAATGATTTGTTATACTATTTTCAAATGCAATATTCTTGTTCCCATATTAATAAACTTTGTTTGAAAACAATCGCTTGTTTCTTTTTTAACAATTCACTTTTATTCAACATAATAGTATATCAATGTTCACCCGGGGCATGAGCTCTGCTACCGGGCGCGTCGGCAGGTGGCGGATAGCCGAAAGTCCTGAGCCGAAACATACTCAGGATATCCCTGAATATTGAATAAGGGGGCGCGGACCAGCTTCCGTTAACCCAAAGTGTTATGCGACCCGTGCTGATGGGTGTATGGTACCGACGGTTAATTGGTGCCTTTTAAGGAGCCTCCTAGAGTGCTTGGCGACCTCTAGGAGTAATTTGCCTTACCCTGGTATGCAGGCTCTGGCGGGGTGGACTGCATAATTCCTGCGGTATATACACCAATCTATGGAAAAAAATAATGAAACCAAAAACCAAACCACCGACTCCAAAGAGGAAGATAATCAGACCTTGATGGAGACCCAATCCTCAGGATCAGGCCCTGCAGCCCCACAGACAGACCTTGAAGGAGATCAAGATCTCCAAAAGATAGTCTTGGGGCTTGACAGGATTGATATACAGAGGAAAAAAAATCTCTGGGGCTGCCAATAAAAGGCTGACCAAAGAAAGGAAGTTAGCTGAGGGTACATGGGTAGAGAACAGACCCAAACCAAAAGCCAAAACCACTCCAAAGGGAAAGGAGTTACAGACCCCGATCAGGCCCTCTACCAAGAGGCCAAGGTCGGATGGTAGTACTCCCCACTCTCAGGAGAAAATGTCAACAAAGAGGGCTAAACCCGGAAACGGGGCAGACCCTAGTTATAGTGACACCTTATCGGCTGTGAAGATGGCAGTTGTCGTGGAAGGATATCCAGACTAGAAACTGTCAGAAGAACAGCTGATGACCTTCCAACTAGACGCAATGTCTAAGATTGAGGGCGTTCCTCCGGGAACAGGACCTCAATTCAAATATTGTCGTCTGGAAGGAGGAGCTATAATTATCCTCTGTGCCGACTCTAACAGCAGCCAATGGCTGACCAGAACTGTTAGAGAAATGTCACCATGGAACGGCTTGTCCCTCCTTGTTGACGAGGCACGTAAAATAGTTAAAACCAAAAAATTTATAGCCAAGATCCCAGCTATATACAACAAGTTCTCCGGTAAAGAGATTCTACAAAAAGTAGCTCAGAACGGAGGACTAACTGCCACAGAATGGGGAATCCTCAACCAAAAATCTGGTAATGAGGGTAGAACCATTGTGGTAAGTATCCCAGAACAAGATGCCAAGACCTTGATGGGTAGAGAATGTAAATTCTACATAGGCTTTACCCAAGTGCAGGCTAGGGCTCTGGAAAAACCTGCTACAGCTTCCACTGACAATGTCAATGAAGCTCCTGCAGGCCAACCTGCAGCCAACCTCAGTGGGGTTTTCCGGACTGAGGGAATCCACATTGCCCTAATCCAAGAACCCTGGCTGTACAAAGAAGGCATCAGGGGATTAAAGGACAGTGGAGGTAAGTTAATTTATGATTTTGCAAGCTCCTCTCCAAGAGCTTGCTTACTTATTAACAACAACATCGATGCAATGCCGATCCATGAACTTTGTTCTAGGGATTTGGCAGTAGCAAAGATAACTCTTCATAATGGCGGGAGAACCAGAGAAATCTTGATAGGCTCTGGGTACCTGCCATATGAGGAAAAAGATCCTGTGAGTACAGAGCTGAAGAGATTGTTGACAGCGTGTGCAGAACAGCAATCGGGATTGATTCTCGGTTGTGATGTGAATGCACACCACACAATCTGGGGCAGCTCCAATATCAATGACAGAGGTGAAGCTCTTTTAGACTTTGTACTTGAAAATAACCTAGATATCTTAAATGTAGGAAACAAACCGACCTTTATAACTAGTGTAAGAAAGGAAGTACTTGATATAACCTTAGCCAGCCCTGAACTAAGTAGTTATATTCACAATTGGCATGTTGATGAGAAGCCTTCAATGGCAGACCATCAATTTATCCACTTCTCACTGAAATCTGAATATCACTGGGAGAAGACGTTCAGAGATCCCAAAAGGACGAACTGGACCTTTTTTTACAATGAACTCCAGAATTACCTGGAGGACTTCTCTCGGAAAATCTATGATACTTACGATCTAGAACTGTTCGCAGACGGCCTGCAGCAGGCAATCTATATTTCATATACAAATAACTGTCCCCTGCTTCTAAGGAAAGGCAAACAACCAAACTCATGGTGGAACCAAGACCTTATGAGGCAGAGGAAGACAGTAAGAAAACTTTTCAGGAAAGCAAAGAAATCTGGCAAGTGGGAAGAATACAAGTGCCTACTTTCAGAATACAACAAAGCTGTTCGAATGGCCAAAAGGAATTCATGGAGGAAGTTCTGTGATTCGGTTGAAAGTACCGCTGAGGGCGCTAGACTCCACAAAATTCTTAAAAGAGATAAACCAATATTGGTGGGGACCCTTAAGAATAATTCCGGTGGCTATACCAAAACTGGCAGAGAAGTTATAGAGACTCTGGTTGAGACACATTTTCCAAACTCCAACTTGGTACCTAATGAGTTAAACCCTTCTCCCCTGGGATATCCAATAAGGGTGAGAAGGGAAAACTGGATAGTTGCCAAGAAAATTTTTACTGTTAAACAAGTACTATGGGCTATCAACTCATTTGAACCATATAAAACTCCAGGACCAGATGGGATAATACCGATTGTGCTTCAGAAATCGGCCGATCTCATCTCACGGGTCTTGTGTAAAATGTTCAGAGCTAGTCTAGCTCTTGAATATATCCCCAGACCATGGAGAAAGGCAAGGGTAGTCTTTCTGCCCAAACCTGGAAAAAGCCAATATGACCAGGCTAAGAACTTTCGTCCTATCAGTCTATCATCTTTCATACTTAAGTGTATGGAAAAAATAATTGATAGACACATTAGGGATGTAATGAGGAGTACCAGACCTCTTCACAAAAACCAATTTGCATATCAACCCGGTAAATCTACAGAGGTGGCATTGCAACACCTGGTTGTAAAGATTGAGAAGACCCTGGAGTGCAAGGAAATGGCTTTGGCAGCTTTCCTTGATATTGAGGGTGCTTTCGATAATACCTCTTTTTACTCAATCGCTGCTGCTGCTGCCAGCAGAGCTATTGAACCACAGGGTCTGCAAACGGATAAACTCCTTGTTAGCAGACAGAATTATTACAACAGAGTTGTTTGGGGCAACACTTCAGGCTAGACCCACTAGAGGCTGCCCTCAGGGAGGAGTTCTCTCCCCTCTGTTGTGGAATCTGGTGGTTGATGACCTAATTGCAGACCTCAATCAAAGCGGCATTTATGCCCAGGGATATGCAGATGACATTGTCGTCTACATATCGGGCATGGATGAGAAAACGGTGATAAATATCATGCAGGGGACCCTGAACAGAATCGCAAGATGGAGCTGTGAAAAGAATTTGAGAGTAAATCCTCAAAAGACTACTCTTGTCCCATTTACACGAAGAAGAACCTGCATTGACAAAAGTGATATACCTACCCTACTAGGGGAAAAAGTAAATATGCTGAGCGAGGTTAAATATCTGGGAGTTATACTGGACACTAAATTAACCTGGAATCAGCATTTGAAAAGTAAAATTAAACAAGCAAAAGTTGGACTTCTACGATGTAGAAGAGTTCTTGGTAAATCATGGGGTCTAAGGCCAAAGATGACCTATTGGCTATACACTATGGCTATTAGACCCATTGTGTCCTATGCGGCTGTGGTCTGGTGGAAAAAGACGGAACAATTGACTGTTAAGACCAAGCTAGACAGTCTTCAAAGAGCTGCCTGCCTGAGTATAACAGGTGCTATGTCCTCCACTCCCACCAGAGCCATGGAAATTATTCTATCTGTCGTCCCACTCGATATCTTTATCAGCGGTGCTGCCAGAAGAAGTTCCTACAGACTGGAAAACGCTGGACTGTGGATGGATTTTGCCAGCCAAAAGTCCCACACCAGTATTAACCAAAAATTCTTTGACCCTATACTTTTGATGCCCTCTGACATCATGGAGACAAGATTCCTCTTTCAAAGACCCTTTGAGGTACTTATTGACCCAAGAGAGGAATGGAAAGAGGAAAACTACAAGCTCACAAATGGAGACATTGTGTGGTACACAGATGGCTCCAGACAAAACGAAAAGGCAGGTGCTGGAATATGTGGGATCAGACCTAAGGTAAGGATTTCCCGAAAATTAGGAAAACATGCCACAGTATTTCAAGCGGAACTGCTTGCTATCATCTACTGTCTACAAGAATGTTCTAGAAGATCCTACTCAAATAGGAAAATCTACATATTCAGTGACAGTCAAGCAGCCTTAAAGGCAATAAACTCATTCCAAATAAGCTCCAAACTTGTTTGGGAATGTAGGAACCTTCTACATGACTTGGGGACCCATAATAGGATCTTTCTTACTTGGGTACCAGGGCATACTGGTGTAGAAGGAAACGAAAATGCAGATAAGTTAGCCAAACTGGGGACTGCAGACCTACCTTTGAGCCCCGAGCCTTTTTGCGGGATCTCTAAGACTACCGCAAAAAGGGTGATAGGAGAAAGAATGCTTAAAGAAACTACAAAAAAGTGGAAGCAAACCACCGATCAAAAACATGCAAGGCTTATGATTCAAGAACCTTCTATGAAAACATCTTCTCAGATCCTTCGTCTTAGCAGGGGTAAGATGAGGGTGATAGTTGGATTTCTCACAGGCCACTATCACCTAAGAAAACACCTTCATAGGATGGGAATCTTTAAAGAAGAACCTCTATGCAGAAAATGCAATATGGTGGAGGAAACTGCCCACCACATACTTTTTGAATGCGAAGCTCTGCTTCACATAAGGCACTCAAGTCTAGGTCTTGGAACAGAACTTGATACAATTCACTAAGAACCTGTCAAAAGCCTTTTGGCCTTTCTCAAGGAATCTGGCTTTCTCTGACAGGAATATCGAAAAACAATGGGGTTTGGTGCAATATTCCCTAGTGGAATCAGCACCTAGGGCTTTCCTGACCTCCCCACTCTATATGACTATGACTATATCAATGTTCATAAGATACACTAAACAGTAAGTTAAATATATTTGGACTTGTTACACAGTAATAATTTCACCCAACACCTTTTTTTTTTGCTTGATAAGGAATGGTAGCTGTTTAGTAATGTGGCTTGTTTAAGTTTTTTTGTTGTTGTTAATAACTACTTGCAATTCTCTAGTGAAACCAATGCAATTTATGAATGTAAAGACAAGCAAAATTCAGTTAGTGCTCAAACTGTTAATATCTAACATATTGCAAAGACAGATTAAGCAACATACGAACACAGCAAAATATTAAGCTAACTTAAATTTGAAGTGATTTCGCATTCAACAGTTTGTTTCAAAAAGAAAAAATTTAATACCTTTAATATAGAAGGAAAATGTACTTGTGCATGATTAAGAGTTATTTTAACAAGAGCAATTATACATAAGAAAAAAGGAAACAAATTTTAAACTTCTTTATTTACATATAAAATACAAAACCTTTTTCAAAGATAAACATGAAACACAAACTGACAGCAGAAGAAAAACCATAAAATTTGAATACAAGTATCTCATTGTAGAAAAATAATTCAATCATAATCTCAAGATTTATGTACATCAACAATTTTGCATAACATAGCACACAATTACTTCTAATGCTCTGTGAAAAATTGATGCTGTTTTTAAAAATTAAGAATGACAAATCACAACTTTAAGAACATAGCTCAAGAGAGTTCATAATCTTTAGAGAATAAAAAAAGCTTTATGAACCAGTAATTTGAAAACTAAGTTGTGTGGAGTCCATTCTTCGAGTAAGGACAAAGCATTACAAATGCAAATATTCTGAGTATATAAAATACTTTTAAATCGCAAAAGATATGGTGGCTGTCACCAATGTGATTGTACTAGTAAAATGCAATAATTTTATTCTATGAATCATAGTTAACCCTGAACCATGTAAGGCAGCTATCCATTGTAAGTTTTACAACTACTTATGGATGTTCCTGTTTGTTTGCTATTGAATGTGGTTCCAACATGCAGGATACCAACACCTTACATTTAGCTCTGATGAACAAGATAATTTTAACACCACTTTTGGAGGCCAACTTCACAATATTCTTATGATATTCAACAATTTTTTCTGGAAATTCTTGAAAATATTTGTTTGTAAAAATCTGATGGGTACCTCATTGAAAGACTCAATTTTGCATGGAAAGTGTTCACAAAATACCAGAAATCTTTGAAATGTAGAATAATCAATCTACTGAAGTTGTCAGACTTGCATTATTGTTAGCATACAAAATTCTGAGCTGAAAATGAAAAATTTTCTTTTTATGTACCCACATTTTTGTTTGAAAGTTCTTTATTTCCCATTAAAGGTTATACAGGGTTTCAAATTACTCACTTTAATAAATTACACCATGAGCAAGAAACCATGCTGCAACTATCAATCAAGACAAGTTATGCAAGTACAAATTTGAACGATAAAAATCTAGTATTTATATAAAATAAAATATGAAAATTTTAATTCTTTAATATAATTCTCTGAGTATCTGTATTTTTAATACAAGTATTAAAACACATCATACTTTTTTGTTGAAGAGAGTATAATGATATAATATTAATTTCTTGGAAAGCAATTCCTTTAGAAACCTTCGTTTTTAAACTTTTCAGCAATGCCTAACCGGTATAGTGGTCATAGCATTTGTCTATGCTCCTGGGTTGAAATCCTGGTTCATAAACACATGGACCTTGGTGATAATCCCTGTTAAGAGTAGTAGCGGATCACTCACTGGTTGCTTTTTCACAAATAGCCATCAGTTCACCCCTTGCAGTGCAGAGGATCCATCTTAGTGTGGGGTAGTTTTTCCTGGTTAGGACTCTGCCCATTGCTTTGACCTGACCTCCAAACTCCTAATGCTCTCACATGACACACATTAGGGTTACCCTGAAATGGTGTTTAACGCCGCTTTGGCAACAATTAGCATTTAATCTCTAATTGGTGTTAACCAATCCAACATGTATGAATAGAAGTATTTGGACACTTCAGAGGTGGATCCATCTTAGTGTGGGGTTGATTTTCCTGGTTAGGACTCTGCCCATTGCTTTGACCTCACCTCCAAACTCCTAATGCTCTCACATGACACACATTAGGGTTACCCTGAAATGGTGTTTAACGCCGCTTTGGCAACAATTAGCATTTAATCTAATTGGTGTTAACCAATCCAACATGTATGGATAGAAGTATTTGGACACTTCAGAGGTGGATCCATCTTAGTGTGGGGTTGATTTTCCTGGTTAGGACTCTGCCCATTGCTTTGACCTGACCTCCAAACTCCTAATGCTCTCACATGACACACATTAGGGTTACCCTGAAATGGTGTTTAACGCCGCTTTGGCAACAATTAGCATTTAATCTAATTGGTGTTAACCAATCCAACATGTATGGATAGAAGTATTTGGACACTTCAGAGGTGGATCCATCTTAGTGTGGGGTTGATTTTCCTGGTTAGGACTCTGCCCATTGCTTTGACCTGACCTCCAAACTCCTAATGCTCTCACATGACACACATTAGGGTTACCCTGAAATGGTGTTTAACGCCGCTTTGGCAACAATTAGCATTTTATCTAATTGGTGTTAACCAATCCAACATGTATGGATAGAAGTATTTGGACACTTCAGAGGTGGATCCATCTTAGTGTGGGGTTGATTTTCCTGGTTAGGACTCTGCCCATTGCTTTGACCTGACCTCCAAACTCCTAATGCTCTCACATGACACACATTAGGGTTACCCTGAAATGGTGTTTAACGCCGCTTTGGCAACAATTAGCATTTTATCTAATTGGTGTTAACCAATCCAACATGTATGGATAGAAGTATTTGGACACTTCAGAGGTGGATCCATCTTAGTGTGGGGTTGATTTTCCTGTTTAGGACTCGGCCCATTGCTTTATGTACCATGAACACTAATGTGTACCTCGACGTTCTGGATCATTCAGCCTTACCTACACTATGGCAATACTACATCGATTATGGTATATTTTTACAACATGATCAAGCTCCATGTCATACTGCAAAACGTGTGCTGAACTGGTTTCCTGAAAATAAGGCGAATTTGCTTGACTGGCCTGTTTAGAGCCCCAATCTCAATCCCATCGAGCACTTGTGGAACAAACTGGAGCAATGCGAACGGCACCACCACAAACATATATATCTTCACAACAATCTCTTCTCACAGTCTTGAAAGAGGCATGGCAAAAGCTATTCCTGCCCAGACAGACAGAGAACGTGTGGAAAGTATGCCTCAACATGCTACAGCTGTAATACAAGCAAAAGAAGGGCCTACCCGTTACTAAATAGAATAATAAAGCACTTTTTATGAAAAACACACAGTGTCGAAATACTTTTGTCCATATAGAGTATACAGAAATTTTTCACACTTCACGAGTGTGAATACAAATAAAATTGAATAAAAATAAAAATATGCAAACTATTGAATTTAAACTAGTACAATTTTCACAAACGTCTAAACAAGTCTATCCCAACAACACAGTATTTTGCTGCTGCTAAATGTTAAGATGATAGGAATGGGGGCAAGTTTTCTTTGTGTGTTGGGCTCACTGCTCATGTATGTGGGAAAAGTCTCTTTTCAGTCAATAATTTCAAGGTTTTATGTGAAATTGGCCTATAGAAACAAATAAAAATTAGAACAGCAGGATGGTAAAATAAAAGCAATGTTACTACAAGAACACTATTCTAATTGCTCAGATCACAAATCACCAGTAACAGCAAACTGAATGTCAATGATTAAAAGCAATGAAAGGTTGTGTTGAGAAAGCAAAGAAATATACATACCGAAGAGCATAATTTGGAATTTCAATGTTATATAGAATATATATTTGGAATGGACTTTCATTAATCACATAGCATTTGTATTCATCAAGGCACATGTACTGTTCACAAGGTTGACAGTTTCCAACGTCAATACTTCCATAATCAAAAGAAGAACCTAAAACAAAATGGACACCTTAAAGATAACACTAAAGGACGAATATGGAAATAAACAAAATAGTTGCAATATCTCTAATAATTTTCATGGAATTCAAGTTTCTAGGTAATTGAAAATAAAACATTAAAAGTTTAAAAAAATTAATTTGTTTTAAATTTAATCGTTTTTTTTTTTTAACATCAAGGCTAGCAAGGATTCACTATCAAAAAATATGGTTCTGAGAAATGGAATGGTATGGATAATTCAAACCCCTAAACAAAATGTGCCTCAAAACAAAAAAAAATCCTTACGAAAAGAGAAAATAACTTAATGGACTTCACCGGTCTGAGATCTTCACATTCTGGTTTAGGAAAGCTAAAAACTCATATCACAGAAATTTGGACTTTTATTTTTGTGTGATTTGCTTGTAAACTTACAATATAATCTGTACAGATCTTGAAAGTTTTGATAATTACAGCTAAACATACTTTCAAAACTGTCAATTTATGTTGCTTTAAATGGTTAGATAGTTTCCAGGGGGAAGTGATATAACCTTGATAATTTACCCAGTAATTCAAAAAGTGCAATTAGTGATTCGTCTTCCAGAGTAAAGTACATTTAAATTAAAATTCATCAAAATCAAAGTTGTATAGTAAAAAAAGTTTAATTGTAAAAACGTTTTACAGCGAAAAACAAGTTTTATAGTGAAAAAAAATGTAGTCTTACATGAATTATCAGCTTGCAATTTTTTATCACCTTCAAAATCATTGCACGGAAAATAAGTCCCAACCAAAAGTTTATACAATGTTCGTAAAGCTTCCTGCTGTAGTAGTGATTCAGGAGCAGGTGCCAGTTTAGATGTAGAACCAGCAGATGTTATTAGAGAACTACAAACAGACTGATTTGTCTCTGTATTTATCAAAACAAAGCTGGAAAAAGTATACAGAAGTTTTAATTACAAAAGAGTTGCAATCTTACATATATGTTATTATGCCTTCTGGGGACAGAAAGACACAATTGAAAGAAAAACATTTAATTAAAGATAAAATGGATAGTTTACAGGGGATTTGACAAAGAGTTGTCAAAGGGGTCACCATACGAACGTCGTCATCCAAAGACACAGTCTTTTCTTCTGGAGATGATCATGCGGGCGACAATGTGATTGGATGGGAGTTCACAGTTCGGTTACAGTTACTCTTGATGGCGCGGGGCGTTGTGATTGGATGGGAGTTCACAGGAGATAGAGGTTAAGGCGAGGATTCTCCTTCCCCAACATATATTATAAAACATGCATCTAACAATGCAAGATCGTGAAGAAATAGTACCTCTTTTGAGTTTTATGTTGTATCAAAATAAATAGAAAAGTGAGTTTTTTGCTCCTTTAAAATTAATTTTTTTTATTACACAAAACAGAGTGTTCAATTTTGGTGTAATGGTATTGAGTAGAAGCCATGAAAAAAATTCTAATTTTGGTAGTGTACACCACAAGATATATGGCTACTGGATAAAAACTGTCCATTTTCTTCCATGATAATTAGGGCAACTATTTGCAACAAATGCAACTTTTTTTCACATGTTCTACGCTACATGTAAAGTACTAAAAACAAAATTCCTCCTACATGGGGTGCATTGTAAGTGAGTTATAACCGCAACATAATTGCAACTTTCTGCATAAATGCAACTTTTTGCATAAATGCAACCACCTGCAACTTTTTAAAATGTAGCTTAAAATTAATAAATATGAAATTACTATTTCATTTTTTTGCCATCTGAACCAACCCTTCGATTGCGTGTGTCTGATCTTGCGAACGATGAAGTATTGTGGATCGAACAAGAAGTTCCTGGAAAAAAGGTATTCGTCCTAACAGACGAAAGTGAAATAAATGGCAAGAAGTAACTTTTAACACATTGGTTGGCACTCTTGATGATCCAGAGGAAACTTGCGTAATCGACTGCAGAGTTTGCGAGGTGAGGGTCGATCATCAATATGTTCACCTTGAAGAGGACGTTTTAAAATCTCTGAATGTTGAGCGAAAGGATTTTGTGCTTCTGCTATCCGATAGAGCACATTATATGACTGTGGCTGGCGCAGTTTTTCAATGTTAAAGAAATGACTGGCCAAGGATTGACCATTGAACAGTCTTCTTTATTTAAGAATGTATTAGAATACTGTTCTACACGACTAAAATTGTGCATTTATTTTGAATTTACAATTTTTTCCAAATAATTTATTTTAGATGTATCAAAAATAAATGCACCTTTAGGGAATGATAAATGCAACTTTTCTCATTTTTACTGCAATAAAAAAGTTGCCCTAATGATAATATCTTGGAAAGGCTCGGAACATTGCTGATATCTAACCCTACTCAAAATCTACTGTCACTATGGTTGGTTTGGGGTTTTATGGCGCAAGGGATATATTTGGCCAAGCTGTACCCAACAAAAGACAACAAGGGAGGAAAGAAGCAGATGGGTAGGCAAGGGTAAAACAAAAGAGGTCGCTCGTGTACCTTGGGAATGTGATGCCTGTAACATCTAAAGAAGATATGCCCCTAAGGATGTACTGTCACTATGGTTCTTGTGAGGTGTATAAAATTAAAACTGAAATAAATAATGTTTTCGAATAATAAGCCAAAGAATGGGTGAAAATAATGTAGCTTTAAGGACTTGATAAAAGGTCAATGATATGAATAGAAAAAAAAATGTAGAACTGGAACAAAAAGGAAAACTAATCGCAATAAATAATAGTGCAAAACATATACGGAAATATTCCCAGGCACACTTTATATAAAATTTTGTTAACTCCAACAGCAGAAACTTATTAAGTTATGTATTAAATTAAGCAATAAAACCTATGTATATAATTTACCATAATATATTGCTGTCAAGCTCAATAGACGGAGGAAAATTTCTAGGATGAAGACTGGATACTGATTTTAACAAATCAAAGCAATCTTTCCAGATTTTTGGTGCCTGAAAGTGTACAGATATTTTTCTCTTATTAATTAAATGTAGGAAAAACTACCAAAAATAGATTAAATAGAAAATGAAAAATAACAGCAAAGACCTTAAAGAGTTAAGCTGTTAAAAATAAATCACAATAACATTTATTAGATGGAAATTAAAATATTTATATTTATTACATTAAGTTTTTTAATCTTGTGCATTAAAATTCTCCCTAAAATACATTAATAATAAGTAAATAGTTAATGAAAATTAATTCACGTAAGTCATGATATACTTATACACACATATGAAGTTTATTCTTTAAAAACTGAGTGTTGAAATAATGCACCATTAAGGAATTAAGATCTAATACAAAATAAGCAGAACATATAGTTCTACCAAATCAATAATCTGAAAGAATAAAACTTATATGCATAAATTATGCATTACAAAAACCTCCACAAACCTCTTCTTCCAATACTGCTAATGGAGGATCACTTGAGCATAGAACACATACTTCAACATCTCGCAGCAAATTCAAAGTTATAAGTCTATTGGAATTCTACATAAAAATGAAGTTTTAAAATAATTTTCATAAAGTATATAAAAAATGAAACTAAATTAATATTAATTTAAAATTAAATAAAAATTCAGCCATTAATTTTAAAAAGGTATATATATCAGGGTTCCCACTCTATTTCAGAAATAAAATGCCCTGACTTTTGCAGGTTTTCCAGACAAATTTTTACAAAACAAGGGGGCTCCGCCCCCTGCTTGCCGAAACCCTGCGGATTGCTACGCAATCCATTTGGGTTTGCATCGCAAATCAACACTCCTTTCGCAGAGTCTATCGCCTGTAAAGGCGAAACCTCCTCCCCTGTTCGTATACCCACACAATCTCATTTCCAACATTCTTTTTGCAGATACAATTTGGTTTGCAAAGCAAACCAAAACTACTTTTGCAAAGGCAATCTCCTGCGACAGCCAAACTATCTTAATTCATATAATCCTGATTTTACTTTCAGGTCCATGATGTCACAGTGAGGGCTTTGCCCCTGCTTGCTAACGCTCGCAAACCAACACTCCTTTCACACAAGTGATTTCGCTTTTTTTACTTTAGCACATAATGCACCTTAAACTAATAGCTGCATCAGTAAAAAACCTTTGGGATCTTGTTCCCTGTACAATTTTGAATAAACCAAGTTAATCTCGAAAATATTTGAATGTGTACCTTATGGCGAAACCATATGAGAAGAGGGGAAAAAGGGAGTTCAGCTTTTTGGACTTCGGGCCAGACGTCACAAATCGTTGCTATGGTGATGGTAGCAACGATAAATTTGATATCTGGCAAACCCGTTAGTTAAAAATGCAACCTTTAATTTCACTGTTCCCTCTGTGCAATCTACAATTTGTACACTTGAGAAATTATACTTTTCCTCACATCAAATTTATTTAAGAACCAATTTTAAAAATAATTATACCATAAGAAAGAGTGCATTCTAAGCTTTCACATGGTATTTTCAAACTTTAAAACAAGTAGTATTAAGCAAGAGATAAGACAGTTTTAGTTTTGTATCAGAAATTACAATTTCAAAGTTCCGAAATTTGTATGACCAACTTTTAATCACATCGAATTTATTTACTAACCAATTAAAAAAATTATTTTACCGTAATAAAGAGTACATTCTAGGTTTTTATACAATGTTTTCAAATTTAAAGATATAAATATAAAAAAAAAATAATAACGAAAATGTCTATATTTTTCTCAAATTCAAAAAATATTAACAGGAACCAAATTAAAATTTTTAAAAACACTTGGTGTTCTACAAAAATTCACATTTAGAGGTTCTCTAAAAATATCACTGTTGAAGACTGAAAATTGTACGACTTCTACTCAATCGCATTAGAAATTTCTCTCTTTCAACTTTGACACTTAATAAAACCTAAACTAATAGCTGCATTGAAAAAAAAAATCTTATTTGTCTTGTTCCCAGTACAATTTTGAACAAACCGTGTCAATTTTGTAATTTTCTGATACATACTTTCTTGAGAAACTGTCTAAGAAGAGCAAAGAAAAGTGAGTTTTCAATCCTTCGGTAGCGGTAACTTTTTTTAATATAGAGAGATTTGAGGTCATACTACATCATCATAATTGCTACATCATAGCAATTCATGACATTTTAAGGTCAAAAACCAAGAAATAATTTAGCATTCAATAGCTAATAAAAAAAACATTTAGGAATTCTACACTGTAAAAATTATTACACAAAAAAAGCACAAGTAATTTTGCATTAAAATATTATACATTACATAAAATATTTAAACAATCCAACATATTTGACTTAAAAAATCAATTTGTGATTTAATGTATCCTAAGCATGAAATTCTTTAATTTAAGCCAGTGGACGAAACAAAATTCTTTACCTGTTAAATATTAGCTGTTTCTTTTAAAATCAGTTGAAAAATTCAACTCATAAAATAACGAAATTGTGTATGAATCTTATTGACTACTTTCCTCCATAGCCTCTGAGAAGCCATGATCAACCATTTACAGGTCATTGAGGTAATCTTTCAGTTTTCCTTAACTTTTTTCGGACAAAATTTAATTTCCTGACAATTCTAGGTTTTCCTTGAACCGTGGGAACCCTGTGAAATAAACCTCATTTCACCATAAAAGTTTTTATTTGTATGTTGTATTCAATTAGAAGTCAAACCTCCGAACGTGGCACCACAAATAGCTTTCGACCGTAATATCTTAGATCTAATTAGACTCCTATCAGAGGAAATTGAATTATGTTCAAGATGAATTATAGCTACTTGTTTAGTAACAATATGTAACAGCAGGAATTTTAAACAAATAAAACTTCAGCTGTCAAATTAAATTTTCAATGAGTTATTTTCCAACAGGGGCTTTTGTGCTTACATTGATGTAACATTACTGCATGACACATTTCATGATATATTAATAATTTTATTTTTCTAATATATATGTAGATCCTTACAAAAAGCATCTAAATCGAAATATTTGTGCATTTGTAAAAGCTATATATAGTTATGGATGAAATATGCTATAGAAGCCATCCACAGAGAGGAAATTATCGATATACCTATGGTAAACAAAAACCTTTTCTTCTGCAATATCTAACTGATTTTTTTTGCAAAATAGTCAGGGGGGGGGTATTCAAGTGTAAAATTTTCCTTACAAATGATTTTTATAAAATGTGGATCAGACAATTTCTTGTAATTAAATTAATTGGTATAACTTCTAGTTATACTAGACCTCTAATTGTTGCTTTGCCTTTCTGCATGAACATTCTTGATGGAAAAAAAATAACCTTAGTTAAAAATATTCGAATATTTAATTCGTTAAAATAATGAAACTTTCGTTAAAAATACAAGATTGCCTTTTCCAAGACTCAGATGTACTATTTTTTAGCAATAAGTAACTTTGATTCATACAACATACTTAAGACAAAGGTATGGGTAATACCTGTGGAGAAGAAGTGGGCAGATAAATAATAACTTCTCTTGACAGTACTTTAGGTAAGCAATTAACATAACAGCAAATCAAATTTTTCTCTTGATTTGTCAGAGACCACCACTCTTTTGAAGCAACTACAACTTTTCCTTTTATCAACAAACACCCATACAAGCTGTCTGCAACATCTAAAAACTGGATCAGAGATTCCTGTAAAATGAAAAATTAACTTTAAGTATTTTTTAAAACATGGGAAACAGACACATTTGAAAATAAATTTTTTTAGATAAATGAAAAGGATTGTTACTTAATGTTATTAAATAGCATGTCAATTTCAGATGAACTAAACATGGAAATTTGACTAATCTAAATCTTAATATGGGCTCTTTTCATTTCAATCATTATACAGGCATAAAAAGGATATACTATTTATTTAAGCCAGTTCTAAAATTACAACTCATAAAAAAATTTTGATTTTTTTTATCTGGTGGTAATACATGGGAAAAAACAGTGCAACAACAGTCTAAAAAATGTACTACATGGTGGAGATAAAATTACAAGTGCAATATGTACTACTGTATTGTGTGTTTAATTTTGTAGTGGTGGCTAAGTGTCTCTACAACTTATTGTTACAGCAGGCAGCTAATGTTCATTACAGTAAGCAATCTTAAATTCAAAACGTTACATGTCACCGTCTTTCAAGATTTCAGGGAGACATCAAATATTCCAAAAATTAAATAGTTTTAATAGTTGTATAACAAAAATTTTGCACTAGAATGATAAATCGAAAAGGAATACTGTTAGTTTAATGCATGATTATTTTACAACTGTTTACTTTAATACCACCTATATAATTAGTGACATATTTTAAAATTACTAGCCGGGCTGCACCGACTATCGCTCGGCGGTGTGTAATAGTGCTTTTTAAAAACTTTTTTACACACCGTAATTAAATATGTTTTGATTTCTATATTTGATTTATTTTTATGACACAATTCTTCAAATCACTGCGTATTCAATCAAATATTAAAGGAAAGTTGGTCGAAATAGACATATCATTAAAATCTAACTCGTACATAATATTTCTGCAATAGGTAATATACGAAACACATAATGCAAACAAAATAAAATTCCAATCCTTGGAAAAAATGCAAATTCCTGAAAAACAAACACGTGCTGGGGCTCCGCCCACAGCTGGCTTACGCTCGCCAACCCATGGGGATTGCTACGCAATCCATTTGGTTTGCTTCGCAAACCAACACTCCTTTTACATATGCCATTTGGTTTGCTTCGCAAACCACCATTCCTTTAAACTATCTGAATAATTAGTATTATCCTAATTTCACTTTCCGGTCCATGACGTCACAGCGAGGGCTTCGCAACCTGGTCGCTTACGCTCGCCGACCCCCGGGGATTGCTACGCAATCGTAAGAAAGAGTTTTACGTAAGAAAGAGTACATTCTGAGGTATACTGCGATATTTTACAAATTAAAAACTAATGGTAATAATATATAAATATGGCAATTTAAAAAAAAAGTAACAAAAATGTCCCGATTTTTCCCAAATTTCAAAAAAATATTATCAAAAACCAAATTTAAATTAAAAAAAAAAAAAACTTGACAAGCTGCAAAAATTTACGTTGAGAGGTACTCTTAAAAAAAAACTCACGGCTGAAGACTGAAAATTTGTATGTGTTTTGCTCACTCGCAGAAGAAATTTCGCTTTTTCAATTTTGACACTTAATAAGCCCTAAATTAATAGCCGCATCAGAAAAAAAATCTTAATAATTGTCCAGGGAATACGATGAAGAACAAATCATGTTAATTAAATTTTTTTCTGATCAGTACTTTCTCGGGAAACCGTCTAAGAATCGAGCTAAACAACACAGTTTTCAATCCTGCGGCGTCTGCAACTTTTTTTTAATATAGAGAGACTTGGGAATCCTTAAATATGCCCGCAACATATCGCAGTCAACTCAAATAACCAAACACTGAATTCTAAATCAAATTTAAAAAGTAAACATTAATTCTGACGTGGTCAGATACCAGGTAGCAAAATTACGTTTAAATTACTTTTACATCAAAGGAAGAAATAAAGAGTAAGTTCAAACATAAATATTACATTTAATTCCTTATTTTGCATAGAAATTGACCTTGGCTATTTGAAAACAGCAAGAATTCTAAATATCTGGGTTATTTTATTTACGTTGACTGTTGCCATTCGACGATACACAAATAACGTTGATTTCGGGTCCACGTACATTAGTGTTTTATACATATAGATTAATGAAAAGTTTCAGATTTGAAGGATAGATGAAGATATTATATACTTTTCTACAGTATTAAATTACCTTTATTGCATTCAACTTCAACAAAATACATTTATTTGAAATCAAATATGCATATAATAAAACAATATTAAGTGAAAAGTTTATTATATATATATATATATATATATATATTTTCTAAAACAAGAGAAAATTCAAATGATAGAAACCAAATGTAAGAAGTTACTTGTAAAATTTGTGTATCAGCAGCCAGCAAGCAATCGGAAGTACGGGTCAGGTCTCCAATGTTAAATTTATCTTTATCGAGCTGCTTCAGCATATGATCCACTAATGGATAACAAATCTAAACACAAATATGTTAAAAAAAATTCAAATCTCAGAAATTATTAATAAAATAACTTAATCATAAGATGTACCTTATTTTATTCATAACTACCAATTTTAGAAAAAGTGAGAAATTTTTGACTGCCTCAATGCTTCTAAACCTATATCTAAATTTAAATATAGCAAAAACAAAATAAATATAGCATATATGGCATGCATAAAATTTAACATAAACTAAAACTACATAAAATTTAATTTCTTGCTATAGAATAAATAAAAACTTAATTTTTTCAAATGATTTAATATTTCATTATTAAAATAGGTACACGTGAGAAAGAGACTCAGAAAATTAATATCATAATATCCATTCCTTTTTTTTAATGACTAGGGGGCTCTGCCCCCTGCTCGCTTACGCTCACCAATTTCGCTTTTTCAATTTTGACACTTAATAAACCTTAAACTAATAACTGCATTAGAAAAAAATCTTTACTATTGTCCAGGGAACACGATGAAGAACAAAGCATGTTAATTTCATCATTTTCTTATCCGAATTTTTTAGGGAAACCGACTAAGAATCGAGCTAAACACATATTTCAATCCTGCAGCGATGGCGGTAACTTTTTTTTAAATATAGAGAGGTATCTATTGTGTGGGGCAAGAAATTAAGAATTTTTTTCTTTAAAATCATTACATTCCATGTTCTCAATTGAGCAAAAACCATAGAAGCATTTGTGTTCATGTAATTCAATAACCATGTATAGTTGTTTAAAATAATATGTATAACATATTGATGGTATATAAATATTTCACATTGTTTCATAAGGTGGTCCAGACAGATTATTATATGGATATTACTTATAAATTAATTTGAAAATATTAGTCAAAAAATCAAAAGTAAGCTGTTGAAATGAATCTTTCACAGCTTAAACTGCTTCACCATCCATAAGGCATATCAGTGGCATTCTTGTGCTACACTGATAGAATAATACTGATTCATGGTGATCACTTTACATGTCTTTGCATACGTCATATATAGTAATCACAATAGATCAGTATTCACCCAGTGAGCTTACTACCTTTCTACAAATGAACTCGATCAAGGTCATCTTTCTTCTCCAGAGTAGAGAATAGGAGTCATGGACAGATGAGAACACAAAAATAATTTTTAGAAAGGAAGTAGTGGTCTTTCATGAAACTTACAGCCATAGATTTCTGAAGCCTCATCACTTCACCTTGTTTCAGTAGGACGTCAAATCCAATAAGCATGGCCATAGTGGCAAATACATTGTCCAATAAATTAGACATGTGACAATCATTACATTCATCATTCTTTGTTATCAAAATCAAAACTAACCTAGAAATAATATTTATAAATAAATTAGATAATTTCTACAAATATTTCAATTCTAAAGAATTCTTAAAATTTTATTATTACATTTGAATACCTACATGCTTGCTATTCAATCAAAACATTCATGGAATAATTTTAATAGCAGCAGGGCCTAAAGATCTAATTCTAAAAGAATATAATGGTTAATTGAATCCTATGCATGTAATAAGCTTTGCAAATAATGTAGTACTGCTTGTACTCTAGATCCCATTTTTGTGTGTGTGAACTAAAATAACCATATTTACCTTACTTATTATAACCTTAGTTGATAGAATCTTAGGAAACCATCCATTAGTTAAAGTCAAAACTGGATAAAAGTTATACATGAAAAACTGCCCATTAAGTGCCACATATAAGTGAGCATACTCTTCAGTCAAAACAAAATTATTTTGAAAATTCTATTGATTTCATATTCTACAGGATCTTGTGATTCATTCCACTATCACCTTTGAAATACAAAACTCTATACAATAAACTATTTTATTCAACATCTCATCTCGACACTTCAACAAATGTGATGACAATATGAAAACAAATGTAGTGATGAAAGAGTATAATAACATTTATAAATTAGCAAAATAATTTTTTTTTAATAAAATCAATTAAAATTTACAACATTTGATAGTAGCAGGGCTCCTAACAGGTTTAAAGGTCTAAAAAGGCTACTAATTTAACCAAAAAGGTGACAAAAAGTGACTAATCAAGCAGAAAAAGGTGACTAATCGAGCAAAAATAACATAAACTTAACTGACAAATAACAATAATGCTAAATTTATTCAAGTATAAAGATAGAAAATAAAAAGATCCTCCCCTATCCTTTCTTTTTCTTTCTTTAGAAAGATGTTTTTATTTTCTTTATTTAAAAAGTACATCATTTAAAAATATTAACATAAAAAAAACAGTAATGATGATTTTTTAATTTGTTCATTTTTGACACATCTTCAAGAATTTCTTCCTTTTCTTTGAAAGATTATGTCTCATTTTTATTGTTGAAAAAGTCTGAAATTAATTTTGTCTTTTTCTTCTCAATAGAAGAATGTGAATTTTTAAAGTCTGTCTTTGCTGACCAGCATCATCTGAGACTTTTGCCGCTCCTTCAATCATTGCCTGCCTGAGCAAGTGCTGCTTCCTTAAAAACTTTATTTTTTATCGCCTTCTTAAGCCTATCATTGGCTTCCTTTAATAATTTTGAAGCACTGTCCAATATCAATTGATTTATTTTTATGAAACAATTCTTCAAATCACTGCGTATTCAATCAAATATTAAAGGAAAGTTGGTCGAAATAGACATATCATTAAAATCTAACTCGTAAATAATATTTCTGCAATAGGTAATATACGAAACACATAATGCAAACAAAAAAAATTCCAATCCTTGGAAAAAATGCAAATTCCTGAAAAACAAACACATGCTGGGGCTCCGCCCACAGCTGGCTTACGCTCGCCAACCCACGGGGATTCCGACCCTTGCTCGCTTACACTTGCCAACCTCGGGGAATGCAACGCAATCCCATTTGGTTTGCAAACCAACATCACTTTCGCACAGTGCATCTCCTGGACAGCGAAACTATCTGAATAATTCGTACAATCCTGATTTGAATTTCCGGTCCATGACGTCACAGCGAGGGCTTCGTCCTCTGCTTGCTTGTGTTTGCAGACCCCCGGGAATTGTTACGTAATCCTGTTTGGTTTGCGAAGCAAACCGATACTTTCGCAAGTGATTTCACTCTTTTTTACTTTAACACTTAATGCACACTGAACTAATAGCAGAATCAGTAAAAAACCTTCTGCATCTTGTTCCCTGTACAATTTTAAGTAAACCGTGTTAATCTCCTAACTTTATGATCTGTACTTCATACTTTCTCCGTAAACTGTCTGAGTACAAAGTGAAAAAAAGTGAGCCTTTTTCCTCGCCAAATAAAAACAAATCATTTTTATGGCAATTGTTGCTACGACAAATTTGATATCTGGCAAACCCAATAGTCAAGAATACAACCCACAACTGCCTGCAAAACCTGCTATGCGAACTAAAAAATACGAAATTTGTGTGACCAACTTTTGATTCCATCGAATTTATTTATGAACCAATTTTTAAAATAATTGTACCGTAAGAAAGAGTACATTCTGAGGTATACTGCAATATTTTCAAAATTAAAAACTAATAGTAATACGATATAGATATGACGGTTTTAGTTTTGTATTGGAAATTACGATCTGAAAGTTCCTAAACTTGTATGACCAACTTTTAATTGCATCGATTTTATTGACTAAGCAATTTAAAAAATAAGTACCATAAGAAAGAGTAATGTAATGCAATCAGTGATGTTCTCAAATTTAAAATATAACAGAACTAAGCTGTAGATATGACTGTTTTAACAAAAAGTAGCGAAAATATCCAAAGATTCCTAATTTTGTATGACCAACTTTTGATCGCATCGAATTTAATTATTAACCGATTTCAAAAATAATTGTACCATAAGAAAGAGTACATTCTGAGATATTCTGCGATATTTTAAAAATTAAAAAGTAATAGTAATAAGATATAGATACGGCAATTTTAAAAAAAAGTAACAAAAATGTCCCGATTTTTCTCGAATTTCAAAAAAATATTATCAAGAACCAAATTGAAATTTCTAAAAAAACTTGACGAGCTGCAAAAATTTATGTTGGGAGGAACTCTAAAAAAAACTCACGGGTGAAGACTGAAAATTTGCATGTGTTTTGCTCAATCGCGGAAGAAATTTCGGCTTTTCAATTTTGACACTTAATAAACCCTTAACTAATAGCCGCATCGGAAAAAAAATCTTAATAATTGTCCAGGGAATACGATGAAGAACAAATCATGTTAATTTAATTTTTTTCTGATCAGTACTTTCTCAGGAAACCGTCTAAGAATCGAGCTAAACAACACAGTTTTCAATCCTGCGGCAGCGGTAACTTTTTTTAATATAGAGATAAATAGGCATTGTAGGCTTTATATGCAACCCTTCCCATATCCATTAGCTTTGATATGATTGGCACCAAATAAGGTTGATTGTCAAAATTTGGCAAGCTACTTTTAACTGTCATCAATGCATTGAGTGTGCGTTCTGATATTGATGCTCCGTCTCCTGTCAAAGCTCTTTCTGAGGCTGAGAAGCCACGTTCAATGTCAGCACTACCATGAGAAAGTGACAGAGTAGCCTTCACTAGCTTTGACACAACTGGGTATTTAGGATCCACACCACTACTGTCTCACAGTCTGAAGAACTGATTCCAGAAACATCAATAGGCTTCCTTCTAGATCCTTCAACCTCAAATTCTTTTTGGAGTAATTTCCACTCATCCAGTAGTATTTCTTTTGGGACATCCCATGGAATTGCTCTTGCAACTTCTAATACTTGTCGCACACTCTCGCCACTGAGTCTCTCAAGAGAATCAAGACAGGATGAACTTTTAAGTAGAGATGAACTGAAGGAGGACTTCTTCAAAAGATATTTAACACTGGCAATGTAATACTTCTGAGCCTTTAGAATAAATTAATTTCCTTCTCTTTCGCATTCTGAAGCGCTCTAGAAATTTTATCTCCAATCACAATATCAGCCAGAGGCAACAGTTTCTGAGGGCATATATCTTCCAAGTTAGCCATTTTCAAATCCCGAATGAATTCTTCTTTGTAGATTCTACCCAAAATTGTTCTTGTCAACAATTCAAGTTGAGAATGAAGGGTTAAGTTTTAGAGGTTCCTTTTCCTGGAGAAATTCGGTCACACGATTAAATATACTTGCACTTGATGTCGGGGGTTTTGATGGAGAGCTTTTGAGCGCTTAGAATGTGTGAGGTTGATGATCTATCCCCATAAAAACTTTGCCGAAAACACCTTTGAGTGTAAATCATCATACATATTGAACATTCCACCATCATTTCAGTGTTTGCCCTGACGTATCTATACCTTTTAGACATAATCAGACCCACAATAGAAACTGCAACATGTGATGACAAAGGTACTAAACACATTACCTCTCCTCCTGGGTTAACGTTGAGTTAATATCATCTTGATCCGTCCGGTCTCTTGACCTCTCCATTCTCGTCTTATGCCAGAATCCGAAAATAAAACGGGTCTGTTGAGACCGTCCTCAGATCTGTGTGTGGAGGATGTTATCCCCCCTTTTAAGTGACCACTGGCATCGATCACCATTTACGAGCTGTCAGCGTCTGACCTCTTAGGGGGTTACTCCTATTGTTCAACCCTGTAGACAGGCGATATCTATCTTGTGCCAAATGATATGCCACACAATGCTATGAAAGGAAAACGTTACTCGTAAATGCCACTCAAGTTCTATCACTCACGTTAGGTAATTAGGTAAGAGGGGTCGGACATGCAGATGGGCCTGCTTCCCTTAAACATCTGCACTTCGTTTTACTGATAGCCTTTTCCTGTGGGAAAATTTCCAGAACTTGCTGCTAATACACCGCAGGCAACGTGAAGTATCCTTTTACAATCGAAACGGTACGCTTTTGAATCTATTCTTGCGGTGGAATGTAGCGTACATTTCAAAATTGAATTCGTCCAAACCCTGTTTTTTTTTTTACTGTGCACCAAAAATTTTTCTTCAAATAAAATTTAAGAACTTAAAACCCCTGAAAAGGTGACAAAATGTCAAAAAGGTGACAAAAAATAAAAAGGTGACGTGTTAGGAGCCCTGTAGTAGTAATAGCCTCAATTAGTCGCGTTCAATAAACTAAAAAAATCTATAGTTTGGTCACCTCAAGTCAGCCTTGGTAAACTTATGTTTGGTCTAGACGAAAATAAGTTTTAATTTCAAGCACCAAGTCAGTTACTTGTACTCTTAAAATGTCAATGAAAACAAGACTGGTTATAGGGGTTAAAGGGAACGAGGAATTTAATCTGAATTGAATCTAAAAACAATGGTATTAAAGGATTAACAAAAAAAATGTGTCAAGAGGGATTCAATTTTAAGTCACAAAGCAATACTATCTCTTGTCAGCTAAATGAAGCTGATCTAATTGTACGATTTTCAAATCCCCCCCCCGTTAATAAACATAACAATAAACCATATTAAATATATTTACAGAAGAAACCAATACTATAAATGGTTGATTACTTTTTGTGGTATTCTCTCCAGACAATTTTTTCTTCGGGCGTTACAGCTCTTTTCAGTTCTCCATCCCTTAAGCGTGAGAACATGTGGACACCGTTCAAAGTTCCCACAGTTGCAAACGGCAATTTCTATAGGAACAAACGAATGACAGAAAAAATATTTTGAACAAGTATATTTGAAGGCACATAGCGAACGATTTTCGGACAAAAATAAGTTGAATACCGTCGTGATTTCTCCGGATGTTCGAGTGAAGATGGGTACACCACCATCAGCTGTCAAGACAGCCAAGAAAGCCATATTCCTAGTTAATTTGACAGAGCCAAGAAAATAAATCCCAGACACACTAAAAGCATCGATTTCACAGCAAACGAATTGGAAAATTTTGCATTTCGTTGAATTCCATGGTATAGCTCGAATACCGCGCTGTTTTATTTTATGTTGACAAACAGTAGAAATTTTTCTATGCTTTGCAGTAATGGAGCTTTAAATCTGTCTTACAGCTTTCTATACCTCTCTTAGTACAACATTTCAATGATCTTTTTATTCGTAATTTTTGAAAAATAATGAGTTTATCCAGTGGCGTTTTATGGGATGAGATTTAAATTAATTGTACTTCAAATATTTGGTTAAAAAGTTTTTAATAATCTTACACCCTGTGTTTTGAAGATAATCTCATAACCCTTTCATCACGTTGGGTTGGCGTGGAAGTTTGGAGAGTGGGGTGCCAGCTCAGGTGTTGCTTCGTCATCTGACCGTGGTCAAAATTACGAGGTGCTGTCCTCGATTCTTTCCCTTAAGGGACTGATCCCGGACCGTAGTCAATAGCCCGTTGTGTTGCTCTAGTACGACGTTAACTAAAATTACCAATTACCATAACCCTTTCATTAATTGTGGAATCTTTGTTTACAAATTTGAACTTCTGTAAATTTTTTGGCAACTTCTTCGGTTCTGTCTAGTTAAAAAATGTTTTCTTTTGGTGTAGGTTTCGTTTTGGTCTGTTTACGGTTTTGACTTGTGTTCTGTTGTTGAGGGTGTTTGACTAGACCCTGCGTGACATTAAGGTGCTGATCGGTGGAGCTCGTGATTGGCTGAGAAATTTCCTTATCGTAACGATTGAGGAAGCACCTAGGCGATAATTTCTCGCCAACGGCTACCTTGCCAATCACGATCTGCACCTAAATGTTGCGGTGCGGTTAGCTTAGAAGCTTAGTGTTAGCTTAGTAAGTAGTCTCTTAGTACTTGTTGATTTGATCGGATGCAGAACATGAATTGTGTGAGCTGTTCTTTCCCAACTCTACTGCAGTACTAAGTGGAAGATTTTATTGAATCGGCCTTTTATTTAATAGCGATTCAATGAGATCGACTTTTTGGTATGCAGCTAATTTATCCTCTAATGTTTTGATATTATTTTAACAATTTGTATTTGCTCTTGCCATTTTTATCGCGTATAGAATCATTCTGCTTTAAAATGACATTTCGAAATGTTATTTTTCTGCGCAATAAATATTGATGCTGTACATGAATTATTATTCCCTAAAGAAATTTGTTTTTAACAAACTAAGCGTTGTTTTCCCCCTGAACACATTAAATCTGCCCTTTACTGTAAAAACATGTGTTTTTATTCATGCATGATTCTCAAGCTACGTTTTCACTCTAAGCCTCACTGAATTCTATTTTCTCCTTTTATAACCCATTTTCACTGACATTATCTGAGCATTCTAATTGAAAAATATATTAGTCAGAATATCTTATTCAGTTCATTTATTTAGTGACTATTCATGAAATTTGCTTATTTGTATTTGCAATTATGAAATACTTTTTCATATTATCCTAAATAAAGTTTCAACTTCATTGAGGTCATGAAAATTGAAAATAGGCCATCCGGCTGCATGGAATTCCATCTTTTAGGATTTTTTGTCATAACTGCCTCAATTTTATAAAAGTTTACATACAAGAAAATTAATCTTATTTTCAATGCTATCAACTTATTCGGACTCAAATGTTGGATTTGCATACACATGTTTATTGTTAGTATAAAATTTCAGACTATCTTTATACAATTGTGGTCAGGTATAGCTTTTCAGGACTTTTACTCACAAAAATAGAAAATCACTAGTATTTCCCAGGGTGTCAAGATTAAAATCATGATTTTAATCAAATGATTTTTTTTAATCATTGATTTAAATCAAAACTATTTTTATAACTAAGTAAATACACCCTAGGAAAATCACAAAACTCATCAAATGCTTTACACTTTCTGCACTTGGTGATTTCAGCACTAATGGCTACAGTACTGATCAGCTTTTGAAAAAATGTTTGGCACCGGACACTTACAAATAATCTGAAGTGTCTGGACTAAGTAATCTGTTGAGTCGGGGATTTTGCCAAACAGTAAAGTAAAAAACAAGTTGACATCTATTTGAAAGTTCTGACGATGTTCATGCAAAATTTTTATATGTTGCGAACAATAAAGCATTCATTTAAGTGTGAGAAGCATTGTAAAATAATGTAATACTTAAAGTCTTTAGCTATATATATTGTCCATGACCCCATTAGTATGCCTAAACTACTTGTTACCCTTTTAGTTGACTGTGGCCAATGGTTTAGCTATAGTGATTTTTCAACTATTTTTTTTAATTGAGCCAACTACAAAATAACACAATTAATGTGATTAATAATTTAAATACAAAATACAACTGAGCTTTCTATTTGAAATAATGAAAGTTTAAACACTATAAACATCTTTAATTTGAAAAATGCACCCTGAAACTGTCACCTTTAAGAGTAGTGACCCATAATAAATATTTATCTAATCAGACTATAATTTAGGTCTTTCACACTTACTGATAAATTTTTTAACATAATGATGTAATTTACTCTACTTAATTTAAAGAAAAACTATGTAGGATGTCAACTTGTGTTTTATAACTAAACAAATATTGTACCAATTGCTTTTATTTTGAAAATTCACTTTTTAAATGTATTACCATTAACAAGCTATGATTTTTAGTAAAATAAATATTGATTCACCATGTCACAAATTATGTTTGTTTACTTTAAATAAATATTGGTTTACATGTTATGTCAAAAACTCGATTCTTTATTTTACGAATTTAGATATAATTATGTTATAAAAACAGAGTAAAAGGGCCTAGGCCAAAAAAAAAAGGTATCTTTCCTGTAACATGAGCAAAAATATTAGGTAGGTAAGTGGGGAAAGTTTTTTGTTTGCTAAATATTTTTAGCTAATATGCAAAAGGAAATGTCCGAGTATTAATGTTGGATTTAAAATTGATCAGTGATGTAAAATACCTGGGTATATTTATTTTTGTGGGTCAATGTACTCGGGTATTTATAATTTTTCTTCAGGTTTAACTGCTTATTCACCCCTAAAGAGTTTGAAATATACTGTTAATCCTTTTAACAGACATGTTTTTTAATTTAATTAAATTAAATTATAATTTTAAAAATATATATATATTTAGGGTCAGAACTTTCGTATTGTAATTTTAGGGTCGGTCGGGTTACAGGAAACAAACCATTTTTTTTTTTGGCCCTACAGAAATTTAAATAAAAAAATCAGATTACTTGATTTAAAAGAAAAAAAATCATGATTTTTTTACATCCTGGTATTTCCATTACCTTTATGAGAAATACCTGAAATTTACCAGAAACTTCCCCATACACAGCATACCAATAGCAAATGTTTTTTGTATGGTATAGGTAAATCCCATTAAAAAAAGGAAACGTAATTTGTCCTTTATGAATGTAAGGAAGTATGATTGACACTACTGATTAAGCTCGGACAGTTAAATTGAGCAACCAATGACAATACATACACAGGTAGGAAACCTATATCACTTGAGATTTTAGCTGTAAAGCTGGTGAATTTAGCATTGAAATGCGTAAGAGGGTTTAAGGAAGAATTGTGAAGTATTCAGAAGGTAGTGCCAATAAATACATGTTCTACGTAGGGAGAAGGGGGCTTGTGTGAAGAATAATTTGCTATTTATCAGTCAAAATCTCAAGTTTTTACAGAATAACAACAGTGATATAAACTTCCATATGCAGTTGCATGACAACACACTTGATAGTTTAGTAGCAATTTATAAAACAAGGTTTTCATGGTGGAAAAGTTTGTTCCTGATTTGTTTTTTAATTACTAGATTTGACAAATTTAATTCAATATTTTTAAGAAGGGTAGTTATAAATGTAAAAATATGTTGCATGTATGTTATTAATGAATAGGTATTTTGATATTCACTTTTGCTCTATATAGTTAAAATTAACCAGTAGTAGGCCTAAAAAAACCAAATGGCTTCACGGGGCTAGTGTGGACATGTCCACACCAGCCAAATTTAGCTTTCATTGATAAAACATGGGTTAAATATTACATTTTAGGCTATTTATTAAATAAGATTGTTTATGTAAAAAATATTCCTTCCTTTTTTTTCATTACTGACATTTAATATTGATTTATCTAACTACATTGTAAAATGGATCCCATTTCTACATTAAAATCATTTCCCCACTAAATAAAACTTAAAAATAGCTTTCTTATTGTGCTGATTTGTCTTTGAGGTACATCTATAATTGAGTGCAGTTCTTAACTACAAATTTATTGGGATTAACATTAATTGAATATGCTTTATTAAGATTAACATTTATAAGGAATTATACTGTTTAGGCTAAAATTGATTTCATTTTGGTTTTACATACATTCATGAGTTGTATTACATTGTATAATCAGTATTCTAACGTGTCAACATGGTATTCCATGACATGGGGCTAGTGTGGACAAAAAGAACTTTTTTAAAACAAAGATAATTAAAAAATAAAACTGCCATTACTTTATAATATCAACCAAAATAAAAGAGTAAAAGCACATTAAAAATAGTTGATAGGTCAAAAATGATATTTAGTATACTTTTTTGCCGAATTTGTAAAAATTGTCTACACTAGCCCCCTTTCTCCCCTACCATTTTCTCAAATTGACAATTCCAACATGTTTTTAGTTTTAATAAAGTTTTCAATATTTTTTTAATTGGTAGTCTATTTACATTTATTTGTCATTTTAAATTTAACATATCAAAATAAAACCACTCCTTTTCTTTTGTCAATTTTTTTAAAACTAGGTGTTCCGGAAAACTTGTCTTTACATAGATGCTAACAATTCAACAAGCTTCTCGTTTGATAAATTCCTTGAAAATACACATCCATTGTGTATCCTTTGTAAGAAGGTGCATAATCATTTGCTGCCAAAAAATACTTAGATTGTATATATATATATATATATATATATATATACATCACTATTTAAAAAATTGTTTGGATTTTTAAACTTTTTTGCATATGTACAGTTATGCAATCGTTGGTGATAAATGGCTTCAGTCCAATTGGTATTAGTCGTAAGTTTACATAGTTATTGTTTTTCAGAAAGTAAAGTATATGTAGCTTAAAAGCACCGTAGGTATCAAAAAGAAATAATAAATTAGTGGTGTCATAATAAGTCAAAAACAAGATTTATTTGTGTTCATCTGAAGTTGATGGGTAAGTTTTATATCTACTAATTGTGGTGGTAGAAACAATCCTCTTCTGTTATCTGTTTATCTACATTACTTACAGCTGTTATAAAAAAAAAGAAGAAAAATTAGTTTACCATTCTAAATTATTATTTGAAATGAGCTTATTATGTCTACCTTTGCAATGTTCTTCAAATAGATTGCATTAACAATGGATGGAATTAACTAATTGCTTGTAAACACACGTCTTTCAAATTAGTTGTTTATACATGCTGGAATATACCACTTTTAGATATGAATACATATATAAAAATACATAATTTATAATAAAATTCAGTTTTGTTTTAAACAATTTACATAGGACACTTTTAAAGCGTAGACGTAAATATATATAAAAAAAAAAGAAAATTGTAGCTGTAATTTTGTTTTAACAATGCTTTGTAGTATGTCCAATGTTAAAATTAACATTGTTCACATATATTAAATAAGGATATATCATAAAGAAAGGATGTGTATGTATTATATTCTATATAAAGAGGGGGGGGGCAATATCTTTAATTTTCCTAATATTCAGAATTTTATGTTATTTTTCACAAAAGTTTTATACTCTAATAAGATTTTCAAGATTTGTATTTTGAGTATTAAATGTTTTATCAGAACTCAAAATCTTACATAAAATAAGCCATGTGTCTAAAAACATGGGAATCCTAATTTACTACTTTTTGACTAGAAATTAATGATATAAAATACATTTGTTTTTATCTTCAACTAGATGTAATACATTCATGGTAATTTATCTTTCTTTTTATAAACTGGTTGTATTTAAATGCAATATTTTTGATTGGGAGAAAATTAAGTTAGGCACTTCACTCTTTACACTTTAAAAAATTCTTCTATACCCTTATGTATTCTTTTAAATTTCATCGAAACTTGTATATTGTTTTCTCAGGAATTAATAAACTGCTTAATGTGAAGTTTTCATAGTAATGATGCAAGATAATTAGAGTAACAAATTTTGAACATCTATGAAACATTAGACTTTATTTAATGGTGGAAGAGATAGTTAATTGAAATCAAAAATCTTTTTCTTTTTTAATTACATGTACACAACACCATCTCATTATTTGACTCTTTCTGAGAACTTTTATTAGTAAATTTCAGTTTTAATTCTTTCTAGAAAAACTGTTGTCGCTGTGGCTTAATTCTCTTTGGAACACTATGTTCCGCTACAGGAGGAAGTTTTTTACTTTCTTCTATCAAAGCTTCGCATTTGTTTTTCAAAATTGATATTGTTTGCACGATTTCTTTAGAGCACTCAATGGTGTTGAATTTGTCCAGATAAGGAATAAATCCAAGAAGGGCAGTACGTGCTTCTTGCTGGTAATCTTTATTGTTTGCATTTAACATTCTACCTATAGCATGTTTTTCCTTATCTTTACGCATGCTTTCATCATTTTGAACATTTGAATATGTTTGTGTGGTTTTAGTTTTCATGCAAACAATATGCATATGTTTGCAAAAATTGAATCTTATTGCTGAATCAGGACAATTGCAGCAATACTGATGCAAACATTTTGCGCATTCTGTGCAGTATAGGTTGCATTTGTGATGTCTAATCTCTTGACTTTATATGTAACTCCATCCTGTGTTAGTGATGGCACAATCCACACATTTTCGTCAAATGTGTTAACACATGCATCTTTGGCCAATCTTCTTAAATCAGTTGACAAAGATGTCAGTCAGTTTCTTTCGAAGCGACTTCATAAGGCTAAGGATAGCACGATCATTTCCCTTTTAAGTCGCTATTGTATTTCAAATCCCCTTTCAACTGTCATATTAGTGTTGATATTTGCACCAACTCGATGGCATGCTGCCCAAATATTTGCATAATTGGTCTTGAAATAGGTAGCAAATCTTGCTGTATCTGAATCGTCAAGCCAAGAGGAAACATTTATTTCTAATGAACATTGAAATATTTTAACATCCAATTCATTAGACATCGAATGTAAAATGTTCACAACTTCATTCCTCTTGGCTAAATCTTTTATAGAGTTAGGACCCGATGAAGCATTTTTGGCCCATGCTCTCTTCACGTGCCAGTCACAAAGCAAGTGAAATTGTACCGATCCGAATACCTTGGACCATGCATTATAATAAGCAGGATAATCATCGGACATAAAAGTTCTACTTTTAATTTCACATAGTCGTTCCTTTATTGTCTTAAAAAACATTTCCACCACATCCTCCGACTGTCTGTTAGTCCACAAAAATGCCACTGGAAACCCTTGCCAATTGTTGTCCTTTACCATCAAACTAATTAATTGGATACCATATTTATTGGTTCCATGCGTGGAATCAATGGAAATTACCTCGTTTCCATACAATCGTAGTATTTCTTCTTGGGCATCATTCATGAAGACAAAATCTTCAGAACGAAGACATGGTAAATTTTCATCTATTATTCCGCAACATTTATACATTAGTATTGGGTTGTTTTCGGTCATCATGCTTTTGACCCAAGCGTCAACTGATAAGACATCTTCCTTATGTCGAACCACTGGTTCATTCGTCCTGTAGCTGACAGCTATATTTATGATGTCCTTGCTTGTTGTCAAAGCTAATCTTTCTGTGGGACTGGTGGTTTCTGAAATATTGTGGAGTACATCAGGTACGGGAACGCCACTTAGAGAGAGATAGAGAGAGAGAAGCTGCCCAGCTATTTTATCTTTTTCTTTTCGTGACAAATTCAATCTACCCACTTCACAAGAATGTCCCATGTGTGTGGACAAATTTTACAGTAATCAGATTGTTTACTGTATTCTTCACAATTTTAGCTGGACAGTAATATCCACATTTATTTGAGCCCAATAATTTTAAGGGACGTTTTCCATTACCCCTACTTACAAACTTCCCACTCCTATGGCAGGTGTAATATTCCGTTTTTGATGTAGAAGTGGTATTTTCGTTCTGTTTCAAAAAGAAGGATGCAGTGGCTTTTTCTTCATTAGATTTCCATATTTTAAACTCTTCATCAGATTAGAAAAAAAATGTTTCTTCTTGTAAAACAATGTTATTATGATCAGTATTGATATGATCTATGAATTCAGATCTCTTTCTAAATGATAACAAACATTCTGAACAATTTTTGTTTTTCACCGGATCAGGAACGCATATTTTCATATGCCTTTTGCAAGAGAAGGCATTTGAAAATATCTTCTTGCAAAATGCACATACATTTTTTGGCAATTCGCATATTTCTGCAGACTGTGAAGATTCACGTACCACATCCAAGACTGGTTCTACCTACAAAAAATAAAAATGTCGGATATAAATATGCAGCTCTTTTATTATTTTGTGGAAAGATCAAAACTATATTAAAGGGGACCTAGTACCTTAAAGATGACCAAAATACAGAAAAAAATTATTTTGTTTGCTTAAAAAGTTGCTTTATACTGTTTAAAATGTTGTCCTAGAAAATCAGACTGATTCTTGTATTTTTTTTAAGTCATAAGAATTTTCGTGAGTGCACCCGTGCGATCACAGTGTTTCGAAACCAAAACTAACCGCATTTGTGCGTCTGCAAAGCCTCGATACTTATTTTCGATTATACAAATGAAATAGCTTAGAAGCTGAAACGTTTATTTGTAACTGTTACTGATGTCATGGCTTTTTTTATTCACATCATTTTTTGTGCAGTATAAGTCAGCGCATGCATAGTTGAAATTATGGCGATAATTTGAGATAAAAGAAAGCTTAAGTTTCGGTTTTCTGTTTGATATTTGTTATTCTGTTATTTCTTTTTCTGTTTATACGTTATTATTAATTATACCTAAACGTAAACAACAGAGCTGTGAAGGTATATAAAGTAGGTTTGGTTTCCGATTTACAACTTTACCTTCGTATGGGGATGCCAAAACATTAAAAAAAATAATTAAATATACCAGCGTCTTGCTTCTGATGAACTTTTAGAAGAATGTTCCAAGGTCCATGACAAATGAGAGTCTATACAGCATGATTTGGTCCAAGTGTTCAAAGGAGAATTTTGTGTCAAAAAAACGTGTCACATCAGAAGCAGTTTGCGAGTATAATATAGGGGGTACTTTCAACCATTCAACTTTTTCTGAAATCTGTTGGGATTAGGTTATGGTCTGATACCTCTTAAAACGTGAACATATAATGGTTGCTCCAAAGAATTATCTGCGAAAGAACCGTTTAAATGCCAAATTTCAACACGTTCGAAAATTATTGAGGAATTGGCTCTTAAAAATAGAAGGGTTCACTTATGGTCCAGCGAAGTTTTAAACTTCATTTATTTGTAGAAAGTAGCTAGAGAGAGAGTAAAAATTTAAATAATTTTTAAACTTTAAACTGCTTTTTCTCCTACTTCATTTTTTTGTACATATCTTATAACTAGCCACTGCGTGGATAGCCCGGAGTTACCCGTGCCCGTAGTGTAAGGTATTAATCTAGTGTAAAATTTTCCGCAGATTTCAAATCCGTTGAAGATATATTCAATTTAAGAATTATTTATTTAAAGAAAATCATATTTTTAGGTATCAATCTAAATTGTAATTTTCCACAGATTTCAAATCCGTTGAAATTTTTACTCTATCTTTAACGGACAGAGGTGGCCAACCTTTTACATACCATGCGCCAATTTATTTCACATGCGAGTTCAGATGCGCCATACAACTCAAACACCTTTTCTACCTTACGTTCATGGTCCTGCCATATCCTTAATAACTTTTTCAATAAAAGTATGTTTATCGACATAATTAATATTTTTAAATGATTTAACTATATTTATGTGAAGCAATGTCTTTTTCAGGGAATTCTATAAATTTGAATTAGTCATTCGCTACCTCGTTTTCCTTTTAGTAAATTCCATGGATGATAATGGTTGTTCACATCTGTATGTCGTTACAAAACGACAGTATAACTTTTCAACTTGTATAACTTTTCAAAAGAATAAATTGGGACAAGGATACAATGCGCCACTTGTAATCATCCAATGCGCCAAGTTTGGCGCATGCGCCACAGGCAGGTTGGCCACCCCTGGTCTAGGAGATAGAAAAAAGAACTGCGACTGTAAAACATTCCTCGGGCAAAATGCAATCGGAAACGAAAAAAATAATTTCCGTTCTGTCGGAGGAACGGCTAACGTGGCAAGGTCATTTCCGGCGTTTTTTCTCTCTCTGGTAGTAACGCGTTGAAAAACCGATGGAGAATAAAACAATTAAATTCATTCAAAAATTATTTGTTTAAAGAAAATCAAATTATGAAGTATCAATCTAAACTAAAATTTTCCGCAGATTTCAAATCCGTTGAAATTTTTAATCTATCTTCAGCAATTCCGATTTTATGAAAAAAGCTTATCAATCCCAGTCAATATGTTTTTTATTTCTAGCTCTCATTCGCTGAAAAGGGACGGTAAATGTAATGTGTTTCTTTTTTTTTTAACGCGAAAGGGAGAAAATGCAATCTTTTTTTTTTTAATTTTTATAAAGGGATCTGAACCCTGAACATCTTTTGCGAAAATATTTTTAAAAAAAGTTCACGTGGGGGTGAAAAAGCTCATTTTAGGGGGTTTCTTCTTTTGTTCTGACGAAATGCGTCTGAAGAAGCAGGTAGAGAATAAAACTAATAAATTCAATTAAAAATCTTCTAGATTGAATTTTAAAATTTCGCCGCGATCCAAAAATTGCATTAAATTTGGACTCCCTGTGTGCCAAATCTCATTTCTGTAAGTGACATAGAATCGTCAGGATTTTGCGCCCGCGAAAAAACAAACAGACAAACACTTCCTTTAAAATAGTAGAGATTCAAAATGGCAAAAACTTTTTTAATTTATACTATATTAATTTACATTATATATAGTATTTGTATTTTTAAATACTTGTATGTATTTTAAGTTATTATGATTTAGAGGTTTTTTTTTTTTATATATAAATGTTTTGTAAAATGTCTTTTTTTTATATTTTGCATATTATTTCAGGTTTTTTTTTTTTTTTTCAAAAGATCTATTCAATGTATCTTCTATTCTATACCTACATATTTAGATTATAGCTAATGGAATATTATAAAAAAAATCAAGCTTATATCATAATAATTAAAAAAGAAGTTAAACTTGAAAAATTCTTGAATTTTTTAACTTTCTTATTTAACCCTCTGAATCCGGAGGCAGCCGAAAGCTCGGTACAGTTGTGTCCTGGGGTTTGTTTACTAACGAGTCTGTGAAATGGACTGGCCCGTTTTCACCACTTTCATGGGTGGTCCTTAAAGCATCAATGGTCTATTGTGGTTCGAGTGTCAATTTGAATCCCTCCACCCCAAAGCAAGGGGGAAGCATAGAGAAGGGCAGAAGAAACGAAAGGGGGTTTATTGTGTCTGATTGGGTTGTTTCTATAGGGTTATTTTCCAAAGGTTGTTACCGCTTTTCGAAACTCTTTTGTGCTCGTTAAAGAGTGGTGAATTACAATGAGAACAATACAACCTGTTTCCTGTGTGTTGAATCCCAGGTACGAATACATACAAGCATTTGACTTAAAGGAACTCTGATCACCTGAAGATTCCTCACAGGTGGAATTTAGTTTCTCACGCTTTGCCTAAAACATTTATTACATCGTATAGAAAGCTCTTGAAACTTCAAACGTATTGTGCGAGTTTCACTAATGCTTCTACTTCAGACTTTACTATGGACACAGCACACCTTCTTGCTAACTTAGTCTGTGGGATATAACATAATATCCCCTCCGCTACGACAATAGTAGAATGGCTTACAACACATCCCACGGTAATTTGACTCGAGAGGGTTATTTGTGCCCCGAGGAAAAATGTTTTTCTTTTCTAATGTTAAATCATTCGTTGTTAAGTATTTTTTTAACAATACTTTTTCCCTTAGTTTTCGTCTTTGAAATACTCTTTTACAACTTTGGGGATTCAATGAGTAATTTTGGCACGAATATAAGGTTCTCACGTTTACTACCTGAAGATATGTTCTTCTTATTGTTATAACCGCTTATTAAGGAATCGTTATAGCACTTTTACTTAAGTACTTTACTCACCACTTACGTTTGATACTTTTGAATTGTTTGCGCTAGTTTCAATCTTCTTACTTTCAGTCGGTCTAATGTCTAATAAGCCTTCGTGATATAAAAAATTATCATACAGAGACGAATCAAATTAATAGACTTTCAGTGATATATATTGAGCAATAGTTTACAGATATTAAATCCACTTATTGTTTGCAATATCATATCTAATAGTTATTGACCTAAATTGTAGGTTTCAACTGTTTCAATAAATTTAGACTTTCAATTTAACTAGACTTTAGACTTTTACAAGTAATAAATGTTGATAAACGCTATTCGATGCAAATTTTTCCAATAACTTTTAATATTTTACTCTAAGAATTACAAATTTTGTACTGGCTAATTTTTATCTGATTTACTTAAGAGAATATATCAAAGATTGAGAAATCTTTTATTTTCTATGTATATAGAACATTAAAATTGCAGCATTCACGTTTCTTTAATCTTAATGAAGCCTTCACTGTCAAAACAAAATGGTAGAATGGAACGATGTTTTATTTATATATAAAATTATACGAGAAAAATATTCCAATAATTTATTTTTACAAGCTTGATTGTAAACAATCTTTCAATAATATATTTAGACAGACGAGTGAATTTCTATGTTCTTGGGCCAAAAGCTCTTTATCCTCAGATAACCAAGTTTTAAGTTCAGAATACGATAAGGCCAACATAAAAACCTTTAGCGGTATAATAAAGTCTTGGGCGTCAGGTGATGAAGGGGATTCAGTTAAAGTTGATGCTGTTAGAGAATACCCTACAATGGCCATAGACAAGCCTATCATTTCAGTAAGATCTTAGAAAATACCAGAGTTCAAAATATCAGTGACTACGCAGTTTAAAAACGAACAAGAATTTAAAAAGTTAGAAGGTTTTTTAAATTGCATGGCTTTTTTTTTTTCTAAACAAGAATTAGGAAAGAAAAAATTGTAAAACATAATAGATTAGATATCAAAGATATATATTTTCATTATTATTTACATTTTTAGCACGTTAAGAATAGCTGTTGGTCTGTGTTTGTTACTAGTCATATCTGGCGATTTGCGCTACAGCTGAAATTTTATTGCAATGGAGAGATCAGGAAAAGTTTTACTTCTAGTTTTGAATCATCTTTCGACGCATGACCGATGACATTATCAATGTTTATGGGGAGTAAATATTCATATAGAAATTTATTATTTGGAGTAACCAAAATGATTTTCTAAAATCCAATGGGAACTACACTTTTATGCGAATACTAAAAGTAGGTTGATAAAAAAATACGAGGGCTAGTTAATGTCTTCCTATTATCTATTATAGAATCCTAAAATTGTGATTTTTAAAGTGAATTAAAATATTGGCAGCAAGAAAAACAACAACCTATGTAACAAGTACTTTCTCTACAAGAATAATTTCCAATATGTTTCGTAAGGATTGACAGGAGTTTTATTCAGTTCAAAATATTATGAAAGCGGTAATGGTATTATTAGTTAATGTCGTACTAGAGCAACACAACGGGCTATTGACGACAGTCCGGGATCAATTCCTTAAGGAAAAGAACCGAGGACAACACCTCGTAATTTTGAACCACAGTCAGATGACGAAGCAACACCTGAACTGGCACCCCACTCTCCAAACTTCCACACAAATCCAAAGTGAGAAATTTCGGCCACGACAGATTTAAGGTGCACCAGCCGCCTCTACTCCATACGCTTAGAAACATCCATGCCCGGACTCGGATTCGAAACAGGAACCTTCCGATCTAGAAGCTAACATCTTAACGACTAATATCGGTTGGTCGGCTTTTTGAAAGCGGAGTATTAAGATTTTTTTCATAATGTACTGAGCCTATTGAATTGTTTCGGTAAAGCAAATATTCATTTCTCACAAAGAATGCAAGACAAAAATATTCATAAATTGTTATATTTGCTGAAGTCTGAGTTGCATGCTGATGAATATTCAGGACATACTTTTAGTACAAAAAAAAATATTTCAGATATTAGGAGTTACATAAAATTATACCGTTTACAGAAATATGTTCGAGATTACACGTATTTTCCAAAAAATTATATTATAAATGTTGGTCTTATAATTTTTTCTGTCATTCTTACTACTGGAAACATCCACCAATTTGAAAATAGAAGTGTGAAAGAATTTTTTCAGAATCGGTACTTCCACACTTTGAATGACTTCTCCAAATGCAAAAGGCACCGCCGCCTTTGTCGATGTTTTCCATTAAAACTATCCCCAAGCAACTTCACTACATCACTGTCACTACATCAGTCACAAGTTCAAAGAGTCACACGTTTTTCTTTTTTCGGCGCGACTTCTCATACTTCTAGACGTACATTCAGGCGTATATCCAAGCGTTCACCATCAGCCAGGCGTTCATCATCATCTAGGCGTTCATCATCCAGGCGTTAATCATCATCTAGGCGTTCATTATCCAGGCATTAATCATCATCTAGGCGTTCATTATCCCGCTTCTGAAAATTTGTGGAGGCCGGGTGTTGGAGTAGTAGGTAGTAAACAAATTAAAGAATAATAACGTTTAATGAGTTGATGATCATGATGGTACTATTTACAAGATATGGGATGGTTAAAACAAAAGTAATAAGTTCGAGTCCGTCTTAAGGTGTCCAAGATCGGCGCTCGTCGTTGCGGTTCGGCTCACGCGAACACTTCTTTCTCCTGGCGTTTTCGTCTTGCGTCTGCTGGATCTCGGCGTTGCGCGGATGCGCGGTGTGGCTGTTCAGTGGTCGTAGATGACTTCAGCGTGGAGGTGCCCTCTAGTGGCAGGCAGAGGCTGGGCACCACACACACACACACACACACACACACACACACACACACACACACACACACACACACACACACACACACACACACACACACACACACACACACACACACACACACACACACACACATATATATATATATATGAAATATTATATTTTAATGGATAATATAGTTACAGGTATGTGTATGGACATTGAAGTATAAATATATTTAATGAGAGTTAGTTACGTTATTTTGTGTTAATTTAATAAGAATTCAATAGTTTAACGCATATTGCAGTCAATTGATTTCCGAGATTATTTTCATTGGTAGACTTTTGAAAATTCCTCGAAGAAAACAATTTTTCCCATGTATATGTGGATCCAAACATCGTTAAAAGAGCATTAGAAAGTTTCTTCATTGATATAAAATTGTTTCGAAGAGAATCCCATACGTTTATTATAATATTTTCAATTTTTAACGTGGGATCATTGTAATTTGTACTAATTTCAGACATGCTCCCTTCTGCTTCGGAAATCAAGTTATCAAATTTATTTTTGCCAACTATGCTGCTTTGAGCTTTGAAATTCAACTAATAGTATTTCTAAATTTTGGATACCTAGCCACTTAAGTTCGTTCAACTCAATTGTTTCGAATTTTGTTTTGTGTGGATATAAAATAAAGTGAAATGTATTTTCAATACTCTTGAATTGATTAAATCTCTCCTCAAAGGCTTGTTTTATTTCCTGTATAATCATTAAATATTTTTTAATTGCATTTTCTTAAACGCCAATCGTATTTTCCATTGCTATTGTGTTTTGAAAATGTTTTTGTAATTGAGGAAAATATTTCATGATTTTCATTTCAAAATCCCTAGTAAAGATGTCAGGTTTCGTCATAAATATCCTAATATTTTCATACAAATATTAAAACAGCATTATGTTTTGTCTCATCATCAATAAATCTAAAACATTTTACAAAATCACTATACATTTTTTTCATTTTTAAATTCTTTACTAACGCTTGTATTTTCTTCATATTTTTTAAAAGAGGGGTTCAAAAAATAATTAGAATTCTTTATGTATATGATAAGTTTATAAAAATCAATGCGTGGGTCATTTCAAAACAATACATGGGTCAGTGTCTGACCCGCGGGTCATAGGTACGACATCCCTGACCTGGACTCAAAACAAAGGACAAACTGACAGAAAAGAGTTTTACTGAGAGCAGTGAGACTCATTGCACTTAAATATTGATGCTTTTCAGGACAGCGCATTATGAATGAGTGATGTCAGAGTTCGCAGTGAGAAACCAACGAATCAGCGAGATTAAAATTTTCATTTGTTCTCTAATCGAGTAAAGATAGGTTATATGCCTCACTGGGACGGCTGTTCCTCAATGAAATAAAGTGGCATTATAAGGTTTCATGCAAATAGAAATATTTAATGCTTCTATAATCTCTATTATTATAAAATGAAGTGTTTGTTTGTTTGTTTCTTGTGATCAAAGTCCTGACGAATCTATGGCACTTACATTAATGGGATTTGGCACACAGGTAGTGAGAATTTTTTGCAATTTTAGGGTCGAGGCGAATTTTAAAATTCAATCTAAAACATTTAAAAATGAATTTAAGAGTTTTTTCACCTTTGGAACTTTTTCCGCGGAAGAACGAGGATCAAAATTTAGACTTTTCGCCCTCACGGCACCTTGACGACAGCCCTTGGAACCATGCCAATTTTGTCATCCAAAAGGGAGCGAACAGATTATTTTCATTGTGCCATCCAGCCCAATTTTTAATATGTAATCTAGAACATTTTAAAATTAATTTATTAGTTTTTTCATCTTACTTTCTTCTTTTTAGAATGTGACGTCTCTCCTACCTTGAATAAAGAAACGAGAGGATTTTACGATTTCAGACAGCTGACGCTACAAGCGTTTTTCATTCCAATGCCTTTGGAACTATGACAAGTTTTCTGATTCTAGAGTGTTTTGATTTAATTTGTTGATAATAGCCACTTCGAGGCAGCGTGGCCTGTGAAGTTAGTTTGCGAAGCCAACCAAATGGGAATACGTAGTAATTACCAAGGGTTGGCGAGCGTCAGAGAACAGTGGTCAAACCTGACAACACAAAATAATTATCACGGACAATGCCATGCTGACCACGCATTGGCCTCTACTATTATAAAAGGAAATGTTTGTCTGTTTGTCTGTTTTTTTCGTGGCTGTGAAATCCTGACGAATCTACTGCAGAACAGACTACAGAATTTACAGGAATGAGATTTGACACACAGGTAGTCCGAATTTTTTTGCAAATTTTAGGTAGCGGCGAATTTTAAAATTCAATCTAGAAGATTTTGAAATGAATTTGCTAGTTTTATTCTGCATCGGGTTCTTCAACGCGTTTCTTAAGGGAAAGAAGAAACACTCGAATCTAGACTTTCCTACCCACGTGACCTTGCCGTCAGCCTTGGAACTATGACATATTTTTCATCCCGGGGAACAAGGAGAAAATTAATTTTTTCCGTTTCCGCTTTGATTTTGCGTGGAGGAATGATTGTCCTGCCAGACGATAAATCTTTTAAGTGAACTCACTTAGATCTTTTTTTTATCTCTTAGACCGTCAAAGATGGAGTAAAAATTTCAAATTATTTGAAATCCGCGAAAAATTTCACTTTAGATATCTATACCTAAAAATATGTGTTTCTTTAAATAAATCATTTTGAAATTGAATGTATCTTTTATATTTTCTTAAGAGATTGTGACGTCACGTGAAACAGATTGCATCTTCTGCCCTTCGAGTTAAAAAAAAATGAAACAGAATACATTTAATGTCCTATTCCATTTTATGGAATGAAAGCAAAAAATAAAAAAACATTTTGACTGGGATTGTTAGTTCATTTTCGCAAAATCGGAATCGCTAAAGATAGATTGAAAATATCAACTTATTTGAAATCTGCGGAAAATTTTACACCAGATTAATATTTGATATCACGGGAACGGGCAACGCAGGTCTACCCACGCAGTAACTAATATAAAATCTAGATAAAATTTTAAAATTGTCATATTTGGATTTTGCCAAAAACAATCAAGATCTTTAATTGAGCTTACTTGTAGAGATGTACTTTATAACGATGCACAGAAACATTTGTCAGAATTCTCAATCAAATTTTATTTAAGACAATTCCAAATTTTAGAAGCCTTACACTGTTGCTATTCCTTATCTAGGTTTTAAATGCTTTATGATAACGGTATATGAAAGCAGTAACTTCTAGTATCGTATGAGGCCTTTTTAGGTTTGGAGTGTTTTTCTCAATGTCAAACCTCGATTATAATATTAACAGAAGGAGTAACCAAATATAGGTTAGTACTTCGATAAAAATATATGCATAAAGACCTCAGAAGGCGTCCAATATTTAGAATTCCACCAAAACAATCGAGACCTAAACTCAGGCTAATTTCTCTAGTCTAGTAAATACTAGACCAACTGCAATAGACTTTATCCCTCGAATAGACGGTATGCTGTCTCCTGTAAATTCCCAATTAACATTTCTAGAGACACGGATGCAGTTCCAGGTACGAGAAGGAGTGCAGTCATGACAGACCCAAGCAGAGTAGTAAAGCTCTAATACTGTTCTGAAATTTCATACTCCTTGTGTGTCCACACTTGAGCCTGGCCAAAGCAATCCGTAATAGCTTGTGACCTTTACAATGAAGGGTTAATCCCTGGGACCAGCCTGGTACGATCGATATGTCCAAAGTCTAGAAAGTATTATCAGGTTTATGTTTACATTGAAGTCGTATCATCATTGATTATAACCGATTTTTAACTAACTTTACCAACCCTAAAAAAATGTAATTACAATCAGTGAAAATACAAGAATCAAAACTGAAAAATCCGAAATATTTACTTTCTAGAGGACTTACTTCAATTAGTTGTTTAGCAAACACAACAAACACCTGTGGCGTGCGAATCTTTGTTAGAAGGTTTTCTCGCGGTAAATGGTAAATTAAAATTTGTTATTTTGCTACTTACTCAAAAGGAGGCAACGTAATATAAACTGTTTCATAGTACAACTGTCATACAAATAACAATTTTTTTAAGAAGATTAAAACATTTAATTCAAGAATACCAATAAAACACAAATTTTATAATACTAAAAAAAGTGCAGTCATAAATACTTTGACAGGTAATTATATATCTGAGTTAATTAATATTCAATAAAATTAGATAGCATTCAAATTTCAGCGCAAAACACATTAAAAAAATTATTACTTATAGTTTAAGTTTTACTTCTTGTTCTTCCTGGAGTTCCAAATTGTACAAAAATTACATAGGACGTTTAAGGCTACAGTGGACACTTAAAATGTCAAAAATTTACGAAATTGCAGAATTTTTTTTTAAAGTTTATTTTGTTATTTCATATACTCTTCCATCAAACACAAAAAAAAAATCCGATTTTATGCTTTTTTTGCTGAGTTATGGGGTAGTTTCGTTTTCCTCCGCCATGGCTACGCCCATTTGTTTACGTTTTGCAGCCACATAAACACAGCTGTCAAGTCAGCGAAAATATGGATTATTTTCTTTTCTCTTCTCAAAGAGCCTCACAATTATTCAGAACAGTTTATAATTTATCAAATTTGAAATGGCAACAGTAAATTTTAACTGTATCTGTGACTGAAACCGCATATCATTATTTGTATACAAACTTACAAAGCGTTTTTTTCCCATGTGCATATAAGCAGTAGCAATCATTTTCAAAAGCTGTTGTTATCATTTTGTTGCTATGGATCTTGTTTCAAAGAGATGGAGGAAGCCAAAAGGCCGACCCAGCAAGAGAAGGAAAGCAAATGCAGAAAATAGCCAGAAACGCTATGCAAAATCAGAATGTTCTGCTAACATTGTTGAAAGGCAGGAACCAGCTCCCCAGCCTGAAGCCAACTACATAATCACTCACAAAACTGTGTTTGAGGAATTGTTGGAGAAAGTTCCCTGCAAAAGCTGTAAACAATGTTCACTTGTTGTGCATCAACACCATTCTTTGGGATATTCGGTCAAGCTGGAGCTCTTGTGTGGTACATGCGATGAGAGCTATGGTACTGTGTTTTCAAGTCCTCAAGAAGAACCAAAAAGCTCTCATGACATCAATGGCAAGTTGGTGAGTGCCTTCTTGTCCATAGGAAGAGGCCATGCTGCCTTAGAAACTTTTTCTTCTATATTAAATATGCCTGTTATGGACAAAAAAACCTTTTCTAAATGTATGCTGAACTTGTCTATTAAAAATCAAGACGTCAAACGACGAATGCTGCAAGTGTCCCGTGAAGCTGCTAGAGCAGCTCATATCAAAATGGATGGCGCACTTAGTACTAGTGTCGTAATAGATGTCAGTGTTTCTTACGACGGTACGTGGCAGAAGCGAGGGCATACTTCAAAGCTTGGATTAGGTATTGTCATTGACATAATAAGTGGCCTTGTCCTCGACTTTGAAGTACTATCCAAGTACTGTCACAATTGTGTGATGACTGCCAAGGAACTGGGAATGGGTACTCCTGAATTTTGCATTTGGAAAGAAGGGCATGTTGAAGAATGCGAAAAGAACTTCGATGGATCAAGCGGAGCTATGGAAATGCATGCTGCCCTAAATATGTGGAGGAGGTCTGTGAGCGATTGCAGTATGCGATACGTGTCGGTATTGAGTGATGGGGACTCGAAGACTTTTCAGTTCTTGAATCAGAATCAAGTCTATGGGCCTGATCTTGAAATTCAAAAGGAAGAGTGCCTGAACCATGTAGCAAAAAGGTTGGGCACATCCTTAAGAAATAAAGTCAAAGAATGGCGCATGAAAAAAGTGACGCTCGGTGGTAAAAAGAAAGGCAGCTTGACTGAAAAAAATAGTTAAGCTGCAAAACTTTTATCGCAAAGCAATAAGAGACAATGTGCCTGACACACAAAAAATGAAGTCTGCTATATATGCTAGTTTGTTGCATTGCTCATCTAATGACAGAAAGCCACAGCATACCAAGTGTCCTGATGGGGAAACATCATGGTGTTTCTACCGAAGGGCGATTGCCATAGGGGAAATGCCAGAATCTCACGCTGCAATGAAGACCCACCTGACGCCACAGGTAGTGGAAAAGATTATGCCAGTTTATCAGCGACTAGCATCTGATGCTATTTTAGACAGATGTGTTGCTGGTAAGACGCAGAACATCAACGAAAACATTCATAGCTGCATTTGGAGGAAATGTCCCAAGGAAGTGTTCGTTTCACGAAGAAGGCTGGAGTTAGCAGTAACTGATGCTATTCAAAAACATAACTTGGGATATGTGAAAGCTCTTGAATCGGAGGATAATCCCTCTTTAGATTCAAGTTTTTCTCTGATTATTGCCAAAAGACGGGACCACAGGCGTAAAACGCAGAAAAATGCTGTGGTAAAAAAAACAAAAACAAAAAGAAAATCGGTGAAACCGGATGCAGCATATTGTGCTGGAGCATTTTAATTTTGGTTACATCAATCAAATTATATTAATTTTTTTGAGAATTACTTTTGTTTTACTTTTTATACATTTTTTATCGTGTATTATAACATACATACATCTTGTATTACAACATACGCACATCTTGTATTACAACACTACTCTACAATTATGACATACATGTTTTTCAATTCAATAGCAGTACTGTAAAATTTTATCATCTTCTTCTATCCTATATTAGTGTTTAATTAAATTTAATTTGTGTTCTTGGTTTCTTGTAGTTATTTACTAAGAAAGTTAAAGACTTTCAATTTACGTAAAGTTTTTTACCATCCATATGCGTTATGTGAATTACAATTATGTGCTTAAAAACTGCATTATAAAGAATGCATGAACTATATTTGTGTTATGCTAGAGTTCTAGAGCTAAATATATTCCTAAAAATTATTTATACTCTTTTGAAATGAAAAAAGTTGTTTTTCTTCAAATCAAAAAATTGCTTCGAACTAAAATTTCAAAATGCTCCGGACGTCTCAATTTTCATCCTATAACTACAAGACTCTCCATATTTTCTCCTGTTATAAGTATTAAAAGATTTTGGGATGCACATATATAATAATAATTGTGTGAAGAGAAAAATTTAACTTTTTAACTAAAAATGTCATTTTTTTTCTTAAAAATTCCTTTTAAGAGCACATTTTAATTTATTACTAATAAACTATCATATTAAACATGACATTGCTTCCCAAAATTTTTTAAATAGTGTCTTAAGATAAGAAATCAAAAAAAAAATCAAAGATATTGAAAAAATTGGAACGCCCGGAGCATTTTGAACTTTTGTTAAATTGTTTTTTAAATTTCAAATATTTTAAAAATTAATAAATTTTTTTACACCAAATTTTTTTTTCAGGTTTAGTTTGACAATATATATTATCAGACAAAATTTTGAGCTTTTTTATTTAAAATTAAGAAAAAATATTTTTAGTGTCCACTGTAGCCTTAATAACGGTTTACACAGTTTATATTTTGCAAGTCCTCACATTGACATTTCACCCAGGAAATATTATAAGAATTTTCCCCAATTTCCAAAAATTTCGAGGAAGTGATCATCTTTTACCAAAACTATATCGCTAACTTTAAATTAGGGAATTTTGTTTTTAACCCAACTGGAATGGGCTGATCTTAAATTTAACAAATACTCATTTCTCCATCTGGACCAAAAGGATCTCATTAATTTTTCTCGATAATTATTTGCCTTTATCAATGTTTTCTTAGAAGATAAATTTTAGAAAGGTGTGGTCTCACAGAGGACAGCAAAGTTATTCTTTTCCTTAAAAGGAAAATGTGCTAGGGTTAAAGCATTTGGCTCATCCGTGTCACTTCGAACTTAGGTAATAGGCCGAGAGGTAATCATTCCTTCAATTTCAGAAAGGAGAGTTTGTTCAATGGTCAGAAAAGACTTTCCACGTGTCTTTCGCAGAGCTACTTTCACTGAACTCACCATGCGTTCCTAAAATCTGCCCCACCAGGCGGCTCTTTCCACTATATACTTTCATTTTATGCCGTTGGAAGCATAACAATTTTGCACCTCCCTATGATTCATAACTGAACACATTTGTTTTTTTGCTCCAATTCAGCACGTTTAAAAGCACGCACACCGTCAGATATCACCACTGAACACAAGCTTTGTCGGGAAATGAAGCGTCGGAAGGTAAGAAGAAAGTTATCAGTCGACAGACTATCGACTAGTTCAAGATGGACACTTCATGACACTGCACAGGGTATCAAGATAATATATTGTTTTGCATCACTATCTTTCACAAATATGGGGCTGATTGTTCCACTCGTTCATCTGGTAGTGGATCAACATGCTGGTCTCCTGGAAAAGAATTGAATCATTTGCAGAGAAAAATCTGAGTCGGCACCCCACTCTCCAAATTTCCAACACGTCAACTGGTGGGTAAGGTGTTAGCCTCTTAATGGGAAGTTTCCTGGTTCGAAACTTTTTTCAGTGCATGGATATTTGTAAGCATATGGTGTAGATTTGGCTGGTGCACCTTAAATATGTCGGGACGAAAGTCCTCACGTTGGGTTGGTGTGAAAATTTAGAGAGTTGGGTGCCTGCTCAGGTGTTGCCTCATCATCTGACCATGGTTCAAAATTACGAAGTGTGGTCTTCGGATCCATCGGTTATGGATTGATCCCGGAAAGTCGTCAATAGTACGTTGTATTGCTCTATGACAACGTTAATTAAAAATTACAAAATTTTCAAAATCACAAAGTCAACATAAGGACATTTGAGGCCACTCCAGATTTAACGTGCACCTACCCTGTTTGTACACGGTTGTCTTTCGTTGATTCGTACTCGCAATCCTTTGGTTGCTGAACCGTTGCTTTCCAACTGCGCTACCGCGGCAGGAAGCGCAGTGAGCAAACCCAATGAGCCTCCAAGCATAGATAAAGCTTGAATCCTGAAGTAAAAGTAATTGAGTTGTGATGAAACACACTTGGTTATGCTTCTATGGCCCAAGACGATTCGCTAACCCGTTTGACCTGTACTTCCGAGGTCTAACAACAGCGATTTTGCTCGCATGCTCAGTTTGCGCCAGGGGTGTGCACACATGAGATCAATGATAGCCACATTTCGGTTTTTCATATATGTACACTTCTGGCCACCCAAATTGCAACACCAAGAAAGACAAGAGATATCACAACAAAATTTATTTTGTAGATAACATGTTGACCAGTATCAAATGATTAAATTTATAGACTTCTGTGAAGTGTGGATCCTGCCAAAATCAGCAGCCAGAGCAGCCGCCATTGTTGGAGACCACCGCTGCCACACGCCTCGGCATTAATTCAAAAAGACTTTGGATGTGTTCTTGGTGTATAGCAGACCAAGCAGCTTCCACACGTTGCCAAAGTTGATCTGGTGTGGCAGATGGGGATGTAATCTGGGTCAATCGTTGAGGAACCATGGACCACATGTTTTCTATTGGCGAAAAATCCGGAGAGCGATCTGGCCAGGGAAGCAATTCAATCTGTCGATTGACGAAGAACCCTTGGACAATGCGTGCCACGTGTGGTCACGCATTATCCTGTTGAAATATGGCTGTGGGCAAGCCCTGAAGGTAAGGAAGGACAACTTGTACAACGAGTCGGAGATGTAGCGCTGGCTGTTTAAAGTACCGGCAATGCGTACTAGAGGAGTGCAAGAGTGACATCCAATACCGCCCCATTTCATAATACCCGGTGCAGGACCAGTGTGGCGGTGCATAACGCAGCTGTTCAGCATCCTCCCTTCACGTTGTCTCCAGACTCGAATCCGACCATCGTGGAGTTGCAGACAGAAGCATGACTCGTCAGTAAAGACAATTTCATTCCATTCTGCCGTCCACATCCTTCTTTCATCGCACCATTGGCGGCGGAGACGTCTGTGGTTCTGCGTCAAGGGTAGACGAAGCAATGGACGTCTTGCGGACAGACCACTCTGCTGTAAACGGCGTCGAATTGTACGCGCAGACACTGGATTGTGCGTTACAGACTGAATGTGCTGTGCTATAGTTCGTGATGTGGCTGAGCGATCCTTCACTGCCATACGCACAATATGCCTGTCATCACGTGAAGTGGTGCACTGAGGTGGATGCGATCGAACACGGCGATCCGTCGTACCGTCCTATATCCAACGATCACATATCCGCATTACAGTTGTTTCGTTTCGTGATAAGATAAGAAATCCACTGAAGGATAATCCACAATCTCGGTAGACCACTATCCTTCCTCTGTCGAACTCGGATACTTGATCAAAAGATGATTGCTGTTTTCTACAAGGTATAATTGATCGTTTTTTTGAAAAAAACACAAGAAAAACACAATTGCCGTACTTGAAATCTTCGAAATCTCCAAGCCTTAAATAGCGCTTTGAAGTGGCGCCACATGCGCGCGTGATATGCGTCTGCGCTGAAATTCTAATCATTTGCATATCTCACCTCCGCTAATGCATGTTGTAAATTTCATATTATTTGCATGCTTTCTCCAGGGTGTTGCATTTACGGTGGCCATCAGTGTGTTATAAAGAGACACACCATAGTTACAATTATACAGTACGCCACTGCATGGTCAGCACGTCGTTGCCCGTGAGTTTTTTTGTGGTTTCAGGTGTGTGACCACTGCTTACCCGAAAGAAGAAAGAACGGTGAAAAACCTATTAAATTCATTTTTAAATGTTCTACGTTGAATTTTAAAATTCACGTGACCCACAAATTGCAATATATTCAGTTTACCTGTGTGCCAAATCCCATTACAGTAAGTGTCATAGATACGTAAGGACTGCGGGCAAGAAACAAACAAACACTTCCTTATATAAAAGTAGTGATTGAATAAACAAATTTAAATTTAATTAATATGTTTATAAATTTTATTAACCTTAAATGCTATGTTAAGTACATAAAAAATATATAATTAAGAAAAATTACTTTTTGTTCCTATTACAAACTATTTATTTCAAAATATTAATAGTAAAAATAAAATATTATAAAAATGTATTAAATATAACATTTCACGAAGACCTCCGGTCAAATCTCAATTGAACAAGATTCGTGCAAAAAGTTTTGAAACAATTAAAAATATTGGGTTTAAAATTAGTATAGGAGCCGCACTTTACTGAAAGAAGAGCTGCATTTGCCTACCCCTGGCATAGAGGAACGTCAACTACAACAAAAGGACGTTGGATGTAACGAACTTCAAAGCTACCGATTCGTAGCTTTTTCTTGATTCTTTGAGGCACACGATTTTAAAGAAAATCCAAGTTGCACAGAACTTTTTTTAATAAACATATGGGGAAAAAAGCTTATTTCTATTATTTAACTTACAGTTTGGCATCAAAACATTAAAATTGCTACATAAACAGTGTATAACTCCTTCGTGCCTATTAGGCATATACGTCCCAGAGATCAGATTTCATTCCCTTTTGGGTCAATAAATATCACTTTTGAATGAGTTCTTGGGTTTTCAGTGTTCTTAAGGAATTAGACAATAAAAATAAGACTAAAGAAACCACTATTAAAATTCATGATCCCCTTAGGTGAGTAAGTAATAAATGTTGGATGGGAGAAAGTAAACACAAAAAGAACGCAAAAGTACGGTCGTCCTTTAAAAAGAGCAAAAACTTCGTTCAATGTAGGAGACCATCTTCCTGTTCAACAGCTCTGAGGAAACGATATACCTACAATTCATCAAGAGAAAGATAGAAAAAAGAACATTTACTATTTGTCAAATGTGTCAGGTTACACTTTGTAAAGACTGCTATACGCCATATCACTTAACTTGTACTGTAAGAATACAATATTCGATGCCTTTCATTTCATTTTACTCTTTATACACATGCTGTGTAAGGTTATTATCACACTATCCTAGACGATTGGGACAAATAGTTCCATTGACAATTCGATTGGGACAAATTGTCCCAGGATATTTCCAGGAAACGGGAAAAGTTAAAAACTCTAAACTCATAGTACACTTCTTTTCGCCTGTCAACATAAAATTAAACTACTTTTCATAGTTCAATTTTAATCATGCAAAAGTTGGGTCGAAAGGTTTAAAAGGGATTACGATACTACTATTTACAAAAGGTTCTATGGCAGATGCTACCTATTTCACAGGTGCTTTTTGTGTGGTAACCACCTAAACTAAACAGCAGTTATTATGATTCGATAAACTTTGAAAATCTTCATTTCTCCCAGCTATTCTTAAGCAGTCTTTAAATCTTCGGTGAAATAACTGGCTTATAGAGGAAAAATCCAACGAAATTCTAAACTGATGACTTAGTTCATCATGGTATTAAGGCCTTGTTCACATATGGAGTATTCTAACGAGCGTTTTCGAAGTCAGATTCCCGTAAGCATAAAATTATGTTTTTTTGTTCCTCTATTTCAAGCTTCTATCTATGCTATCGTTAGAAAACGCTTCATGTGAACAGGTCCTAATATTCAGCTAGTTTTATTTATTTCATTCATGTTGGCCACTTTAAATAGACTGAGCGAAAAGGAATGTTATAGGTCTAGAAATGGAAAGTAAACAAATCATGTCACGTGTCGTAAAAGTATTAATAGTAACAACAAATTATTATTTAGAAATAGAGTTTTAATGACTTATGAATGTTCAAAAATATGATAGATTAAAACAAATAATGAATTGAAATTATACATATTATATCATTAATTCTGTATTCAGCATAAATTTCAAACTCCCTACTTAGAACAATGGAAATAAATACAATTGAACCCCCTCCTTTTTTCCTCTTAAGCAATAACGTTGATTTGCGTATAATAATGGATGAGGCCATTGTTACGTAAGCATCAAAATTTCTAATTCATTGTTAATCCAAACATTGTTGCGCATGTAAAAAGTATTGTTTTAAAAAGATTTCGTCATTCATGTTTTATCTTTCGAACTGCTAACTAGCGCATTTAAAGCTTTGATCAAGTGAGATAAATATACGTTTGATTAAAGATATTTTTTGTTGTAGAGGAACTTTCCGCTGCAATTTATTTATAAACAGTACTTTTCAGTACTATTTACGTCATTTTCATCGACGTTTCATATAAACAGTACTTTTCAGTGCTATTTTCGTCACTTCTAACGACGTTTTATTTACAAACAGTACTTTTCAGTGCTACTTACGTCAATTTTACCGACGTTTTAAACGGAAAGTACCTTTCAGTGCTATTTACGCCAATATCGTAGTCGTCTTAATCAACTCTCAAGATGTTGGATTGGTTTGGAAAACAAATGTAAGTATGTTATCTATTCCTTATATTATCCTTAAATTTTGTATTTGTATTCATTTTGGTGTATGTTAACATTACGTTTTACCATAAACTGTTGCTTTCAAATACATATAATGTGTCCTTTGTGTTTTGGAAAATTAATAAATACCAACCTACTATTTCAGAAGGAAGTTTCAAGAAAAAAGAATTAAGAAGAAACAGGCCAAAAAGGAGGCCAAAGAAAAGAAACAGCAGCCCTATGTTGAACGCGACTACCTCGCAGAATGGAATGCAGAACATCCGGATGAATACATGGACTTGCGTCTCCGCACCATCGAAGACGAGATGGCAGAAAGGGCATTACTAGCTGCTACACAAGCTGTTGACACACCATCTGCAGAGGATGCCACAGATCTCGACGGAGAAAATGATGTTGACAACAATTGCTCAGACAATTTTGTCCTGACGTCTCAGTGGTACTAAGCATCACTGAGAGTCACTGGAAAGAAAGCATTCCTTCTAAACCGAATGGACTGAGGACTCGTCGATTCTCACCAAAATAACGTAATCGTTACAAGACTGGAATGATTAATACACACCTTTTTAGCATTACAAATCAAAACAAAGAAGAATCAGACAATCCATGCTAAGCTCATTTCCTTGGAAAGCAGAGGCTTATTCAGCATAGTTTTAGAACCTCCATGAAGAAGAACCAACAAACCTACATTGAAATTTCGAAACTTTGCAGAAAAACTACACATAAAACGTTTCGAAGAAAACTTTAAGAAGCTAATATTCAAATTTGATTCATCATTAATGTTATATATTGTAGCATCTGTATAATCACCTCTTTAACTTTCGTTATTAGAAAAACTAAAAATCACATTTCATGATATTTCGAATTTAAAACTCAATAAAAAAAATATTTCCCTCCATTGTGTTTGTATTCATTGCTTCATTTTCATATATTTAAGATTATTTTTTTCTAGGGGAGCAGAACTCTACCATTTTGCCAAGATATAACAAAATTCAAAACTGTTCAGGCAACTTCACATTTATTTCAGGACCATAAATGTTCTCTTACGAAACTTTTTTATAAAGTTTAATAAGACTCAATTGAAAAACAAAATTTCGTTTCTAGGGAAAAAAATTCTAGAATATTTGTATAGAGAAATAACGAGCTCCGATTCTATAGAAATTTATTAGTATAGAATTCTATAGAAAAGTAATATTGCGAAAAAAAACTAAAGTGGTTGTGGTTGAAGATTCAATGGTTAGGGTTTTGGGAGACATGGTAGGGTGTAAAAAGCGCAATTTTGCAAGGTGTTGCTTGCCAGGTGCCAGGGTCAAACATGTAGTTGAGGCAGTTAAAGCTGGTGTAGTTAAAGGGGAGAAAAAGGCAGTAGTGTGGGTGGGAACTAATGATGTAGAGAGGACCACTAATGTTGAGCTTAAGAGGGAAGCGGAAACACTTTTGAGAGGCATTAAGTCTCATGGAGTAGAGGTTAATTAATAAGACTAATTTTAATACATTTGGTCAAATTGTTATTATCCGCAGCACATCCCCTCTGCTCTTTCAACTGTGGAAATTGACTGAAATCCTGAATTTGTAACTGAGAGATGAACAGATTTAATGTCATTTTAAATTAATTAATGCTATTTACTAAGCTAGGAAATAATTTCTTTTTGCCCTGTAGCGTCGAATTTAGTTAATTGAGACGGCTAGTACATCAACTAAAAATGCCAATTCAAATAGTAAGTTGTTATCAAATAATAGAGTTATTTCATCAGGAGAATTCAATTTCCTGTTCTCAAAAATTAAAAATAGCATATTTGAATTTCTAAAATCTACTTAGAACTTATCCTCTAGAAAGCCAGCGCAGGTCACAATAAAGAAAAGGTTCACCATATTATAAATCTAATAATTCAATATTCTCTGAATTATCGGCTGTTTAACGCTCTTGTTCTAATTTTAATCTCACATTTAACAACCTGTAACAAAAATGCTACATTATTAAAAAATTTTACACACAGTGTCTCTTGGTGTATAATAATTCATTGATATTTTAGTGCAGTACGATTTAAAAAATCTTTCAAGTAAAGGTGTAGTGCCATTTACGGCGTACCGTCAGTACAAATACTGATGTGTACAATAGTCTAGTTTAGATTTTCTTGGCATGATTTTACATTTTAAATATATCTGATCCTCTTGTTTCTTTATGCAATAACTCCAGACTGGCAAGTTCTTCAAAGACATTAAAATTTTAATCCATTCCTCTTACAAAAATGCTTATAACTGGATTACATCAACTATGTCCATTGATTCATCCAAAGCTAGAGAAAAGTCTTCCAGTTGTTGAAATACATACAGAGAGAGTTCCACGATACATCTCGCATTAGTTTGCCTTGGTATAGCAATTTCGTCTGATTTTTTTGCAATACCTTTATTACCCAGATGGGTTTAACAGAACAGGTTTTTTTTTTTCGCCAATGCTAAAGCGATTTCATAGGACGCTTCTGTCATCGCCTCGTCTACACAACTGACACATTAGCAAAAATATTTTGTCTTCTGATTTCTTCTTTTTTTTTAGTCAAATATTCTAAACGTAACTCCGACACGAGAACAAGTTAAATTTTTCCTTCTATGTTAGCCTGATGCTGTGTTTTATAGTGTTTATTAAAATCGTGTCTACAATTATGTGAAAGAGTAGTTTCACAAACAATGCAAAAAACGATATTCCTGATGGACTTGCTGTAAATAACTCATTTTCTTACTGTTCATTAAATTCACTTTTTCTCTCATACTTTTTGCGCTTCTTTTGCTCATTTTTTTTTGCGCAGAGAAAAATAACAGGAAAATAAAAAATAGAAACATTAAAAAGTACAAAAAATCTTGAAAAAGAACAAACAGATCAGAAGTACGTCATATCACGCATAATATAAAATGCAAACTCATAAAATTGCGACGAAATGTTTGTTTGAAATGCGAGTTTGGCGCATGCGCCACAGTTTGGCCACCCCTGTGTTAGATAATGGGTGGTTAAATCAAAGGGATTGTTAAGGGATTTGTGTGAGAGGGAGGAGGTTAGATTTTTAGATGTTCGGAAGGAGTGTAGGAGGGATTGGACAAGCAGGGACAATTTGCATTTAAGCCTGATAGGTAATAGGGAGGTTAGCAAGCGGGTTTTGAATATTTTGGAGTCAAAAAACTAGAATACAAGCAGGGATGGGTAGGACATAGAGGGTTGACAGTACACAATAATTGCTTGGGAAAACTAACAGGGTTCAAATAACGGGAGACAAACAATACACAGTGAAAGTGCAATGTGGGGAAGAAAAACTAAACTAAGACAAATAATACAAGGGGAAAGTGCAATATAAGGGTGAAAAACAATTAAAAGACTAATACTACAAAGGGAAAGTGCAATACTAGGGTGAAAAATAAGCTAAGAATATTTTATTGTAATGCTCGTAGTGTCAGAAATAAAATGAATGAGCTCAGGGGAATTGCACAAGCAGAGGATATAGATATCATTGGGGTAACTGAAATTTGGGCAAGCAGTGAAGATGCACAAATTTTAGAATTGAGTGGATTAACAATGTTTAGGGAGGACAGAGTGAAAAGAAAAAGAGGGGGGGGGGGTTTGATTTATGTGAGAGAATTCTTGAACTGTACGGAGATAAAGTTAAATAGTAAAACTGAGGGAATAGAATCAGTCTGGGTGAAACTGAATACAGACAAAGGCGAAGGACTAATTCTGGGTAATATATATAGACCTCCTGTTTGTAGTGAAGAGCAGGAAAAGGGTATGTGCAATCTGATGAACGAAGCATGTCAAAAAGGAGAATCAATTTTAATGGGGAGCTATAATTATCCAAATATTGACTGGACAAACATTATGGAAAAAATACATTCAAAGGGGGATTAATAGCACCATATCATTCTGAACAATGGGAGGAATTCAAGAATAAGTTAGACAGAGTGATAAAAAAACATGTAACGTTCAGAAAAAATGGAAAATCTAGAAACTTGCTCCCTATGTGGTTTTCAGGGGAAACACACAAAGCTTTAAAATTGAAATAAAGAACATACAGGGTATATAAAGGCACTGGTAACGACAAGAAGGAGGCATATGGGAAAGCCAGAGGAGTTTAAAAATATTAGTCGGAAGCAAAAGGTGTCCTTGGAGGAAAAACAAGGGAAACAAATATAAACCCAAAAGAATTGTTTGCATATGCAAGTGGTAAAAAAAAAATTAGTAATACACTGGGCCCGTTGGAGGGGAGGGGAGGATAATTAATTCGAGACGAGGGGGAATGGCAAACGTGTTAAATGACATTTTTCTGGGGGTTTTCAATGGTAACTATAAATTTAAAAAAGGATCCCAAGGATGGAGCCTTTGCAGGGTGTACAATTAAAGAATGCAAATTTAACAGGGAAGAAATAGTAGAAAGAATAGAAGAAAAGAATTAAGCTATCTAAAGCACCAGGGCCAGACGATATATATGCGAGAGTACTAGTGGAATGAGCGGTAGAATTGGGGGACGTTATTCACTTCATATTTAATTCAACATATAGCACGGGTTGGGTACTTATGGTTTGGAAGTTGGCCAACAAAACTCCAATTTTCAAAAAGGGAATACAAAGTGATCCGGGCAACTATAGACCCAGTAAGTCTAACATCATTAATTGTCAAAATATTTGAATCTCTGTTAAAAAAGCATATAATGTTATACTTGGAGGAAAGGGAACTGTTGTCAGATAATCAGTATGGGTTTAGGAAGGGCTGATCCTGCTCTACAAATTTTTTAAAGTTCTACGAAAAAAATACTGAGGATCTGGATAATAAGAGCAGTGTAGATATCATATACGTTGATTTTCAAAAGGCTTTTAATAACGTACCTAATGAGGCATTACTGTTTAAATTAGAAAGGCAGGGGATTCAGGGGAAAACATTGATATGGATAAAGAATTGGTTATTATGTAGAAAGCAGAGAGTGCAGGTAAAAGGAAATTATTCACAGTGGACAGAAGTTTTAAGTGGGGTGCCTCAGGGATCAGTTTTGGGACCAATTTTATTTTTAATTTTCATAAATGATATAGGTCAGGGGATTAAGAATAGAATCAGTATATTTACAGATGACTTAAAAAACGGGGACAGTTGATACCATGTTACAGATAGAGAATTTACAAGGGTATTTCGATAAGATATCCGAATGGGCTGTAAAATGGGGTATGTCATTTAATGTAGGGAAATGTCAAGTTCTGCATATGGGTTACAGGAACAGTGGAGCCGAGTACTGTCTGGAAGGAATAAAGTTAATAATACTGTAAGGCTTATTGCTGTAAAGCTTATAATACTGTATAAAGGTAAAGGAGGGAGAAGCAATCAAGGATCTTGGGGTGGTAATTCACAGGGATTATAAAATGTGTCACCAATGTTCATCTGCGGTAAAAAGGCTAATAGGTTATTGGGGTATATTAAAAAGACTGTAACTTCAAGGGATAAGAATATAATCTTGATGTTATACAAGGGCTGAGTAAGACCACATCTTGAATATGCTGCACAATTCTGGGCTCCATATATGTAAAAGGATATAGAATTAATTGAAAGGGTTTAGCACAGAGCTACAAAAATAATAAAGGGGATAGCAAATTTAGGCTATAATGAACGTGTAAGTAAGCTAAAATGTATACACTGGAGAAAAAAAAGGTGGGGGGGGGGATTTGATTCAGCTTTTCAAGTTGGTAAAACAAGGGGACACAGAGGGCTTAAATTTCAATAACAGAACAAGGGATAACAGAACAAAGGGCCATGGGTATAAATTGAAAAAGAATAATTTTTGTCGGGATTTAAGGAATACCTACTACTTTAATAGGGTAATAGACAAATGAAACGTAGTAACAAATGGAAATATAGTTAATTGAAAGGGAGTGTACGAATTTAAGATACAATTGGATAGTCGGTGGGAATTATGGAACTATAAACAAACGACCAGCCTTGTTGGGTTTGAGCCTGTAGCTGGTCGTCAATATTTTTATTTGTATAGTTGATTTATAACTGACCACGTTTGTTTTAAATGCAATTTAACATGTTTAAAATTACGCGCATTGTCAGATATCACCACTGAACACAATTCTTGTCGAAAAAAGAAGCGTCGGTAGGCAAAAAGAAAGGCATCAGTCGACAGACTAGTTCAAGATGTCCACTTCTTGTCAATGTACAAATTATCAAGTGAATATACTGTTTTGCATCACTATCTTTCACAAATAGCGCACCAGCTTAATCAACACCAATAATCGAAAAGTGGTGCTGATTGTTCCACTCGTTCAGCTAATAGTTGTGCAACATTCTGGTCTCCTGGAGAAGAATTGAATCTTTAGCAAATGTACTTTTTTTATAACTGCTTTTATAGTTTGCCTGGCTTTTAAGATCCATTATTTTTCTCTCACATGAACTAGTGTGTGAGATACATCTGAATGAAATACTCTTTCATGGGATTCCCAAATCAATAATTCTGTTAATTCTGATTTAGAAGTGAGTATGATTGGATACTTTCCACACATTGAAAAATAGGTTTTCTGTAACCGTCCCTTTATTTGCAGGACATCTTTGAGATCCAGAAACGGGTTTAAACATAATAATTTTGAGCCTTTTGGAAGAGGTTTACAATTCTTCCGGAATGTAATTTCGTTGAAGTAAGATTAAATTTGATCAGTTCTTACCCAAAACTGCTCAGCACCATTGAGTTATTCAGATGTAAGAGGACCCTTAAGACTCTTCTTTCTTTTAAGTACATCAACAAAACGTAGTACACAAGCAGTCACTCTTAATAGTCTGAAAACGTTGATAAATCTTCCAGGATCAATAATTTTTTCATGAACAACTGCTGAGCTAACTATAACTTTCGATTTATATTTAGATACGATCTCTCTTCTTATCGAGTCATATTCAAATCCCTTTACCTTTTTCTGGTTCATTTAACCATTCAGGGCCATGCTACCACATTTTCGAGGTAATCAAATCTTTACTTAAACATCCTCTCGTCAACAAGTCTGCAGGATTATGTTTACTTATACAGTGCCTCCAAGCACTGGGGTCTTTAACTTCCTGAATTTCTGCGACTCGGTTTGGCACAAATGGCCTCCATCTGGACGCCGAGTATTTAATCCAATGGTGTACTATCGTCGAGTCACTCCACAGAAAAGCCCTTTTTATAGTTTTAAAGATGGCTTTAAGATGTTTAACTATTACTGTAGCTATTACAGCACCGATCAACTCCAAACGGAGCAATGTTTACCTTTTAATAGGCGCAACCCTAGATCTGGAGATTACGAAATTAGTTTGAAAAGTGTCTTGTGATGTTTTGCATCTTAAATATGCCACTGTTCGGAAAGCCTTTAAAGAGGAATCGCAGAACACGCGTAACTGTAAATCTTCACCACTTATTATACTCATGGTGGAAAAGTAATGTCCAGGTATAATTGAATTTTGAAATTATTGTATTTCGTTACACCAGGTTGGTCAACTTTCTTTAATTTCTCCTGTGATCAATTCCTACCAATCCACACCAAGCTGCCATGACTTGCAAAATGCACTTTATTTGAATCAGGAAAAACGTTATAAATCCACAAGGATCATAAATTTTTGCTGCGGTGTGGAGAACGTTTCTTTTAGTGCATAACATTGTCATCCAAAGTTGACAAGAATGAATTTAAGTCAAGACCCAGAGTGTGTTCATTATTGTTCAAATGAGTCCTAACACTTTCAATTGTTAATCTGAATGTTCACTTATTTCAATAAAAGAATTAGATTTACTCCATAAGTCTTTTAAATCTGTAGAATTTGTGTAGAATTTTCTCATACTCATTTCCTTTCTACTTCGGAAATCAAGTTATCAAATTTATTTTTCCAAACTATGCTGCTTTAAGCTTTGATATTCAACTTTTTGCATTTTTAAATTTTGTATACCTAGCCACTTAAGTTCGTTCAACTCAGTTGTTTCTAATTTCGTTTTGTGTGGGTATAAAATAAAGTGATATGTATTATCCACACTCTTAAATTGATAAAATCTGTCCTCAAAGGCTTGTTTTATTTCCTGTATGATGATTAAATATTTTTTGATTGCATATTTTTGAACGTCAAGCTTATTTGCCATTGTTATTGTGTTTTGGAAATGTTTTTGTAGTTGAAGAAAATATTTCATGATATTTTCCAAATTCCTAGTAAAGTTTCGTAATAAATATACAAATATTCTCATATAAATCTTAAAACAGCGTTATGTATAATAAATAAATCTTAAACATTTTACAAAATCATTATACATTTTTTGTCATTTTTAAGTTATTTAGAAACGCTTGTATTTTCTTCATAATTTTTAAAGAGGGTTTCAAAAAATAATTGAAATTCTTTATGTATCTGATAAGTTTATAGAAATCAATGAGTGGGTCATTTAAAAAGCCTGCGTGGGCCAGTGTCTGTCCCGCGGGTTATAGGTTCGCCATCCCTGCTCTATATTAAAAAAAAGTTACTGCCGACGCCGCTGTCGTAGAATTGAATACAATGCTGTTTAGTTCAATTCTTAGGGGTTGTCAAGCGTAAGAGAACATGAACCCCTGGTGTAGTAAAGTGGTATAACTCTTTATTGAATTTTCACCCTTAAAATCGGAAGATAATACGGTTTGATTATCCGAAACTTGTGTAACTTGGGCTTTTTCTAGCCTTTGCACTTGAGATGCGATTTTATTTGTAGTTTTGAGGCAAAATAATGAATTATGCTGTTAACTCCGAAACGTTTCACAGGGTTGAATTTTTACTTTACAATGGGAAATTAAAGTTTTACTAGCTAGAAAATGATAACAACGTCTTTCCTTTTTTAGTTTGTAGCCTTTATTTTCATTCGTGAAAGATCTACATTTGGATCCGATATGCGAGTTAGAGTTGCAGAAAATACAAACATTTCTTACAATATTGTTTAATGCGACTGATGTTGGGACATTAGTTTTAAATCTAAGTGGTTAATTATAACCTTTCGAGCGAGAAGTTTCGGTATTTTTCAGTGGCAGTCCATAAACCACATTAACCGCTTCTCAATATTCAATTTCAAATTTTTTTAAATTTATCAGTTCGTTAATATCACCGGTCTTTTCAGGATGACTTTTCAAAGTATTTTAAATTTATTACCACTTATGTGTTCATCATTTTCAATAAATTTTTGAATTTAGGTTTCGACACCGCATTATCAGTTATATGACCTCAATTTTAGAAATTAGAGTTTTATGTTCACTTTGCTTTTACTATAGATTTAGTAAAGATTCCGTAAGTTTATCTTGGTCACTCTCACTTTCGGTATCAAGACTTTTTAAGAAACAATCCGCTTTAGTTATTAATTTAATACAAGAACTTCGTGTAAGCTTTCGTTTTGTTTTTAATTTATCAGGATTCTCCATCTTTAAATCTGGCATATTTAAATGAAGGTTTACAGTATTTCTCAAATTGAAACTCACTGTTTGAATCATACCACGAATCCGGGTTCAGAGCCATCAAAGTAATTGACGTATATTCCAGTAGTTCATGAATCCGATAAATATCACAAGGAGTCCTAACAGAATATATTCCCGGTTTGCGGAACCATTGAAAAGAATCCTCGAGTCCAAAAATGTCTTTTTGTGATTTATTTTGACACATGAAACGAACAGTACGAACGGTACAACTACACAACAAATAGTAATATTAGACTGAAGTACATAAGTTCGAGTTTCTAGAACAAGGAGGGGCACATCAAGAAAGCTCACTCCGCGAAGCCGTGTCACTAGGAAGTCTAAAAAAATGTATTTTTAATCCATTCCTTTTCGAACGATCACGGAGTCTCGGTAAGAGTGACAAAAATAAGCTCCTACATGGCCTCATTTTGGCATGACATTGAGTTTGGAGAGTGGGGTGACAGCTCAGGTGTTGACCTCGTCACATGAGTGTGGTAAAGAACTACAAGATGTTCTCCTTGGACTTTCCGTTTCGGATTCTTCACGGTCCGTCTTCAATACTGTTGCTCTTAGCGCGACGTTAACTCAACTCTTATCTTCCTACCAACAAAGGCTAAAGGTATTTTTGAACATGGAACTCTTTCTTTTTTCTGAGTATATGCTCTTATCATGTTGGCGTAGAGTAGAAATTTGGAGAGGAGGGTGGGGAGTGTCAGCTCAGTTGCTGATCTCGTCACCTGACCATAGTTCAAAATTGCGTGGTGTTATCATCGAGCTTTGCCCTTTTGGATTGATCTCGAACCGTCGCCAATAGCCCATTGTGTTGCATTTGTGCGACGATAATTTTAATGGTATCTATCCTATATTTTAAATCTTTCTTCCCAAAGGTGCCCATCAAACTTAGAATAGTCTGTAGAGAAGACATTTGGAGGCTTCCTTTGTGGTTCATGTCCATTTTCTTATCCATTTCAAGATTATAGGATGACAGACGTCCCACCTTCTTGACTTCTTGAACGAAGTCCACCAAAGGCTTGAAGCAAAAAATCTAGAGTCGAATTACTTCTCATTTTTGAAGTCCCGTTCTCGTTATTTAAATAGGAAAGAGGAGCCTGGAAAAATAAAACTGAACATGAAATAAAATGCTTAAGGATATCTTCGCGAAATTGTGTGATTTTCGAAGTGCGAGAGGTTTTTAGCTATAATGAATAAGAAACGCGTGTATTCTCCGATTCTAGACACCTAACAAGGAAAGATAAACCTGTACAGGTGCGACCGTTAACAACTTCGTAGCATGACAGAAGAACGAATAATTTCATTGATTGTTTTGTTCTGTTTTCATCAAATTTCTTAGATTTGGCGTGATTATATATGAGTATATGGTCGAAATCGGATGTAATTTAACACTTTCTTTTCACCGGGCCTTTTAGACTGCAGAACAAACAGTGCTTTTGTTCGAAATATAGTACCAGCTGATGTAAATAGATAAAGTTATTGGAATAATTTTAACAATTCTAGCTTATTTTTTAAAATTGAAATTTTGGAACTGTGTGAATTTTCAATATTTATTTTGCTAACTTCCAATCAAAATGTTTTAAGCTATACAGGGAGATTCGGAATTCCCTGGACAAGACATTAAAGATGGTATTTTGCCAAGCATTCAAGAATTAACTAACGTTATAGAATAGTTTAATAAATCTTTGTAACATAAGATACGACTATTGGTTGTATAATAGACTGTTATTCTGGTGAGTCAACATAGTGTTCTAAATCTTGCAGAAAAATGCAACGCAAAATACTTCTGTGTTTTTTAAAGAAATTATATGAAGTGAATCATGTAAGACAAAGGTTTAAGCATCAGGTGAACAATAGTCATATCTTTTAGTGTAAACGTAGAGCAAGAGTTTAATTTATTACGATTTCAATTTCATGGATACAATTTTTTATAAAACAGGAATCACATTAATATTATCCATATTCGAAAGTTCGCATAACCAAAGAGTTAAATAGAACAATAACCCTCTTGCTTATAATTCATACAGCTGCCCAAAAGTCGCTAAAGTTGTCTCTGACAAAAATGATACAAAACTATCGAGGTTGATACAGGCCATCTACAGTGAATCATCCGTTTATTGGATATGCCTGCTAAAACTCTTGAAAACATCTATCTGAGAGTTGACGTAACGAACAGTGGCCTTTTAAACATAAAAAAATAAATTGATTTTATATTTAGCAGCAAGAAAGGGGACTAATGTTGGTGACGTCACACCAGATACCGCAACGCAATTGTGGATATTCGGAGAAAATAGAGCAGGCCGTTTAGATAAATTTAATTAATTTTCCTGCATTTCCATGGTAATCTGCCCTTTCTCGCCACTTGACGTAAGCCAGGCAACACCCCACAACCAATTAGCGTCATAATAGAGCGCCGTCCAATGGCAGTTTTTTGCGTCTGTAAAATGGCGATGGGCATCAAAAGTTGGTGTTTCGGAACGCACCTAACAATTGGGATTTTGAGTTATTCCCATTTGACTGCAAGTGGAATAATTTTTGTTACGAACTAACGAAATATATTATTTTGTCATGCTTAGATTTGTTACTTACTTAAAAATACATAATTTCCAGTTTTGATGTAAGTAAGCAATTGTTCAATGATTATACTTTTATCATATAAAGTCTATTAAAAAACTTGTTTGAGTTAATATGCTGCAGCTCTAATCAGTTTCAGTTCAGGATTGTGTCGAATGCAACAAAATATGTCAGACACAAACGCATTAATAGAAACACATAATTTTTTGACACGAATTAGGTCTTTTAAATCGGTAACGTGCTTTGGGGAATTAGAGGGACGGCAGATGCAACGGGCATCTTATTATATAAAACGCAAGGGTTCTGAGTTTCCGTGGCTATTAGAGATTTGATTGGTTGTGTGATGTCACGAGTAAGCGGAGTTTCTAATTGATTGGTTGTGTGAAGACACGAGACACGAAATATAAAAAATTATTACATTCGAAATCGCCATGGAAATAACTTTGAGTGGAAAACGATTTTCGAACGAAGCTCATTGTTTTACCGTTGTTGATCAAAAATTAAATTTTGCAATAATGTTGTTTTACCAATATTGCTCAAAAAACAACACCATGCGAAAGCAAGGCAAGTTGACAGTGTATAGGGTTATACATTGCTAGTGATCAACAAAAGTTGACAGATAGATGTGAAACAAATGTTATTTACAACCAGTGAGAGATCACTTACCGCCTGGTTTTAAAAAATATATAAATAAAGTTTGACCACATAAAATAAATTTTGTTATGCACCCGTCATTTGACGAACCATTTACCCTAGTCTTTTATAAAGGGCGAGTCAAAAGTTTGTGTACAAAATCCAAGAGATGTTTGGTAATACAAAACAAACTGTTTTTCCCATAGGGATGCACGTCCTAAAGTGCTATATGGGTTTCCGAGCGGACAATTTTTGGCAACCTACAGTTAATTAGTTAAGGTCATCACCATTTCATACCTTAATTTCATTGTATCCCTTTATGACTTACAAGATGGTTGACGTGTATTAAACATACGGGTTATCTAATTGTAGCAGAAAAACATGAACGTGAGTTAAAAGCGTGTGAAGTTGCATGGTAAACGGTTTTGCTGCGAGACATTTGAGGTATCATTAGTTTCGTCTCTGCATTTTATAAATAATAATAGAAATAAAACTTCACTATTTAATCTTTTGCGACTAGTTGTATAGATATAACAAGCGCGATTCTTATAACTTTCAAGGTACAGCTGCTATAACGGCTCTGGTTTAAATTCTTTCTTGGCGCAATTCTTATGACTTTCAAGGTACACCCGTCACAAAAAAAAAAAAAAAAAAAAACGATTCCCCCGATCGCAATTGCACAATTTACATCACAGAAAAAAACGGAAGGAAGCAATCGATGGAGATGAATGTTTTCTACAATTATCAATATTTAAAAAACTGTCTGAGGGGCCATCTTCATATTAAATTGCGTACTTGCTCCGATAATTTCAATACGAACCCCATCTTTTATCACAAATTCGGATTCTACACACAATTTCAGACTGAATAAAAAAAAATCCTCAAATTTTATGGATTTTCCACTAGTTTGTAAATTAGATCTTCTAAGGTTAATTCGTGTTTCTGTTTTTTGTTACATTTGCTAAAAACATTAATTTTTCTTGGAAATTGTTCTTTTATCCTTTGCAACCTTAGAACTCAAACACAATCTATAAACATTTTAACCATCAAACAAAATTAAATTTTTTTTATTAAATGATGAAATTAATATTCATAAAAATTATGAATAGAAACATGGACAAATTTTGACACCAATTGATTCAACTGTTACTAAAAAATTGGAATTCCAAATTTCAATTTATTTCGTGCATAATTAGTAGCGCAGTTAGACCATTTGCAAAATTCGATGATTATTATAGTTAGTGGGGATTGTTCACAAAGTGAAAACAGAAATTTCTGCCAACAGATCCTGGGATTCAATCAGAATGGATTCTGACTTTGTCACCATCTTAATGGACTCCATAGCAAGGCGCCTTCAACAGGTCATTATCTGCAACAGTCACTACATGTAATTATTAATATTTATAATGTGAATGAACTCCGAACATTTACACGCTCCCTCAACGGTTTTCATCAATTTTCTCGGTCAATTTTAAGCCGTTTTATATTATTTTTCATCAAATCAGCCTAAAATTGTATGTAGAATTCAAATAGAGGTTTCTCTCACAATGAAAGAACAAGACACTTCAAGGCTTAATCCTAAAAGAAGTATTATATGTTTTTCACGAAGTTGGTCCTTCGGATGTATTCACTAGACTACAAATACTTATGTTCACTCAACGAAATGAAATCACAGTGTAAAATTTCATGGCCAACGGAAATATTTAAAATTTACACTCAAGCGTTCTAAATAAGATGGCGACTACTGATTTGTATAACGATGTTCAAAGGTTAAAATCTTTCTTGAATGATTTTACTGCAGACGATAAAAAAGAAAGTTTTAACTTTAGTTATGTAGTTATTTTTTCTATCTTCTAGACCGTTAAAGATAGAGTAAAAATTTCAACGGATTTGAAATCTGCTGAAAAAATCACATTAAAACTAATACATGATTTTCTTTAACTAAATAACTTTTAAATTGAATATATACTTTATATTTTCGCAAGAGAGATTGTGATGTCACGCCAACTTTCGCTTTCCAAATATAAATAGATTGTTTTTTTTTTAACGCGAAGGCAGGAAATGGAGATATCATTTCCTGCTCTTCGCCACTGGCATTGTTTAGTCTTTCTTAGTAAAATCGGAATCATTACAGATTTGAAAATTTCAACGAATTTGAAATCTGCGTTAAATTTTAAACCAGATTAAAAAATTACATCAAGGCGTTGCGCGTGGTGTTGGTTTTCTTCGCAAACCAGTACCACGGGCACAGACAACACAGGGTTAGCCACGTAGCTAGTCCTTCATATACAGAGGAACAAATCTCAGCAAGTTGAAAAAGCTTTACAGTAGGCAGATTAACGAAGTTGATGCGAGTGGAATTTTACATAAAAGCACACCTAAAAGACGCAGCAAAAAATTATATTAAAATTATACTCTGTAATAAAAAAATCGGCGCTCCAAGGAGTTGTCCGATTGTGATTAAAATTCGTGGATGAGAAGAATAAACTAAGAAAAACAAACGATTACAATTTCAGAAAAAGTGAATGATTTACTTCAGAGTATGATCGTAACAACCCAGGTAGCACATATATGTCGGCCAATATCGAGAAAAAATATTGGCCAATATTGCCGTCGATATTGGCCAACGTAAAAATGTACCCCCCCTGGCGACGTCGCCCCAATATCGTTTTCCGACATTGGCCAACGTAAAAATGCCATCGCCCCAATGTCGTTTTCCGACATTGGTCAATATAGTTTACCGACATTGATAGATATTGTTTTCCGACATTTGCCAACGTAAAAATGACCCCCCCTCTGGCGACATCGCCCCAATGTCGTTTTACGACATTGATAGATATTGTTTTCTTGACATTCAATGTTTGTTTTTTATCATTGCTCAATATTAGCTTTTAAGATACTTTTCGATGTTTTTTTCAACATTATTCAATATCTGTTACATAATATTGGGATTTTTTAATTAAATTTTCTTCTTATGGCATGTGATTGTTTATTTAGAGGGTACACAAGATTACAACCATCTTAAATTTTGTAAAATTTAAAAAATATTAATCATTACAAAAATATTTATATAATACAATATTTTAGAACATTAAAGAGAACATATTCTTTTATATTGTTAAAAATATGTTTTTATTACAATTTGTGTAACTGTTGTATTGTATAGTACATAATAGAAAATTGTGGGCAACTTGGCTTTTTAAAACCTAAACAGGCATGCATTATCAAATCAGACATTCTAAAATCCATTTTCCCCTTTAAATTTACTCCTTGGTAGCTTGAAAAAAAATTGTAAACATAAAACACGTACAGGTACCATTTTTGTGATTTCAATTCAGAAAATAGTTTTAGAAAAATATTCCAGTCAGAAATGTTAGCTAAGCTGCTGATACCCAGGTGGCACAAGAATATCAGATGATATCGTAAAAAGATATTGTATAATATCTGCTCCGAAAAAAATGATATCATAATGACAACCCTCTTTTTATCGGATGATGTCGTTGCTCGACATAATTAAACACATTATGACATAATCCGATACAACTTTGATATATTTTCTTTGCCGTAGCTCTATAGCAGTTTATATAGTGTTCCGACATTTTTATATCGGCTTTCATTATCAATCATTTCATTTCAATTGACACTTTGTCGACATTCTTGTATCTGTTTCCTGACATAGCTCAATTCAGGAAACAGATACAAGAGAGCATTTTGTCCTTTTACTATTTCATAGCAGCCCATCTTCTGGTTTTTGTTGAGTTTTTCAAGTTGAAATTAGCTATAAAATCATCAAATTGTTTCTACACAAATTGCATTTGGCATAAAATGTTACATTAAAACAGTTGTATAATTTTAAACAAGAAAAACCGAGTAAAAAGGCTATAAAAACCAGAAGATTGGCAGTCATGCTATTTACTTACAATCAAACAAAGAAAAACACTTAGGGTGAAGGGGTTAATATATAAAATTGGAAATGTTAAAATAATGGCAATCATTAAAGACTAAAATAATTTTTATTTTCAAAGATTTATGAATGATTCGTTATTGTCCTTGCCTTCGTGTCTTTCATCACTGTCTTTCTTTTGTTCACTGGACTTCTGTCCTTGGCAACTACAAGGCAGGAAGTGATGGTGGACTACTTCCAATGGCGGGCACTAAGGACTTGTCCTTTGGCCACTACGAGGCCGGAAGCAGCTATATTATATATAGCAGCTAATATTTTAATTTATTTTATTAAGTGCATATTTTAAATTGTTGTTCCATTTCTTTTGTAGAAATCTAATTCTATTAAAACTCATTATTGCCAATTGTATAATCTATATCTCTCAAACCAGTAAAATAAATACAAACATCAAGCTGATGCCTGTATTACAATACAGCTTGATAAACAGTTGCATGGTATGTAATTCTAAGAACTGATTCAGATTTATATAATTTTGATTTCATCTCAAAATGGATTACTTCCCGAAACTTCTGTTAAAAATTCAATATTGTTAGAAATGTTAAATAAGAAAAAAAAAGGCCACATTGCATATTGGCAGAAAAATGAACAGTTCTTACAAATTTCATTTAAATAGAATTTTCCATAAGTTTTAAAAAAATTCACAAATCACAATTAAAATAATTTTTTTATTGTAAGACAGATTAAACCCTGGAACTGTCAAACATTCCAATCAGGTACACTCTTCGAAGTCACCCCTTCGACAAGTCAGATTATTCGATGGGTGAATTCTTCGGCCATCTCAAACTGCCGCACCAGCGAACGCTTTTCCAAACAACTCTGACAGATAAAGTCATGACAACAAGTCATGAATAAGAACACAAACAGCAACCTGTGACACAACAGAAGTAGACAATTAGAACAAGTGTTACCCGATTGCTAAGCAAAGATGAGTTACAGTTAGTAATTATTCTCAACACCCTCCCTTAATAACATTAACATACATTTTTTTCTTAGTTCAGTCTAGGTTTACGTTAAGATTTTGTAAACAAATCAGCAATTTGGTATTCAGTTGCAACATATACAATATAAATGTTTAATAATTTTACAGTATCATGAGCATACTTCAATTTAATATCGAAGTGTTTTAATCTGGCACAATTATTTTCATTTAATATGGCCTTAATGACTGACTGAAGCACAAAATTTTGTCGCATGCGTATCAATACAAAAAAAAGGCTCGTTTACAGAACAAAAATAGCTGTAGAAAAGAGAAGGTGCAGTTTTTCAGTGGTGGTTTATTTTAAAATAGTACTGATCCAATAAAATAATTTTTTTCAGGTCATTTAACAAGAAATGAATAATTTTCTGTGAATTATTACAAATCAGTCAGTTCTCATCAGAATTAAAACTGGCTTTAAAAAAATATATATATATATCAGCTTACTGTAAAAACTCTTGTTTTCATAAATGTCTTAATGTAATAGAAATTACTAAAATCAAATAGCACTAGCAAAAAATAAGTTGTTAACTTTTGTTGTATTTTGTACTTAAAATACACTCAAAATCAGTTTTTTGCAATTTTGCCAAAGTTCAAAGTACTAAGGCTTTTTGATAAATGCACTTAGAGTTAAACTGTTTACATTTTTTAGGTCTTGAATAACTATTTGATAGACACAGAGAGAACTTTTTGTATGAATAGCTCAGAAAAATTTATAAAAATTAATAAACAAAAAATTTGACATTTTTATAGAAATTTAACACATAACGAGTAAAAAATTATTTTTTATGAAAACTCGTAAATAAATTTTTTTAATCTCTCCCTAGGTCTTTTGCATATACTATAACAATATTGTAAAAATTTATTTCACCAAAAATATTGAAAAAGGACAGATTGAATTGCAAATAAAAACAATTTTTTTTATTGATTATTGCTTTAAATATGTGCTTAATTAATGTTGTGTAGCACAAATACATCCTGCATAGCTTTAGCCAAAGCCAAAATTTCTTCCTCCAGGCAGCTCTATTGGCTGCTCTTGAATTTGGCTCAGACAGTAATATAAATTATCACAGAATATAAAATATCTGGATGTGTTGTCATGGATAGGTACAATAATGCACCTACAAATTCCTGATTGGGTCCATGGAAAGTTTCATCTTGCACGAAACACAATGGTGTCGCTTTAGGCACTAGAGGAGTGTCGGCTGGTTTACACTGAGTCATTTTGAATTTATTTAAAATTTTCTCAACATAGGCCTTTTCCTCTAAGCAAAGTTGTTGCTGAGAAAACTTAATACATATGCCCAGAAAATCTTTCACAACTTAAGCCTGGACATTTCGAACTCATCACTTAGAAGTTGTATTACCACCATGACCACTGATTCATAGGAACCAGCAATCAGTAGGTCATCAACATACAGCACTACTAGGGGGCTCCGCCCCTGCTCGTCAACCCCTGTGTACCACTGTCACTGTTTCAGTTTTTAAAGACTTTTTTAAAATTTGCAAACACGACTATTGTTGTCGTTGTAGCCCATGGGTTGTACCCTAAATAAGATTTCATCGAGTTCACCATTCAAAACAGTCTTAACATCTAGTGCATAGATTCATTTCCCTATGGAGAACAATGACAAAAACCAGTCGTAGTGATGGCATACTGATGTTCTTTAAAAAGAAAGAAATAGCTAGTAAAATTATGTATAGCTTTGTTTTATCACTGAATATAAGCTGCAAATTTTTTGTAAAGTTATAAATCTTAAATGATAAAAAGTTAGGACAAAAAGTATATATTTGGTACACTCAAATTTATGATTTATTAATTTTTAGAAGAAAAATTTGGTGTAAACTAATTTTTTAGAATGAATAATATTCACAATACTTCACCTTTTGAAGTTAGTTTTTTTTTTTAATGAAATTAATCAAATCACACAAAACTTGAAAAGAACAAGCAGTTTTACCCATGGTCACAATTTTAAAGCTTCACACCTCAAATTTATTTATTGATATTTTTTTTAATGTTAAAAACATTTGGTATAGTCTTTATATAAAACAAAAATCAGTTAAGTTTTTAAATGTTATGTTATGCTTGAACAATATATTTAAACCTACTTTGAAAATGTCCCACTAATATTAATAATTAATGCAAACAGAACTCTGCTGACATACTAATAACTTACTTTCCAAAACAAAATAATCTATAACAATAAAAGATGAAAATAGCATTGCACAAGATCGAATGTAACTTGGGAATTTGATACAGTAACCGATGAATATTTACACATTAAAAAATAGTACACTGACAATGTAACAAACTACAAACACGGGCTAAAACTTCATCAATGGAACAGGTGAATATGTTTAATTATTCGTATTTAAATATTATTAACATTACAAAATAATGTACTGAAATATCCTTTCCTCATAGGACTTGCACTTTTAGGGATGACTGCTCTTATTCACTGCAAGATTCGGCGAAAAATCGCCGCGGTCTCGGCGGCTGCATCTCACCCGTTACGTGCCATTATTTTTTTCCGAAGGAAAAAATAATTAGAAAAACTTTTATGCAGAGTAACATGCGTGTTCGCTTGTCAATTTTTGATAATATGATGGCGGTCGGCAACCCAAACAACGAACACGTGACCAAGCATAGCTTCAGCTCAAAATTAAATATCGGCCAACATCAGATTAACATCGTTTTTTGGATATTGTTTTCACAATGTCGCCAAATATCGGTACAATATCGGGAAAAATTGCGTAATATTTAAATTATAAAAAATATGGGTAAGACAACATGGGGTCATTATTTACAGTATTACTACATGATTATAATGTTATTAAAAGCGTTATTTACAGTCTTCCTCGTTTTATAAAACTAAACGATATCTGCCAATATCGACAGATATCGTAATTCCGACATTCGACATTCACAGACATTCAAAACATTGGCCAATATTGGTAGAATGTTGGCAATGTTGTTGTGCTACCTGGGAAAGGGAGGAAGTCAATATGTCCACTTTTGGCCTGGAAGCGTCACCTGGCGTGGCATAGACAGAATAAATTCCCGGATGGTGTTCTGCGAAATTTCTTGCCGCATCCAATTGTCGGGATATAGGGTCAACATTCCGGGATGGTACACTCACCTTCCTCTAACGTCCCAAATTGTTCTCTATGGGTGAGAGAACAGGAGACAGAGCTGGCCAAGGAAGTGTTGGGAAAGCTCGAAGACAATTCATAGCACTACGTGCCGTGTGCGGCCGGGCATTATATTGTTGGAAGTAAGTCCGGGGTGTCGCAAAAGGTACGGTTACACAACCGGTCGTAGAAGGTAGACTATGTACCGCTGTACTACAAGTGTGCCAGAAATGATTTCGAAAGGGGTCTAACTGCCTATCAAAGGCGATGAGACTCCAGACCATAACGCCCTATTGTGTGCATGTGTGGCGTGAGATTGTAAGGGCAGAATCCCCACGCTGCTCTGGACGTCTCCAGAAACGTCTGAGGTCGTAGTCAGGACACAGTTTGAAACGGGACTCGTCACTAAAGACTCTACATCCACAGTCAGCGCCGTTCCAAGTGGATTGAGCCCGGCACCACTGTAATTCTGCACCTTCTTAGTGCGTCGATTTGTTCTGTTATAGAGTGTATTTTAAATGAACGCTATGTACAAAAGTTAAAAAATTACGGCAGATTTCGAGGTTAATTTAAAATTAAATTATACAGAATACCAATCCAGTGGTTCCATCGAAACAGACGATAAGTTATGCTTCCGTTCGCTTCCCGATCGAGTCGAGGGGTCGGAAATGAAGATCCCCTTCCCCCTCTTGAACGAAGGTGGAAAGTTAACATTTGAGGAGACTGCTGGACATTTATTTATCCCATTCGTTCGGTCGTAAACTCTCGCTGCGCATAAGGATTCGTCATTGACGGTCAGGAATTTCAGGTCAATGAAGACAGGAAACCATGACGCTACAACAGTTTTGTCTTTAGCCTTGTCCAGCAAAATCGACCAGGTTGTGGAAGCTCAATATTCTATCATGTTTCCTTCAAATATCTACTTCTAAGAGGACTAATTCTAGTATTGAGAATTAGTAACTACTATAGCACCCCGGACAGAAAATTGACACAAGTCAAAAAATAAAATTTTTGATGTTATGTCATTGAAGAATATGTATGATGTGCCCCACTGTGTTATATTACTATTCTATAGAATAAAATAGAAGTTACAACCATAAATACTTACCTAAATTTAAAAGAAGCTTATACTATTTAAATATAAGTTTTATAGTATCTTTTAAGTTGAAGTTTTTCTCAAATTCTGCAATTTTGAGTTGTGTCACTTTTCTTGCCTGGGTGCGATATGACACTACTTTCAAATCAACATGGCATTTATTGTAACTATCAGTGCTTCATTTAAGTATCCATTTCAAAGGGGTCAAGCCTTTTAATGTTCAAATTGCTTTATTGAAGGATTAATTATTGTTAGGTTACAATATTAATAAAATGAGTAGACAAACACGGGTTTGTTCTATCTGTACTATTATAAAAGGAAGTGTATCTCTTTGTTCTGTGAGCAGTGTCCTGACAAATCTATGGTATTTACAATAATAAAATTTGGCACACAGGTAGTTCTAAAATTTTTTTGCGAGTTTTGTGTCCATCCAGAATTTTAAAATTTAATCTTGAACATTGTAAAATTTATTTTTAGTTTTTTCACCTTACTTTATACTTTCCAGAATGTGACTCCAGAGAATGCCTTAGTGTCGGACGGTGCCAATGTAGAAGCTTTCCAGAATGTGACGTCTCCCCTACCTTGAATAAAAAAACGAGAGGATTTTGCGATTTTAGACCGCTGACGTCACAGGCGTTTTTCGTCTTAATGACTTTGGAACCATGACAAATTTTCTGATTCTAACATGTTTAGAATTGCTTTGTTTATCATAGCCACTTCGAGGCGGTGTTGCCTGTGGAGTTAGTAAGCGGAGCCAACCAAATGGGAATGCGTAGATATCACCGAGGGTTGGCTAGCGTCAACGAACAGTGTTCACGCCTAACCCCACGAAAAGAACTGTGACGGGCAATGCTGTACTGACCACGCAATAGCTAGTATAAAATATAGATAAAACTTTAAAATTTTCATATTTGGATTTTGCCATAAACAATCAAGATCTGAAATTGGGTTTACTTGTAGAGATATACTTTTTAAAGATGCACAGAAATATTTGTCAGAATTTTCAATTAAATTTTTTTAAAGACAATTCCAAATTTTAGAAGCCTCACACAGTTGCTATTCTTTATCAATGCTTTATAATGACGGTATGAAAGGCGTAACTTCTCGTATGGTATCTGTCTTTTTTAGGTTGGGAGTGTTTTTCTCAATGTCAAACCTCTATTATAATATTAACAGAAGGAGTAACCAAATATGGGTTAGTAGTTGGATAAAAAATATATGCAAAAAGACCTAAGAAGGCGTCCAATTTTTAGAATTCCACCAAAACAATCGAGACCTAAACTCAGGCTAATTTCTAGTCTAGTTAATACTAGACCAACTGCTATAGACTTTGTCCCTCGAATAGACGGTATGCTGTCTCCTGTTAATTACCAATTAACATTTCTAAAGAGGCATGTATGCAGTTCCAGGTATGAGATTGAGTGCAGTCATGACAGACCCAAGCAGAGTACTAATGCTCTAATCCTGTTCTGAAATTTCATACTCCTTGTGTGTCCGCTCTTGAGCCTAGCCAAAGCAATCCGTAATAGTTTGTGACCTTTACAATGAATTGTTAATCCCTGGGACCAGTCTGGAACTATCGATGTGTCCAAAGACGTGCAAAAAGTTTTGAAACAATTAAAAATACTGGTTTAAATTTTCTATAGGAGCCGCACTTTACTGAAAGAAGAGCTGCATTTGCCCACCTCTGGCATAGAGGAACTTCAACTACAACAAAAGGACGTAGGATGTAACGAACTTCAAAGCTACCGAGTCGAAGCTTTTTCTTGATTCTTTGAGGCACACGATTTTAAAGAAAACCCAAGTTTCACAGAACTTTTTTTAATAAACATATGTGGAAAAATGCTTATTTCTATTATTTAACTTACAGTTTGGCATCAAAACATTAAAATTGCTACATAAACAGTGTATAACTCCTTCGTGCGTATTAGGCATATGCGTCACAGAGATCAGATTTCATACCCTATTGGGCCAATAAATCTCACTTTTGAATGAGTTCTTGGGTTTTCAGTGTTCTTAAGGAATTAGACAATAAAAATAAGATTAAAGAAACCACTATTAAAATTCATGATCCCCTTAGGTGAGTAAGTAATAAATGTTGGAAGGGAGAAAGCAAACACAAAAAGAACGCAAAAGTACGGTCGTCCTTTAAAAAGAGAAAAAACTTCGTTCAATGTAGGAGACCATCTTCCTGATCAACAAGCTCAGAGGAAACGATGTACCTACAGTTCATCAAGAGAAAGATAGAAACAAGAACATTTACTATTTGTCAAATGTGTCAGTATACACTTTGTAAAGACTGCTATACGCCATATCATACTTAACTTGTTCTGTAAGAATAAGAATCAATATTCGCTGTTTTTAATTTCATTTTACTATTTATCCACATGCTGTTTAAGGTTATTGTTCAGCCTACATGGATGTGACGCGCAAATCCGCCAGAGGGCGATACTTTTGTTTACTTCCTCTCGGCGCTTCATGCGCATTATAGTTCCTGCTCCTGTATTGTCAACAAGCAGGACGCAAGCGCGTCTTCATTTATTCTTTTGTTATTAAATCTTGTTTTCTGTTTGTCATCACGGCGTCAGCCTGAGTTCCTTTCCCAATGACAGAAACAATTTGGAGGCTCCGGTGAGATTACAAGAATTCGCGGATCAACGCAGCAACAGCTCAGACCAAAAAGCTAAGTAATTTTTCATTTCGTGCTGAAGCTTGTCTTTGGTTTCATCGCATCAATTTTACAAAACTGTGAATTCAATCAGCAGTTGCCATTCAGTCACAATGACTGAAAAAGAAGCGACGGCAAAACAACTACGTGGCCACGCCCGTGGTTCATTTAAGCGCATAGCGAACTATATTAGTGACAGTTCGTCACAATTTTCAAAAAGAGATCTAAGCAACAGGCTTGAAAAGCTGGAACAAGCTTATACAGATTTCAAGAATGCAGACGCCATACTACCTCCGCAACAATCAGAAATGGAGGATTTCGAGGAAAAATACTTCGAAACCAAAGCCAAGTTGCAGGACATGATTGATGAATTTTCTAGTCCAAATGTATCAAATGCTCATAATCAATTGCATAACATTAGTAATTTTAAATTGCCTAGAATAAATATTCAGTCCTTCACTGGCAAATATATTGATTGGCCTTCATTTAAGGATTTGTATATATCTCTTGTACATAATAATGAATGTCTTACAGATATTCAAAAATTTCAGTACCTCAAAAGTCTTTTAATGCATGAACCGGCTTCGATTATAAAGCACATTCCGGTTTCAGAAAACAGCTATCAAGAAGCATGGGATAAATTAATGGGCAGGTATGATTGTAAAAAACAAATCACTGCCTCATTGATTAAAACATTTCTTGATCAACCCGCAGTCAGTCAACCAAACTCTCGGGAATTAAGAAAAATAGCAGACATCTCTGACGAGACAATCAGAGGTTTAAAATCCCTGCATGAAAAGGCAACTACAAAAGATCCATGGTTAATCTTTATATTACTACAAAAGGTTGATTTTAAAACACGCCAATCATGGGCACAACTCACAACCGAAGACGAATTTCCGTCTTTCGAAAGGTTTTTAGAGTTCCTAAATAACAGGTGTGCGTCATTAGAATTATATCAAAGCGATGACATTTCAATCGACAACAAAGAAAAGGGATTTCGCAATAAAAGTTTCGTAACTAACAACGGTAACAACTGTTCACTATGTTCAAACCCTCATTATTTGTACAAATGCTTTAAATTCAAAAACCTAAGCGTAAAAGAAAGGAAGCAATTCGTATCAAGTAATAAAATTTGCCAGAACTGTTTAATTTCAACGAGTCATAATCACTACAAGTGTAAGTTAAGTAGTTGCAAGAATTGTGGAGAAAAACACAACAGTTATTTATGCGAGAGATCCAAGGGTCCCATTTCAGCATTTTCACGTAGTCGTAACTCTGCGACAAAACCCCCAGAAACTGACCTTGAACCGCAGCCGAGTTCTAACCACTTGACGGGGAAAGAAGTTTCTCCCGATACAACAAATTTATGCGCTCTACTCCCAACAGCGAAATTAACAGTAAGCAATAGTGAAGGAAATTGTAAACATGTTACAGCTCTTCTCGACAGCGGAAGTCAAATTACCATGGTGCGAGAAGGCGTATTGAAAGATTTATGTGTAGTCAGAAAAAAGGATAGATATCCGGTTAAAGGGCTAGGCAAGACGCCAGTTGGTTTCACCAAGGGGTCGGTTTGTTTAACATTACATTCTGGAAATGATTCACAGGCAGAACTAAATATCAACGCTTTCATCTTGAATAATTTGACAGGTCCTTTACCTGCAAAACAAATAAATGACCAAGACTTCCAACACTTAAAAAACCTCAAACTTGCAGATCCTGAGTTTTACATTCCAAAAGAAATTGATTTAATTATTGGTGCAGACTATTTTTTCTCTATTCTTTTACCGGAAAAAATAGTATCTCCAAACAGCAATTTAATTGCACAGAACTCAACTCTCGGATTTCTCATTTCCGGGAAGTTGCCTGAAAATTATTCCAAAACAAATGCTTCTACACACATTAATGTGTTCGAGTTAAACATTGATACAGAGCTTAAGCGGTTTTGGCAGATGGAAGAAATAGAGAACACGAAAAAGAATCTTTTGACACCAGAAGAGCAATTTTGCGAAACACATTTTAAGGAAACTCATTCCATCAATCCAAGCGGTCGTTTTGTGGTTAAACTCCCTTTCTATAAAACACATCTCAGCTTAGGTGACTCTAAACCTGCAGCACTTTCACGTTTCTTGGCAATGGAAAGAAAATTTGCAATTAATCACGAGTTTAAAAAGCAATACAAAAATTTTATGCTGGAATATGAACAGCTAGGTCACATGACAGTCATCGAAAATGATCAGTCATCAGACACTCCTTGTAAGGGCAAGTACATACTCCCTCATCACGCTATCTTGAAACCATCGAGCCTAACAACTTCAACACGCGTTGTATTTGACGCATCAAGTAAAAGTAGCAATGGCGTTTCGTTAAATAGCATTCTAGGAGTAGGCCCTAAATTACAAAGGGACATTTTCGAAATTTTGTTAAGTTTCCGAATTCCAAAAGTGGTATTTACCGCAGATTTGGAAAAAATGTACCGACAAATTTTAGTAGCTGACGAAGATCAAAATTTTCAACGCATACTTTGGCGCTATAATCCCAATGATCCAATTCGGGAATACAAGTTAAACACAGTCACATATGGCACTTCATCTGCTTTATTTTTGGCAACAAGATGCGTGAAACAAATATCGCTCCAGGTTAGCGATGATACAGAAATGACTAGCATTATTCAAGAAGACTTCTACATGGATGATCTGCTCAGTGGAGCTGAATCCGTGGACGAAGCTGCATCAATTTGCAAGAAAATTACTTCCCTTTTTGAAGCACATGGTTTTCATTTGAGAAAATGGAATTCAAATTCATCCGAATTATTAATTCAGTTTCGTGATCACAAATCACATGAATCCAATTTTGAAATCATTCCAAAAGAAAGTTCTAAGGTTTTAGGAATGTTTTGGGACTCCACAAAGAGGATAACTTCAATTTCAAAGCTGTTTTACAGCTAACTACCCCTTTAACTAAACGAAGTGTACTTTCAGAGTCGGCCCGCATTTTTGACCCATTAGGACTCTTATCTCCTTGCACTATTTTGATTAAAATATTTTATCAAAAATTGTGGCTCACGAAAGGAGACTGGGACACACATATTCCACCACATTTAGTGAACGAGTGGATCAAATTTCAAAGTACTTTTAGTCAGATAAATCACTGCAACATCCCAAGACGTGTAATCATCAACAGCGAGTGTGTTATACAATTACACGGTTTTTGCGACGCATCTTCATTGGCTTATGCGGCTGCGGTATATTGCCGTCAAGTTCACAACAACACTGCAAAGGTTCATCTTTTAGTTGCTAAGACTAAAGTCGCGCCCATCAAACAAGTTTCAATACCGCGACTTGAACTTTCCAGTGCACATTTATTATACAAGTTACTCAAAGCAGTTTTGAACACTCTAAGCAAATACAAATTTGAAGTGTTTGCGTGGACTGATTCGAAGGTGGTTCTCTCTTGCTAAACGCACATCCACGAAAATGGAAAACGTTTGTTGCCAATAGAACATCTCAAATCATTGAATTAGTACCCGCTAAACACTGGCATCATGTTCCTTCCAAAGAAAATCCGGCAGATATTGCATCTCGAGGTATTCCTCCTGAGAGCTTGCAACAATGCAAATTGTGGTGGGAAGGTCCAGACTTTCTTGCTCTTAACGAAGAGAGTTGGCCGAAAACCGAACTTAAGGCAGACGGTTACAAAGAAGTCGACGCCGGGCAGAGATCTGATCCGGTATTCAGTTGTCATCTTCAAAAATCTAATGATCTATTTACAAATATTTTCGAACATTTTTCAAGTTTATCTAAACTTATTCGCATTGTTGCATACTGCCAACGATTTATTAAGAATTGCAAGAAACGTATTGATAGTCAAAGAATTCAACACAATGACCAATCGAAACGTTCTGTACCTCTCTCATTAACAGAAATACACACAGCCGAACGAGCTATAAATCTTTGGATTCAAGAACTTTTTTTTTGAGGATTTGAAATCAGTAAAAGAGAAAAAACCTTTACCAAAGAAAAGTCAATTACGTTCACTAAACCCATTTGTAGATGTTGACGGTCTTCTACGGGTGGGAGGACGTATTCAAAATTCACCATTAACATTTAATATCAAGCATCCAATTATACTTCCCTCGCAACATAAAATTAGCGAATTACTCGTGAAGGAGCGTCATATCACTCATTTGCATGCCGGGCCTACGTTGCTTTCTCATATTATCAGACAGTCTCACTGGATACTCGGAGCTAAACGAATCATTAATAAATGTGTCAACAAGTGTTTGATTTGCTGCAGATTCAAGGCTTCAACAGCGCCACAGCAAATGGGTAATTTGCCTGAACACCGTGTAACTTTAGAGAGACCTTTCTTCAGCTGTGGAATTGATTATGCTGGCCCAGTTCAAGTTAAATTTAACAAGGGTCGTGGCTCTAAAACAACTAAGGGCTACATCGCACTATTCGTCTGCATGGCTACAAAAGCTGTACACATTGAGGCCGTTAGCGATCTCACAACTGATGCTTTCTTAGCCGCACTTAGACGTTTCACTGCGCATCGAGGTAACCCCCGACACATATATAGTGACAATGGTACTAATTTTGTGGGTGCCCGTAGAAAGTTAAATGAACTATATCAATTCATGTCTACCATTCAAGATAACGAAGCTGTGTCACATCATCTGACAAAATCCACTATTGAATGGCATATGATTCCACCAGCCTCTCCTCACGTTGGTGGTGTTTGGGAAGCTGCAATTAAGTCAGCGAAATTTCATCTGAAACGCATTTTGTGCGGAACACTCTTAACATTCGAAGAACTTGCTACAATTCTCGCACAAATTGAGGCTATCTTAAATTCAAGACCCCTCACTTATGTGAATGAGTCTGACACTCAATCCATAAACACCCTCACTCCTTCTCATTTCATTACAGGAGATGTTTTAAGCTCAATTCCAGATGATCCTATTGCCTCTCGGTCCTTGAAGTCCCGATGGGAGCTCCTTCAAAACCTAAGACGAGAATTCTGGAAGAGGTGGAGCAAAGAGTACGTCACTTCTCTTCAACCCCGTAAGAAGTGGCAGTCCAAGCAACTTAATCTTGCCGTGGACGACATGGTTCTCCTACAAGATCTGCAAACGTCTCCACTGACGTGGCCACTAGGACGTATTGTTGCAGTCCATCCAGGACAAGACGGACTAGTTCGGACAGTCTCCATACAGACACGGCTTGGAACTTTCAAGCGCTCAATCGTGAAGGTGATACCCTTACCCAAGTATCAGGACTGAGGTCCTGAGGGTGGGAGTATGTTCAGCCTACATGGATGTGACGCGCAAATCCGCCAGAGGGCGATACTTTTGTTTACTTCCTCTCGGCTCTTCATGCGCATTATAGTTCCTGCTCCTGTATTGTCAACAAGCAGGACGCAAGCGCGTCTTCATTTATTCTTTTGTTATTAAATCTTGTTTTCTGTTTGTCATCACGGCGTCAGCCTGAGTTCCTTTCCCAATGACAGAAACAGTTATTATCACACTATCTTAGACGATTGGGACAAATAGTTCCATTGACAATACGATTGGGACATATTGTCCCAGGATATTTCCAGGAAACGGGAAAAATTTTAAATTCTAAACTCATAGTACACTTCTTTTGGCATATCAACATAAAATTAAACTACTTTTCATAGTTCAATTTTAATCATGCAAAAGTCGGGGCGAAAAGTTTAAATGGGATTTTGATGTTACTATTTACAAACGGTTCTATGGCAGATGCTACCTATTTCACAAGTGCTTTTTGTGTGGTAGCCACGTAAACTAAACAGCAGTTATCATGATTACATAAACTTGGAAAAGTTTCATCTCTCCCAGCTATTCTTAAGCAGCCTTTAAATCTTCGGTGAAATAACTGGCTTATAGAGGAAAAATCCAACGAAATTCTAAACTGATGATTTAGTTCATCATGGTATTAAGGCCCTGTTCACATGTGGAGTTTTCTAACTCGCGGTTTCAAAGTCAGATTTCCGTAAGCATTAAATTATGTTTTTTTGTTCCTCTATTTCAAGTTTCTATCTATGCTATCGTTAGAAAACGCTTCATGTGAACAGGTCCTAATATTCAGCTAGTTTTATTTATTTCATTCATGTTGTCCACTTTAAATAGACTGAGCGAAAAGGAATGTTATAGGTCTAGAAATAGAAAGTAAATCAAATCATGTCATGTGTCGTAAAAGTATTAATAGTTACAACAGTTTTATTATTTAGAAATAGAGTTTTAACGACTTATGAATCATCAAAAACGTGATATATTAAATCAAATAATGAATTGAAATTATACATACTATATCATTAATTCTGAATTCAGCATAAATTTCAAACTCCCTACTTAGAACAATGGAACTAAATACAATTGAATCCTCTCCTTTTTTCCCCCTTAAACAATAACGTTGATTTGAGTATAATAATGGATGAGGCTATTGTTACGTAAGCATCGAAATTTCTATTTCATTGTTAACACAAACATTGTTGCGCATGTAAAAAGTATTGTTTTAAAAAGATTTCGTCATTCATGTTTTATCTTTCGAACTGCTAACTAGCGCATTTAAAGCTTTGATCAAGTGAGATAAATATACGTTTGATTAAAGATATTTTTTGTTGTAGAGGAATTTTCCGCTGCAATTTATTTATAAACAGTACTTTTCAGTACTATTTGCGTCATTTTTATCGACGTTTGATAAAAACAGTACTTTTTAGTGCTATTTCCGTCACTTCTATCGACGTTTTACTTACAAACAGTACTTTTCAGTGCTACTTACGTCAATTTTACCGACGTTTTAAACGAACAGTACCTTTCAGTGCTATTCACGCCAATTTCGCAGTCGTCTTAATCAACTTTCAAGATGTTGGATTGGCTTGGAAAACAAATGTAAGTATGAGATCTATTCCTTATATCATCCTTAAATTTCTTATTTGTAGGCATTTTGGTGTATGTTAACATTACGTTTTACCATAAACTGTTGGTTTCAAATACACATAATGTGTCTTTTGTGTTTTGGAAAATTAATAAATACCAACCTACTATTTCAGAAGGAAGTTTCAAGAAAAAAGAATTAAGAAGAAACAGGCCAAAAAGGAGGCCAAAGAAAAGAAATTGCAGCCCTACGTGGAACGCGACTACCTGGCAGAATGGAATGCAGAACATCCGGATGAATACATGGACTTGCGTCTCCGCACCATCGAAGACGAGATGGCAGAAAGGGCATTACTAGCTGCTACACAAGCTGTTGACACACCAGTTGCAAAGGAGGCCACAGATCTCGACGGAGAAGACGAAGTTGACAACAATTGCTCAGACAATTTTGTCCTGACGACTCAGTGGTATTAAGCATATCACTGAGAGTCACTGCAAAGAAAGCCTTCCTTCTAAACCGAACTGCGGACACGTCAATTTTGACCTAAATAATGTCATCGTTACAAGCTACCCAGAACTGGAATGCCTAATACTTCACACTTTTTTGGCATTACAAATCAAGACAAAGAAAGACTCAGACAATCCATAATAAGCTGATTTCCTTGGAAAGCAGAGGCATATTCAGCATAGTTTTATTACCTCCAGGAATAAGAACCAACAAACCTACATTGAAATTTCGAAACTTTGCCGAAAAACTACATACAAAACGTTCCGATGAAAACTTTTAAAAGCTGACATAAAAATTTGATTCATCATTCATGTTATATATTGGTATACCTGTATAATCACCTCTTATACTTTCGTTATTAGAAAAATTAAAAAGCACATTTCATGATATTTCGAATTTAAAACTCAATAAAAAAATATTTCCCTCCATTGTGTTTGTATTCATTGCTTCATTTTCATATATTTAAGATTATTCTTTTCTAGGGTAGCAGAACTCTACCATTTTGCCAAGATGTAACAAAAATCAAAACTGTTCAGGCAAATTCACATTTATTTCAGGACCATAAATGTTCCCTTACGAAACTTTTTTATAAAGTTTAATAAAACTCAATTGAAAAACAAAAATTCGTTTCTAGGGAAAAAAATTCTAGAATATTTGTATAGAGAAATAACGAGCTCCGATTCTATAGAAATTTATTAGTATAGAATTCTATAGAAAAGTAATATTGCGAAACAAGAAATGAGCTTTTGTAGAAGTTTCTACGGGCATTCAATAGATTTGTATAGACCTTACTTTATAGAGCTTATAGAAAAACGGATTACAATTTTATAGGATTATAGACCACAATCTATAGATTATTTTGTTGAATCAGATGGATCAGAGGTGAACACGCATGAGGTCAATGATTGCCGCATTCCAGTTTTTCATTTTTTTTAAAGAGCCAAACCTTAGTTACTTAGTATTAAATACATGCCATTCAAATTTAACTAACTTAAACGTGTCACTTCCAAAATAGGTAATAGGTCGAGAGTTAACCATTCCTTCTATTTCGGTAAGGAGAGTTTGTAACTGTTCAATGGTCAGATAAGACTTTCCAAGGGTCTTTCGCAGAGCTACTTTCACTGTACGCCCATGCGTTTTTATCCCCCCTCCCCAGGTGGCTCTTTACAGTATATAGGTACTTCCATTTTATGCTGTTTTATTTTTTTAAGACCCGTCCTGGGTCCGCTCTCTAGGGGCTTACAGCACCTTTAATGACCGGGGGTGGGAGGGCCTCCATTGAGGCATGTCACGTTTATTAAAAATATCAATTATTTTAGTGTACAAGTGGCAACACGCCAGAATAAAAACGAACAATGGCACAACGCAGGAATTTGAGAACAAATTTCTGCTAAAAAATAAGAACCGAAAAATACCATCGGTCAGAAAAGTCATGTAAGAAACACTGAAAATACAAGAACACACAAAAGAAAAACACATACGGTCGATATTCGATGAAATAAAAAAGTAAAACGATGAGAGAGAGAGAGATTCCAAAAGGTTAAAAGGTTTCAAATAGTTAAAATAGATCTGAACATTGTTCCAGGCCCTTACATAAAATCCAGGCGGGTGAGGCACGAGAAGATCACAGGATCACCAGTCTCCATAGGCGTAGCGCGATTAGAGATTACACATCAGCAGATTGTAAATAAATATAAATAAATAAACAGACATGGCTCCTCAACTTCAGCAACCTAGAGATAGCCCACCAATACCGCGGCACAATAGTGAAACGAACATGGAAAGATAAACTATTAGAGGTAAAACACCAGACAGTGGTAAAAGGAGCAGCGAGAAATCAACCACAGTGAAGAGACGTGAACAAAAGATAAACTAGAAATGAACATTAAAATAGTTTAAAGATTAAAAAATCTAGGAGGTTAAAATTATTTTTAAAATTTAAGGCTTTAAAATGGTTCTGGACATAATCACTGGCTCCTACATTGCATAATCAGAGAGCAAGGGGTCCCCACTTTATTCCGTTGGAAGTATAAAAAATTTTCACTTTCAGATCAGGTTAGCATAGGTAAAGTTAGGATGTTAAATTAGATGAGGACAGAGGGAGCCAGTGGGGAGTTCTATGTGGAATGTGACTCGTGTGGGAATATAGTTGAGGCACGAAAGGGTGGTGTGAGTGGAGTTAAAATGTCAGAGAAGGTTGAATTTAAATGAAGGAGTTGCTTAGAGGTGGATGATTTGAGGAAGCAGCTGGAGGCTTTGAAGGTGAGGTTTGCAGAGGGAGTGGAAAAGAGTGTTCAGTGTGTAGACTTGTGACATGTAGATCAGGGGGATGAGGTTGATAAGGTAACAAAAGTGGTTGTGGTTGGAGATTCAATGGTTAGGGTTTTGGGAGACATGGTAGAACGTAAAATGCGCAATTTTGCAAGGTGTTGCTTGCCAGGTGCCAGGGTCAAACATGTAGTTGAGGCAGTTACGGCAGGTGTAGTTAAAGGGGTGGAAAAAGCAGTAGTGTGGGTGGGAACTAATGATGTAGAGGACCACTAATGTTGAGTTTAAGAGGCAAGCGGAAATACTTTTGAGAGGCATTAAGTCTCACGGGATCGAGGTTAATTAATAGGTCTAATTTTAATACATTTGGTCAAATTGTTATTATCCGCAGCACATCCCCTCTGCTCTTTCAAATGTGGAAATTGACTGAAATCCTGATTTTCTAACTGAGAGATGAACAGATTTAATGTCCTTTTAAATTAATTAATGCTATTTACTAAGCTAGGAAATAATTTATTTTTGCCTTGTAGCGTAATTTAGTTAATTGAGACGGCTAGTACATCAAATAAAAATGGCAATTCAAATAGTAAGTTGTTATCAAATAATAGAGTTATTTCATCAGGAGAGTTCAATTTCCTGTTCTCAAAAATTAAAAATAGCATTTTTTAATTTCTAAAATCTACTCAGAACCTATCCTATAGAAAGCCAGCGCACCTCACAATAAAGAAAAGGTTCACCATATTATAAATCTAATAATTCAATATTCGCTGAATTCTCGGCTGTTTAACGCTCTTGTTTTAATTTTAATCTCACATTTCACAACCTGTAACAAAACATGCTACATTTTTAAAAATTTTTACACAAAGTGGCTCTTGGTGTATAGTAATTCATTGATAATTTAGTGCTGTACGATTAAAAAAATCTTTCAAGCAAAGGTGTAGTGCCATTTACGGCGTACCGTCAATACACATACTGATGAGTACAATAATCTAGTATAAATTTTCTTGGCATAATTTTACATTTTAAATATATCTGATCCTCTTGTTCATTATGCAATAACTCCAGACTGGCAAGCTCTTCAAATATATTAAAATTATAATCCATTCCTCTTACAAAAATGCTTACAACTGGACTACATCTACAATGTCCATTGATTCATCCAAAGCTAGAGAAAAGTCTTCCAGTTGTTGAAATACATAGAGAGAGAGAAAGAGAGAGACAGAGAGAGAGAAAGAGAGAGAGAGAGGAGAGAAAGAGAGAGAGGAGAGAGAGACAGAGAGAGAGAGAAAGAGAGAGAGAGAGGAGAGAAAGAGAGAGAGAGGAGAGAGAGAGAGTTCCACGATACATATCGCATTAGTTTACCTTGGTATAGCAATATCGTCCGATTTTTTTTCAATACCTTTATTACCAAGATGGCGTGCAAATATTTGGAAACAGAACAGGTTTTTTTTAGGCAATGCAAAAGCTATTTCATAGGACACTTCTCTGTCATCGCCTCGTCTACACAACTGACATTGGCAAAAATATTTTGTCTTCTGAATTCTTCCTTTGTTTAGTCACGTATTCTTAACGTAACTCCGACACGAGAACATGTTTAATTTTTCCTTCTATGTTAGCCTGATGCTGTGTTTTATGGTGTTTATTAAAATCGTGTCTTCTATTATGTGAAAGAGTAGTTTCACATACAATGCAAAAAACGATTTTCCTGATGGACTTGCTGTAAATAACACATTTTCTTACTGTTCATTAAATTCACTTTTTGCGCTTCTTTTGCTCATTTTCTTTTTCACAGATATAAATAACAGAAAAATAAAAAAAAACATTAAAAAGTACAAAAAATCTTGAAAAAGAACAAACAGATCACAAGTACGTCATATCACACATAATATAAAATGCAAACTCAAAAAATTGCGAAGAAATTGTTTGAAATGGGAGTTTGGCGCATGCGCCACAGGTTGGTCACCCCTGTGTTAGATAATGGGTGGTTAAATCAAAGGGCAAAATAAGATGAACGGGTTGTTAAGGGATTTGTGTGAGAGGGAGGAGGTTAGATTTTTAGATGTTTGGAAGGAGTGTAGGAGGGATTGGATAAGCAGGGACAATTTGCATTTATGCCTGATAGGTAATAGGGAGCTTGGCATGCGGGTTTTGAATATTCTGGAGTCAAAAAACTAGAATACAAGCAAGGATGAGTAGGACATAGAGGTTTGACAGTACGATATAATTGCTTGGGAAAACTAACAGATCTAAATTACAGGAGACAAACAATACAAAGTGAAAGTGCAATGTGGGGGTGAAAAACTAAACTAGGATGAATAATACAAGGGGAAAGTGCAATATAAGGGTGAAAAATAAGCTAAGACTTTTTTATTGTAATGCTCATAGTGTGAGAAATAAAATGTATGAGCTCAGGGGAATTGCAAAAGCAGAGGATATAGATATCATTGGGATAACTGAAATTTGGGCAAGCAGTGAAGATGCACAAATTTTAGAATTGAGTGGATTCACAATGTTAAGGGGGACAGAGTGAAAATGAAAGGGGGTGGGGTTTTGATTTATGTGAGATAATTCTTGAACTGTAGGGAGATAAATTTAAATAGTAAAACTGAGGATATAGAATCAGTCTGGGTGAAATTGAACACAGACAAAGGCAAATGACTAATTCTGGGTAATGTATATATAGACCTCCTGTTTGTAGTGAGGAGCAGGAAAAGGGTATGTGCAATCTGATGAACGAAGCATGTCAAAAAGGAGAATTATATTTAATGGGAGACTATAACTATCTAAATATTGACTGGACAAACAATCTAGCTATAAATCGGAAAAGGGCATTTTTTTTTTGGAAGTGATACAGGATTGTTTTTTGTACCAGATGGTGTATGAGGATTCTAGGGACAATGCAATATTGGATCTGATTTTCTGCAATGATGACGATAGGGTGCAGGATTTGATTATAGGTGAGCAACTGGGAGAAAGTCATCATAGAAGTATCAGATTAAGTATAAATTTTCAGTCAGCACACACAATCAATAGTAGGATAATTCCAAATTTCAGAAAGGAAAATTTTCATAGGATAAGGGAATAGTTAAAAAAGACATTCACAGGGGGATTAATAGCACCGCACCATTCTGAACAGTGGGAGGAATTCAAGAATAAGTTAGACAGAGTGATAAACAAACATGTAACGTTCAGGAAAAAAGGAAAATCTAGAAACTTGCTTCCTATGTGGTTTTCAGGAGAAACACACAAAGCTTTAAAATTAAAACAAAGAACATACAGGGTATATAAAAGCACCAATAATGACAGGGACAAGGAGGCATATCTGAAAGCCAGAAAGGAGTTTAAAAATATTAGTCGGAAGCAAAATGTGTCCTTGGAGGAAAAACAAGGGAAATAAATATAAACCCAAAAGAATTTTTTGCATATGCAAGTGTTAAAAATAAATTTAGTACTACACTGGGCCCGTAGGAGGGGAGGGGAGGTGAATTCATTCAAGATGAGGTGGGAATGGCAAACGTGTTAAATGACATTTTCTGGGGGGTGTCAATGGTAACTATAAATTAAAAAAGGATCCCAATGATGGAGCCTTTGCAGTGGACATAATTAAAGAATGCAAATTTAACTGGGAGGAAATAGTACATCAGTTGAAAAGATTTAAGCCGTCTAAAGCACCAGGGTCAGACGATATATATCCGAGAGTACTAGTGGAATGCGCGGAAGAATTGGGTTACGTAATTCACATGATATTTAATTCAACATATAGCACGGGTTGGGTACCAATGGATTGGAAGTTGGCCAACATAACTCCAATTTTCAAAAAGGGAATACAAAGTAATCCGGGCAACTATAGACCAGTAAGTCTAACATCAATAATTTTCAAAATATTTGAAACTCTGTTAAAAAAGCATATAATATTATATTTGGAGGAAGGGGGACTGTTATCAGATAATCAGTATGGGTTTAGGAAGGACAGATCCTGCTCTACAAACCTTTTGAAGTTCTACGAAAAAATTATTGAGGAGCTGGATAATAAGAGCTGTGTCGATGTCATGTACATAGATTTTCATAAGGCTTTTGATAAAGTACCTGATGAGGCATTACTGTTTAAATTAGAAAGGCAGGGGATTCAGGGGAAAACATTGATATGGATAAAGAATTGGTTATTGGGTAGAAAGCAGAGAGTGCAGGTAAAAGGAAATTATTCACAGTGGACAGACGTTATAAGTGGGGTGCCTCAGAGATCAGTTTTGGGACCAATTTTATTTATAATTTTCATAGATGATATAAGCCAGGGGGATTAAGAATAGAATCTGTATATTTGCAGTTGATTCAAAAATATGGGGGACAGTGGATTCCAAGTTACAGATAGAGAATTTACAAGAGGATTTTGATAAGATATCCGAATGGGCTGTAAAAAGGGGTAAGTCATTTAATTTTTTGAAGTGTCAAGTTCTGCATATGGGTTACAGGAACAGTGGAGCCGAGTACTGTTTGCAAGGAGTAAAGGTAAAGGAGGGAGAAGCAATCAAGGATCTTGGGGTGGTAATTCACAGGGATTATAAAATGTGTCACCAATGCTCATCTGCGGTAAAAAGGTTAATAGCTTATTAGGGTATATTAAAAAGACTGTAACTTCAAGGGATAAGAATATAATCTTGACGTTATACAAGGGTTGAGTAAGACCACATCTAGAATATGCTGCACAATTCTGGGCTCCATATATGTAAAAGGATATAGAATTAATTGAAAGGGTTTAGCACAGAGCTACAAAAATAATAAAGGTGATAGCAAATTTAGGCTATAATGAACGTGTAAGTAAGCTAAACATGTATACACTGGAAAGAAGAAGGAGGGGGGATTTGATTCAGCTTTTCAAGTTGGTAAAACAAGGGGACACAGAGGGCTTAAATTTCAATAACAGAACAAGGGATAACAGAACAAGGGGCCATGGTAATAAATTGAAAAATAATCATTTTTGTCGGGATTTAAGGAATACCTACTACTTTAATTGGGTAATAGACAAATGGAACGCGTTGCCAGAAAATATAGTTAATTGAAAGGGAGTGTACGAATTTAAGATACAATTGGATAGTCAGTGGGAATTGGGGAATTCATAAACAAACGACCAGCCTTGTTGGATTTGAGCCTGTAGCTGGTCGTCAATATTTGTATTTGTATAGATGATTTATAACTAACCACATTTGTTTTAATTCTAATTTAGCACGTTTTCAATGTACAAGTTATCAAGTGAATATACTGTTTTGCATCACTATCTTTCACACATAGCGCACCAGCATAATTAACACCAATAATCGAAAATGAGGCTGATTGTTCCACTCGTTCAGCTGGTAGTTGGGCAACATTCTGGTATCCTGGAGAAGAATATAATCTTTAGCAAATGCAATTTTTTTTTATAACTGCTTTTATAGTTTGCCTGGCTTTTAAGATCCATTATTTTTCTCTCACTTGAACTAGTGTGTGAGATACATCTGAATGAAATACTCTTTCATGGGATTCTAAAATCAATAATTCTGTAATTGTGATTTAGAAGTGAGTATGAATGGATACTTTCCACACATTGAAAAATAGGTTTTCTGTAACCGTCCCTTTATTCGCAGGACATTCTTTGAGATCCAGAAACGGGTTTTAACATAATAATTTTGGGCCTTTTGGAAGAGGTTTACCATTCTTCCGGAATGTAATTTCGTTAAAGTAAGATTCTATTTTATCAGTTCTTACACCAAACTGCTCAGCACCTTTGAGTTATTCAGATGTAAGAGGAGCCTTAAGACTCTTCTTTCTTTTAAGTACATCAACAAAACGTAGTACACAAGCAGTCGCTCTTAATAGTCTGCAAAGGTTGCTAAATCTTCCCGGATCAATAATTTTTTTCAGATACGATCTCTCTGCCTATTGAGTCACATTGAAATCCCTTTACCTTGTGCCAAGTGTTTTCTGGTTCATTACCAGAACGTAGTAAGAACCTGATTGTCCAAAATGTTCATTACATTTAGGCGTCGGCATTCGAGTTACCAGGAACAGCATGCAAAGGTCTTAGGCCGTACCACAAAAAAAAAACCAAACAAGTTGTAGGATTTTATTTAAATCCGCTGGCGTCCGATCCATTCTTATAGGAGCGGAGCGATGATGCGTAAAATTAAAATAGTGTAGTACTGATTTCTTTCATTCTGTTTCACCATATGGCTTGACTAAGGTATTCTACGCCTTAACCTAGAGGCCGTGTTCCTATACAGCTACGTCCATGTTTTTTTCTATATGTTAAAAAACGTTTGACCAGTAAAATGTTTCTCTCTCAATGCACGACGATTCATGTCATGATACTAAATAAATGATTGTTTTGTTCTTTTCAATGCGCAATTCACATGATCTTTTCAAAGAGCAAATATTCTTCCATCTACGACTGTGTGGTGAAAAATGCTATTATTGTAAGTTGTCTATACGTATCGAAATAAATCACCCACATATGCTCCAAAATGTTTTTTTATGAAGAGTAAATATAAATAAATAAAAAAATAGCATTCCACATTCCGAAACGGAAAAGAGGACACCGTACTAGATGAAAGGTAGAGAAAAATTCATTTATTGCATCCTCCATTCATGCCGTATCTGGTTTCCGTGGTAACGGTTATGTAAACTGTAGAGTTCACGGCATCTGAATAAACTTGGTGACTATAACAGAAAAAGTGTCTCGAAGAAACTTTTTATCGGAAAGAACTTAGAAAAGCACGCTGAGAACGTATGCATTTGACATTTTCCTTTTGAAAATTCCCATTTATCATGTCTATTGCATACCCCTCTCTCTCTCTCTATCTATTTATACACAGTCCAGTCACATTAATATGACCACCTGTCAAAAGCTAGAATAACCACCTTTGACAGAGCGGACCGCTGCGAGACGTGCTGGAAGAGAGTCAATTAGGTTTCTGAAGGTGTTCACTGGGATGTTGAGCCATGCCGACTCCAGTGCCGTGGCCAGCCGAGCTAGATTACGGGGTTGAGGATTAATTGCGCGTAAAACGTGATTCATTGGAAAAAGCCACCTGTCGCCTCTCTGTGGACGTCCAGTTGCGGTACTGGCGTGCAAATTCCAGCCTTCGTCGCCGATGAACAGCAGTCATCGGGCATTAGGCATTAACCAGGTGTTATCATAGGTGCATTAACCAGGTGTCTGCTGCGGAGCCCCATGCGCAGCAACGTTATCTGAACCGTTGTTGAGGATACACTCTTGGTAGACCATTGGTTCTTTTGGACGGTCAGTTGCTCAACAGTTGCACGTCTATTCGCCCGAACGCATCTCTGTAGCCTACGACCGCCAAACTATAAAGTAAAAATTTCACCTGTAGAATTATCGCACACATCTTCAAGAATAATATCCAAATTACAGGAAGCCATCAGATGACTCCGATAGTACGTCACACTGACGAGAGTGTAAGAGAGGTCTATATAAGGAATGGCAGCAAAGAAGTAGAATTGTTCACAAGCGTACTGTAATCCGCTCAGTGCCACAACCGAATAGTTATGGCACAGAGGACGCACGTTGTTGATTTTTTACGTACTGAGACGGAAGTTTCAGTGGAACTTGGAATCGCCCAAAGCGTCATCTCTAGGCTTTGGCAACGATTCCAAAATGATGGATGTCAGTAGACGTTACAGTTCAGGTCTTCCCTGAGTTACAACATCGAATGACGATCGGTATTTGGCATTAACTGCAAAAAGAAGCTGACGGAGCACAGCATCCAACCTTTCTCGTCAGCTATCTTCAGCCACGGGTACGACAGTTTCAAGGCAAATCGTTTTCAGACGTTTGGGACATGTTGATCTATATGCTCACAGGCCTGTCAGATGTGTTCCGCTGACGGCAACTCACTGTCACCAGCGGTTAGCCTGGAGTGGAGGTGCAATATAGACATTGTCACAGTGGGCTTGTGTAATGTGTTCCGACGATTCCAGGTTTAGCTGATAGTCTGATTCACGGCGGACGTTCATATGGAGAACGCCCTTTACCCGCTATCACCAAGACAACATCAATGAACGACACCGTTACGGTGGTGCAGGATTGCTCGTTTGGGGCGGAATTATACTGGGCTCCAGAACAGATCTACATGTTCAAATCGGAACCATGAGAGGCTAAATTGATCGGGACATCATTCTGGAACAACATGTACGTTTGTTTAGGGGTGCCATGGGCGTAGAATTTCTGTTTATGGATGACAACGCCCGTCCTCACCGTGCAAACATTGTAAACGAATACCTTGAAACTGTGGATATCACCCGTATGGAGTGGTCAGCATTCTCACCTGACTTGTATCCGATAGAGCATGTGTGGGACATGCTTGGCCGACGAGTGGTAGCCCGTCAAACACCTCCTACATGTGTACCGGAACTTCGGAGAGCTTGTTGTGTGGAGTGATCTTACCCTAGATCAGCTCGATGATTTGATCTTCAGCATGCCTAGGCATTGTACGGAATGTATTTCATCGTCTGGGAGACACACAATGTATTAACCATCATACCAATCATGTCATGTTAAGTTTTTGTATGATCGTTTTTTTTTTGTAATTGCTCCAGTGAGTAAAAATCGTAGTTTTTATCACATATACACCATCTTTTTTGTTCTTTATCTCTTGTTTAATAAATGAGCTTTATGAATAAGTCACGTTTGTTTTGTTTCTGAAACTTTTTTTACCGGAGCTGGCATTATCCTTAATTTATGGAAATAAATCTATTTAGGAGGGAACTTCTATTGGACGAGAGGGTTTTGGAGGGAACCAATCCCTACATATGTATCTGATTTAATATAAAAATTGTTTTAGGTATTCAGTAGTTTACTCTAACAAAACATTGCTAAATACGGTTACTAGTTTTTTATGTCTTACAAACAGAGCAAAGTGAACCAATTTCTTTTTGACACTATATTTTTGCTTTAAAATACAGACAATAATTGTTAAACATACACTCAAAAACTAGCATTGCAATAATTAACAGATTTAAAATCAGTCAAAACAGTTGAAATTTTGATGCAATAATTTTGTTCACTGAAATTGCGAAATAGACACTGTACGGCGGTTCAATATCAATCCTGAAGGGAAAGAACCGATACACCTTATAATTTTGAACCACGGTCAGATGACGAAATTAACGGTAGTTAAAGTATAACTGAATTTGCATAAAATGAGTGAGATTTCAGGTTTAGAATAAATCGCCCATATTCTGTTGAGTGTCGAGAATCTTCTTTTAAATACGTACAACAGAATTTTTATATTTCAAGGCGCTTAGAGCATTACTGAGGTTTATCTAAAAATGGCATTTACTAAGAAAAATAAATAAATTTAGAAATTTTTTTTATTCCGAGATTAATTGTGTTGCGTTCAATACTGACTTTCTGTTCAATTAATTTTTCTTAATAGAAATGTAACGTTTCTATCGAAGCATATGTGTTAGTTATATCATACACCTTGAATGCGTGGAAGATGGAGTATGTTTCACACTTCTTATATTTTCAATGTTTAGAAATATATTTTTAAAATAGTGTCCTTTTATGTTAAAAAATTCACAGTCTCTATAGGAGAAACAGGGTTTTAATTAAATGAAAATAACTAATCAGTATATTGTGGACAAAATTGGATAATTAAGAATTTTCATGGAATATCTAAAGACTGTCCACAAAGTACAGAACCCACAAGCATTGGTTTGTAATATAACTTCCATTGTATATATTAGGAAATCAATAATATAATATGCACTATAACGTTTTGCTCTATAATTATAGCTAGCACTTCTGGAACTTTAAGCTGAACTGATGAAAAAAAATCTTGTGATGTTAGTATGGTCGACGCAGTGACGAATAGGAAGGTTCGGTAAATTGTGAAACCAACTTCATCCTTGTTCAAAAAGTTCAACTGCATTATCTTAATGATCATAATAAGGTCAGGGCCGCAGAGCATAAATAATTTTATTTGTGTCATTTTCACCACCAACGTCGAAGACCACCAACAAAGAAACCGACGAAATTTTGCAAGTAAACTCACCTTAAACGACAATTTGTATGTATATATTTAACTACGAACAGAAAAAATATTTATTTTGACGATATATTCTTGAAATAAATCTACGTAACGGTAGCATTCAGAGAGCTCGTTAGTTGAAAGGGTATGGAATGAAAAACAACCGTTTTTTAGTTTGAAAGAGAGCGAAAATTATTTGAATAGTACTCTCCACATGCAAAATATCATACTAACTAACTGTGAAGATACAGCTTGAATTTTGAATACATTTCAAATAAATATCTATCGTGTTAAAAAATCGAAGACAGAATATATTTGAAATATATTTTTTATTAAAAAAATCAATCGTTTTCATTGGACTGCATTCCTAAAGAATAAACTCGTTTCTGATTTTCAAAATGGCCCTCATTTTCAGAAAACCAGTCCATTACACGTTTTGTAGTATGACATGGAGCTTAATCGAGTTGGAAGAAACAGCCATCATCGCGATAGTATTGCCAAGGTCTGGGTAAGGTCGATTTATCCAGAACGTCAAAGTACACTTCAGAGTTCACGGTACCTTCTTCTTCTTCTGAATGGAAGTAATCCCCTCCGTACCGAGTTACTAAAGACTCACACCGGATTGGCATGGAAAGCCTCGAATGAAAAAGGAAAGAAGACCTGTACTTGTGGGAGTCGCGCTAGGTGCGCCAGGTTATCCGAGATGTGGTCGGAGTCCCTCGACAGACTGCACGGCCCCAGCCCAATCATGAGGTGTCCGTCCCAGCTCATGGTTATCATTCATCACGGGGCAGCCTTGCTCATCCGCTGGATTCATCACGCTCACCTCAAGAGAGAAGCTATCATATTCATTAGAGTTCATCGCCGGCGTTCATGGTACCAGGCTCATAAAGCAATGGGCCGATTCCAAACCATAAAGTAACAACCCCACACTAAAATGGGCACTACTCCGAATTTCTGCAGAGTCCGAATACATTTGGTTACAAAGTGTATATATAAACACGATTGGTTTTAATTGGATGAACTTTCGAACTCACCCTCTGGTTGCCAATCTGTGACTCAAGCAACAGGAATACCGCGGAATACCTTTTTTTCATGGTGAGGATAGCAAATAAAAACGTCACGTATACCAAATCCAATCCAACACAAGAAATAAACTACAGGCATTTGCAGTTTTCTGTCGCGAGTCGGCCAATATTCCTCCAGGCACATGGTTTGAGTGTGGGGGTGAAGTGGTTTGTTCGCCGTGAGGGGTGTTTCAAGCAAATGCGTGAGTTATAAAATGGAAGAATACCCTCCCACCCCACATTCCGAAAACTGGAAGGTACACCGAAGAAAAAGTTGGAAATGGCTGACGCCCTAGATATCACGAAAGAGACTGGGGTGTATGGGGGAGGGATTTATGGCATTCGATTTCGGATCTGAACCATCCGACGTTGGCTCGTGCATTCCAATCACTTTCGTCTAAAATCCACCGTCCGTCCTTCTGTGCCGACGAAGGTGTGATGAGAATGGTTTTCGAACGGCAACGCGCCTTTTGAATGCTACCGCCTTTCGCAAGAAATGGTTCGGAAAGCCAAGTAAAGCTTCTATTTCTTATTTCTGATCCAGCCTTTCACCCCCATCCCAAGATCATATGAGGCAGCATCGGCTCGTTCAACAAGAGAAACCTGATAAGTTTCTTCCATTCGTTGTGGGACGTGAAGTAAATGTCTTATTTTTTTTTCTTGATCTCACCCAAAAAGATGCGAGGTTCCAGGTCTCTAATTTTTGTGATTCGGTCCATTATAAAAGCTTAATAACTGATCTCGACCGAAAATCGTCAACAGTAGCACTATGATTTCTTTTTATGAAGTGGCGTGGAATTTTTTATTCATTTATAAATAAAATCTTGGTTTGTCACTGAATTGTAGTTTCAGAACATTTGTCTATGAATGAAATAACAAGAAATGTCAGGGATTCATTCCCAACGATATATTTTATGCTTTGCCTGATGGTAAATTCTTTGACGGTATTTTTTCAACTGTAATTTAACGTTGAATTGAGTTTTAGAGGTTCATCCCAAAAAGAAGTAGTGTATGCTTTTCATGAAGATGGTCCTTCGGATGTATTCATTGAATACAAATAGTTATGTTCAATCAAGGAAATGAAATCATATTGTAAAATTTCATGCCAACGGAAATATTACACTCAAGAGTTGTAAATAAGATTACTGCTACTGAAATACATAGGGATGTTCAAACGTTAAAATATGTTTTTGGGTTACAAGCTGAAGTTAATAAAATAAAGGTTGGACATTAAGGAAGTCTAATGACTCACACCAACCACTTTCTGGTTGAAAACTTCAAATTAATCCTTACATTACCTGAAGTTGGTGTCATTGAATCGATTTTTTCGAGTGAGGATGTCTGTCATTGAATTATATTGTTAGATGTTTGTGTCTTAATAAAATGAAATGGTGTCGTTAAGTTTCATGTCAACCGAAATAAATATTCGTTTTTCCAATGCCTCCTGTCAAAAAGGGCAATGTTCCTTAGGAGTGTGATTTTTTTCAATTTCGAATGTTTCTATCAATCCTTCTTCTGAAGAGAGCCATTGCTTCGTAGGTTGCTATTCTTACTTTCAAAACTATTACTTTAGTAATAGCTGAAGCGCGTTAATAAAGTTAAACTTTAGAAAAGTTTTAAAACTGCTAGTAAAGACTTTCCGTTAAATAATTAACAGAATTTTTACTCTTCCTTTTCAGTACAAAAGCGTGTTTTCTCTCTCCCTTCAATTTTCTCAACTGCCTTTTCCAAAAACTTAAATCTCTTAATTCTTAGAAAATACAATTTTTGGCATTGAAGTAAAATGTGTAAAATATGCATGTGTATAAGACGGATTTTAAAAATAATACAACAATAAACAGCAATTCTACATGTTTTTATTGAAAATTTCAGCGAATTTGAAATCTGAGGAAATTTTTAATTAACATAACACAAAATCAACACAATTGGCTATTAACGAGGGTATGGGATTAATTCCCTAATTGAGAGATCCGAGGTAATTTTTAATTAACGTCGTACTACAGCAACTGAACGGGCTCTTAACTGCGGTCTGAGATCAATCGCCTAAGGAAAGTATCCAAGAAAATTGGGTAATTTTTAATTAACGTTCTCAAGCACTACAACTACCTATTAACTAGGGTCGAAGTTTTATCCAATAAGGCAAATATACGTGTACAACCACGGTCAAATTATAACATAACACCTCAGCTGGCACCCCATCCTCCAAGAAATTGTCATGTCACACCAATTGGATCTCTTCGCAATTCCAATTTCACAATAACGAGGCCATCACGGCGTTATCCGTGGTGTTGGTTTGCGAAGCAAACCAAATGGGAATGCGTAGCAAACACCGGTGGTTTACAAACGTTTAGAATGGACACACCTAACCCCACAAAGTACAGCACGGACAACGCCGTGCTAGCCACGCAGTGGCTAGTGTTATACATAAAGTGTTTGTTGTAATGTAATCCAAACATAGAAACAAAGGCTGCTCTGACTTCCTTTTCCTTGAAATTTCTTCATTGTTTATTTCATCTTCATCGAATTTTGTTTCATTTTCCGATTTAAAAAAATATAGCAATTTTTTTTACCTAATGGAATGGTGTTTCACTGTTTTACCAGGATGATTCCTTTGCAAATGTAGCTTTAAATTTTTTTAAGTTATAGGACTATTGAATTCAAAGCAAGCAACTTTTTCCCGTGTTGCAGACATTTTTAAAAGCCACGTGGCTCTAAATGAAAAACCGCACAGGACCTATAAGGACTGTTGCACACATCTGGTTTTTCAATGTGCGACGCCGCTGCCGCAACGCAAATGCGGTCTGAGATATATTAGATCCAATGGAGCAGTGCACACATGCCTCCGGCGCCGCTGCGGCGACGCACGTCCTGCTTGCGCGCAATTTGTACCGCAGTTCCCCACGGCGCAGCACAGGAGTCTCCGTTCTGAAGTACCTTGTCTTCATAAACAAATGGAATTTAAATAATAACTAATAAATAGTTTTATCCTGTAACGTCTATTTTGCTTCAAAAGATACTTTTTTTACACCAAGTAAGCGAAATAAACACGTTTTCTTCAATAGAATATGTATCGTGAATGGCAAGAAATAAGTAGTTGCGTCAGTTACGGTTATGTGTGCATAGTTTTGCTTCAGTGTCGCAGCTTCGCCGCATGTTGAAAAACCGGATGTGTGCTCCGGGACTTACTGCTCCCGGGGACATATAACCTATCTTTACTTGAGTAGAAGACATGTGAAAATTTTAAGCTCGCTGATTCGTTGGTTTCTCATCACATGATCTAAATGACGTCACTCACGTACAATTAGCATGCGTTAGAAGTATCAATATTTACTTGCAATGCAGAATTATAATTACATTTCACAGTACATAGGTATTAATACATTTTGGTTTACTGCAAATGGATCCATTTCTAGTAACATTTACTTTGGAATTATTATTATAGACATTGTTTTGTTAGAGGTATATCATCAACATTCGAATTCACTAATACCATTGTATTCAATAAAAGATTGCTAAGATTTTCTAATGTGGTTTCCCTTTCTTTTGAATATTTTTCCATGTTGTTTTTTAATTTTGTATGAGCGAGAGTTTCAATTTTGTGATATTTGGACAAGTTTACAAGTTTTGTATTTGTACTGAATCACATGGGCTGAAATTACTCAGATTTAGAAAAGAGAGCTTTCGCGTTGATTGTCAGAAACTGATTGCGAATGACATAAACTTTCAAAGCATTCTTAGCAAACAGCTGAAACGAATTGGACTAGTTCTCAAGTTTTAGTTATCATGTTTTGTATTTGCACTGAATCACCTAGACCAGGGACGGCGAACCTTTTTAAGAAGTTTTGTTCAATATTTTTTTAGCACTAACTGGTGGTCACCTGGAAATGGAATTAAGGAGCATGGAAAAAAAACTACTTTTTTTGGTTCTCAATTTTTTAATCCTTGAATAAGTTAACGATTTCATTTTGTTTTACAACTTTTACTCATGCAAGTGAAGAGCCAAAAATCGATATAAAAGGGGAGAAATCATGCCTAGCCCCCTTGCACTGAGTTTTTAATAGGTATATATATATATATATATATATATATATATATATATATATATATATATATATATATATATATATATATATATATATATATATATATATATATGAAATATAATATTTAATGGATAATATAGTTACAGGTATGTGTATGCATATGTGTGTGCAGGTATGAAAGTATATTTAATAAGAATTAGTTACGTTATTTTATGTTAATTTAATAAGAATTCACTAGTTTAACGCATATAGCAGTCAATTCATTTCCGAGATTATTTTCATTGGTAGACTTTTCAAAATTCCTCGAAGAAAACAATTTTTCACATGTATTGTGGATCCAAACATCGTTAAAAGAGCATTAGAAAGTTTCTACATTGATATAAAATTATTTCGCAGAGAATCCCATACGTTTAATATAATATTTTCAATTTTTAACGTGGGATCATTGTAATTTGCACTAATTTCAGACATGTTCCCTTCTGCTTCGGAAATCAAGTTATCAAATTTATTTTTCCAAACTATGCTGCTTTAAGCTTTGAAATTCAACTAATTGCATTTCTAAATTTTGGATACCTAGCCACTTAAGTTCGTTCAACTCAATTGTTTCGAATTTCGTTTTGTGTGGATATAAAATAAAGTGAAATGTATTTTCCATACTCTTGAATTGATTAAATCTCTCCTCAAAGGCTTGTTTTATTTCCTGTATAATCATTAAATATTTTGATTGCAATTTCTTAAACGTCAATCGTATTTTCCATTGTTATTGTGTTTTGGAAATGTTTTTGTAGTTGAAGAAAATATTTCATGATTTTCATTTCCAAATCCCTAGTAAAGATTTCAAGTTTCGTCATAAATATCCTAATATTTTCATACAAATATTAAAACAGCATTATGTTTTGTCTCATCATCAATAAATCTAAAACATTTTTCAAAATCACTACACATTGTTTTCATTTTAAAATTCTTTATTAACGCTTGCATTTTCTTCATACTTTTAAAAAGAGGGGTTCAAAAAATAATTAGAATTCTTTATGTATATGATAAGTTTATAAAAATCAATGCGTGGTTCATTTAAAAAGCCTGCATGGGTCAGTGTCTGACCTGCTGGTCATAGGTTCGCCATCCCTGACCTGGACTCAAAACAAAGGTAAAACTGACAGAAAAGAGTTTTACTGAGAGCAGTGAGACTCAATGCACGTAAATATTGATGTTTCTCAGGACAGCGCACTATGAATGAGTGATGTCATAGGTCACAATGAGAAACCAACGAATCAGCGGGCTTAAAATTTTCCTTTGTTCTCTAATCGAGAAAAGATAGGTTATATGCCTCCCGGGGACGTCTGTTCCTCAATGAAATAAAGTGACGTTATAAGGTTTCATGCATATAGAAATATTTAATGCTTCTATAATCTCTATTATTATAAAATGAAGTGTTTGTCTGTTTCTTTCTTGTGATCAAAGTCCTGACGAATCTATGGCACTTACAGTAATGGGATTTGGCACACAGGTAGTGAGAATTTTTTGCAATTTTAGGGTCGAGGTGAATTTTAAAATTCGATCTACAACATTTTAAAATGAATTTAATAGTTTTTTCACCTTTGGAACTCTTTTTTTCCGCGGAAGAAGGAGGATCAAAATTTAGACTTTTCGCCCTCACGGCACCTTGACGACAGCCCTTGGAACCATATCAGGGTTTGTCATCCAAAAAGGGAGCGAACAGATTATTTTCATTTTGCGCGAAAGAATGTTTTTACAGCAGACGATAAAAAAAATGTAACTTTAGTTATGTAGTTATTTTTCTATCTCCTAGACTGTTAAAGACAGAGTAAAAATTTCAACGGATTTGAAATTTACGGAAAAAAATCTTATTCGATCAATACCTAAATATATGATTTTCTTTAAATAAATTATTTTTAAATTAAATATATCTTTTATATTTTCGCAAGAGAGATTGTGATGTCACGTCAGCTTTCGCTTTCCAAAAATGAACAGATGGTTTTTTTTAACGCTAAGGGCAGGAAATGCAGATTATATTTACTGCTTTTCGGCACTGGAATTGTTTAGTCTTTTTCCGTAAAATCGGAATCGTTAGAGATAGATTGAAAAATTTCAACGGATTTGAAATCAGCGTTAAATTTTAAACCAGATTACTAAATTACATCACGGCGTTGCGGACACGGGCAACGCCGAGCTAGCCACGCAGTGTCTAGTACTTCATGTACAGAGTGTCAAATCTCCGCAAGTTGAAAAAGCTTTACTAAAAAAAAAAAAAAAAAAGGTGAAATAGAAAAGAAAAAGGTAGAAAAAGGTGTTCTCTATGGGAGAGAGAACAAAAGACGTAGTTGGCTAAGGAAGTGTTAGGAAAGCTCGAAGACAATTTACAGCAACACGTGCCCTGTGCGGTCGGGCATTATCTTGTTGGAAGTAAGTCCGGGGTGTCGCTAAATGACCGATAACACAATCGGTCGAAGAATGTCGTCTAAGTACCGCTGTGCTGTACGTGTGGCACTCCAGACCATAACGCCCTGTTGTGTGCATGTGTGGCGTGAGATAGTAAGGACAGGATCCCCACGCTGCTCTGGACGTCTCCAGACAGGTCTGAGGTCATAGTCAGGACACAGTTGGAAACGGGACTCGTCACTAAAGACTCTACGTCCGTTCCAAGTCGATCGAGCTCGGCACCACTGTAATTCTGCACCTTCTTGGTGGGTAGAACAAAATTTAAGAAATTGAAGCAGATTTCGAGGCTAATCTAAACTTAAATTATACAGAAAACCAATCCAGTGGTTCCATCGAAGGAGACGATAAGTTCTGCGTCCGTTTGCTTCCCCTTTTTTTCAAGGGGTCGGAAATGAAGATACACGTCCCCCCTCTGTAACCATGGGGTAGAGTTAAATATCAAGGACACTACTGGATATTTTTTTATCCCATCCGTTCGGTCGTAAACTCTCGATGCACGTGAGGATTTGTTATTGACGGTCAAGAATTTCAGGTCCCTGAAGACAGGAAACCATGTCGCTATAGCAGTTTTGTCTAGCAAAATCGACCAGGTTTTGGAGGGTCAATATTCTATCATGTTTTCTACAAATATCTTCTTTAAAGAGGACTAATTCAAGTATTGAGAAGTAGTAACTACTATCGCTCCCTGGCCAGAAAAATGACACAAGTCAAAAAATAAAATTTTTGATGTTATGTCATTGAAGAATATGTATGATGTGCCCCATTGTGTTGTATTACTATTCTAAAAAAATAGAAGTTACCACCATGAATACTTACTAAAAATTTAAAAGAAGCTTATAATATTTCAATATACGTTTTATAGTATCCTTTAAGTTGATGTTTCTAAAAATTCTGCAATTTTGAGAGTTATGTTACTTTTTTTGCCGGGATGCGATATGACATTAGTTTCAAACCAACATGGCATTTATTGCAATTATCAGTGCTTTATTTAAGTATCCATTTCAAAGGGGTCAAGCCTTTTAATGTTGAAATTGCTTTTTTGAAGGATTAATTACTGTTAGGTTACTATATTTTTTAAATTAGTAGACAAACATGGGTTAGTTCTATCTCTACTATTATAAAAGGAAGTGTGACACTGTGTTCTGTGCGCTGTGTCTTGTCGAAACTATGGCACTTACAATAATGAAATTTGGCACACAGGTTGAGCTAATATTTTGCAATTTTTGTGTCCAGCACAATTTTTAATATGTAATCTAGAACATTTTAAAATTAATTTATTAGTTTTTTCATCTTACTATCTTCTTTCCAGAATGTGACGTCTCTCCTACCTTGAATAAAGAAACGAGAGGATTTTACGATTTCAGACCGCTGACGCTACAAGCGTTTTTCATTCCAATGCCTTTGGAACTATGACAAGTTTTCTGATTCTAGAGTGTTTTGATTTAATTTGTTGATAATAGCCACTTCGAGGCGGCGTGGCCTGTGAAGTTAGTTTGCGAAGCCAACCAAATGGGAATACGTAGTAATCACCAAGGGTTGGCGAGCGTCAGCGAACAGTGGTCAAACCTGACAACACAAAATAATTATCACGGACAATGCCATGCTGACCACGCAGTGGCCTCTACTATTATAAAAGGAAATGTTTGTCTGTTTGTCTGTTTTTTTCGTGGCTGTAAAATCCTGACGAATCTACTGCAGAACAGACTACAGAATTTACTGGAATGATATTTGACACACAGGTAGTCCGAATTTTTTTGCAAATTTTAGGTAGCGGCGAATTTTAAAATTCAATCTAGAAGATTTTTAAATGAATTTACTACTTTTATTTTCCATCGGGTTCTGCAACGCGTTTCTTCCGGGAAAGAAGAAACACTCGAATCTAGACTTTCCTACCCACGTGATCTTTCCGTCAGCCATGGAACTATGCCAATATTTTTCATCCCGGGGAACCCGGAGAAAATTAATTTTTTCCGTTTCCGCTTTGATTTTGCGTGGAGGAATGATTGTCCAGCCAGACGATAAATCTTTTAAGTGAACTCACTTAGATCTTTTTTTATCTCTTAGACCGTTAAAGATGGAGTAAAAATTTCAACTTATTTGAAAACCGCGAAAAATTTCACTTAAGATCTATACCTAAAAATATGTGTTTCTTTAAAAAAATCATTTTGAAATTGAATGTATCTTTTATATTTTCTTAAGAGATTGTGACGTCAAGTGAAACAGATTGCATCTTCTGCCCTTCGCGTTAAAAAAAATGAAACAGAATATATGTAATGTCCTATTCCATTTTAGGTAATGAGAGCAAAAAATAAAACAAAAAACATGACAGGGATTGTTAGTTCATTTTCGCAAAATCGGAATCGCTAAAGATAGATTGAAAAGATCAACTTATTTGAAATCTGCGGAAAATTTTACACCAGATTAATATTTGACACCACGGGCACGGGCAACGCAAACTATACACGCAGTAGCTAATATAAAATCTAGATAAAATTTTAAAATTATCATATTTGGATTTTGCCAAAACCAATCAAGACCTTTAATTGGGCTTACTTGTAGAGATGTACTTTATAACGAAAGCACAGGAACATTTGTCAGAATTCTCAATCAAATTTTATTTAAGACAATTCCAAATTTTAGAAGCTTTACACAGTTGCTATTCCTTATCTATGTTTTAAATGCTTTATGATAACGGTATATGAAAGCAGTAACTTCTCGTATCGTATGAGGCCTTTTTAGTTTTGAAGTGTTTTTCTCAATGTCAAACCTCTATTATAATATTAACAGAAGGAGTAACCAAATATGGGTTAGTACTTCGATAAAAAATAATAAAAAATTACCCCAAAATTGAAAAAAATCAGACTACTTGTGTGCCAAATCCTATTACTGCAAGTCCCATAGATACGTCAAGACTTTGCTGGCAAGAAACAAACAAACACTTCCTTTTATAAAAGTAGAGAATATATACATAGATTCAAATTTAATTAATATGGTTATATATTTTACTCAAAGCTTAAATGCAATGTTAAGTACACACAAATATATGTAATTAAGAAAAATTGCTAATTGTTTCAATTACAAACTACTTATTTCAAACTTTTAATAACAAAAAATAAAATATAATTAAATGTATTAAGTATAACACTTAACGAAGACCTCCGTTCAAATCTCAATTGATTCTTGCAAAAACTTTTGAAGCAATTAAAAAAACTGGGTTTAAATTTTCTATAGGAGTCGCATTTTACTCAAATAAGATCTCCATGTGCACACCCCTGGCATAGAGTTAAGTCAACTACAACGAAAAGACGTTGGCTGTAACAAACTTCAAAGCTACCGAGTCGAAGCTTTTCCTTGATTCTTTAAGGCACACGATTTTAAAGAAAATTCAAGTTGCACTGAACTTTTTTTTAATAAACATATGAGAAAAAAAGCTTATTTCTATTATTTAACATAAACTTTTGCATCAACACATTAAAATTGCTACATAAACAGGGCTTAACTCATTCGGGCCTAATAAGCACATACGTCCCAGAGATTAGATTTCAATCCATATTGATTCAATAAATCCCACTTTTAAATGGGTTCTTAATGGGTTCTTAAGAGAGAAATTAGAGAATAAAAAAAAATACTAAAGAAAACAGTATTATCATTCATGATTCCCTTAGCTGAGCAACTAATAAATATTGGAAGGGAGAAATCAAACATAAAAAGAACGCAAAACTACGTTCGACCTTCAAAAAAAGCAAACACTTTGTTGAATGTAGGAGACAATCTACCTGTTCAACACACTCCGAGGAAACGATGTAGCTACTGTTCATCAAGAAAGATAGAAACAAAAACGTTTACTATTTGTCAAATGTGTCAGGTTGCACTTTGTAATGACAGCTTTACGTCATATCATAGTTACTCTTGTACTGTAAGAATACAATATTCAATGCATTTCATTTAATTTTACTCTTAATCCACATGCTGTGTAAGGTTCTTATCACATTATCCTAGACGATTGGGACAAATAGTCCCACTGACAAAACGATTGTAATATATTGTCCCAGGATATTTCCAGGAAACGGGAAAAGTTAAAAACTCTAAACTAATAGCAGACTTCTTTTGGCATGTCAACATTAAATTAAACTACTTTTCTTAGATCAATTTTAATCATGCTAAAGTCGGGATAAAAGAGTTAAAAGGGATTTTGATGTTACTATTTACAAAAAGTTCTATTGAAGATGCTATCTATTAACAAAAAGTTCTCATGCAGATGCTATCTATTTACAAAAAGTTCTATTGCAGAAGCTACCTATTTCACAAGTGCTTTTTGTGTAAACAGCCGTTTTCCTGACTCGATAAACCTGGAAAAGCTTCATTTCTCCCAGCTATTCTTAAACAGCCATAAAACCGTCGGTGAAATAACTGGATTGTAGAGGAAAAATCCAACGAAATTCTAAACTCAATTTTTAGTTCATTATGGTATTAAGGCCTTGTTCACATATGGAGTTTTCTAACTCGCGGTTTCAAAGTCAGATTTCCGTAAGCATTAATTTATGTTTTTTTTTGTTCCTCTAGTTCAAGTTTCTATCCATGCGATCGTTAGAAAACGCCTCATGTGATCAGGTCCTAATGCTCAGCAAGTTTTATTTATTTCATTCGTGTTGTCCAATTTAAATAGACTGAATGAAAAGGAACTTTATGGGTCTAGAAATGAAAGTAATGCAAATAATGACATGTGTCGTAAAAGTATTAAAAGTAACAACAATTTTATTATTTAGAAATAGAGCTTTAATGACTTATGAATGTTCAAAAATATGATATATTAAAACAAATAATGAATAGAAACTATACATATGATATCATTAATTCTGAATTCAGCATAAATTTCAAACTTCCTACTTAAAACAATGGAATTAAATACAATTGAACCCCTTTCTGTTTTCCCCTTAAACAATAACATTATTTTGAGTATAATAATGGATGAGTCCATTGTTACGTAAGCATCGAAATTTCTATTTCATTGTTAACACAAACATTGTTATGCATGTAAAAAATATTGTTTAAAAAAGATTTCGTCATTCATGTTATATCTTTCAAACTGCTAACTAGCGCATTTAAAGCTTTGATCAAGTGAGATAAACATACGTTTGATTAAAGATATTTTTTGTTGTAGAGGAACTTTCCGCTGCAATTTATTTATAAACAGTACTTTTCAGTACTATTTACGTCATTTTCATCGACGTTTCATATAAACAGTACTTTTCAGTGCTATTTTCGTCACTTCTAACGACGTTTTACTTACAAACAGTACTTTTCAGTGCTACTTACGTCAATTTTACCGACGTTTTAAACGGAAAGTACCTTTCTGTGCTATTTACGCCAATTTCGTAGTCGTCTTAATCAACTCTCAAGATGTTGGATTGGTTTGGAAAACAAATGTAAGTATGTTATCTATTCCTTATATTATCCTTAAATTTTTTATTTGTAGGCATTTTGGTGTATGTTAACATTACGTTTTACCAAAAACTGTTGGTTTCAAATACATATAATGTGTCCTTTGTGTTTTGGAAAATTAATAAATACCAACCTACTATTTCAGAAGGAAGTTTCAAGAAAAAAGAATTAAGAAGAAACAGGCCAAAAAGGAGGCCAAAGAAAAGAAAAAGCAGCCCTATGTGGAACGCGACTACCTCGCAGAATGGAATGCAGAACATCCGGATGAATACATGGACTTGCGTCTCCGCACCATCGAAGACGAGATGGCAGAAAGGGCATTACTAGCTGCTACACAAGCTGTTGACACACCAGTTGCAGAGGATGCCACAGATCTCGACGGAGAAGACAAGGTTGACAACAGTTGCTCAGACAATTTTGTGCTGACGTCTCAGTGGTACTAAGCAACACTGAGAGTCACTGCAAAGAAAGCATTCCTTCTAAACCGAATGGACTGCGGACTCGTCAGTTTTGACCGAAATAAAGTCATCGTTACAAGCAACGCAGGACTGGAATGCATAATACTTCACACTTTTTTGGCATTACAAATCAAGACAAAGAAAGACTCAGACAATCCATGATAAGCTGATTTCCTTGGAAAGCAGAGGCATATTCAGCATAGTTTTAGAACCTTCATGAATAAGAACCAACAAACCTACATTGAAATTTCGAAACTTTGCAGAAAAACAACATACAAAACGTTCCGATGAACACTTTTAAAAGCTGACATAAAAATTTGATTCATCATTAATGTTATATATTGGTATACCTGTATAATCACCTCTTATACTTTCGTTATTAGAAAAATTAAAAAGCACATTTCATGATATTTCGAATTTAAAACTCAATAAAAAAATATTTCCCTCCATTGTGTTTGTATTCATTGCTTCATTTTCATATATTTAAGATTATTCTTATCTAGGGGAGCAGAACTCTATCATTTTGCCATTATGTTACAAAAATCAAAACTGTTCAGGCAACTTCACATTTATTTCAGGACCATAAATGTTCAATTACGAAACTTTTTTATAAAGTTTAATAAAACTCAATCGAAAAACAAAATTTCGTTTCTAGGGAAAAATAATTCTAGAATATTTGTATTGAGAAATAACGAGCTCCGATTGTATAGAGAAATTTATTAGTATAGAATTCTGTAGAAATGTAATATTGCGAAACAAGAAATGAGCTCCTGTAGAAGTTTCTACAGGCATTCAATAGATTTGTATAGACCTTACTTTATAAAGCTTATAGAAAAACGGATTACAATTTTATAGGATTATAGACCACAATCTATAGATAATTTCGTCGAATCCTATGGATCAGAGGTGAACACGCATGAGGTCAATGAGAACCGCATTCCAGTTTTTCATTTTTTTAAAGAGCCAAATCTTAGTTACTTAGTATTAAATACATGCCATTCAAATTTAACTAAATTAAACGTGTCACTTCCAAAATAGGTAATAGGTCGAGAGTTAACTATTCCTTCTATTTCGGTAAGGAAAGTTTGTAACTGTTCAATGGTCAGAGAAGACTTTCCAAGGGTCTTTCGCAGAGCTACTTTCACTGTACGCCCATGCGTTTTTATCCCCCTTCCCAGGCGGCTCTTTACAGTATATAGGTACTCTCATTTTATGCTGTTTTATTTTTTTAAGACCCGCCCTGGGTCCGCTCTCTAGGTGCTTAGATCACCTTTAATGACCGGGGGTGGGAGATCCTCCATTCAGGCATGTCACGTTTATTAAAAATCAATTAATTTAGTCTACAAGTAGCAACAGGCCAGAATAAAAACATGAACAATGGCACAACGCAGGAATTTGAGAACAAATTTCTGCTAAAAAATTAAAACCGGAATATACCATCGGTCAGAAAAGGTATGTAAAAAACACTCAACATACAAGAACACACGAAAGAAACACATGCGGTTTACATTCGATGAATTTAAAAAAATACATGATAAAACAAAGAGAAAGAGTCCAAAAGGTTTTAAAAAGTTAAAATGAATCTGAAGATTGTTCCAGGCCCTCACATAAAATTCAGGCGGGAGGGGCACGAGAAGATTCAAGGACCACCAGTCTCTCCAGGCCTAGCGCGATTGGAGACAACAACGCTGCAGAATGTAAATAAAAATAAATAAATAAACAAACATGGCTCCTCAATATCCGCAACCTAGAGATAGCCCACCAATACCGCGGCACAATAGTGAAACCAACAGAGAAAGATAAACTATTAGAGGGGTAACACCAGACAGTGGTAAAAGGAGCAGCGAGAAATCAACCACAGTGAAGAGACGTAAACTAAAGATAAACGAGAAATAAACATTAAAATAGTTTAAAGATTTAACAATCTAAAAGGTTAAAATTAGTATTTAAATTTGAGGCTTTAAAATGGGCCTGGACATAGTCCCTGGCTCCAACATTGCATAATCAGAGAGCAAGGGGTCCCCAATTTATGCCGTTGGAAATATAAAAAATTTTCACTTTCAGATCAGGTTAGCATGGGTATAGTTAGGATGTTAAAGGAGATGAGGACAGAGGAAACCAGTGGGGAGTTCTATGTGGAATGTGACTCGTGTGGGAATATAGTTGAGGCACGAAAGGGTGGTGTGAGTGGAGTTAAAATGTCAGAGAAGGTTGAATTTAAAAGAAGGAGTTGCTTAGAGGTGGGTGATTTGAGGAAGCAGCTGGAGGCTTTGAAGGTGAGGTTTACAGAGGGAGTGGAAAAGAGTGTTCAGTGTGTAGACTTGTGACATGTAGATAAGGGGGATGAGGTTGATAAGGTAACTAAAGTGGTTGTGGTTGGAGATTCAATGGTTAGGGTTTTGGGAGACATGGTAGGGCGTAAAATGCGCAATTTTGCAAGGTGTTGCTTGCCAGGTGCCAGAGTCAAACATGTAGTTAAGGCAGTTAAGGCAGGTGTAGTTAAAGGGGTGGAAAAGGCAGTAGTGTGGGTGGGAACTAATGATGTAGAGGACTACTAATAATGAGTTTAAGAGGGAAGCGGAAACACTTTTGAGAGGCATTAAGTCTCATGGGATAGAGGTTAATTAATAGGACTAATTTTAATACATTTAGTCAAATTGTTATTATCCGCAGCACATCCCCTCTGCTCTTTCAACTGTGGAAATTGAATGAAATCCTGATTTTCTAACTGAGAGATGAACAGATTTAATGTCCTTTTAAATTAATTAATGCTATTTACTAAGCTAGGAAATAATTTATTTTTGCCTTGTCGCGTAATTTAGTTAATTGAGACGGCTAGCACATCAACTAAAAATGCCAATTCAAATAGTAAGTTGTTATCAAATAATACAGTTATTTCATCAGGAAAGTTCAATTTCCTGTTCTCAAAAATTAAAAATAGCATTTTTTAATTTCTAAAATCTACTCAGAACCTATCCTATAGAAAGCCAGCGCACCTCAAAATAAAGAAAAGGTTCACCATATTATAAATCTAATAATTCAATATTCGCTGAATTCTTGGCTGTTTAACGCTCTTGTTCTAATTTTAATCTCACATTTCACAACCTGTAACAAAACATGCTACATTTTAAAACATTTTTACACACAGTGCCTCTTGGTGTATAGTAATTCATTGATTATTTAGTGCTGTACGATTTAAAAAATCTTTCAAGCAAAGGTGTAGTGCCATTTACGGCGTACCGTCAGTACACATACTGATGAGTACAATAATCTAGTTTAAATTTTCTTGGCATAATTTTACATTTTAAATATATATGATCCTCTTGTTCATTAAGTTGTTGAAATACATACAGAGAGAGAGAGACAGAGAGAGAGAGAAAGAGAGAGAGGAGAGAAAGAGAGAGAGGAGAGAAAGAGAGAGAGAGTTCCACGATACATCTCGCATTAGTTTACCTTGGTATAGCAATATCGTCCGATTTTTTTTCAATACCTTTATTACCAAGATGGCGTGCAAATATTTGGAAACAGAACAGGTTTTTTTTAGCCAATGCTAAAGCAATTTCATAGGACGCTTCTGTCATCGCCTCGTCTACACAACTGACATTAGCAAAAATATTTTGTCTTCTGAATTCTTCCTTTTTTTAGTCACATATTCTTTACGTAACTCCGACACGAGAACATGTTTAATTTTTCCTTCTATGTTAGCCTGATGCTGTGTTTTATAGTGTTTATTAAAATCGTGTCTTCTATTATGTGAAAGAGTAGTTTCACAAACAATGCAAAAAACGATTTTCCTGATGGACTTGCTGTAAATAACTCATTTTCTTACTGTTCATAAAATTCAATTTTTGCGCTTCTTTTGCTCATTTTCTTTTTCACAGAGATAAATAACAGAAAAATTAAAAAAAACATTAAAAAGTACAAAAAATCTTGAAAAAGAACAAATAGATCACAAGTACGTCATATCACACATAATATAAAATGCAAACTCAAAAAATTGCGACGAAATGTTTGTTTGAAATGCGAGTATCTGTGTTAGATAATGGGTGGTTAAATCAAAGGGCCAATAAGGGATTGTAAAGGGATTTGTGTGAGAGGGAGGAGGTTAGTTTTTTAGATGTTTGGAAGGAGTGTAGGAGGGATTGGATAAGCAGGGACAATTTGCATTTATGCCTGATAGGTAATAGGGAGGTTGGCATGCGGGTTTTGAATATTCTGGAGTCAAAAAACTAGAATACAAGCAGTGATGAGTAGGACATAGAGGTTTGACAGTAAAATATAATTGCTTGGGAAAACTAACAGGTCTAAATTACAGGAGACAAACAATACAAAGTGAAAGTGCAATGTGGGGGTGAAAAACTAAACTAAGACTAATACTACAAAGGGAAAGTGCAATAAAAGGGTGAAAAATAATCTAAGACTATTTTACTGTAATGCTCACACATAGTGTAAGAAATAAAATGTATGAGCTCAGGGAAATTGCACAAGCAGAGGATATAGATATCATTGGGATAACTGAAATTTGGGCAAGCAGTGAAGATGCACAAATTTTAGAATTGAGTGGATTCACAATGTTAAGGGGGACAGAGTAAAAATGAAAGGGGGTGGGGTTTTAATTTATGTGAGATAATTCTTGAACTGTAGGGAGATAAAGTTAAATAGTAAAACTGAGGATATAGAATCAGTTTGGGTGAAATTGAACACAGACAAAGGCAAATGACTAATTCTGGGTAATGTATATATAGACCTCCTGTTTGTAGTGAAGAGCAGGAAAAGGGTATGTGCAATCTGATGAACGAAGCATGTCAAAAAGGAGAATTAATTTTAATGGGGGGCTATAATTATCCAAATATTGACTGGACAAACAATGTAGCTACAAATGGGAAAAGGGCAGAATTTTTGGAAGTGATACAGGATTATTTTTTGTACCAGATGGTGTATGAGGATACTAGGGACAATGCAATATTGGATTTCATTTTCTGCAATGATGACGATAGGGTGTGGGATTTGGTTATAGGTGAGCAACTGGGAGAAAGTCATCATAGAAGTATCAGATTAAGTATAAATTTTCAGTCAGCACACTCAATCAATAGTAGGAAAATTCCAAATTTCAGAAAGGTAAATTTTCATAGGATAAGGGAATAGTTAAAAGAGACATTCAAAGGGGGATTAATAGCACCACATCATTCTGAACAATGGGAGGAATTCAAGAATGAGTTAGACAGAGTGATAAAAAAACATGTAACGTTCAGGAAAAAAGGAAAATCTAGAAACTTGCTTCCTATGTGGTTTCAGGGGAAACACACAAAGCTTTAAAATTAAAACAAAGAACATACAGGGTATATAAAAGCACTAATAATGACAGGGACAAGTAGGCATATCTGAAAGCCAGAAAGGAGTTTAAAAATATTAGTCGGAAGCAAAATGTGTCCTTGGAGGAAAAACAAGGGAAATAAATATAAACCCAAAAGAATTTTTTGCATATGCAAGTGTTAAAAATAAATTTAGTACTACACTGGGCCAGTTGGAGGGGAGGGGAGGAGAATTAATTCAAGATGAGGTGGGAATGGCAAACGTGTTTAATGACATTTTCTGGGGGTTTTGATGGTAACTATAAATTAAAAAAGGATCCCAATGATGGAGCCTTTGCAGTGGACATAATTAAAGAATGCAAATTTAACTGGGAAGAAATAGTACATCAGTTGAAAATATTTAAGCCATCTAAAGCACCAGGACCAGACGATATATATCCGAGAGTACTAGTGGAATGCGCGGAAGAATTGAGGGACGTTATTCACATGATATTTAATTCAACATATAGCACGGGTTGGGTACCAATGGATTGGAAGTTGGCCAACATAACTCCAATTTTCAAAAAGGGAATACAAAGTGATCCGGGCAACTATAGACCAGTAAGTCTAACATCAGTAATTTTCAAAATATTTGAATCTCTGTTAAATAAGCATATAATATTATACTTGGAGGAAGGGGGACTGTTATCAGATAATAAGTATGGGTTTAGGAAGGACTGATCCTGCTCTACAAACCTTTTGAAGTTCTACGAAAAAATTATTGAGGAGCTGGATACTAAGAGCATTGTCGATGTCATGTACATAGATTTTCAAAAAGCTTTTGATAAAGTACCTGATGGGAGGCATTACTGTTTAAATTAGAAAGGCAGGGGATTCAGGGGAAAACATTGATATGGATAAAGAATTGGTTATTGGGTAGAAAGCAGAGAGTGCAGGTAAAAGGAAATTATTCACAGTGGACAGACGTTATAAGTGGGAGGCCTCAGGGATCAGTTTTGGGACCAATTTTATTTATAAGTTTCATAGATTATATAGGTCAGGGGATTAAGAATAGAATCTGTATATTTGCAGATGATTTAAAAATATGGGGGACAGTGGATTCCAAGTTACAGATAGAGAATTTACAAGAGGGATTTTGATAAGATATCCGAATGGGCTGTAAAAAGGGGTAAGTCATTTAATTTTTTGAAATGTCAAGTACTGCATATGGGTTACAGGAACAGTGGAGCCGAATACTGTCTGCAAGGAGTAAAGGTAAAGGAGGGAGAAGCAATCAAGGATCTTGGGGTGTTAATTCACAGGGATTATAAAATGTGTCACCAATGTTCATCTGCGGTAAAAAGGCTAATAGGTTATTGGTGTTTATTAAAGAGACTGTAACTTCAAGGGATAAGAATATAATCTTGCCTTTATACTAGCGCTGAGTAAGACCACATCTAGAATATGCTGTACAATTCTGGGCTCCATATATGTAAAAGGATATAGAATTAATTGAACGGGTTTAGCACAGAGCTACAAAAGTAATAAAGGGGACAAATTTAGGGTATAATGAACGTGTAAGTAAGCTAAACATGTATACACTGGAAAGAAAAAGGAGGGGGGGGGGAATTTGATTCAGCTTTTCAAGTTGGTAAAACAAGGGGACACAGAGGGCTTAAATTTCAATAACAGAACAAGGGGCCATGGGTATATATTGAAAAAGAATAATTTTAGTCGGGATTTAAGGAAAACCTACTACTTTAATAGGGTAATAGACAAATGGAACGCGTTGCAAGAAAATATAGTTAATTGAAAGGGAGTGTACGAATTTAGGTTCAATTGGATAGTCAGTGGGAATTGGGGAATTCATAAACAAACGACCAGCCTTGTTGGATTTAAGCCTGTAGGTGGTCGTCAATATTTGTATTTATATAGATGATTTATAACTGACCACATTTGTTTTAATTCTAATTTAGCACGTTTTCAATGTACAAGTTATCAAGTGAATATACTGTTTTGCTACACTATCTTTCACAAATAGCGCACCAGCATAATTAACACCAATAATCGAAAATGAGGCTGATTGTTCCACTCGTTCAGCTGGTAGTTGGGCAATATTCTGGTATCCTGGAGAAGAATAGAATCTTTAGCAAATGCAATTTTTTTATTAACTGCTTTTACAGTTTGCCTGGCTTTTAAGATCCATTATTTTTCTCTCACTTGAACTAGTGTGTGAGATACACCATAATGAATACTCTTTCATGGGATTCTAAAATCAATAATTCTGTAATTGTGATTTTGAAGTGAGTATGATTGGATACTTTCCACACATTGAAAAATAGGTTTTCTGTAACCGTCCCTTTATTCGCAGGACATTCTTTGAGATCCATAAACGGGTTTAAACATAATAATTTTGAGCCTTTTGGAAGAGGTTTACCATTCTTCCGGAATGTAATTTCGTTAAAGTAAGATACAATTTTATCAGTTCTTACCCCAAACTGCTCAGCACCTTTGAGTTATTCAGATGTAAGAGGACCCTTAAGACTCTTCTTTCTTTTAAGTACATCAATAAAACGTAGTACACAAGCAGTCGCTCTTAATTGTCTGCAAAGGTTGCTAAATCTTCTCGGATCAATAATTTTTTTCAGATACGATCTCTCTGCCTATTGAGTCATATTGAAATCCCTTTACCTTGTGCCACGTGTTTTCTGGTTCATGTAACCATTCAGGGCCATGCTAATACATTTTTGATTTAATCAAATCTTTACTTAAACATCCTCTCGTCAACAAGTTTGCAGGATTATGTTTACTTATACAGTGCCTCCAAACACTGGGGTCCTTAACTTCCTAAATTTATGCGACGGTTTGACACAAATGGCCTCCATCTAGACGCCGAGCCTTTTATCCAATGTAGTACAATCGTCGAGTCACTCCACAGAAAAACCCTTTCTATAGTTTTAAAGATGGCTTTAAGATGTTTAACTATTATTGTGGCTATTACAGCACCGATCAACTCCAAACGCAGCAATGTTTACCTTTTAATAGGCGCCACCCTAGATCTGGAGATTACGAAACTAGTTTGAAAAGTGTCTTCTGATGTTTTGTATTTTAAATATGCCACTGCTCGAAAAGCCTTTAAAGAGGAATCACATAACACGTGTAACTGTAAATCGTCACCACTTATTATACTCGTGGTTGAAAAGTAATGTTGAGGTATAATTGAATTTTGCAATTATTGTATTTTGTTACACCAGGTTGGTCAACTTTCTTTAATTTCTCCTGAGTTCAATTCATCCCAATCCACACCAAGCTGCCATGACTCTTGCAAAATGCACTTTATTTGAATCAGGAAAGACGTTATAAATCCACAGGGATAGTAAATTTTTGCAGCGGTGTGGAGAACGTTTCTTTTAGAGCATAACATTGTCATCCAAAGTTGACAACATTGATCTTTAGTCAAGCCCCAGAGTGTGTTCATTATTGTTCCAAATGAGTCCTAACACTTTAAAGTGTTAATCTTAATATTCACTTATTTCAATTAAAGAATTAGATTTCCTCCATAAGTCTCTTAAATCTTTAGAATTTGTGTACAATTTTCTCATACTCATTTCCCTTCTACTTCGAAAATCAAGTTAACAAATTTATTTTTCCAAACTATGCTGCTTTAAGCTTTGATATTGAACTTTTGGCATTTTTAAATTTTGTATACCTAGCCACTTAAGTTCGTTCAACTCAATTGTTTCGAATTTCGTTTTGTGTGGGTATAAATTAAAGTTAAATGTATTTTCTACAGTCTTAAATTTATTAAATCTCTCCTCAAAGGCTTGTTTTATTTCCTATATGATGATTAAATATTTTTTGATTGCATATTTTTGAACGTCAAGCGTATTTCCATTGTTATTGTGTTTTGGAAATTTTTTTGTAGTTGAAGAAAATATATATTTCATGATTTTCATTTCCAAATTCCTAGTAAATATGTATTTCGTCATCAATATACAAATATTCTCATATAAATCTTAAAACAGCATTATATATAATCAATAAATCTAAAATATTTTACAAAATTATTATACATTTTTTGTCATTTTTAAGTTATTTATTAACGTTTGTATTTTCTTCATATTTTTTAAAAGAGGGGTTCAAATAATAAATTAAATTCTTTATGTATAGGATAAGTTTATAGAAATCAATGCGTGGGTCATTTAAAAAGCCTGCGTGGGTCAAAGTCTGACCCGCGGGTTATAGGTTCGCTATTCCTGCTCTATATTTAAAAAAAAAGTTACTGCCGCCGCCTGCGCTGTTGCAGGATTGAATACAATGCTGTTTATCTCAATTCTTAGGGGTTGACGAGCGTAAGCGAACATGACGCAGCCTCCTGGTGTAGTAAAGTGGTATAACTCTTTATCGAATTTTCACCCTAAGAATCGGAAGACTAAACGGTTTGATTATCCGGAACTTGTGTAACGTAGGCTTTTTCTAGAGTTTGCACTTGAGATGCGTTTTTATTTTTAGTTTCGAGGCAAAATAATGAATTATGCTGTAAACTCCGAAACGCTTCACAGGGTTGGATTTTTACTTCACACTGGGAAATTAAAGGTTTACTAGCCAGAAAACGATAACAAAGTCTTTCCTTTTTTAGCTTGTAGCGTTTCTGTGCATTCGTGAAAGATCTACATTTGGATCCGATATGCGAGTTAGAGTTACAGAAAATACAAACATTTTTTACAATTGTGTTTAATGCGTCTGATGTTGGGACATTAGTTTTAAATCTAGGTGGTTAATTATAACCTTTCGAGCGAGAAGTTTCGTGATTTGTCAGTTGAAGTCCAGAAACCACATTAGCCCCTTCTCGATATTCAATTAAAAATTTTTTTAATTTATCAGTTCGTTATTATCACCGGTCTTTTCAGGATCCCTTTCAGGATCTCTCTTAATTCTACCACTAGATTATGAGGTAACTGTTTTAACAAAATTGGTATCAATAAATGACCGTACGTACCGGACGAAATTCCAATGGCATTCAAATTTCATATACAAACTTTGCTTTCGTCATGGAAGCTTCTAAGTCCTTAAAGATTTGAAGTAACCTTAATTGGCTTAATTTTTAACAGTTTATTCATTAAACAATTGATTAAATGAATGTTCTTGTTTACTATATCGATCCTGTAACAAATTGGAATAAGATTTGTAATTTTCTTCCGTGAGAGAAATTCCAGCAACAGTTTTGAAAATTTCACCCGATAGAAAATATTTTAAATACATAAATTTGTCAACACTCATTTGAGTCAGCACTTGTTGATTGATAGCACTTGTGAAGCTGTTGAAAAATTCCAGAAATGCTCTTGAGTCACCATTAAAGGTGGAAACATTTAGCTTAGGCAAATTAATAGCAGCAGATGACTTTCTAATATTCAAATTAGAAACGTAGAACTTTGAGAAGACACATAATGTTGAATCTTTAACTTCTGTAATTAACTTTTTATTTAAAATTTATTACCACTTATGTGTTCATCATAATCAATTAAACTTTGAATTTCGGTTTCGAACACCGCATTATCAGTTATATGACCTCAATTTTAAAAATTATAGTTCTATGTTTACTTTGCTTTTATTCTAGATTTAGCAAAGATTCCGAAAGTTTATCTTGGTCACTTTCACTTTCGGTATCAAGACTTTTTAAGAAAGAATCCGCCCCCTTTAGTTATTAATTTAATACCAGAACTTCGTGTAAGCTTTCGTTTTGTTTTTAATTTATCAGGATTCTCCATCTTTAAATCTGGCGTATTTAAATGAAGGTTTACAGTAGCTCTCAAGTTGAAACTCACTGTTTGAATGATACCACGAATCCGGGTTCAAAGCCGTCAAAGCAAACCAAGTAATTGACGTATATTCAAGTAGTTCATGAATCCGATAAATATCACAAGGAGTCCTAACAGGATATATTCCCGGTTTGCGGAACCATTGAAAAGAATCATCGAGTCCAAAAATGTCTTTTTGTGATTTATTTTGACACATGAAACGAACAGTACAACTACACAACAAATAGTAATATTAGATTGAAGTACATAAGTTCGAGTTTCTAGAACAAGGAGGCACCACATCAAGAAAGTTCACTCCGCCGAAAGTTCCGAAAGTTCACTGTCAATAGGAAGTTTAAAAAAATGTATTTTTAAACCATTCCTTTTCGAACGATCACGTGGTCTCGGCGAGAGTGACAGAAAGAAGCTCTCAAATGACCTCATTTTGTCATGACATTGAGTTTGGAGAGTGGGGTGACAGGTCAGGTGTTGACCTCCTCACATGAGTGTGGTACAGAACTACAAGCTGTTATCCTTGGACTTTCCCTTTCGGATTGTTCACGGTCCGTCTTCAATACTGTTGCTCTTAGCGCGACGTTAGCTCAACTCTTATCTTCCTACCAACCAAGTCTAAAGGTACTTTTTGAACTGGAACTCTTTCTTTTTTTCTGAGTCTGTGCTCTTATCATGTTGGCATAGTGTAGAAATTGGAGAGGGGGGGGTGAGTTTCAGCTCAGGTGCTGATCTCTTCAACTTACCATAGTTCAAAATTGCGTGGTGTTATCATCAGGCTTTCCCCTTTTGGATTGTTCAAGAATCGTCGCCAATAGCCCATTGTGTTTCTTTTGTGCGACGATAATTTTAATGGTATCTATCCTATATTTTAAAACTTTCTTCCCAAAGGTGCCCATTAAACTTAGAATTGTCTGTAGAGAAGAGATTTGGGAGCTTTCTCTTTGTGGTACGTGTCCATTTTCTTATCAATTTCAAGGATATCGGATGACAGACCTCCCACATTCTTAACTTCTTGAACGAAGTCCACCAAAGGCTTGAAGCAAAAAATCTAGAGTCGAATTACTGCTCATTATTGAAGTCCCGTTCTCGTTATTTAAATAAGAAAGAGGAGCCTGGAAAACTGCACCTGAACATGAAATAAAATGCTTAAGGATATCTTCGTGAAATTGTGTGATTTTCAAAGGGCGAGAGGTTTTTAGCTATAATGAAGGATAAGCGCGTGTATTCTCCTGTTGTAGACACCTAACAAGGAAAGATAAACCTGTACAGGTGCGACCGTTAACAACCTCGTAGCAGGACAGAAGAACGAATAATTCCATTGATTGCTTTGTTCTGTTTCCTGAAATTTCTTAGATTTGGCGTGATTATAAATGAGTATATTGTCGAAATCAGATGTAATTTAACACTTTCTTTTCTCCGGGCCTTTTAGACTGAAGAACAAACAATGCTTTTGTTTGAAATATAGTACCAGCTGATATAAATAGACAAAGTTAATGAAATGATTTTAACAATTCTAACTTATTTTTTAAAATTGAAATGTTTGGAATATTGTGTGAATTTTCAATATCTGTTTTGCTAACTTCCAATAAAATGTTTTAAGCTATACAAGGAGATTCGGAAATATCCTAACAATCAATTAAATATGGTAGGGTGCCAAGCATTCAAGAGTTTACTAACGGTATACACTGGTGAAATAAATTAAGACAATTTGCATATTTTATCGAATTTCATGAAAAGAACTGAATTGTATGTAAAACCACTGCTTCTAGTAAAAAATGCAAATCTTGTACGTCAAATACGTAAGCGTACACGTGTGTGTAGACGGAGCCAGTAGAGAAACAGGTTTTATAAGCGCGCGTAAGTTAAAACGCATTTGGTTCGCTAGCACACCTCGGCGAATTTCTTGTTGTTATTTTGCAGCTATCGGTTAATTTCAAATTGTAACAGTAAAAATGAGAAACAACCAACGTTTAGATGATGGAATGAGGTGGCTAATTGTGAGGAGGCTCGAAGCAAGCCAATCTCAAGTCCAAATTTGTAGAGAGTTCAATTTAACGCCCAGCGTCGTGTTTAACTTATGGAAACAGTTCCAGGATACCGGATCCATCGAGAGAAAGTCTGGGCAAGGTCGTACAAGAGCCACGACGACCAGCAAAGATCGCCATTTGTCGATTATAGCGAGGCGTAACAGGAGTGCTACAGCTTATCAGCTCTCTAGTGACTTGTATGCAGTCACAGGAACCCGTGTATCAAAGGTGACTGTTTCCAAAAGACTTCATGAGAGAGTGTTGTTCGCAAGAAGACCTGCTTTTTGCTACCCGCTTACTTCTACGAACAGGAGAATCCGTTTATCATGGTGCAGAGAGCATAGAGATTGGAGTATGGATCAATGGGCGACCGTTCACTGATGAGTCCCGGTTCAGCCTAAACACCGATTCTCGCCGTACGTTCATATGGAGAGAACCAGGGACCCGCTACCTACCCTCCAATGTCCACGAAAACGACCATTATGGCGGAGGAGGTTTAATGGTCTGGGCAGGCATCATGTTGGATGGCCGCACACCTTTCCATGTCTTTGAAAGAGGCCGTGTGACTGGTGTGAGGTATAGGGATAAGGTCTTGGAGCCCTATGTTCGCGTTTTCAGGGGTGCAGTTGGCCCTGAGTTAATTTTAATGGACGATAACGCGAGGCCACATAGAGCTCTTCTAGTCGACGAATTTCTAGAGAATGAGGATATTCGCCGGATGGATTGACCAGCCAGATCTCCAGACCTTAACCCTATAGAGCATGTCTGGGACGCTCTGGGGAGGGCAATTGCAACTCGTAACCCCCCTCCGAGAACCATCCAGGGAATGAAAACAGCGGTGCTGAACGCGTGGGACCAATTGGCACAGGAAATGTTTTTGTTTATTGTGCACCATTTTTTGTTTATTCTGCAACCTGCTGATTCATACCTTCCGACTCCAACGAGTGTTACGCACGATCATGCGTGTGTATTACAATTATTGAATGGTTATTTGTTTTGTATTGTAACAATGTATGTACGTATCCAATTTCATTAAAATCGGTACAGTAGTTCAAGAGATAATCGACCAAGTCTGAAAATTCTCTTAATTTCTTACACCAGTGTAGAATTGTTTATAAATATTTGTAACATAAGATACGACTATTGCTGTCAAATTGTATGACAGACTTTAATTCTGGTGAGTCAACATGGTGTTCTATAGCTTGCAGAAAAAATGTAACGCAAAATTTATTTTTATTGCTATTTGAAAGAAATTAAATTAAGTGAATCATGTAAGACAAAACTTTCAGTATCAGGTGAACAATAGTCATATTTTTTGGAGTAAACGTAGGGTAAGATTTCAATTTTCTACAATTTCAAATTTATGAATACAATTTTTTATGAAAAAGGAATCAAATAAAAACTAGCCACATTCCAAAGTTCGTCTAACCAAAGAGTTAAATAGAACAATAACCCTGCTGTTTATAATTCATACAGCTACCCAAAAGTCGCTAAAGGTGTCACTGACAAAAATGATACAAAACTATCGAGGTTGATACAGGCCATCTACAGTGAATCATCCGTTTATTGCATATGCCTGCTAAAACTCTTTAAAACATCCCTCTGAGAAAAGTGACGTAGCGAACAGTAGCCTTTTAAACATAAAAAAATGAATAGATTTTATATTTAGCAGCAAGGATGGCGACTAATGTTGGTGGCGTCACACCAGAAAACGCAACGGAATTGTGGATCGTCGGAGAAAATGGATGAAGCCGTTTAGTTAAATTTAATTAATTTTCCTGCATTTCCATGGTAATCTACACTTTCTCGCCGTTTGACGTAAGACAGGCAACACCCCACAACCAATTAGCGTCATAATAGAGCGCCGTTCCGAGGTGTTTTTTTTTTTTTTTTGCGTCAGTAAAATGTTGATGGGCATCAAAAGGGTTTTTAGGAACACGCCTCACAGGTGTGATTTTGAGTTTTTCTCATTTGACTGCTAGTGGAATAATTTTTGTTACGAAATATATTATTTTAGCATGTCTAGATGTGTTGCTGACTCATGAATACATAATTTCTATTTTTGATCTAGATAAGTTCTTGTACAAAATCCAACTGATGATAGGTAATACAAAACATACTGTTTTCCCATAGGGATGCAAATCCTAAAGTGGTATATGGGTTTCCGAGCGTACAATTTTTAGCAACGTTACAGTTGATTAGTTTAGGTCATCGTCATTTCAGACTCTAATTTCAACATATCCCTTCATGATTTCCAATATGGTGGACAAATTTGGATTCTACACACAATTTCAGACTGAATAAAAAATTCCTCAAATTGTATGGATTTTTCACTAGTTTGTAAGTGTTTGTAAATTAGATCTTCTAAGGTCAATTCGTGTTTCTGCTTTTTGTTACATTTGCTAAAAACATTAATTTTTCTTGGAAATTGTTCTTTTATCCTTTGCAACCTAAGAAATCAAACACAATCTATAAACATTTTAACCATCGAACAAAATTAATTTTTTTTATTAAATTATGAAATTAATATTCATAAAATTTATGAATAGAAACATGGACAAATTTTGACACCAATTGATTCAACTGTTACAAAAAAATTGGAATTCCAAATTTCCGCTCATTTCGTGCGTAATTAGTAGCGCAGTGAGACCATTTGCAAAATTCGATGATTGTTATAGTTAGTGAGGATTGTTCACAAAGTGAAAACAGAAATTTATGACAACAGATCCTGGGGTTATATCAGAATGGATTCTGACTTTGTCAGTCACCATCTTAATGGACTCCATACCAAGGCGCCATCAACAGGTCATTAACTGCAACGGCCAGTACACGTCATTATTCATATTTATAATGTGAAAGAACTCCGAACATTTACACGCTCCCTGAATGGTTTTTATGAATTTTCTCGGTCAATTTTAAGCCGTTTTACATTATTTTTCATCATATCCGCCTGAAATTGTGTGTAGAAACCAAATTTGTGATAAAAGATGGGAGTTCGTATTGAAATTATCGGAACAAGCACCCAATTTAATATGAAGATGGCTCCTTAGACAAATTTTAAATATTGATGTTTGTAAAAAACATTAATCTATATCGATTGCTTCCTTCCGTTTAGTTTTGTGATGTAAATTGTGCAATTGCGATAGCGTGAGTCGTTTTTTATTGACGGCTGTACAACTCATGTACTGTCCTTTTTGTTTATATTATTTCTTGGCTCGATCATGGTACAACTGCAGTACCAGTCGTAGTCTAAAGGTCAATACTTGTTTAAATATAGGACATCAAAGTACAAAATATCGCAAAAATGTCTATCAATATGCATAGTCGACGCAAGAAAAAATATAGAAACGGCAACAGGAAGAAAGATTGAGAGATTGGGATTCTAAGAAAATCCGGCCATTCGATGCTTAGTGTCAACGGGCTTGGAGGAAGCTCTTGGAAATATAGGCGTCATAACTTCAACGTGAACAGATGCCTGATACGAGTGCGCCAAGTATCTTCACCGCTCTGTTCGTCACAAATAGAATATATGATGACATAAACGTTTTATAACCTAATGATGTTCAACCCATAGAGGTCGGTAATGAGCCCCAGACTTCAACACTTAAAGCGAGTGCTACAATTGTGATACACACTACCCTACAATAATGTACCGGCCAGCAAGATGTGATGGTATCAGAGAAAAAATACATGGTTTGATAGGGGGGTAGTCCCCCACTTGCTGGAATTACACTAGCAACCCTTCTGGGCATACATTCAACGTGGTTTTGATATACAGCAATGGGTATTTGTGTCCATTATAGCCACAATAATGTCGCCAGCTCATCTCTAGACTTCGGACTTTGTTCCGTTTTTCTTAAGCGTCGCTCTATTTAATCACTAAAATGTTATATGGGGCTTAGGTCGGGACTCTGAAAAGGCCAGGAAAGACATTGTACGTCCATATCTCGATACCACTGCTTGACAGAGGCTACAACATGACCTGGAGCCTTGTCGTTCTGAACGAAACCTTCGTCCATTTCATAAAATTACCAGAACGTAGGAAGAACCTGACTGTCCAAAATGTTCATTACATTTAGGCGTCGGCATTCAAGTTACCAGGAACAACATGCAAAGGTCTTAGGCCATACCACGAAAAAAAAAAAACAAGTTGTAGGATTTTATTTAAATCCGCTGGCGTCCGATCTATTCTTATAGGAGCGGAGCGATGATGCGTAAAATTAAAATAGTGTAGTACTGATTTCTTTCATTCTGTTTCACCATATGGCTTGACTAAGGTATTCTAAGCCTTAACTTAGAGGTCGTGTTCCTATACAGCTACGTCAGTGTTTTTTCTATCTGTTAAAAAACGTTTGACCAGTTAAATGTTTCTCTCTCAATGCACGACGGTTCATGTCATGATACTAAATAAATGATTGTTTTGTTCTTTTCAATGAGCAATTCACATGATCTTTTCAAAGAGCAAATATTCTTCCATCTACGACTGTGTGGTGAAAAATGCTATTATTGTAAGTTGTCTATACGTATCGAAATAAATCACCCACGTATGCTCCAAAATGTTTTTTTATGAAGAGTAAATATAAATAAATAAAAAAATAGTATTCCACATTCCGAAACGGAAAAGAGGACACCGTACTAGATGAAAGGTAGAGAAAAATTCATTTATTGCATCCTGCATTCATACCGTATCTGGTTTCCGTGGTAACGGTTATGTAGACTGTAGAGTTCACGGCATCTGAATAAACTTGGTGACTATAACAGAAAAAGTGTCTCGAAGAAACTTTTTATCGGAAAGAACTTAGAAAAGCACGCTGAGAACGTATGAATTTGACATTTTCCTTTTGAAAATTCCCATTTATCATGTCTATTGCATACCTCTCTCTCTATCTATTTATACACAGTCCAGTCACATTAATATGACCACCTGTCAAAAGCTAGAATAACCATCTTTGACAGAGCGGACCGCTGCGATACGTTCTGGAAGAGAGTCAATTAGGTTTCTGAAGGTGTTCACTGGGATGTTGAACCATGCCGACTCCAGTGCCGTGGCCAGCCGAGCTAGATTACGGGGTTGAGGATTCAATGCGCGTAAAACGTGATTCATTGGAAAAAGCCACCTGTCGCCTCTCTGTGGACGTCCAGTTGCAGTACTGGCGTGCAAATTACAGCCTTCGTCGCCGATGAACAGCAGTCATCGGGCATTAGGCATTAACCAGGTGTTTTCATAGGTGCATTAACCAGGTGTCTACTGCGGAGGCCCATGCGCAGCAACGTTAGCTGAACCGTTGTTGAGGATACACTCTTGGTAGACCATTGGTTCTTTTGGACGGTCAGTTGCTCAACAGTTGCACGTCTATTCGCCCGAACGCATCTCTGTAGCCTACGGCCGCCAAACTATAAAGTAAAAATTTCACCTGTAGAATTATCGCACACATCGTCAAGAATAATATCCAAATTACAGGAAGCCATCAAATGACTCCGATAGTACGTCACACTGACGAGAGTGTAAGAGAGGTCTATATAAGGAATGGCAGCAAAGAAGTAGAATTGTTCACAAGCGTTCTGTAAGCCGCTCAGTGCCACAACCGAATAGTTATGGCACAGAGGACGCATGTCGTTGATTTTTTACGTACTGAGACGGAAGTTTCAGTGGAACTTGGAATCGCCCAAAGTGTCATCTCTAGGCTTTGGCAACGATTCCAAAATGATGGATATGTCAGTAGACGTTACAGTTCAGGTCTCCCCCGAGTTACAACATCGAACGACGATCGGCATTTGGCATTAACTGCAAAAAGAATCAGACGGAGCACAGCATCCAACCTTTCTCGTCAGCTATCCTCAGCCACGGGTACGACAGTTTCAAGGCAAATCATTTTCAGACGTTTGGGACATGTTGATGTATATGCTCACAGGCCTGTCAGATGTGTTCCGCTGACGGCAACTCACTGTCACCAGCTGTTAGCCTGGAGTGTAGGTGCAATATAGACAGTGTCACAGTGGGGTTGTGTGCTGTGTTCCGACGATTCCAGGTTTAGCTGATAATCTGATTCACGGTGGACGTTCATATGGAGAACGCCCTTTACCCGCTACCACCAAGACAACATCAATGAACAACACCGTTACGGTGGTGCAGGATTGCTCGTTTGGGGCGGAATTATACTGGGCTCCAGAACAGATCTACATGTTCAAATAGGAACCATTATAGGCTAAATTTATCGGGACATCATTCTGGAACAACATGTACGTTTGTTTAGGGGTGAAATGGGCGTAGAATTTCTGTTTATGGATGACAACGCCCGTCCTCAGCGTGCAAACATTGTAAACGAATACCTTGAAACTGTGGATATCACCCGTATGGAGTGGTCAGCATTCTCACCTGACTTGTATCCGATAGAGCATGTGTGGGACATGCTTGGCCGACGAGATGTAGCCCGTCAAACACCTCCTACATGTGTAACGGAACTTCGGAGAGCTTGCTGTGTGGAGTGATCTTACCCTAGATCAGCTCGATGATTTGATCTTCAGCATGCCTAGGCATTGTACGGAATGTATTTCATCGTCTGGGAGACACACAATGTATTAACCATCATACCAACCAACCATGTCATGTCAAGTTTTTGTATGATCGTTTGTTTTTTGTAGTTGCTCCAGTGAGCAAACATCGTAGTTTTTATCACATATACACCATCTTTTTTGTTCTTTATCTCTTGTTTAATAAATGTGCTTTATGAATAAGTCACGTTCGTTTTGTTTCTGAAGCTTTTTTTACCGGAGCTGGCATTATCCTTAATTTATGGACATAAGTCTATTTAGGAGGGAACTTCTATTGGACGAGAGGGTTTTGGAGTTAACCAATCCCTACACATGTATCTGATTTAATATAAAAATTGTTTTAGGTATTCAGTAGTTTACTCTAACAAAACATTGCTAAATACGGTTACTAGTTTTTTATGTCTTACAAACAGAGCAAAGTGAACCAATTTCTTTTTGACACTATATTTTTGCTTTAAAATACTGACAATAATTGTTAAACATACACTCAAAAACTAACATTGCAATAATTAACAGATTTAAAATCAGTCAAAACAGTTCAAATTTTGATGCAATAATTTTGTTCACTGAAATTGCGAAATTGACACTGTACGGCGGTTCAATATCAATCCTGAAGGGAAAGAACCGATACACCTTATAATTTTGAACCACGGTCAGATGACGAAATTAACGTTAGTTAAAGTATAACTGAATTTGCATAAAATGAGTGAGATTTCAGGTTTAGAATAAATCGCCCATATTCTGTTGAGTGTCGAGAATCTTCTTTTAAATACGTACAACAGAATTTTTATATTTCAAGGCGCTTTGAGCATTACTGAGGTTTATCTAAAAATGGCATTTACTAAGAAAAATAAATAAATTTAGAAATTTTTTTATTCCGAGATTAATTGTGTTGCGTTCAATACTGATTTTCTGTTCAATTAATTTTTCTTAATAGAAATGTAACGTTTCTATCGAAGCATATGTGTTAGTTATATCATACACCTCGAATGCGTGGAAGATGGAGTATGTTTCACACTTCTTATATTTTCAATGTTTTGAAATATATTTTTAAAATAGTGTGATTTTATGTTAAAAAATTCACAATCTCTATAGGAGAAAAAGGGTTTTAATTAAATGAAAATAACTAATCAGTGTATTGTGGACAAAATTGGATAATTAAGTATTTTCATGGAATATCTAAAGACTGTCCACAAAGTATAGAATCCACAAGCATTGCCTTGTAATATAACTTCCATTGTATATATTAGGAAATCTATAATATACTATGCAATATAGGGTTTGGCTATATAATTATTGCTTGTACTTCTGGAACTTCAAGCTGTACTGATAAAAAAAATCTTATGATGTTAGTATGGTTGACGCAGTGATGCCTAGGAAAGGTCGGTAAATTGTGAAACCAACTTAATCCTTGTTCAAAAAGTTCAACTCCATTCTATTTATGATCATAATCATGTCAGTGTCTCAAAGCATGAACAGTTTTATTTGTTTTAGTTTCACCATCAACGTCGAAGATCACCAACAAAGACACCGACGTAGCGTCAACCGACGAAATTTTGTAAGCAAACTCACCTTAAACAAAAATTCGTATGTATATATTTAACAATGAAAAGAAAAAATATTTATTTTGATGATATAATCTTGAAATAAATCTACGAAACGGTAGCGTGCAGAGAGCTCGTTAGTTGGAAGGGTATGGAATGAAAAACAACCGTTTTTTAGTTTGAAAGAGAGCGACAATTCTTGAATAGTACCCTTCAAATGCAATAAATCATACTAACTAACTGTGAAGATACAGCTTGTATTTTGAATACATTTCAAATAAATATCTATCGTGTTAAAAAATCGAAGACAGAATATGTTTGAGACATATTTTTTATTAAAAAATCAATCGTTTTCATTGGTCTGCATTCCTAAAGAATAAACTCGTTTCTGATTTTCTGACATGAAGGTGGCTATAGCTTGACAAAACCAATATTTTCACAATATGTGTACAGTATGTAAACGAAGGGAGTCCGGATACTTGTGGTATGGATCTGTCAAAGCGACAGGGCGGTTATGGGCAATTCGTGACATTTATAGCCGATACAGTGATATTCAAATAAGAAAATTGAAACGGAATGAAAGAGGAAATGGAAGACAAATAGATAACATATAATATTAACCCTCGAATAGTCTTGACGGGATATCTCGTCTATCAAGATCTGACCGCTTACGCTTCTGCTATATCTTGTCATCCCGATATTGCCGATCTCGTCCATAAAAGAATGGATAGTTTTTCGAATGACGATATATCTTGTCAAGAGAACCATAAGGACGGTTACTTACGTTTAAATATAAGCATCAATATGCACATTCATGCACATCCAAATGAAGGAAAAACAAATCAAAATATAAAGTGGGATTTCGTGCCCATGACACTGTACACGAGGAAGTCTAAAAGTATCAATAAGTATTCGCTTGCCAACACCCCTCTCGGCGAACACACCACAACGTCATCTTCGGAATTATCTATCATTTTGGCAATCGATTCCCAAATGCTGTGCCCTATCCGTCGAACTCCAGCTATCATTCTACATTCAACTCGTTTAGTTCTCATCGGGAAGCCATTGTAATGTTATTAAACCTTTTAGAAGACATACAAGAGTTCAACATACAGCACAGGTAACCATTTCGCGGTTTATACTTTTAACGCTATGCGAGCGATGGTTGTAAAGTTTGATAGTGCTACCTCATGGCTTTTGGCACGACAGTATATATGCTAAATGGACAAAAGTATTTGGACACAGCATGTTTTTTAGAAGAAGTGCATTGTTGTTCTATTTAGTTACTTTTAGGGCTTCTTTTTGCTTGTATTACAGCTGCAAAACGTCGAAGCATCCTTTCCACAAGTTCTCTGAAGTATGGGCAGGAATAGCTCGCCATGCCTCTTGCATGGTTGTGAGAAGAGATTGTCGTGAAGATGGGTGAGCGTGGCGGTGTCGTACTCGTCGCTCCAGTGTGTAATCCAAGTGCTCGATCGGATAGAGATCGGGGCTGTGAATAGGTTAGTCAAGCAAAATGACCCTCATTTTCAGTAAACCAGTCCATTACACGTTTTGTAGTATGACATGGAGCTTGATCCTGTTGGAAGAAACAGCCATCATCGCGATAGTATTGCCAAGGGCTGGGTAAGGTCGATTTATCCAGAACGTCAAAGTACACTTCAGCGTTCATGGTACCTTCTTCTTCTTCTGAATGGAAGTAATCTCCTCCGTACCGAGTTACTTAAGACTCACACCGGATTGGCATGGAAAGCCTCGAATGAAAAAGGAAAGAAGACCCGTACATGTGGGAGGTGCGCCAGGTTATCCGAGATGTGGTCGGAGTCTCTCGACAACCTGCACGGCCCTAGCCCAATCATGAGGTGTCCGTCCCAGCTCATAGTTATCATTCATCACCGGGCAGCCTTGCTCACCCTCTGGATTCATCACGCTCACCTCAAGAGAGATGCTATAATATTCATTAGAGTTCATCGCCGGCGTTCATGGTACCAGACTCATAAAGCAATGGGCCGTTTCCAAACCATAAAGTAACAACCCCACACTAAAATGGGCCCTCCTCCAAATTTCTGCAGTCTCCGAATACATTTGTTTATATAGTGTATATAAAAACACGATTGGTTTTAATTGGATAAACTTTCGAATTCACCCTCTGGTTGCCAATCCGTGACTCAAGCAACAGGGATACCGCGGACTCCCCTATTTTCATAGTGAGGATAGCAAATAAAAACGACACGTATATCAAATCCAATCCAATACAAGAAATAAACTACCGGCATTTGCAGTTTCCAGTCGTGAGTCGGCCAATATTCCTCCAGACACATGGTTTGAGTGTGGGGGTGAAGTGGTGTGTTCGCCTAGAGGAGTGTTGGCAAGCAAATACGTGAGGAATAAAATGGAAGAATACCCTCCCACCCCACACTCCGAAAACTGGAAGGTACACCGAAGAAAAAGTTGGAAATGGCTGACGCCCTAGATATCACGAAAGAAACTGGGGTGCATGGGGGAGGGATTTATGGCAATCGATTTCGGATCTGAACCATCCGACGTTGGCTCGTGCATTCCAATCACTTTCGTCTAAAATCCACCGTCCGTCCGTCTGTGCCGACGAAGGTGTGATGAGAATGGTTTTCGAACGGCAACGCGCCTTTTGAATGCTACCGCCTTTCGCAAGAAATGGTTCGGAAAGCCAATTAAAGCTTCTTTTTCTTATTTCTGATCCAGCCTTTCACCCCCACCCCAAGATCATATGAGGCAGCATCGGCTCGTTCAACAAGAGAAACCTGATAAGTTTCTTCCATTCGTTGTGGGACGTGAAGGAAATGTTTAATTTTTTTTCTTGATCTCACCCAAAAAGATGCGAGGTTCCAGGTCTCTAACCTTTTATGATTCGGTCCATTATAAAAGCTTAATAACTGATCTCGACCGAAAGTCGTTAACAGTAGCACTATGATTTCTTTTTATGAAGTGGCGTGGAATTTTTTATTCATTTATAAATAAAATCTTGGTTTGTCACTGAATTGTAGTTTCAGAACATTTGTCTATGAATGAAATAACAAGAAATGTCAGGGATTCATTCCCAAATATATATTTAATGATTTGCCTGATTGTCAATTCTTTGACGGTATTTTTTCAACTGTAATTTAACGTTGAATTGAGTTTTAGAGGTTCATCCCAAAAAGAAGTAGTGTATGCTTTTCATGAAGATGGTCCTTCGGATGTATTCATTGAATACAAATAGTTATGTTCACTCAAGGAAATGAAATCATATTGTAAAATTTCATGCCAACGGAAATATTACACTCAAGAGTTCTAAATAAGATTACTGCTACTGAAATACATAGGGATGTTCAAAGGTTAAAATCTGTTTTGGGGGTATAAGCTGAAGTTAATAAAATAAAGGTTGGACATTAAGGAAGTCTAATGACTCACACCAACCACTTTCTGGTTGAAAACTTCAAATTAATCCTTACATTACCTGAAGTTTGTGTCATTGGATCGATTTTTTCGAATGAGGATGTCTGTCAGTGAATTATATTGTTAGTTGTTTGTTTTTAAATAACATGAAATGGTGTGTCATTAAGTTTCATGTCAACGAAATAAATATTCGTTTTTCCAATGCCTCCTGTAGAAAAGGGCAATGTTCCTTAGGAGTGTGATTTTTTTCAATTTCGAATGTTTCTATCAATCCTTCTTCTGAAGAGAGCCATTGCTTCCTAGGTTGCTATTCTTATTTTCAAAACTATTACTTTAGTAATAGTGAAGCGCGTTAATAAAGTTAAACTTTACAAAAGTTTTAAAACTGCTAGTAAAGACTTTCCGTTAAATAATTAACAGAATTTTTACTCTTCCTGAAGTTGGTGTCTGTAGTGTGAACGTCTGAAAAAGTGCAGAATTTATGTAAATCTGTGTTATACATAAAGTGTTTGTTGTAGTGTAATCCAAACATAGAAACAAAGGCTGCTCTGACTTCCTTTTCCTTGAAATTTCTTCATTGTTTATTTCATCTTCATCGAATTTTGTTTCATTTTCCGATTTAAAAAAATATAGCAAATTTTTTTACCTAATGGAATGGTGTTTCACTGTTTTACCAGAATGATTCCTTTGCAAATGTAGCTTTAAATTTTTTAAAGTTATAGGACTATTGAATTCAAAGCAAGCAACTTTTTCCCGTGTTGCAGACATTTTTAAAAGCCACGTGGCTCTAAATGCAGAACCGCACATGACCTATAAGGCCTGTTGCACACATCCGGGTTTTCAATGTGCGGCGCCGCTGCCGTAACGCAAGTGCAGTCTGAGATCCATTAGATCCATTGGAGCAGTCCACACATGCCTCCGGCGCCGCTGCGGTGAACCAGTCGTACTTGCGCGCAACTTGTACCGCAGTTCCCCACGGCGCCGCACATGAGTCTCCGTTTTGAAGTACCTTGTTTTCATAAACAAATGGAATATAAATAATTACTAATAAATGGTTATTCAGTAACGCCTATTTTGTTTCAAAATATACTTTCTTTACACCAAGTAAGCGAAATAAACACTTTTTCTTCGATAGAATATGTATCGCATATGGCAAGAAATAAGAGTAGCGTCTCTAGCCTGCTCGCCGATCCCTATGAGAAACAAGAAATCGTTCACTGAGCATGCCCACGGACTCTTCTTCTCCAGTGCTTCAATCTTCCATTAAGGGGTGACGTAAATAGTGCAGAAGCTGGGGAAATGATTAGCGGATAGAAAACGATCAACAATGTTAAAAACTGAAAATTTTAGCGAATCCGGTGTAGCACCCGGCATGACTTGTCGATAATGAGAGCACAATTATACATTTTATAATTGGCTGTTTTCTACAAAATAATCGTTCTTTTTGTGGTATGGTCTTCTGTGCAAAGTAACAGCTTTATTCACATATAAACAATACAATAACATTCCTGATCGTTGTCATATGTTACTCTCCATTTGATTCATTTGGTAACAAGCATTGTAAATTAATATCTTGGAACTTCTAAAGAAGTCTGATGTATGTTTGCAAAATTTTCTGAACGCTCTTGGGATAATTTCGAGAATTGAAAAAACAAATTATTTTTACTGTGATGAATCTCTTGCATCTTTTATTAAAACTTGAGTTTATTTTAGTGTATTTTTGAAAATAAAATTTGTATCGGTGATTAATATAAAATACCAATGGCCTGTGTTTTAGTATAATTAATGAATACCATGTAATGCAGAAACACATGGTTTTAGTACAAAATCGAAAAAAAAAAAAAACACCTGAAAATGTGAAATGCTGCAAGTGCAAAAAAATGTGTCACTAAATGACACATTTTTTTAAAACTTAGGGTACATAAATGCGATTATGCATTTTAAAAGCAGGGTGTAAAAAACATTGATTAAAAAAAATCAAGTAATCTTACGTTAGTGTACGTTTACCACACAGAGCCCGAAAATATTCTGGATACGGAAGCAGTATTCAAGTTTTCATTCTCAGAATATTGACGAAAAGCGTGTTGCAAAATTGTATGCAAAAAAGTGTAAACAAACAAAAAGTTTCGGTCGATCACACGTGAGATCCGAACGAAATGACAAGCGTCTCTATATTCTGCTAGGCGATCCCTATGGGAAATAAAATCCTGCTCGTTGCGCATGCCCACGGACTTCTAAAATTTACGATATATTTCGATGTAATGTTTTCAATGACGTTTCCGAAATTTTTATACGACCCCTTAAGAAATAGTGGGACCTGTCTGAAATCAAAATAAGATAGTAATAGAAATAAGTAGTTGCGTCAGTTACGGTTATGTGTGCATAGTTGGGCTTCAGTGTCGCAGCATCGCCGCATGTTGAAAAACCGGATGTGTGCACCGGGACTTACTGCTCCCGGGGACATATAACCTATCTTTACTTGAGTAGAAGACATGTGAAAGTTTTAAGCTCGCTGATTCGTTGGTTTCTCATCACATGATCTAAATGACGTCACTCGTGACAATAAGCATGCGTTAGAAGTATCAATATTTACTTGCAATGCAGAGTTATAATTACATTTCACAGTACTTAGGTATTGATATATTTTGGTTTACTACAAATGCATCCATTTCTAGTAACATTTACTTTGGAATTATTATCATATACATCGTTTTGTTAGGTATATCATCAACGTTCGAATTCACTAATATATTCATTCTAATATATTATACTAATATATTATATATATGTATTCAATATAAGATTGACAAGATTTTCTAATGTGTTTTCCCTTTCTTTTGAATATTTTTCCATGTTGTTTTTTAATTTTGCATGAGCGAGAGTTTCAATTTTGTAATATTTGGGCAAGTTTCCAAGTTTTGTATTTGCACTGAATCACATGGTCTAAAATTACTCAGATTTAGAAAAGAGAGCTTTCGCGTTGATTATCAGAAACTGATTGCGAATGACATACAATTTCAAAGCATCCTTAGCAAACAACTGAAACGAATTGGACTAGTTCTCATGTTTTGTATTTGCACTGAATCACCTAGACAGGGACGGTAAACCTTTTTAAGAAGTGGGTCAAATTTTGTTCAATTTTTTTTAGCACTAACTGGTGGTCACTTGGAAATGGAGTTAGGGAGCATGAAAAAAAACTACTTTTTTTTGGTTCTCAATTTTTTAATTTTGAATAAGTTAACGATTTCTTCTTGTTTTACAACTTTTACTCTTGCAAGTGAAGAGCTAAAAATCGATATAAAAGGGGAGAAACCATGCCTAGCCCCCTTGCACTGAGTTTTTAATGAACAAGGAAAAGAAAACAACATATATATATATATATATATATATATATATATTTTAATGGATAATATAGTTACAGGTATGTGTATGCATATTAAAGTTTAGGTATATTTAATGAGAATTAGTTACGTTTTTTTATGTTAATTTAATAAGAATTCACTAGTTAAACGCATATTGCAGTCAATTCATTTCCGAGATTATTTTCATTGGTAGACTTTTGAAAATTCCTCGAAGAAAACAATTTTTCACATGTATATGTGGATCCAAACATCATTAAAAGAGCATTAGAAAGTTTCTTCATTGATATAAAATTATTTCGAAGAGAATCCCATACGTTTAATATAATATTTTCCATTTTTAACGTGGGATCATTGTAAGTTGCATTAATTTCAGACATGTTCCCTTCTGCTTCAGAAATCAAGTTATCAAATTTATTTTTGCAAACTATGCTGCTTTGAGCTTTGAAATTCAACAAATTGCATTTCTAAATTTTGGATACCTAGCCACTTAAGTTCGTTCAACTCAATTGTTTCGAATTTCGTTTTGTGTGGATATAAAATAAAGTGAAATGTATTTTCCATACTCTTGAATTGATTAAATCTCTCCTTAAAGGCTTGTTTTATTTCCTGTATGATGATTAAATATTTTTTGATTGCATATTTTTGAACGTCAAGCGTATTTTCCATTGTTATTGTGTTTTGGAAATGTTTTTGTAGTTGAAGAAAATATTTCATGATTTTCATTTCCAAATCCCTAGTAAAGATTTCAAGTTTCGTCATAAATATCCTAATATTTTCATACAAATATTAAAACAGCATTATGTTTTGTCTCATCATCAATAAATCTAAAACATTTTTCAAAATCACTACACATTGTTTTCATTTTAAAATTCTTTATTAACGCTTGCATTTTCTTCATACTTTTAAAAAGAGGGGTTCAAAAAATAATTAGAATTCTTTATGTATATGATAAGTTTATAAAAATCAATGCGTGGTTCATTTAAAAAGCCTGCATGGGTCAGTGTCTGACCTGCTGGTCATAGGTTCGCCATCCCTGACCTGGACTCAAAACAAAGGTAAAACTGACAGAAAAGAGTTTTACTGAGAGCAGTGAGACTCAATGCACGTAAATATTGATGTTTCTCAGGACAGCGCACTATGAATGAGTGATGTCATAGGTCACAATGAGAAACCAACGAATCAGCGGGCTTAAAATTTTCCTTTGTTCTCTAATCGAGAAAAGATAGGTTATATGCCTCCCGGGGACGTCTGTTCCTCAATGAAATAAAGTGACGTTATAAGGTTTCATGCATATAGAAATATTTAATGCTTCTATAATCTCTATTATTATAAAATGAAGTGTTTGTCTGTTTCTTTCTTGTGATCAAAGTCCTGACGAATCTATGGCACTTACAGTAATGGGATTTGGCACACAGGTAGTGAGAATTTTTTGCAATTTTAGGGTCGAGGTGAATTTTAAAATTCGATCTACAACATTTTAAAATGAATTTAATAGTTTTTTCACCTTTGGAACTCTTTTTTTCCGCGGAAGAAGGAGGATCAAAATTTAGACTTTTCGCCCTCACGGCACCTTGACGACAGCCCTTGGAACCATATCAGGGTTTGTCATCCAAAAAGGGAGCGAACAGATTATTTTCATTTTGCGCGAAAGAATGTTTTTACAGCAGACGATAAAAAAAATGTAACTTTAGTTATGTAGTTATTTTTCTATCTCCTAGACTGTTAAAGACAGAGTAAAAATTTCAACGGATTTGAAATTTACGGAAAAAAATCTTATTCGATCAATACCTAAATATATGATTTTCTTTAAATAAATTATTTTTAAATTAAATATATCTTTTATATTTTCGCAAGAGAGATTGTGATGTCACGTCAGCTTTCGCTTTCCAAAAATGAACAGATGGTTTTTTTTAACGCTAAGGGCAGGAAATGCAGATTATATTTACTGCTTTTCGGCACTGGAATTGTTTAGTCTTTTTCCGTAAAATCGGAATCGTTAGAGATAGATTGAAAAATTTCAACGGATTTGAAATCAGCGTTAAATTTTAAACCAGATTACTAAATTACATCACGGCGTTGCGGACACGGGCAACGCCGAGCTAGCCACGCAGTGTCTAGTACTTCATGTACAGAGTGTCAAATCTCCGCAAGTTGAAAAAGCTTTACTAAAAAAAAAAAAAAAAAAGGTGAAATAGAAAAGAAAAAGGTAGAAAAAGGTGTTCTCTATGGGAGAGAGAACAAAAGACGTAGTTGGCTAAGGAAGTGTTAGGAAAGCTCGAAGACAATTTACAGCAACACGTGCCCTGTGCGGTCGGGCATTATCTTGTTGGAAGTAAGTCCGGGGTGTCGCTAAATGACCGATAACACAATCGGTCGAAGAATGTCGTCTAAGTACCGCTGTGCTGTACGTGTGGCACTCCAGACCATAACGCCCTGTTGTGTGCATGTGTGGCGTGAGATAGTAAGGACAGGATCCCCACGCTGCTCTGGACGTCTCCAGACAGGTCTGAGGTCATAGTCAGGACACAGTTGGAAACGGGACTCGTCACTAAAGACTCTACGTCCGTTCCAAGTCGATCGAGCTCGGCACCACTGTAATTCTGCACCTTCTTGGTGGGTAGAACAAAATTTAAGAAATTGAAGCAGATTTCGAGGCTAATCTAAACTTAAATTATACAGAAAACCAATCCAGTGGTTCCATCGAAGGAGACGATAAGTTCTGCGTCCGTTTGCTTCCCCTTTTTTTCAAGGGGTCGGAAATGAAGATACACGTCCCCCCTCTGTAACCATGGGGTAGAGTTAAATATCAAGGACACTACTGGATATTTTTTTATCCCATCCGTTCGGTCGTAAACTCTCGATGCACGTGAGGATTTGTTATTGACGGTCAAGAATTTCAGGTCCCTGAAGACAGGAAACCATGTCGCTATAGCAGTTTTGTCTAGCAAAATCGACCAGGTTTTGGAGGGTCAATATTCTATCATGTTTTCTACAAATATCTTCTTTAAAGAGGACTAATTCAAGTATTGAGAAGTAGTAACTACTATCGCTCCCTGGCCAGAAAAATGACACAAGTCAAAAAATAAAATTTTTGATGTTATGTCATTGAAGAATATGTATGATGTGCCCCATTGTGTTGTATTACTATTCTAAAAAAATAGAAGTTACCACCATGAATACTTACTAAAAATTTAAAAGAAGCTTATAATATTTCAATATACGTTTTATAGTATCCTTTAAGTTGATGTTTCTAAAAATTCTGCAATTTTGAGAGTTATGTTACTTTTTTTGCCGGGATGCGATATGACATTAGTTTCAAACCAACATGGCATTTATTGCAATTATCAGTGCTTTATTTAAGTATCCATTTCAAAGGGGTCAAGCCTTTTAATGTTGAAATTGCTTTTTTGAAGGATTAATTACTGTTAGGTTACTATATTTTTTAAATTAGTAGACAAACATGGGTTAGTTCTATCTCTACTATTATAAAAGGAAGTGTGACACTGTGTTCTGTGCGCTGTGTCTTGTCGAAACTATGGCACTTACAATAATGAAATTTGGCACACAGGTTGAGCTAATATTTTGCAATTTTTGTGTCCAGCACAATTTTTAATATGTAATCTAGAACATTTTAAAATTAATTTATTAGTTTTTTCATCTTACTATCTTCTTTCCAGAATGTGACGTCTCTCCTACCTTGAATAAAGAAACGAGAGGATTTTACGATTTCAGACCGCTGACGCTACAAGCGTTTTTCATTCCAATGCCTTTGGAACTATGACAAGTTTTCTGATTCTAGAGTGTTTTGATTTAATTTGTTGATAATAGCCACTTCGAGGCGGCGTGGCCTGTGAAGTTAGTTTGCGAAGCCAACCAAATGGGAATACGTAGTAATCACCAAGGGTTGGCGAGCGTCAGCGAACAGTGGTCAAACCTGACAACACAAAATAATTATCACGGACAATGCCATGCTGACCACGCAGTGGCCTCTACTATTATAAAAGGAAATGTTTGTCTGTTTGTCTGTTTTTTTCGTGGCTGTAAAATCCTGACGAATCTACTGCAGAACAGACTACAGAATTTACTGGAATGATATTTGACACACAGGTAGTCCGAATTTTTTTGCAAATTTTAGGTAGCGGCGAATTTTAAAATTCAATCTAGAAGATTTTTAAATGAATTTACTACTTTTATTTTCCATCGGGTTCTGCAACGCGTTTCTTCCGGGAAAGAAGAAACACTCGAATCTAGACTTTCCTACCCACGTGATCTTTCCGTCAGCCATGGAACTATGCCAATATTTTTCATCCCGGGGAACCCGGAGAAAATTAATTTTTTCCGTTTCCGCTTTGATTTTGCGTGGAGGAATGATTGTCCAGCCAGACGATAAATCTTTTAAGTGAACTCACTTAGATCTTTTTTTATCTCTTAGACCGTTAAAGATGGAGTAAAAATTTCAACTTATTTGAAAACCGCGAAAAATTTCACTTAAGATCTATACCTAAAAATATGTGTTTCTTTAAAAAAATCATTTTGAAATTGAATGTATCTTTTATATTTTCTTAAGAGATTGTGACGTCAAGTGAAACAGATTGCATCTTCTGCCCTTCGCGTTAAAAAAAATGAAACAGAATATATGTAATGTCCTATTCCATTTTAGGTAATGAGAGCAAAAAATAAAACAAAAAACATGACAGGGATTGTTAGTTCATTTTCGCAAAATCGGAATCGCTAAAGATAGATTGAAAAGATCAACTTATTTGAAATCTGCGGAAAATTTTACACCAGATTAATATTTGACACCACGGGCACGGGCAACGCAAACTATACACGCAGTAGCTAATATAAAATCTAGATAAAATTTTAAAATTATCATATTTGGATTTTGCCAAAACCAATCAAGACCTTTAATTGGGCTTACTTGTAGAGATGTACTTTATAACGAAAGCACAGGAACATTTGTCAGAATTCTCAATCAAATTTTATTTAAGACAATTCCAAATTTTAGAAGCTTTACACAGTTGCTATTCCTTATCTATGTTTTAAATGCTTTATGATAACGGTATATGAAAGCAGTAACTTCTCGTATCGTATGAGGCCTTTTTAGTTTTGAAGTGTTTTTCTCAATGTCAAACCTCTATTATAATATTAACAGAAGGAGTAACCAAATATGGGTTAGTACTTCGATAAAAAATAATAAAAAATTACCCCAAAATTGAAAAAAATCAGACTACTTGTGTGCCAAATCCTATTACTGCAAGTCCCATAGATACGTCAAGACTTTGCTGGCAAGAAACAAACAAACACTTCCTTTTATAAAAGTAGAGAATATATACATAGATTCAAATTTAATTAATATGGTTATATATTTTACTCAAAGCTTAAATGCAATGTTAAGTACACACAAATATATGTAATTAAGAAAAATTGCTAATTGTTTCAATTACAAACTACTTATTTCAAACTTTTAATAACAAAAAATAAAATATAATTAAATGTATTAAGTATAACACTTAACGAAGACCTCCGTTCAAATCTCAATTGATTCTTGCAAAAACTTTTGAAGCAATTAAAAAAACTGGGTTTAAATTTTCTATAGGAGTCGCATTTTACTCAAATAAGATCTCCATGTGCACACCCCTGGCATAGAGTTAAGTCAACTACAACGAAAAGACGTTGGCTGTAACAAACTTCAAAGCTACCGAGTCGAAGCTTTTCCTTGATTCTTTAAGGCACACGATTTTAAAGAAAATTCAAGTTGCACTGAACTTTTTTTTAATAAACATATGAGAAAAAAAGCTTATTTCTATTATTTAACATAAACTTTTGCATCAACACATTAAAATTGCTACATAAACAGGGCTTAACTCATTCGGGCCTAATAAGCACATACGTCCCAGAGATTAGATTTCAATCCATATTGATTCAATAAATCCCACTTTTAAATGGGTTCTTAATGGGTTCTTAAGAGAGAAATTAGAGAATAAAAAAAAATACTAAAGAAAACAGTATTATCATTCATGATTCCCTTAGCTGAGCAACTAATAAATATTGGAAGGGAGAAATCAAACATAAAAAGAACGCAAAACTACGTTCGACCTTCAAAAAAAGCAAACACTTTGTTGAATGTAGGAGACAATCTACCTGTTCAACACACTCCGAGGAAACGATGTAGCTACTGTTCATCAAGAAAGATAGAAACAAAAACGTTTACTATTTGTCAAATGTGTCAGGTTGCACTTTGTAATGACAGCTTTACGTCATATCATAGTTACTCTTGTACTGTAAGAATACAATATTCAATGCATTTCATTTAATTTTACTCTTAATCCACATGCTGTGTAAGGTTCTTATCACATTATCCTAGACGATTGGGACAAATAGTCCCACTGACAAAACGATTGTAATATATTGTCCCAGGATATTTCCAGGAAACGGGAAAAGTTAAAAACTCTAAACTAATAGCAGACTTCTTTTGGCATGTCAACATTAAATTAAACTACTTTTCTTAGATCAATTTTAATCATGCTAAAGTCGGGATAAAAGAGTTAAAAGGGATTTTGATGTTACTATTTACAAAAAGTTCTATTGAAGATGCTATCTATTAACAAAAAGTTCTCATGCAGATGCTATCTATTTACAAAAAGTTCTATTGCAGAAGCTACCTATTTCACAAGTGCTTTTTGTGTAAACAGCCGTTTTCCTGACTCGATAAACCTGGAAAAGCTTCATTTCTCCCAGCTATTCTTAAACAGCCATAAAACCGTCGGTGAAATAACTGGATTGTAGAGGAAAAATCCAACGAAATTCTAAACTCAATTTTTAGTTCATTATGGTATTAAGGCCTTGTTCACATATGGAGTTTTCTAACTCGCGGTTTCAAAGTCAGATTTCCGTAAGCATTAATTTATGTTTTTTTTTGTTCCTCTAGTTCAAGTTTCTATCCATGCGATCGTTAGAAAACGCCTCATGTGATCAGGTCCTAATGCTCAGCAAGTTTTATTTATTTCATTCGTGTTGTCCAATTTAAATAGACTGAATGAAAAGGAACTTTATGGGTCTAGAAATGAAAGTAATGCAAATAATGACATGTGTCGTAAAAGTATTAAAAGTAACAACAATTTTATTATTTAGAAATAGAGCTTTAATGACTTATGAATGTTCAAAAATATGATATATTAAAACAAATAATGAATAGAAACTATACATATGATATCATTAATTCTGAATTCAGCATAAATTTCAAACTTCCTACTTAAAACAATGGAATTAAATACAATTGAACCCCTTTCTGTTTTCCCCTTAAACAATAACATTATTTTGAGTATAATAATGGATGAGTCCATTGTTACGTAAGCATCGAAATTTCTATTTCATTGTTAACACAAACATTGTTATGCATGTAAAAAATATTGTTTAAAAAAGATTTCGTCATTCATGTTATATCTTTCAAACTGCTAACTAGCGCATTTAAAGCTTTGATCAAGTGAGATAAACATACGTTTGATTAAAGATATTTTTTGTTGTAGAGGAACTTTCCGCTGCAATTTATTTATAAACAGTACTTTTCAGTACTATTTACGTCATTTTCATCGACGTTTCATATAAACAGTACTTTTCAGTGCTATTTTCGTCACTTCTAACGACGTTTTACTTACAAACAGTACTTTTCAGTGCTACTTACGTCAATTTTACCGACGTTTTAAACGGAAAGTACCTTTCTGTGCTATTTACGCCAATTTCGTAGTCGTCTTAATCAACTCTCAAGATGTTGGATTGGTTTGGAAAACAAATGTAAGTATGTTATCTATTCCTTATATTATCCTTAAATTTTTTATTTGTAGGCATTTTGGTGTATGTTAACATTACGTTTTACCAAAAACTGTTGGTTTCAAATACATATAATGTGTCCTTTGTGTTTTGGAAAATTAATAAATACCAACCTACTATTTCAGAAGGAAGTTTCAAGAAAAAAGAATTAAGAAGAAACAGGCCAAAAAGGAGGCCAAAGAAAAGAAAAAGCAGCCCTATGTGGAACGCGACTACCTCGCAGAATGGAATGCAGAACATCCGGATGAATACATGGACTTGCGTCTCCGCACCATCGAAGACGAGATGGCAGAAAGGGCATTACTAGCTGCTACACAAGCTGTTGACACACCAGTTGCAGAGGATGCCACAGATCTCGACGGAGAAGACAAGGTTGACAACAGTTGCTCAGACAATTTTGTGCTGACGTCTCAGTGGTACTAAGCAACACTGAGAGTCACTGCAAAGAAAGCATTCCTTCTAAACCGAATGGACTGCGGACTCGTCAGTTTTGACCGAAATAAAGTCATCGTTACAAGCAACGCAGGACTGGAATGCATAATACTTCACACTTTTTTGGCATTACAAATCAAGACAAAGAAAGACTCAGACAATCCATGATAAGCTGATTTCCTTGGAAAGCAGAGGCATATTCAGCATAGTTTTAGAACCTTCATGAATAAGAACCAACAAACCTACATTGAAATTTCGAAACTTTGCAGAAAAACAACATACAAAACGTTCCGATGAACACTTTTAAAAGCTGACATAAAAATTTGATTCATCATTAATGTTATATATTGGTATACCTGTATAATCACCTCTTATACTTTCGTTATTAGAAAAATTAAAAAGCACATTTCATGATATTTCGAATTTAAAACTCAATAAAAAAATATTTCCCTCCATTGTGTTTGTATTCATTGCTTCATTTTCATATATTTAAGATTATTCTTATCTAGGGGAGCAGAACTCTATCATTTTGCCATTATGTTACAAAAATCAAAACTGTTCAGGCAACTTCACATTTATTTCAGGACCATAAATGTTCAATTACGAAACTTTTTTATAAAGTTTAATAAAACTCAATCGAAAAACAAAATTTCGTTTCTAGGGAAAAATAATTCTAGAATATTTGTATTGAGAAATAACGAGCTCCGATTGTATAGAGAAATTTATTAGTATAGAATTCTGTAGAAATGTAATATTGCGAAACAAGAAATGAGCTCCTGTAGAAGTTTCTACAGGCATTCAATAGATTTGTATAGACCTTACTTTATAAAGCTTATAGAAAAACGGATTACAATTTTATAGGATTATAGACCACAATCTATAGATAATTTCGTCGAATCCTATGGATCAGAGGTGAACACGCATGAGGTCAATGAGAACCGCATTCCAGTTTTTCATTTTTTTAAAGAGCCAAATCTTAGTTACTTAGTATTAAATACATGCCATTCAAATTTAACTAAATTAAACGTGTCACTTCCAAAATAGGTAATAGGTCGAGAGTTAACTATTCCTTCTATTTCGGTAAGGAAAGTTTGTAACTGTTCAATGGTCAGAGAAGACTTTCCAAGGGTCTTTCGCAGAGCTACTTTCACTGTACGCCCATGCGTTTTTATCCCCCTTCCCAGGCGGCTCTTTACAGTATATAGGTACTCTCATTTTATGCTGTTTTATTTTTTTAAGACCCGCCCTGGGTCCGCTCTCTAGGTGCTTAGATCACCTTTAATGACCGGGGGTGGGAGATCCTCCATTCAGGCATGTCACGTTTATTAAAAATCAATTAATTTAGTCTACAAGTAGCAACAGGCCAGAATAAAAACATGAACAATGGCACAACGCAGGAATTTGAGAACAAATTTCTGCTAAAAAATTAAAACCGGAATATACCATCGGTCAGAAAAGGTATGTAAAAAACACTCAACATACAAGAACACACGAAAGAAACACATGCGGTTTACATTCGATGAATTTAAAAAAATACATGATAAAACAAAGAGAAAGAGTCCAAAAGGTTTTAAAAAGTTAAAATGAATCTGAAGATTGTTCCAGGCCCTCACATAAAATTCAGGCGGGAGGGGCACGAGAAGATTCAAGGACCACCAGTCTCTCCAGGCCTAGCGCGATTGGAGACAACAACGCTGCAGAATGTAAATAAAAATAAATAAATAAACAAACATGGCTCCTCAATATCCGCAACCTAGAGATAGCCCACCAATACCGCGGCACAATAGTGAAACCAACAGAGAAAGATAAACTATTAGAGGGGTAACACCAGACAGTGGTAAAAGGAGCAGCGAGAAATCAACCACAGTGAAGAGACGTAAACTAAAGATAAACGAGAAATAAACATTAAAATAGTTTAAAGATTTAACAATCTAAAAGGTTAAAATTAGTATTTAAATTTGAGGCTTTAAAATGGGCCTGGACATAGTCCCTGGCTCCAACATTGCATAATCAGAGAGCAAGGGGTCCCCAATTTATGCCGTTGGAAATATAAAAAATTTTCACTTTCAGATCAGGTTAGCATGGGTATAGTTAGGATGTTAAAGGAGATGAGGACAGAGGAAACCAGTGGGGAGTTCTATGTGGAATGTGACTCGTGTGGGAATATAGTTGAGGCACGAAAGGGTGGTGTGAGTGGAGTTAAAATGTCAGAGAAGGTTGAATTTAAAAGAAGGAGTTGCTTAGAGGTGGGTGATTTGAGGAAGCAGCTGGAGGCTTTGAAGGTGAGGTTTACAGAGGGAGTGGAAAAGAGTGTTCAGTGTGTAGACTTGTGACATGTAGATAAGGGGGATGAGGTTGATAAGGTAACTAAAGTGGTTGTGGTTGGAGATTCAATGGTTAGGGTTTTGGGAGACATGGTAGGGCGTAAAATGCGCAATTTTGCAAGGTGTTGCTTGCCAGGTGCCAGAGTCAAACATGTAGTTAAGGCAGTTAAGGCAGGTGTAGTTAAAGGGGTGGAAAAGGCAGTAGTGTGGGTGGGAACTAATGATGTAGAGGACTACTAATAATGAGTTTAAGAGGGAAGCGGAAACACTTTTGAGAGGCATTAAGTCTCATGGGATAGAGGTTAATTAATAGGACTAATTTTAATACATTTAGTCAAATTGTTATTATCCGCAGCACATCCCCTCTGCTCTTTCAACTGTGGAAATTGAATGAAATCCTGATTTTCTAACTGAGAGATGAACAGATTTAATGTCCTTTTAAATTAATTAATGCTATTTACTAAGCTAGGAAATAATTTATTTTTGCCTTGTCGCGTAATTTAGTTAATTGAGACGGCTAGCACATCAACTAAAAATGCCAATTCAAATAGTAAGTTGTTATCAAATAATACAGTTATTTCATCAGGAAAGTTCAATTTCCTGTTCTCAAAAATTAAAAATAGCATTTTTTAATTTCTAAAATCTACTCAGAACCTATCCTATAGAAAGCCAGCGCACCTCAAAATAAAGAAAAGGTTCACCATATTATAAATCTAATAATTCAATATTCGCTGAATTCTTGGCTGTTTAACGCTCTTGTTCTAATTTTAATCTCACATTTCACAACCTGTAACAAAACATGCTACATTTTAAAACATTTTTACACACAGTGCCTCTTGGTGTATAGTAATTCATTGATTATTTAGTGCTGTACGATTTAAAAAATCTTTCAAGCAAAGGTGTAGTGCCATTTACGGCGTACCGTCAGTACACATACTGATGAGTACAATAATCTAGTTTAAATTTTCTTGGCATAATTTTACATTTTAAATATATATGATCCTCTTGTTCATTAAGTTGTTGAAATACATACAGAGAGAGAGAGACAGAGAGAGAGAGAAAGAGAGAGAGGAGAGAAAGAGAGAGAGGAGAGAAAGAGAGAGAGAGTTCCACGATACATCTCGCATTAGTTTACCTTGGTATAGCAATATCGTCCGATTTTTTTTCAATACCTTTATTACCAAGATGGCGTGCAAATATTTGGAAACAGAACAGGTTTTTTTTAGCCAATGCTAAAGCAATTTCATAGGACGCTTCTGTCATCGCCTCGTCTACACAACTGACATTAGCAAAAATATTTTGTCTTCTGAATTCTTCCTTTTTTTAGTCACATATTCTTTACGTAACTCCGACACGAGAACATGTTTAATTTTTCCTTCTATGTTAGCCTGATGCTGTGTTTTATAGTGTTTATTAAAATCGTGTCTTCTATTATGTGAAAGAGTAGTTTCACAAACAATGCAAAAAACGATTTTCCTGATGGACTTGCTGTAAATAACTCATTTTCTTACTGTTCATAAAATTCAATTTTTGCGCTTCTTTTGCTCATTTTCTTTTTCACAGAGATAAATAACAGAAAAATTAAAAAAAACATTAAAAAGTACAAAAAATCTTGAAAAAGAACAAATAGATCACAAGTACGTCATATCACACATAATATAAAATGCAAACTCAAAAAATTGCGACGAAATGTTTGTTTGAAATGCGAGTATCTGTGTTAGATAATGGGTGGTTAAATCAAAGGGCCAATAAGGGATTGTAAAGGGATTTGTGTGAGAGGGAGGAGGTTAGTTTTTTAGATGTTTGGAAGGAGTGTAGGAGGGATTGGATAAGCAGGGACAATTTGCATTTATGCCTGATAGGTAATAGGGAGGTTGGCATGCGGGTTTTGAATATTCTGGAGTCAAAAAACTAGAATACAAGCAGTGATGAGTAGGACATAGAGGTTTGACAGTAAAATATAATTGCTTGGGAAAACTAACAGGTCTAAATTACAGGAGACAAACAATACAAAGTGAAAGTGCAATGTGGGGGTGAAAAACTAAACTAAGACTAATACTACAAAGGGAAAGTGCAATAAAAGGGTGAAAAATAATCTAAGACTATTTTACTGTAATGCTCACACATAGTGTAAGAAATAAAATGTATGAGCTCAGGGAAATTGCACAAGCAGAGGATATAGATATCATTGGGATAACTGAAATTTGGGCAAGCAGTGAAGATGCACAAATTTTAGAATTGAGTGGATTCACAATGTTAAGGGGGACAGAGTAAAAATGAAAGGGGGTGGGGTTTTAATTTATGTGAGATAATTCTTGAACTGTAGGGAGATAAAGTTAAATAGTAAAACTGAGGATATAGAATCAGTTTGGGTGAAATTGAACACAGACAAAGGCAAATGACTAATTCTGGGTAATGTATATATAGACCTCCTGTTTGTAGTGAAGAGCAGGAAAAGGGTATGTGCAATCTGATGAACGAAGCATGTCAAAAAGGAGAATTAATTTTAATGGGGGGCTATAATTATCCAAATATTGACTGGACAAACAATGTAGCTACAAATGGGAAAAGGGCAGAATTTTTGGAAGTGATACAGGATTATTTTTTGTACCAGATGGTGTATGAGGATACTAGGGACAATGCAATATTGGATTTCATTTTCTGCAATGATGACGATAGGGTGTGGGATTTGGTTATAGGTGAGCAACTGGGAGAAAGTCATCATAGAAGTATCAGATTAAGTATAAATTTTCAGTCAGCACACTCAATCAATAGTAGGAAAATTCCAAATTTCAGAAAGGTAAATTTTCATAGGATAAGGGAATAGTTAAAAGAGACATTCAAAGGGGGATTAATAGCACCACATCATTCTGAACAATGGGAGGAATTCAAGAATGAGTTAGACAGAGTGATAAAAAAACATGTAACGTTCAGGAAAAAAGGAAAATCTAGAAACTTGCTTCCTATGTGGTTTCAGGGGAAACACACAAAGCTTTAAAATTAAAACAAAGAACATACAGGGTATATAAAAGCACTAATAATGACAGGGACAAGTAGGCATATCTGAAAGCCAGAAAGGAGTTTAAAAATATTAGTCGGAAGCAAAATGTGTCCTTGGAGGAAAAACAAGGGAAATAAATATAAACCCAAAAGAATTTTTTGCATATGCAAGTGTTAAAAATAAATTTAGTACTACACTGGGCCAGTTGGAGGGGAGGGGAGGAGAATTAATTCAAGATGAGGTGGGAATGGCAAACGTGTTTAATGACATTTTCTGGGGGTTTTGATGGTAACTATAAATTAAAAAAGGATCCCAATGATGGAGCCTTTGCAGTGGACATAATTAAAGAATGCAAATTTAACTGGGAAGAAATAGTACATCAGTTGAAAATATTTAAGCCATCTAAAGCACCAGGACCAGACGATATATATCCGAGAGTACTAGTGGAATGCGCGGAAGAATTGAGGGACGTTATTCACATGATATTTAATTCAACATATAGCACGGGTTGGGTACCAATGGATTGGAAGTTGGCCAACATAACTCCAATTTTCAAAAAGGGAATACAAAGTGATCCGGGCAACTATAGACCAGTAAGTCTAACATCAGTAATTTTCAAAATATTTGAATCTCTGTTAAATAAGCATATAATATTATACTTGGAGGAAGGGGGACTGTTATCAGATAATAAGTATGGGTTTAGGAAGGACTGATCCTGCTCTACAAACCTTTTGAAGTTCTACGAAAAAATTATTGAGGAGCTGGATACTAAGAGCATTGTCGATGTCATGTACATAGATTTTCAAAAAGCTTTTGATAAAGTACCTGATGGGAGGCATTACTGTTTAAATTAGAAAGGCAGGGGATTCAGGGGAAAACATTGATATGGATAAAGAATTGGTTATTGGGTAGAAAGCAGAGAGTGCAGGTAAAAGGAAATTATTCACAGTGGACAGACGTTATAAGTGGGAGGCCTCAGGGATCAGTTTTGGGACCAATTTTATTTATAAGTTTCATAGATTATATAGGTCAGGGGATTAAGAATAGAATCTGTATATTTGCAGATGATTTAAAAATATGGGGGACAGTGGATTCCAAGTTACAGATAGAGAATTTACAAGAGGGATTTTGATAAGATATCCGAATGGGCTGTAAAAAGGGGTAAGTCATTTAATTTTTTGAAATGTCAAGTACTGCATATGGGTTACAGGAACAGTGGAGCCGAATACTGTCTGCAAGGAGTAAAGGTAAAGGAGGGAGAAGCAATCAAGGATCTTGGGGTGGTAATTCACAGGGATTATAAAATGTGTCACCAATGTTCATCTGCGGTAAAAAGGCTAATAGGTTATTGGGGTTTATTAAAGAGACTGTAACTTCAAGGGATAAGAATATAATCTTGCCTTTATACTAGCGCTGAGTAAGACCACATCTAGAATATGCTGTACAATTCTGGGCTCCATATATGTAAAAGGATATAGAATTAATTGAACGGGTTTAGCACAGAGCTACAAAAGTAATAAAGGGGACAAATTTAGGGTATAATGAACGTGTAAGTAAGCTAAACATGTATACACTGGAAAGAAAAAGGAGGGGGGGGAATTTGATTCAGCTTTTCAAGTTGGTAAAACAAGGGGACACAGAGGGCTTAAATTTCAATAACAGAACAAGGGGCCATGGGTATATATTGAAAAAGAATAATTTTAGTCGGGATTTAAGGAAAACCTACTACTTTAATAGGGTAATAGACAAATGGAACGCGTTGCAAGAAAATATAGTTAATTGAAAGGGAGTGTACGAATTTAGGTTCAATTGGATAGTCAGTGGGAATTGGGGAATTCATAAACAAACGACCAGCCTTGTTGGATTTAAGCCTGTAGGTGGTCGTCAATATTTGTATTTATATAGATGATTTATAACTGACCACATTTGTTTTAATTCTAATTTAGCACGTTTTCAATGTACAAGTTATCAAGTGAATATACTGTTTTGCTACACTATCTTTCACAAATAGCGCACCAGCATAATTAACACCAATAATCGAAAATGAGGCTGATTGTTCCACTCGTTCAGCTGGTAGTTGGGCAATATTCTGGTATCCTGGAGAAGAATAGAATCTTTAGCAAATGCAATTTTTTTATTAACTGCTTTTACAGTTTGCCTGGCTTTTAAGATCCATTATTTTTCTCTCACTTGAACTAGTGTGTGAGATACACCATAATGAATACTCTTTCATGGGATTCTAAAATCAATAATTCTGTAATTGTGATTTTGAAGTGAGTATGATTGGATACTTTCCACACATTGAAAAATAGGTTTTCTGTAACCGTCCCTTTATTCGCAGGACATTCTTTGAGATCCATAAACGGGTTTAAACATAATAATTTTGAGCCTTTTGGAAGAGGTTTACCATTCTTCCGGAATGTAATTTCGTTAAAGTAAGATACAATTTTATCAGTTCTTACCCCAAACTGCTCAGCACCTTTGAGTTATTCAGATGTAAGAGGACCCTTAAGACTCTTCTTTCTTTTAAGTACATCAATAAAACGTAGTACACAAGCAGTCGCTCTTAATTGTCTGCAAAGGTTGCTAAATCTTCTCGGATCAATAATTTTTTTCAGATACGATCTCTCTGCCTATTGAGTCATATTGAAATCCCTTTACCTTGTGCCACGTGTTTTCTGGTTCATGTAACCATTCAGGGCCATGCTAATACATTTTTGATTTAATCAAATCTTTACTTAAACATCCTCTCGTCAACAAGTTTGCAGGATTATGTTTACTTATACAGTGCCTCCAAACACTGGGGTCCTTAACTTCCTAAATTTATGCGACGGTTTGACACAAATGGCCTCCATCTAGACGCCGAGCCTTTTATCCAATGTAGTACAATCGTCGAGTCACTCCACAGAAAAACCCTTTCTATAGTTTTAAAGATGGCTTTAAGATGTTTAACTATTATTGTGGCTATTACAGCACCGATCAACTCCAAACGCAGCAATGTTTACCTTTTAATAGGCGCCACCCTAGATCTGGAGATTACGAAACTAGTTTGAAAAGTGTCTTCTGATGTTTTGTATTTTAAATATGCCACTGCTCGAAAAGCCTTTAAAGAGGAATCACATAACACGTGTAACTGTAAATCGTCACCACTTATTATACTCGTGGTTGAAAAGTAATGTTGAGGTATAATTGAATTTTGCAATTATTGTATTTTGTTACACCAGGTTGGTCAACTTTCTTTAATTTCTCCTGAGTTCAATTCATCCCAATCCACACCAAGCTGCCATGACTCTTGCAAAATGCACTTTATTTGAATCAGGAAAGACGTTATAAATCCACAGGGATAGTAAATTTTTGCAGCGGTGTGGAGAACGTTTCTTTTAGAGCATAACATTGTCATCCAAAGTTGACAACATTGATCTTTAGTCAAGCCCCAGAGTGTGTTCATTATTGTTCCAAATGAGTCCTAACACTTTAAAGTGTTAATCTTAATATTCACTTATTTCAATTAAAGAATTAGATTTCCTCCATAAGTCTCTTAAATCTTTAGAATTTGTGTACAATTTTCTCATACTCATTTCCCTTCTACTTCGAAAATCAAGTTAACAAATTTATTTTTCCAAACTATGCTGCTTTAAGCTTTGATATTGAACTTTTGGCATTTTTAAATTTTGTATACCTAGCCACTTAAGTTCGTTCAACTCAATTGTTTCGAATTTCGTTTTGTGTGGGTATAAATTAAAGTTAAATGTATTTTCTACAGTCTTAAATTTATTAAATCTCTCCTCAAAGGCTTGTTTTATTTCCTATATGATGATTAAATATTTTTTGATTGCATATTTTTGAACGTCAAGCGTATTTCCATTGTTATTGTGTTTTGGAAATTTTTTTGTAGTTGAAGAAAATATATATTTCATGATTTTCATTTCCAAATTCCTAGTAAATATGTATTTCGTCATCAATATACAAATATTCTCATATAAATCTTAAAACAGCATTATATATAATCAATAAATCTAAAATATTTTACAAAATTATTATACATTTTTTGTCATTTTTAAGTTATTTATTAACGTTTGTATTTTCTTCATATTTTTTAAAAGAGGGGTTCAAATAATAAATTAAATTCTTTATGTATAGGATAAGTTTATAGAAATCAATGCGTGGGTCATTTAAAAAGCCTGCGTGGGTCAAAGTCTGACCCGCGGGTTATAGGTTCGCTATTCCTGCTCTATATTTAAAAAAAAAGTTACTGCCGCCGCCTGCGCTGTTGCAGGATTGAATACAATGCTGTTTATCTCAATTCTTAGGGGTTGACGAGCGTAAGCGAACATGACGCAGCCTCCTGGTGTAGTAAAGTGGTATAACTCTTTATCGAATTTTCACCCTAAGAATCGGAAGACTAAACGGTTTGATTATCCGGAACTTGTGTAACGTAGGCTTTTTCTAGAGTTTGCACTTGAGATGCGTTTTTATTTTTAGTTTCGAGGCAAAATAATGAATTATGCTGTAAACTCCGAAACGCTTCACAGGGTTGGATTTTTACTTCACACTGGGAAATTAAAGGTTTACTAGCCAGAAAACGATAACAAAGTCTTTCCTTTTTTAGCTTGTAGCGTTTCTGTGCATTCGTGAAAGATCTACATTTGGATCCGATATGCGAGTTAGAGTTACAGAAAATACAAACATTTTTTACAATTGTGTTTAATGCGTCTGATGTTGGGACATTAGTTTTAAATCTAGGTGGTTAATTATAACCTTTCGAGCGAGAAGTTTCGTGATTTGTCAGTTGAAGTCCAGAAACCACATTAGCCCCTTCTCGATATTCAATTAAAAATTTTTTTAATTTATCAGTTCGTTATTATCACCGGTCTTTTCAGGATCCCTTTCAGGATCTCTCTTAATTCTACCACTAGATTATGAGGTAACTGTTTTAACAAAATTGGTATCAATAAATGACCGTACGTACCGGACGAAATTCCAATGGCATTCAAATTTCATATACAAACTTTGCTTTCGTCATGGAAGCTTCTAAGTCCTTAAAGATTTGAAGTAACCTTAATTGGCTTAATTTTTAACAGTTTATTCATTAAACAATTGATTAAATGAATGTTCTTGTTTACTATATCGATCCTGTAACAAATTGGAATAAGATTTGTAATTTTCTTCCGTGAGAGAAATTCCAGCAACAGTTTTGAAAATTTCACCCGATAGAAAATATTTTAAATACATAAATTTGTCAACACTCATTTGAGTCAGCACTTGTTGATTGATAGCACTTGTGAAGCTGTTGAAAAATTCCAGAAATGCTCTTGAGTCACCATTAAAGGTGGAAACATTTAGCTTAGGCAAATTAATAGCAGCTGATGACTTTCTAATATTCAAATTAGAAACGTAGAACTTTGAGAAGACACATAATGTTGAATCTTTAACTTCTGTAATTAACTTTTTATTTAAAATTTATTACCACTTATGTGTTCATCATAATCAATTAAACTTTGAATTTCGGTTTCGAACACCGCATTATCAGTTATATGACCTCAATTTTAAAAATTATAGTTCTATGTTTACTTTGCTTTTATTCTAGATTTAGCAAAGATTCCGAAAGTTTATCTTGGTCACTTTCACTTTCGGTATCAAGACTTTTTAAGAAAGAATCCGCCCCCTTTAGTTATTAATTTAATACCAGAACTTCGTGTAAGCTTTCGTTTTGTTTTTAATTTATCAGGATTCTCCATCTTTAAATCTGGCGTATTTAAATGAAGGTTTACAGTAGCTCTCAAGTTGAAACTCACTGTTTGAATGATACCACGAATCCGGGTTCAAAGCCGTCAAAGCAAACCAAGTAATTGACGTATATTCAAGTAGTTCATGAATCCGATAAATATCACAAGGAGTCCTAACAGGATATATTCCCGGTTTGCGGAACCATTGAAAAGAATCATCGAGTCCAAAAATGTCTTTTTGTGATTTATTTTGACACATGAAACGAACAGTACAACTACACAACAAATAGTAATATTAGATTGAAGTACATAAGTTCGAGTTTCTAGAACAAGGAGGCACCACATCAAGAAAGTTCACTCCGCCGAAAGTTCCGAAAGTTCACTGTCAATAGGAAGTTTAAAAAAATGTATTTTTAAACCATTCCTTTTCGAACGATCACGTGGTCTCGGCGAGAGTGACAGAAAGAAGCTCTCAAATGACCTCATTTTGTCATGACATTGAGTTTGGAGAGTGGGGTGACAGGTCAGGTGTTGACCTCCTCACATGAGTGTGGTACAGAACTACAAGCTGTTATCCTTGGACTTTCCCTTTCGGATTGTTCACGGTCCGTCTTCAATACTGTTGCTCTTAGCGCGACGTTAGCTCAACTCTTATCTTCCTACCAACCAAGTCTAAAGGTACTTTTTGAACTGGAACTCTTTCTTTTTTTCTGAGTCTGTGCTCTTATCATGTTGGCATAGTGTAGAAATTGGAGAGGGGGGGGTGAGTTTCAGCTCAGGTGCTGATCTCTTCAACTTACCATAGTTCAAAATTGCGTGGTGTTATCATCAGGCTTTCCCCTTTTGGATTGTTCAAGAATCGTCGCCAATAGCCCATTGTGTTTCTTTTGTGCGACGATAATTTTAATGGTATCTATCCTATATTTTAAAACTTTCTTCCCAAAGGTGCCCATTAAACTTAGAATTGTCTGTAGAGAAGAGATTTGGGAGCTTTCTCTTTGTGGTACGTGTCCATTTTCTTATCAATTTCAAGGATATCGGATGACAGACCTCCCACATTCTTAACTTCTTGAACGAAGTCCACCAAAGGCTTGAAGCAAAAAATCTAGAGTCGAATTACTGCTCATTATTGAAGTCCCGTTCTCGTTATTTAAATAAGAAAGAGGAGCCTGGAAAACTGCACCTGAACATGAAATAAAATGCTTAAGGATATCTTCGTGAAATTGTGTGATTTTCAAAGGGCGAGAGGTTTTTAGCTATAATGAAGGATAAGCGCGTGTATTCTCCTGTTGTAGACACCTAACAAGGAAAGATAAACCTGTACAGGTGCGACCGTTAACAACCTCGTAGCAGGACAGAAGAACGAATAATTCCATTGATTGCTTTGTTCTGTTTCCTGAAATTTCTTAGATTTGGCGTGATTATAAATGAGTATATTGTCGAAATCAGATGTAATTTAACACTTTCTTTTCTCCGGGCCTTTTAGACTGAAGAACAAACAATGCTTTTGTTTGAAATATAGTACCAGCTGATATAAATAGACAAAGTTAATGAAATGATTTTAACAATTCTAACTTATTTTTTAAAATTGAAATGTTTGGAATATTGTGTGAATTTTCAATATCTGTTTTGCTAACTTCCAATAAAATGTTTTAAGCTATACAAGGAGATTCGGAAATATCCTAACAATCAATTAAATATGGTAGGGTGCCAAGCATTCAAGAGTTTACTAACGGTATACACTGGTGAAATAAATTAAGACAATTTGCATATTTTATCGAATTTCATGAAAAGAACTGAATTGTATGTAAAACCACTGCTTCTAGTAAAAAATGCAAATCTTGTACGTCAAATACGTAAGCGTACACGTGTGTGTAGACGGAGCCAGTAGAGAAACAGGTTTTATAAGCGCGCGTAAGTTAAAACGCATTTGGTTCGCTAGCACACCTCGGCGAATTTCTTGTTGTTATTTTGCAGCTATCGGTTAATTTCAAATTGTAACAGTAAAAATGAGAAACAACCAACGTTTAGATGATGGAATGAGGTGGCTAATTGTGAGGAGGCTCGAAGCAAGCCAATCTCAAGTCCAAATTTGTAGAGAGTTCAATTTAACGCCCAGCGTCGTGTTTAACTTATGGAAACAGTTCCAGGATACCGGATCCATCGAGAGAAAGTCTGGGCAAGGTCGTACAAGAGCCACGACGACCAGCAAAGATCGCCATTTGTCGATTATAGCGAGGCGTAACAGGAGTGCTACAGCTTATCAGCTCTCTAGTGACTTGTATGCAGTCACAGGAACCCGTGTATCAAAGGTGACTGTTTCCAAAAGACTTCATGAGAGAGTGTTGTTCGCAAGAAGACCTGCTTTTTGCTACCCGCTTACTTCTACGAACAGGAGAATCCGTTTATCATGGTGCAGAGAGCATAGAGATTGGAGTATGGATCAATGGGCGACCGTTCACTGATGAGTCCCGGTTCAGCCTAAACACCGATTCTCGCCGTACGTTCATATGGAGAGAACCAGGGACCCGCTACCTACCCTCCAATGTCCACGAAAACGACCATTATGGCGGAGGAGGTTTAATGGTCTGGGCAGGCATCATGTTGGATGGCCGCACACCTTTCCATGTCTTTGAAAGAGGCCGTGTGACTGGTGTGAGGTATAGGGATAAGGTCTTGGAGCCCTATGTTCGCGTTTTCAGGGGTGCAGTTGGCCCTGAGTTAATTTTAATGGACGATAACGCGAGGCCACATAGAGCTCTTCTAGTCGACGAATTTCTAGAGAATGAGGATATTCGCCGGATGGATTGACCAGCCAGATCTCCAGACCTTAACCCTATAGAGCATGTCTGGGACGCTCTGGGGAGGGCAATTGCAACTCGTAACCCCCCTCCGAGAACCATCCAGGGAATGAAAACAGCGGTGCTGAACGCGTGGGACCAATTGGCACAGGAAATGTTTTTGTTTATTGTGCACCATTTTTTGTTTATTCTGCAACCTGCTGATTCATACCTTCCGACTCCAACGAGTGTTACGCACGATCATGCGTGTGTATTACAATTATTGAATGGTTATTTGTTTTGTATTGTAACAATGTATGTACGTATCCAATTTCATTAAAATCGGTACAGTAGTTCAAGAGATAATCGACCAAGTCTGAAAATTCTCTTAATTTCTTACACCAGTGTAGAATTGTTTATAAATATTTGTAACATAAGATACGACTATTGCTGTCAAATTGTATGACAGACTTTAATTCTGGTGAGTCAACATGGTGTTCTATAGCTTGCAGAAAAAATGTAACGCAAAATTTATTTTTATTGCTATTTGAAAGAAATTAAATTAAGTGAATCATGTAAGACAAAACTTTCAGTATCAGGTGAACAATAGTCATATTTTTTGGAGTAAACGTAGGGTAAGATTTCAATTTTCTACAATTTCAAATTTATGAATACAATTTTTTATGAAAAAGGAATCAAATAAAAACTAGCCACATTCCAAAGTTCGTCTAACCAAAGAGTTAAATAGAACAATAACCCTGCTGTTTATAATTCATACAGCTACCCAAAAGTCGCTAAAGGTGTCACTGACAAAAATGATACAAAACTATCGAGGTTGATACAGGCCATCTACAGTGAATCATCCGTTTATTGCATATGCCTGCTAAAACTCTTTAAAACATCCCTCTGAGAAAAGTGACGTAGCGAACAGTAGCCTTTTAAACATAAAAAAATGAATAGATTTTATATTTAGCAGCAAGGATGGCGACTAATGTTGGTGGCGTCACACCAGAAAACGCAACGGAATTGTGGATCGTCGGAGAAAATGGATGAAGCCGTTTAGTTAAATTTAATTAATTTTCCTGCATTTCCATGGTAATCTACACTTTCTCGCCGTTTGACGTAAGACAGGCAACACCCCACAACCAATTAGCGTCATAATAGAGCGCCGTTCCGAGGTGTTTTTTTTTTTTTTTTGCGTCAGTAAAATGTTGATGGGCATCAAAAGGGTTTTTAGGAACACGCCTCACAGGTGTGATTTTGAGTTTTTCTCATTTGACTGCTAGTGGAATAATTTTTGTTACGAAATATATTATTTTAGCATGTCTAGATGTGTTGCTGACTCATGAATACATAATTTCTATTTTTGATCTAGATAAGTTCTTGTACAAAATCCAACTGATGATAGGTAATACAAAACATACTGTTTTCCCATAGGGATGCAAATCCTAAAGTGGTATATGGGTTTCCGAGCGTACAATTTTTAGCAACGTTACAGTTGATTAGTTTAGGTCATCGTCATTTCAGACTCTAATTTCAACATATCCCTTCATGATTTCCAATATGGTGGACAAATTTGGATTCTACACACAATTTCAGACTGAATAAAAAATTCCTCAAATTGTATGGATTTTTCACTAGTTTGTAAGTGTTTGTAAATTAGATCTTCTAAGGTCAATTCGTGTTTCTGCTTTTTGTTACATTTGCTAAAAACATTAATTTTTCTTGGAAATTGTTCTTTTATCCTTTGCAACCTAAGAAATCAAACACAATCTATAAACATTTTAACCATCGAACAAAATTAATTTTTTTTATTAAATTATGAAATTAATATTCATAAAATTTATGAATAGAAACATGGACAAATTTTGACACCAATTGATTCAACTGTTACAAAAAAATTGGAATTCCAAATTTCCGCTCATTTCGTGCGTAATTAGTAGCGCAGTGAGACCATTTGCAAAATTCGATGATTGTTATAGTTAGTGAGGATTGTTCACAAAGTGAAAACAGAAATTTATGACAACAGATCCTGGGGTTATATCAGAATGGATTCTGACTTTGTCAGTCACCATCTTAATGGACTCCATACCAAGGCGCCATCAACAGGTCATTAACTGCAACGGCCAGTACACGTCATTATTCATATTTATAATGTGAAAGAACTCCGAACATTTACACGCTCCCTGAATGGTTTTTATGAATTTTCTCGGTCAATTTTAAGCCGTTTTACATTATTTTTCATCATATCCGCCTGAAATTGTGTGTAGAAACCAAATTTGTGATAAAAGATGGGAGTTCGTATTGAAATTATCGGAACAAGCACCCAATTTAATATGAAGATGGCTCCTTAGACAAATTTTAAATATTGATGTTTGTAAAAAACATTAATCTATATCGATTGCTTCCTTCCGTTTAGTTTTGTGATGTAAATTGTGCAATTGCGATAGCGTGAGTCGTTTTTTATTGACGGCTGTACAACTCATGTACTGTCCTTTTTGTTTATATTATTTCTTGGCTCGATCATGGTACAACTGCAGTACCAGTCGTAGTCTAAAGGTCAATACTTGTTTAAATATAGGACATCAAAGTACAAAATATCGCAAAAATGTCTATCAATATGCATAGTCGACGCAAGAAAAAATATAGAAACGGCAACAGGAAGAAAGATTGAGAGATTGGGATTCTAAGAAAATCCGGCCATTCGATGCTTAGTGTCAACGGGCTTGGAGGAAGCTCTTGGAAATATAGGCGTCATAACTTCAACGTGAACAGATGCCTGATACGAGTGCGCCAAGTATCTTCACCGCTCTGTTCGTCACAAATAGAATATATGATGACATAAACGTTTTATAACCTAATGATGTTCAACCCATAGAGGTCGGTAATGAGCCCCAGACTTCAACACTTAAAGCGAGTGCTACAATTGTGATACACACTACCCTACAATAATGTACCGGCCAGCAAGATGTGATGGTATCAGAGAAAAAATACATGGTTTGATAGGGGGGTAGTCCCCCACTTGCTGGAATTACACTAGCAACCCTTCTGGGCATACATTCAACGTGGTTTTGATATACAGCAATGGGTATTTGTGTCCATTATAGCCACAATAATGTCGCCAGCTCATCTCTAGACTTCGGACTTTGTTCCGTTTTTCTTAAGCGTCGCTCTATTTAATCACTAAAATGTTATATGGGGCTTAGGTCGGGACTCTGAAAAGGCCAGGAAAGACATTGTACGTCCATATCTCGATACCACTGCTTGACAGAGGCTACAACATGACCTGGAGCCTTGTCGTTCTGAACGAAACCTTCGTCCATTTCATAAAATTACCAGAACGTAGGAAGAACCTGACTGTCCAAAATGTTCATTACATTTAGGCGTCGGCATTCAAGTTACCAGGAACAACATGCAAAGGTCTTAGGCCATACCACGAAAAAAAAAAACAAGTTGTAGGATTTTATTTAAATCCGCTGGCGTCCGATCTATTCTTATAGGAGCGGAGCGATGATGCGTAAAATTAAAATAGTGTAGTACTGATTTCTTTCATTCTGTTTCACCATATGGCTTGACTAAGGTATTCTAAGCCTTAACTTAGAGGTCGTGTTCCTATACAGCTACGTCAGTGTTTTTTCTATCTGTTAAAAAACGTTTGACCAGTTAAATGTTTCTCTCTCAATGCACGACGGTTCATGTCATGATACTAAATAAATGATTGTTTTGTTCTTTTCAATGAGCAATTCACATGATCTTTTCAAAGAGCAAATATTCTTCCATCTACGACTGTGTGGTGAAAAATGCTATTATTGTAAGTTGTCTATACGTATCGAAATAAATCACCCACGTATGCTCCAAAATGTTTTTTTATGAAGAGTAAATATAAATAAATAAAAAAATAGTATTCCACATTCCGAAACGGAAAAGAGGACACCGTACTAGATGAAAGGTAGAGAAAAATTCATTTATTGCATCCTGCATTCATACCGTATCTGGTTTCCGTGGTAACGGTTATGTAGACTGTAGAGTTCACGGCATCTGAATAAACTTGGTGACTATAACAGAAAAAGTGTCTCGAAGAAACTTTTTATCGGAAAGAACTTAGAAAAGCACGCTGAGAACGTATGAATTTGACATTTTCCTTTTGAAAATTCCCATTTATCATGTCTATTGCATACCTCTCTCTCTATCTATTTATACACAGTCCAGTCACATTAATATGACCACCTGTCAAAAGCTAGAATAACCATCTTTGACAGAGCGGACCGCTGCGATACGTTCTGGAAGAGAGTCAATTAGGTTTCTGAAGGTGTTCACTGGGATGTTGAACCATGCCGACTCCAGTGCCGTGGCCAGCCGAGCTAGATTACGGGGTTGAGGATTCAATGCGCGTAAAACGTGATTCATTGGAAAAAGCCACCTGTCGCCTCTCTGTGGACGTCCAGTTGCAGTACTGGCGTGCAAATTACAGCCTTCGTCGCCGATGAACAGCAGTCATCGGGCATTAGGCATTAACCAGGTGTTTTCATAGGTGCATTAACCAGGTGTCTACTGCGGAGGCCCATGCGCAGCAACGTTAGCTGAACCGTTGTTGAGGATACACTCTTGGTAGACCATTGGTTCTTTTGGACGGTCAGTTGCTCAACAGTTGCACGTCTATTCGCCCGAACGCATCTCTGTAGCCTACGGCTGCCAAACTATAAAGTAAAAATTTCACCTGTAGAATTATCGCACACATCGTCAAGAATAATATCCAAATTACAGGAAGCCATCAAATGACTCCGATAGTACGTCACACTGACGAGAGTGTAAGAGAGGTCTATATAAGGAATGGCAGCAAAGAAGTAGAATTGTTCACAAGCGTTCTGTAAGCCGCTCAGTGCCACAACCGAATAGTTATGGCACAGAGGACGCATGTCGTTGATTTTTTACGTACTGAGACGGAAGTTTCAGTGGAACTTGGAATCGCCCAAAGTGTCATCTCTAGGCTTTGGCAACGATTCCAAAATGATGGATATGTCAGTAGACGTTACAGTTCAGGTCTCCCCCGAGTTACAACATCGAACGACGATCGGCATTTGGCATTAACTGCAAAAAGAATCAGACGGAGCACAGCATCCAACCTTTCTCGTCAGCTATCCTCAGCCACGGGTACGACAGTTTCAAGGCAAATCATTTTCAGACGTTTGGGACATGTTGATGTATATGCTCACAGGCCTGTCAGATGTGTTCCGCTGACGGCAACTCACTGTCACCAGCTGTTAGCCTGGAGTGTAGGTGCAATATAGACAGTGTCACAGTGGGGTTGTGTGCTGTGTTCCGACGATTCCAGGTTTAGCTGATAATCTGATTCACGGTGGACGTTCATATGGAGAACGCCCTTTACCCGCTACCACCAAGACAACATCAATGAACAACACCGTTACGGTGGTGCAGGATTGCTCGTTTGGGGCGGAATTATACTGGGCTCCAGAACAGATCTACATGTTCAAATAGGAACCATTATAGGCTAAATTTATCGGGACATCATTCTGGAACAACATGTACGTTTGTTTAGGGGTGAAATGGGCGTAGAATTTCTGTTTATGGATGACAACGCCCGTCCTCAGCGTGCAAACATTGTAAACGAATACCTTGAAACTGTGGATATCACCCGTATGGAGTGGTCAGCATTCTCACCTGACTTGTATCCGATAGAGCATGTGTGGGACATGCTTGGCCGACGAGATGTAGCCCGTCAAACACCTCCTACATGTGTAACGGAACTTCGGAGAGCTTGCTGTGTGGAGTGATCTTACCCTAGATCAGCTCGATGATTTGATCTTCAGCATGCCTAGGCATTGTACGGAATGTATTTCATCGTCTGGGAGACACACAATGTATTAACCATCATACCAACCAACCATGTCATGTCAAGTTTTTGTATGATCGTTTGTTTTTTGTAGTTGCTCCAGTGAGCAAACATCGTAGTTTTTATCACATATACACCATCTTTTTTGTTCTTTATCTCTTGTTTAATAAATGTGCTTTATGAATAAGTCACGTTCGTTTTGTTTCTGAAGCTTTTTTTACCGGAGCTGGCATTATCCTTAATTTATGGACATAAGTCTATTTAGGAGGGAACTTCTATTGGACGAGAGGGTTTTGGAGTTAACCAATCCCTACACATGTATCTGATTTAATATAAAAATTGTTTTAGGTATTCAGTAGTTTACTCTAACAAAACATTGCTAAATACGGTTACTAGTTTTTTATGTCTTACAAACAGAGCAAAGTGAACCAATTTCTTTTTGACACTATATTTTTGCTTTAAAATACTGACAATAATTGTTAAACATACACTCAAAAACTAGCATTGCAATAATTAACAGATTTAAAATCAGTCAAAACAGTTCAAATTTTGATGCAATAATTTTGTTCACTGAAATTGCGAAATTGACACTGTACGGCGGTTCAATATCAATCCTGAAGGGAAAGAACCGATACACCTTATAATTTTGAACCACGGTCAGATGACGAAATTAACGTTAGTTAAAGTATAACTGAATTTGCATAAAATGAGTGAGATTTCAGGTTTAGAATAAATCGCCCATATTCTGTTGAGTGTCGAGAATCTTCTTTTAAATACGTACAACAGAATTTTTATATTTCAAGGCGCTTTGAGCATTACTGAGGTTTATCTAAAAATGGCATTTACTAAGAAAAATAAATAAATTTAGAAATTTTTTTATTCCGAGATTAATTGTGTTGCGTTCAATACTGATTTTCTGTTCAATTAATTTTTCTTAATAGAAATGTAACGTTTCTATCGAAGCATATGTGTTAGTTATATCATACACCTCGAATGCGTGGAAGATGGAGTATGTTTCACACTTCTTATATTTTCAATGTTTTGAAATATATTTTTAAAATAGTGTGATTTTATGTTAAAAAATTCACAATCTCTATAGGAGAAAAAGGGTTTTAATTAAATGAAAATAACTAATCAGTGTATTGTGGACAAAATTGGATAATTAAGTATTTTCATGGAATATCTAAAGACTGTCCACAAAGTATAGAATCCACAAGCATTGCCTTGTAATATAACTTCCATTGTATATATTAGGAAATCTATAATATACTATGCAATATAGGGTTTGGCTATATAATTATTGCTTGTACTTCTGGAACTTCAAGCTGTACTGATAAAAAAAATCTTATGATGTTAGTATGGTTGACGCAGTGATGCCTAGGAAAGGTCGGTAAATTGTGAAACCAACTTAATCCTTGTTCAAAAAGTTCAACTCCATTCTATTTATGATCATAATCATGTCAGTGTCTCAAAGCATGAACAGTTTTATTTGTTTTAGTTTCACCATCAACGTCGAAGATCACCAACAAAGACACCGACGTAGCGTCAACCGACGAAATTTTGTAAGCAAACTCACCTTAAACAAAAATTCGTATGTATATATTTAACAATGAAAAGAAAAAATATTTATTTTGATGATATAATCTTGAAATAAATCTACGAAACGGTAGCGTGCAGAGAGCTCGTTAGTTGGAAGGGTATGGAATGAAAAACAACCGTTTTTTAGTTTGAAAGAGAGCGACAATTCTTGAATAGTACCCTTCAAATGCAATAAATCATACTAACTAACTGTGAAGATACAGCTTGTATTTTGAATACATTTCAAATAAATATCTATCGTGTTAAAAAATCGAAGACAGAATATGTTTGAGACATATTTTTTATTAAAAAATCAATCGTTTTCATTGGTCTGCATTCCTAAAGAATAAACTCGTTTCTGATTTTCTGACATGAAGGTGGCTATAGCTTGACAAAACCAATATTTTCACAATATGTGTACAGTATGTAAACGAAGGGAGTCCGGATACTTGTGGTATGGATCTGTCAAAGCGACAGGGCGGTTATGGGCAATTCGTGACATTTATAGCCGATACAGTGATATTCAAATAAGAAAATTGAAACGGAATGAAAGAGGAAATGGAAGACAAATAGATAACATATAATATTAACCCTCGAATAGTCTTGACGGGATATCTCGTCTATCAAGATCTGACCGCTTACGCTTCTGCTATATCTTGTCATCCCGATATTGCCGATCTCGTCCATAAAAGAATGGATAGTTTTTCGAATGACGATATATCTTGTCAAGAGAACCATAAGGACGGTTACTTACGTTTAAATATAAGCATCAATATGCACATTCATGCACATCCAAATGAAGGAAAAACAAATCAAAATATAAAGTGGGATTTCGTGCCCATGACACTGTACACGAGGAAGTCTAAAAGTATCAATAAGTATTCGCTTGCCAACACCCCTCTCGGCGAACACACCACAACGTCATCTTCGGAATTATCTATCATTTTGGCAATCGATTCCCAAATGCTGTGCCCTATCCGTCGAACTCCAGCTATCATTCTACATTCAACTCGTTTAGTTCTCATCGGGAAGCCATTGTAATGTTATTAAACCTTTTAGAAGACATACAAGAGTTCAACATACAGCACAGGTAACCATTTCGCGGTTTATACTTTTAACGCTATGCGAGCGATGGTTGTAAAGTTTGATAGTGCTACCTCATGGCTTTTGGCACGACAGTATATATGCTAAATGGACAAAAGTATTTGGACACAGCATGTTTTTTAGAAGAAGTGCATTGTTGTTCTATTTAGTTACTTTTAGGGCTTCTTTTTGCTTGTATTACAGCTGCAAAACGTCGAAGCATCCTTTCCACAAGTTCTCTGAAGTATGGGCAGGAATAGCTCGCCATGCCTCTTGCATGGTTGTGAGAAGAGATTGTCGTGAAGATGGGTGAGCGTGGCGGTGTCGTACTCGTCGCTCCAGTGTGTAATCCAAGTGCTCGATCGGATAGAGATCGGGGCTGTGAATAGGTTAGTCAAGCAAAATGACCCTCATTTTCAGTAAACCAGTCCATTACACGTTTTGTAGTATGACATGGAGCTTGATCCTGTTGGAAGAAACAGCCATCATCGCGATAGTATTGCCAAGGGCTGGGTAAGGTCGATTTATCCAGAACGTCAAAGTACACTTCAGCGTTCATGGTACCTTCTTCTTCTTCTGAATGGAAGTAATCTCCTCCGTACCGAGTTACTTAAGACTCACACCGGATTGGCATGGAAAGCCTCGAATGAAAAAGGAAAGAAGACCCGTACATGTGGGAGGTGCGCCAGGTTATCCGAGATGTGGTCGGAGTCTCTCGACAACCTGCACGGCCCTAGCCCAATCATGAGGTGTCCGTCCCAGCTCATAGTTATCATTCATCACCGGGCAGCCTTGCTCACCTTCTGGATTCATCACGCTCACCTCAAGAGAGATGCTATAATATTCATTAGAGTTCATCGCCGGCGTTCATGGTACCAGACTCATAAAGCAATGGGCCGTTTCCAAACCATAAAGTAACAACCCCACACTAAAATGGGCCCTCCTCCAAATTTCTGCAGTCTCCGAATACATTTGTTTATATAGTGTATATAAAAACACGATTGGTTTTAATTGGATAAACTTTCGAATTCACCCTCTGGTTGCCAATCCGTGACTCAAGCAACAGGGATACCGCGGACTCCCCTATTTTCATAGTGAGGATAGCAAATAAAAACGACACGTATATCAAATCCAATCCAATACAAGAAATAAACTACCGGCATTTGCAGTTTCCAGTCGTGAGTCGGCCAATATTCCTCCAGACACATGGTTTGAGTGTGGGGGTGAAGTGGTGTGTTCGCCTAGAGGAGTGTTGGCAAGCAAATACGTGAGGAATAAAATGGAAGAATACCCTCCCACCCCACACTCCGAAAACTGGAAGGTACACCGAAGAAAAAGTTGGAAATGGCTGACGCCCTAGATATCACGAAAGAAACTGGGGTGCATGGGGGAGGGATTTATGGCAATCGATTTCGGATCTGAACCATCCGACGTTGGCTCGTGCATTCCAATCACTTTCGTCTAAAATCCACCGTCCGTCCGTCTGTGCCGACGAAGGTGTGATGAGAATGGTTTTCGAACGGCAACGCGCCTTTTGAATGCTACCGCCTTTCGCAAGAAATGGTTCGGAAAGCCAATTAAAGCTTCTTTTTCTTATTTCTGATCCAGCCTTTCACCCCCACCCCAAGATCATATGAGGCAGCATCGGCTCGTTCAACAAGAGAAACCTGATAAGTTTCTTCCATTCGTTGTGGGACGTGAAGGAAATGTTTAATTTTTTTTCTTGATCTCACCCAAAAAGATGCGAGGTTCCAGGTCTCTAACCTTTTATGATTCGGTCCATTATAAAAGCTTAATAACTGATCTCGACCGAAAGTCGTTAACAGTAGCACTATGATTTCTTTTTATGAAGTGGCGTGGAATTTTTTATTCATTTATAAATAAAATCTTGGTTTGTCACTGAATTGTAGTTTCAGAACATTTGTCTATGAATGAAATAACAAGAAATGTCAGGGATTCATTCCCAAATATATATTTAATGATTTGCCTGATTGTCAATTCTTTGACGGTATTTTTTCAACTGTAATTTAACGTTGAATTGAGTTTTAGAGGTTCATCCCAAAAAGAAGTAGTGTATGCTTTTCATGAAGATGGTCCTTCGGATGTATTCATTGAATACAAATAGTTATGTTCACTCAAGGAAATGAAATCATATTGTAAAATTTCATGCCAACGGAAATATTACACTCAAGAGTTCTAAATAAGATTACTGCTACTGAAATACATAGGGATGTTCAAAGGTTAAAATCTGTTTTGGGGGTATAAGCTGAAGTTAATAAAATAAAGGTTGGACATTAAGGAAGTCTAATGACTCACACCAACCACTTTCTGGTTGAAAACTTCAAATTAATCCTTACATTACCTGAAGTTTGTGTCATTGGATCGATTTTTTCGAATGAGGATGTCTGTCAGTGAATTATATTGTTAGTTGTTTGTTTTTAAATAACATGAAATGGTGTGTCATTAAGTTTCATGTCAACGAAATAAATATTCGTTTTTCCAATGCCTCCTGTAGAAAAGGGCAATGTTCCTTAGGAGTGTGATTTTTTTCAATTTCGAATGTTTCTATCAATCCTTCTTCTGAAGAGAGCCATTGCTTCCTAGGTTGCTATTCTTATTTTCAAAACTATTACTTTAGTAATAGTGAAGCGCGTTAATAAAGTTAAACTTTACAAAAGTTTTAAAACTGCTAGTAAAGACTTTCCGTTAAATAATTAACAGAATTTTTACTCTTCCTGAAGTTGGTGTCTGTAGTGTGAACGTCTGAAAAAGTGCAGAATTTATGTAAATCTGTGTTATACATAAAGTGTTTGTTGTAGTGTAATCCAAACATAGAAACAAAGGCTGCTCTGACTTCCTTTTCCTTGAAATTTCTTCATTGTTTATTTCATCTTCATCGAATTTTGTTTCATTTTCCGATTTAAAAAAATATAGCAAATTTTTTTACCTAATGGAATGGTGTTTCACTGTTTTACCAGAATGATTCCTTTGCAAATGTAGCTTTAAATTTTTTAAAGTTATAGGACTATTGAATTCAAAGCAAGCAACTTTTTCCCGTGTTGCAGACATTTTTAAAAGCCACGTGGCTCTAAATGCAGAACCGCACATGACCTATAAGGCCTGTTGCACACATCCGGGTTTTCAATGTGCGGCGCCGCTGCCGTAACGCAAGTGCAGTCTGAGATCCATTAGATCCATTGGAGCAGTCCACACATGCCTCCGGCGCCGCTGCGGTGAACCAGTCGTACTTGCGCGCAACTTGTACCGCAGTTCCCCACGGCGCCGCACATGAGTCTCCGTTTTGAAGTACCTTGTTTTCATAAACAAATGGAATATAAATAATTACTAATAAATGGTTATTCAGTAACGCCTATTTTGTTTCAAAATATACTTTCTTTACACCAAGTAAGCGAAATAAACACTTTTTCTTCGATAGAATATGTATCGCATATGGCAAGAAATAAGAGTAGCGTCTCTAGCCTGCTCGCCGATCCCTATGAGAAACAAGAAATCGTTCACTGAGCATGCCCACGGACTCTTCTTCTCCAGTGCTTCAATCTTCCATTAAGGGGTGACGTAAATAGTGCAGAAGCTGGGGAAATGATTAGCGGATAGAAAACGATCAACAATGTTAAAAACTGAAAATTTTAGCGAATCCGGTGTAGCACCCGGCATGACTTGTCGATAATGAGAGCACAATTATACATTTTATAATTGGCTGTTTTCTACAAAATAATCGTTCTTTTTGTGGTATGGTCTTCTGTGCAAAGTAACAGCTTTATTCACATATAAACAATACAATAACATTCCTGATCGTTGTCATATGTTACTCTCCATTTGATTCATTTGGTAACAAGCATTGTAAATTAATATCTTGGAACTTCTAAAGAAGTCTGATGTATGTTTGCAAAATTTTCTGAACGCTCTTGGGATAATTTCGAGAATTGAAAAAACAAATTATTTTTACTGTGATGAATCTCTTGCATCTTTTATTAAAACTTGAGTTTATTTTAGTGTATTTTTGAAAATAAAATTTGTATCGGTGATTAATATAAAATACCAATGGCCTGTGTTTTAGTATAATTAATGAATACCATGTAATGCAGAAACACATGGTTTTAGTACAAAATCGAAAAAAAAAAAAACACCTGAAAATGTGAAATGCTGCAAGTGCAAAAAAATGTGTCACTAAATGACACATTTTTTTAAAACTTAGGGTACATAAATGCGATTATGCATTTTAAAAGCAGGGTGTAAAAAACATTGATTAAAAAAAATCAAGTAATCTTACGTTAGTGTACGTTTACCACACAGAGCCCGAAAATATTCTGGATACGGAAGCAGTATTCAAGTTTTCATTCTCAGAATATTGACGAAAAGCGTGTTGCAAAATTGTATGCAAAAAAGTGTAAACAAACAAAAAGTTTCGGTCGATCACACGTGAGATCCGAACGAAATGACAAGCGTCTCTATATTCTGCTAGGCGATCCCTATGGGAAATAAAATCCTGCTCGTTGCGCATGCCCACGGACTTCTAAAATTTACGATATATTTCGATGTAATGTTTTCAATGACGTTTCCGAAATTTTTATACGACCCCTTAAGAAATAGTGGGACCTGTCTGAAATCAAAATAAGATAGTAATAGAAATAAGTAGTTGCGTCAGTTACGGTTATGTGTGCATAGTTGGGCTTCAGTGTCGCAGCATCGCCGCATGTTGAAAAACCGGATGTGTGCACCGGGACTTACTGCTCCCGGGGACATATAACCTATCTTTACTTGAGTAGAAGACATGTGAAAGTTTTAAGCTCGCTGATTCGTTGGTTTCTCATCACATGATCTAAATGACGTCACTCGTGACAATAAGCATGCGTTAGAAGTATCAATATTTACTTGCAATGCAGAGTTATAATTACATTTCACAGTACTTAGGTATTGATATATTTTGGTTTACTACAAATGCATCCATTTCTAGTAACATTTACTTTGGAATTATTATCATATACATCGTTTTGTTAGGTATATCATCAACGTTCGAATTCACTAATATATTCATTCTAATATATTATACTAATATATTATATATATGTATTCAATATAAGATTGACAAGATTTTCTAATGTGTTTTCCCTTTCTTTTGAATATTTTTCCATGTTGTTTTTTAATTTTGCATGAGCGAGAGTTTCAATTTTGTAATATTTGGGCAAGTTTCCAAGTTTTGTATTTGCACTGAATCACATGGTCTAAAATTACTCAGATTTAGAAAAGAGAGCTTTCGCGTTGATTATCAGAAACTGATTGCGAATGACATACAATTTCAAAGCATCCTTAGCAAACAACTGAAACGAATTGGACTAGTTCTCATGTTTTGTATTTGCACTGAATCACCTAGACAGGGACGGTAAACCTTTTTAAGAAGTGGGTCAAATTTTGTTCAATTTTTTTTAGCACTAACTGGTGGTCACTTGGAAATGGAGTTAGGGAGCATGAAAAAAAACTACTTTTTTTTGGTTCTCAATTTTTTAATTTTGAATAAGTTAACGATTTCTTCTTGTTTTACAACTTTTACTCTTGCAAGTGAAGAGCTAAAAATCGATATAAAAGGGGAGAAACCATGCCTAGCCCCCTTGCACTGAGTTTTTAATGAACAAGGAAAAGAAAACAACATATATATATATATATATATATATATATATATTTTAATGGATAATATAGTTACAGGTATGTGTATGCATATTAAAGTTTAGGTATATTTAATGAGAATTAGTTACGTTTTTTTATGTTAATTTAATAAGAATTCACTAGTTAAACGCATATTGCAGTCAATTCATTTCCGAGATTATTTTCATTGGTAGACTTTTGAAAATTCCTCGAAGAAAACAATTTTTCACATGTATATGTGGATCCAAACATCATTAAAAGAGCATTAGAAAGTTTCTTCATTGATATAAAATTATTTCGAAGAGAATCCCATACGTTTAATATAATATTTTCCATTTTTAACGTGGGATCATTGTAAGTTGCATTAATTTCAGACATGTTCCCTTCTGCTTCAGAAATCAAGTTATCAAATTTATTTTTGCAAACTATGCTGCTTTGAGCTTTGAAATTCAACAAATTGCATTTCTAAATTTTGGATACCTAGCCACTTAAGTTCGTTCAACTCAATTGTTTCGAATTTCGTTTTGTGTGGATATAAAATAAAGTGAAATGTATTTTCCATACTCTTGAATTGATTAAATCTCTCCTCAAAGGCTTGTTTTATTTCCTGTATAATCATTAAATATTTTGATTGCAATTTCTTAAACGTCAATCGTATTTTCCATTGCTATTGTGTTTTGAAAATGTTTTTGTAATTGAGGAAAATATTTCATGATTTTCATTTCCAAATCCCTAGTAAAGATGTCAATTTTCGTCATAAATATCCTAATATTTTCATACAAATATTAAAACAGCATTATGTTTTGTCTTATCATCAATAAATTTAAAACATTTTACAAAATCACTATACATTTTTTAAATTTTAAATTCTTTATTAACGCTTGTATTTTCGTCATATTTTTAAAAGAGGGGTTCAAAAAATATTAGAATTCTTTATGTATATAATAAGTTTATAAAAAATCAATGCGTGGTTCATTTAAAAAGCCTGCATGGGTCAGTGTCTGACCTGCTGGTCATAGGTTCGCCATCCCTGACCTGGACTCAAAACAAAGGTAAAACTGACAGAAAAGAGTTTTACTGAGAGCAGTGAGACTCAATGCACGTAAATATTGATGTTTCTCAGGACAGCGCACTATGAATGAGTGATGTCATAGGTCACAATGAGAAACCAACGAATCAGCGGGCTTAAAATTTTCCTTTGTTCTCTAATCGAGTAAAGATAGGTTATATGCCTGTTCTTCAATGAAATAAAGTAACATTATAAGGTTTCATGCAAATCGAAATATTTAATGCTTCTATAATCTCTATTATTATAAAATGAAGTGTCTGTTTGTTTATTTCTTGTGATCAAAGTCCTGACTAATCTATGGCACTTACATTAATGGGATTTGGCACACAGGTAGTGAGAATTTTTTGCAATTTTTATAGTCGAGGTGAATTTTAAAATTCAATCTACAACATTTTAAAATGAATTTAATAGTTTTTTCACCTTTGGAACTTTTCCCGCGGAAGATAAAGGATCAAAATTTAGACTTTTCGCCCTCACGGCACCTTGACGACAGCCGTTGGAACCATGCCAAGGTTTCTCATCCTAAAAGGGAGCGAACAGATTATTTTCATTTTGCGAGAAAGAATGATTTTACAGCAGACGATAAAAAAATTGTAACTTTAGTTATGTAGTTATTTTTTCTACCTCCTAGACTGTTAAAGACAGAGTAAAAATTTCAACGGATTTGAAATTTACGGAAAAAATCTTATTCGATCAATACCTAAATATATGATTTTCTTTAAATAAATTATTTTTAAATGGAATATATATTTTATATTTTCGCAAGAGAGAATGTGATGTCACGTCAACTTTCGCTTTCCAAAAATAAACAGATTGGTTTTTTTAAAGCTAAGGACAGGACATGCAGATTACATTTACTGCTCTTCGTCACTGCCATTGTTTAGTCTTTTTTCGTAAAATCGGAATCGTTACAGATAGATTGAAAAATTTCAACGGATTTGAAATCAGCGTTAAATTTTAAACCAGATTACTAAACTACAACACGGCCACGGGCAACGCCGATCTAGTCACGCAGTGTCTAGTACTTCATGTACAGAGTGTCAAATCTCCGCAAGTTGAAAAAGATTTACGCTAGGCAGATTAACTAGTTAATACGAGTGGATTTTTACATATAAGTACACCTATAAGACGAACAGAGCAATTAATTATATTAAAATTAAACTTTATAACAAAAAAATCGGCGCACCAAGGAGTTGTCTGTTTTTTTTTTGTCGCTGCAAAATACTGACGAATCTACTGCACTTACAGGAATGAGATTTGATACACAGGTAGTCCGAATTTCTTTGCAAATTTTAGGTAGCGGTGAATTTTAAAATTCAATCTAGAAAATTTTTAAATGAATTTACTAGTTTTATTCTCTATCGGGTTCTTCAACGCATTTCTTCCGGGAAAGAAGAAACACTTGAATCTAGACTTTCCTACCCACGTGACCTTGCCGTCAGCCTTGGAACTATGCCAATTATTTTTCATCGCGGGGAACTCGGAGAAAATTATTTTTTTACGTTTCCGATTTGATTTTGCTCCGAGGAAGTTATTTTCCTGCCAGACGTTAAATCTTTTAAATTGACTTACTTAGTTCTTTTTTCTATCTCCTAGACCATTAAAGATGGAGTAAAAATTTCAAGTTATTTGAAATCCGCAAAAAATTTCACTTTAGATCTATACCTAAAAATATGTGTTTCTTTAAATAAATCATTTTGAAATTGAATGTATCTTTTATATTTTCTTAAGACATTGTGACGTCACGTGCAACAGATTGCATCTTCTGCCCTTCGAGTTAAAAAAAAAATGAAACAGAATACATTTAATGTCCTATTCCATTTTATGGAATGAAAGCAAAAAATAAAAAAAACATTTTGACTGGGATTGTTAGTTCATTTTCGCAAAATCGGAATCGCTAAAGATAGATTGAAAATATCAACCTATTTGAAATCTGCGGAAAATTTTACACCAGATTAATATTTGATATCACGGGAACGGGCAACGCAGGTCTACCCACGCAGTAACTAATATAAAATATAGATAAAATTTTAAAATTGTCATATTTGGATTTTGCCAAAAACAATCAAGATCTTTAATTGGGCTTACTTGTAGAGATGTACTTTATAACGATGCACAGAAACATTTGTCAGAATTCTCAATCAAATTTTATTTAAGACAATTCCAAATTTTAGAAGCTTTACACTGTTGCTATTCCTTATCTAGGTTTTAAATGCTTTATGATAACGGTATGAAAGCAGTAACTTCTCGTATCGTATGAGGCCTTTTTAGGTTTGAAGTGTTTTTCTCAATGTCAAACTTCTATTATAATATTAACAGAAGGAGAAACCAAATATGGGTTAGTATTTCGATAAAAATATATGCATAAAGACCTCAGAAGGCGTCCAATATTTAGAATTCCACCAAAACAATCGAGACCTAAACTCAGGCTAATTTCTAGTCTAGTAAATACTAGACCAAATGCAATAGACTTTGTCCCTCGAATAGACGGTATGCTGTCTCCTGTTAATTTCCAATTAACATTTCTTAAGAGACACGGATGCAGTTCCAGGTACGAGAAGGAGTGCAGTCATGACAGACCCAAGCAGAGTAGTAAAGCTCTAATACTGTTCTGAAATTTCATACTCCTTGTGTGTCCACACTTGAGCCTGGCCAAAGCAATCCGTAATAGCTTGTGACCTTTACAATGAAGGGTTAATCCCTGGGACCAGCCTGGTACGATCGATATGCCCGAAGTCTAGAAAGTATTATCAGGTTTATGTTTACATTGAAATCGTATCATCATTGAGTATAACCGATTTTTAACTAACTTTACCAACCCTAAAAAAATGTAATTACAATCAGTGAAAATACAAGAATCAAAATTGAAAAATCCGAAATATTTACTTTCTAGAGGACTTACTTCAATTAGTTGTTTAGCAAATACGACAAACACCTGTGGCGTGCGAATCTTTGTTAGAAGGTTTTCTGGTGGTAAATGGTAAATTAAAATTTGTTATTTTGCTACTTACTCAAAAGGAGGCAACGTAATATAAACTGTTTCATAGTACAACTGTCATACAAATAACAATTTTTTTAAGAAGATTAAAACATTTAATTCAAGAATACCAATAAAACACAAATTTTATAATACTAAAAAAAGTGCAAAGTCATAAATACTTTGACAGGAAATTATATATCTGAGTTAAATAATATTCAATAAAATTAGATAGCATTCAAATTTCAGCGCAAAACACATTAAAAAAATTATTACTTATAGTTTAAGTTTTACTTCTTGTACTTGCTGGAGTTCCAAACTGTACAAAAATTACATAGGACGTTTAATAACTGCTTATACAGTTTTTATTTTGCAACTCCTCAACTTGACACCTCACCCAGGAAATAATTCAAGAATTCTCGCCAGGGATCATCTCTTACCAAAACAATATCGCTAACTTTAAATTGGGGAATTTTGTTTTTAACCCAACTGGAATGGGCTGATCTTAAATTTAACAAATACTCATTTCTCCACCTGGACCAAAAGGATCTCATTAATTTTTCTAGATAATTATATGCCTTTATCAATGTTTTCTTAGAAGATCAGCAAAGTTATTCTTTTCCTTAAAAGGAAAATGTGCTGGGGTTAAAGCATTTGGCTCATCCGTGTCACTTCGAACTTAGGTAATAGGCCGAGAGGTAATCATTCCTTCAATTTCAGAAAGGAGAGTTTGTAACTGTTCAATGGTCAGAAAAGACTTTCCACGTATCTTTCGCAGAGCTACTTTCACTCTACTCACCATGCGTTCCTAAAATCTGCCCCACCAGGCGGCTCTTTCCACTATATACTTTCATTTTATGCCGTTGGAAGCATAACAATTTTGCACCTCCCTATGATTCATAACTGAACACATTTGTTTTAGCTCCAATTCAGCACTTTTAAAAGTACGCACACTGTCAGATATCACCACTGAACACAAGCTTTGTCGGGAAATGAAGCGTCGGAAGGCAAGAAGAAAGTTATCAGTCGACCGACTATCGACTAGTTCAAGATGGACACTTCTTGACACTGCACAAGTTATCAAGATAATATACTGTTTTGTATCACTATCTTTCACAAATAGCGCACCAGCAAAATCATCACCGATTATCGAATATGGGGCTGCTTGTTCCACTCGTTCATCTGGTAGTGGATCAACATGCTGGTCTCCTGGAAAAGAATTGAATCATTTGCATAGAAAAATCTGAGTCGGCACGCCACCCTCCAAATTTCCAACACGTCAACTGGTGGGTAAGGAGTTAGCCTCTTAATGAGAAGTTTCCTGGTTCGAAACTTTTTTCAGTGCATGGATATTTGTAATCATATGGTGTAGATTTGGCTGGTACACCTTAAATATGTCGGGACGAAAGTCCTCACGTTGGGTTGGTGTGAAAAGTTAGAGAGTTGGGTGCCTGCTCAGGTGTTGCCTCATCATCTGACCATGGTTCAAAATTACGAAGTGTTGTCTTCGGATCCATCGGTTATAGATTGATCCCGGAAAGTCGTCAATAGTACGTTGTATTGCTCTATGACAACGTTAATTAAAATTTACAAAATTTTCAAAATCACAAAGTCAACATAAGGACATTTGAGGCCATTCCAGATTTAACGTGCACCTACCCTATTTGTACACGGTTGTCTTTCGTTGATTCGTACTCGCAATCCTTTGGTTGCTGAACCGTTGCTTTCCAACTGCGCTACCGCGGCAGGAAGCGTAGTGAGCAAACCCAATGAGCCTCCAAGCATAGATAAAGCTTGAATCCTGAAGTAAAAGTAATTGAGTTGTGATGAAACACACTTGGTTATGCTTCTATGGCCCAAGACGATTCGCTAACCCATTTGACCTTTACTTCCGAGGTCTAACAACAGCGATTTTGCTCGCATGCTCAGTCAGCGCCAGGGGTTTGCACACATGAGATCAATGAGAGCAACATTTCGGTTTTTCATATATGTACACTTCTGGCCACCCAAATTGCAACACCAAGAAAGACAAGAGATATCACAACAAAATTTATTTTGTAGATAACATGTTGACCAGTATCAAATGATTAAATTTATAGACTTCTGTGAAACGTGGATCCTGCCAAAATCAGCAGCCAGAGCAGCCGCCATTGTTGGAGACCACCGCTGCCACACGCCTCGGCATTGATTCAAAAAGATTTTGGATGTGTTCTTGGTGTATAGCAGACCAAGCAGCTTCCACACGTTGCCAAAGTTGATCTGGTGTGGCAGATGGGGATGTAATCTGGGTCAATCGTTGAGCAACCATGGACCACATGTTTTCTATTGGCGAAAAATCCGGAGAGCGATCTGGCCAGGGAAGCAATGCAATCTGTCATTTGACGAAGAACCCTTGGACAATGCGTGCCACGTGTGGTCACGCATTATCCTGTTGAAATATGGCTGTGGGCAAGCCCTGAAGGTAAGGAAGGACAACTTGTACAACGAGTCGGAGATGTATCGCTGGCTGTTTAAAGTACCGGCAATGCGTACTAGAGGAGTGCGAGAGTGATATCCAATACCGCCCCATACCATAATGCCCGGTGCAGGACCAGTGTGGTGGTGCATAACGCAACTGTTCAGCATCCTCTCTTCACGTTGTCTCCAGACTCGAATCCGACCATCGTGGAGTTGCAGACAGAAGCGTGACTCGTCAGTAAAGACAATTTCATTCCATTCTGCCGTCCACATCCTTCTTTCATCGCACCATTGGCGGCGGAGACGTCTGTGGTTCTTTGTCAAGAGTAGACGAAGCAATGGACGTCTTGCAGACAGACCACTCTGCTGTAAACGGCGTCGAATGGTACGCGCAGATGGTGCGTTACAGACTGAATGTGCTGTGCTATAGTTCGTGATGTGGCTGAGCGATCCGTCACTGCCATACGCACAATATGCCTGTCATGACGTGAAGTGGTGTACTGAGGTGGATACGATCAAACACGTCGGTCCGTCGTACCCTCCTGCATCCAACGATCACATATCCGCATTACAGTTATTTGGTTTCGTGATAGGATAAGAAATCCACTGAAAGATAATCCACAATCTCGGTAGGCCACTATCCTTCCTCTGTCGAACTCGGATACTTGATCAAATGATGATTGCTGTTTTCTACGAGGTATAATTGATCGTTTGTTTGAAAAAAACACAAGAAAAACACAATTGCCGTACTTGAAATCGTCGAAATCTCCAAGCCTTAAATAGTGCTTAGAAGTGGCGCCACATGCGCGCGTGATGTGCGTCTGCGCTGAAATTCTAATCATTTGCATATCTCACCTCCGCTAATGCATGTTGTAAATTTCATATTATTTGCATGTTTCCTCCAGGGTGTTGCATTTACGGTGGCCATCAGTGTGTTATAAAGAGACACACCATAGTTACAAATATGCAGTACGCCACTGCATGGTCAGCACGTCGTTGCCCGTGAGTTTTTTTGTGGTTTCAGGTGTGACCACTGCTTACCCGAAAGAAGAAAGAACGGTGGAAAACCTATTAAATTCATTTTTAAATGTTCTACGTTGAATTTTACAATTCACGCGACCCATAAATTGCAAAATATTCAGTTTATCTGTGTGCCAAATCCCATTACAGTAAGTGTCATAGATACGTAAGGACTGCGGGCAAGAAACAAACAAACACTTCCTTATGTAAAAGTAGTGATTGAATAAACAAATTTAAATTTAATTAATATGTTTATAAATTTTGTTAACCTTAAATGCTATGTTAAGTACATAAAAAATATATATTTAAGAAAAATTACTTTTTGTTCCTATTACAAACTATTTATTTCAAAATATTAATAGTAAAAAAAAATATTATAAAAATGTATTAAGTATAACATTTTACGAAAACCTCTGGTCACATCTCAATTGAACAAGATTCGTGCAAAAAGTTTTGAAAAAATTAAAAATACTGGGTTTAAATTTAGTATAGGAGCCGCACTTTACTGAAAGAAGAGCTGCATTTGCCCACCTCTGGCATAGAGGAACGTCAACTAAAACAAAACGACGTTGGATGTAACGAACTTCAAAGCTACCGAGTCGAAACATTTTCTTGATTCTTTAAGGCACACGATTTTAAAGAAAATCCAAGTTGCACAGAACTTTTTTTAATAAACATATGGGGAAAAAAGCTTATTTCTATTATTTAACTTACAGTTTGGCATCAAAACATTAAAATTGCTACATAAACAGTGTATAACTCCTTCGTGCCTAGTAGGCATATGCGTCACAGAGATCAGATTTCATACCCTATTGGGCCAATAAATCTCACTTTTGAATGAGTTCTTGGGTTTTCAGTGTTCTTAAGGAATTAGACAATAAAAATAAGATTAAAGAAACCACTATTAAAATTCATAATCCCCTTAGGTGAGTAAGTAATAAATGTTGGAAGGGAGAAAGCAAACACAAAAAGAACGCAAAAGTACGGTCGTCCTTTAAAAAGAGCAAAAACTTCGTTCAATGTAGGAGACCATCTTCCTGTTCAACAGCTCTGAGGAAACGATATAATAACAGTTCATCAAGAGAAAGATAGAAAAAAGAACATTTACTATTTGTCAAATGTGTCAGCTTACACTTTGTAAAGACTGCTATACGCCATATCACTTAACTTGTACTGTAAGAATACAATATTCGATGCCTTTCATTTCATTTTACTCTTTATACACACGCTGTGTAAGGTTCTTATCACACTATCCTAGACGATTGGGACAAATAGTTCCATTGACAATTCGATTGGGACAAATTGTCCCAGGATATTTCCAAGAAACGAGAAAAGTTAAAAACTCTAAACTCATAGTACACTTCTTTTCGCATGTCAACATAAAATTAAACTACTTTTCATAGTTCAATTTTAATCATGCAAAAGTTGGGTCGAAAGGTTTAAAAGGGATTTTGATACTACTATTTACAAAAGGTTCTATGGCAGATGCTACCTATTTCACAGGTGCTTTTTGTGTGGTAGCCACGTAAACTAAACAGCAGTTATTATGATTCGATAAACTTTGAAAATCTTCATTTCTCCCAGCTATTCTTAAGCAGCCTTTATATCTTCGGTGAAATAACTTCATATGGAGTTTTCTAACTCGCGGTTTCAAAGTCAGATTTCCGTAAGCATTAAATTATGTTTTTTTGTTCCTCTATTTCAAGTTTCTATCTATGCTATCGTTAGAAAACGCTTCATGTGAACAGGTCCTAACATTCAGCTAGTTTTATTTATTTCATTCATGTTGTCCACTTTAAATAGACTGAGCGAAAAGGAATGTTATAGGTCTAGAAATGGAAAGTAAACAAATCATGTCACGTGTCGTAAAAGTAACAGTTTTATTATTTAGAAATAGAGTTTTAATGACTTATGAATCTTCAAAAATATGATAGATTAAAACAAATAATGAATTGAAATTATACATATTATATCATTAATTCTGTATTCAGCATAAATTTCAAACTCCCTACTTAGAATAATGACAATAAATACAATTGAACCCCCTCCTTTTTTCCTCTTAAACAATAACGTTGATTTGCGTATAATAATGGATGAGGCCATTGTTACGTAAGCATCGAAATTTCTATTTCATTGTTAACACAAACATTGTTATGCATGTAAAAAATATTGTTTAAAAAAGATTTCGTCATTCATGTTGTATCTTTAAAACTGCTAACTAGCGCATTTAAAGCTTTGATCAAGTGAGATAAATATACGTTTGATTAAAGATATTTTTTTTGTTGTAGAGGAACTTTCCGCTGCAATTTATTTATAAACAGTACTTTTCAGTACTATTTACGTCATTTTCATCGACGTTTCATATAAACAGTACTTTTCAGTGCTATTTTCGTCACTTCTAACGACGTTTTATTTACAAACAGTACTTTTCAGTGCTACATACGTCAATTTTACCGACGTTTTAAACGGAGAGTACCTTTCAGTGCTATTTACGCCAATTTCGTAGTCGTCTTAATCAACTCTCAAGATGTTGGATTGGTTTGGAAAACAAATGTAAGTATGTTATCTATTCCTTACATTATCCTTAAATTTTTTATTTGTAGGCATTTTGGTGTATGTTAACATTACGTTTTACCATAAACTGTTGGTTTCAAATACATATAATGTGTCCTTTGTGTTTTGGAAAATTAATAAATACCAACCTACTATTTCAGAAGGAAGTTTCAAGAAAAAAGAATTAAGAAGAAACAGGCCAAAAAGGAGGCAAAAGAAAAGAAACAGCAGCCCTATGTGGAACGCGACTACCTCGCAGAATGGAATGCAGAACATCCGGATGAATACATGGACTTGCGTCTCCGCACCATCGAAGACGAGATGGCAGAAAGGGCATTACTAGCTGCTACACAAGCTGTTGACACACCATCTGCAGAGGATGCCACAGATCTCAACGGAGAAGATGAGGTTGACAACAATTGCTCAGACAATTTTGTCCTGACGTCTCAGTGGTACTAAGCATCACTGAGAGTCACTGGAAAGAAAGCCTTCCTTCTAAACCGAATGGACTGAGGACTCGTCGATTCTCACCAAAATAATGTCATCGTTACAAGACTGGAATGATTAATACTTCACACCTTTTTGGCATTACAAATCAAAACAAAGAAGAATCAGACAATCCATGCTAAGCTCATTTCCTTGGAAAGCAGAGGCATATTCAGTATAGTTTTAGAACCTCCATGAAGAAGAACCAACAAACCTACATTGAAATTTCGGAACTTTGCAGAAAAACTACCCTTAAAACGTTTCGACGAAAACTTTAAGAAGCTGATATTCAAATTTGATTCATCATTAATGTTATATAATGTAGCATCTGTATAATCACCTCTTTTACTTTCGGTATTAGAAAAACTAAAAAGCACATTTCATGATATTTCGAATTTAAAACTCAATAAAAAAATATTTTCCTCCATTGTGTTTGTATTCATTGCTTCATTTTCATATATTTAAGATTATTTTTTTCTAGGGGAGCAGAACTCTACCATTTTGCCAAGATATAACAAAAATCAAAACTGTTCAGGCAACTTCACATTTATTTCAGGACCATAAATGTTCCTTTACGAAACTTTTTTATAAAGTTTAATAAAACTCAATTGAAAAACAAAATTTCGTTTCTAGGAAAAAAAATTCTAGAATATTTGTATAGAGAAATAACGAGCTCCGATTCTATAGAAATTTATTAGTATATAATTCTATAGAAAAGTAATATTGCGAAAAAAAAACTAAAGTGGTTGTGGTTGAAGATTCAATGGTTAGGGTTTTGGGAGACATGGTAGGGCGTAAAAAGCGCAATTTTGGAAGGTGTTGCTTGCCAGGTGCCAGAGTCAAACATGTAGTTGAGGCAGTTAAGGCAGTTAAGGCAGGTGTAGTTAAAGGGGAGAAAAAGGCAGTAGTGTGGGTCTGAACCAATGATGTAGAGAGGACCGCTAATGTTGAGTTTAAGAGGGAAGCGGAAACACTTTTGAGAGGCATTAAGTCTCATGGAGTAGAGGTTATTAATAAAACTAATTTTAATACATTTGGTCAAATTGTTATTATCCGCAACACATCCCCTCTTATCTTTCAACTGTGTAAATTGACTGAAATCCTGATTTTCTAACTGAGAGATGAACAGATTTAATGTCATTCTGAATTAATTAATGCTATTTACTAAGCTAGGATATAATTTCTTATTGCTTTGTAGCGTCGAATTTAGTTAATTGAGACGGCTAGTACATCAACTAAAAATGCCAATTCTAATAGTAAGTTGTTATGAAATAATAGAGTTATTTCATCAGGAGAGTTCAATTTCCTGTTCTCAAAAATTAAAAATAGCATTTTTGAATTTCTAAAATCTACTTAGAACCTATCCTCTAGAAAGCCAGCGCAGCTCACAATAAAGAAAAGGTTCACCATATTATAAATCTAATAATTCAATATTCTCTGAATTCTCGGCTGTTTAACGCTCTTGTTCTAATTTTAATCTCACATTTAACAACCTGTAACAAAAATGCTACATTATTAAAAAATTTTACACACATTGTCTCTTGGTGTGTAATAATTCATTGATATTTTAGTGCAATATAATTAAAAAAATCTTTCAAGCAAAGGTGTAGTGCCATTTACGGCGTACCGTCAGTACAAATACTGATGTGTACAATAATCTAGTTTAGATTTTCTTGGCATGATTTTACATTTTAAATATATCTCATCCTCTTGTTTCATTATGCAATAACTCCAGACTGGCAAGTTCTTCAAAGACATTAAAATTATAATCCATTCCTCTTACAAAAATGCTTATAACTGGATTACATCAACTATGTCCATTGATTCATCCAAAGCTAGAGAAAAGTCTTCCAGTTGTTGAAATACATACAGACAGAGTTCCACGATACATCTCGCATTAGTTTGCCTTGGTATAGCAATTTCGTCTGATTTTTTTTCAATACCTTTATTACCAAGATGGCGTGCAAATATTTGGAAACAGACAGGTTTTTTTTCGCCAATGCTAAAGCAATTTCATAGGACGCTTCTGTCATCGCCTCGTCTACACAACTGACATTAGGAAAAATATTTTGTCTTCTGATTTCTTCCTTTTTTTTAGTCAAATATTCTTTACGTAACTCCGACACGAGAACAAGTTTAACTTTTCCTTCTATTTTAGCCTGATGCTGTGTTTTATAGTGTTTATTAAAATCGTGTCTTCTATTATGTGGAAGAGTAGTTTCACAAACAATGCAAAAAACGATTTTCCTGATGGACTTGCTGTAAATAACTCATTTTCTTACTGTTCGTTAAATTCACTTTTTCTCTCATACTTTTTGCGCTTCTTTTGCTCATTTTTTTTTGCACAGAGAAAAATAACAGGAAAATAAAAAATAGAAACATTAAAAAGTACAAAAAATCTTGAAAAAGAACAAACAGATCAGAAGTACGTCATATCACGCATAATATAAAATGCAAACTCAAAAAATTGCTACGAAATGTTATTTTGAAATGCGAGTTTGGCGCATGCGCCACAGTTTGGCCACCCCTGTGTTAGATAATGGGTGGTTAAATCAAAGGGATTGTTAAGGGATTTGTGTGAGAGGGAGGAGGTTAGATTTTTAGATGTTCGGAAGGAGTGTAGGAGGGATTGGACAAGCAGGGACAATTTGCGTTTAAGCCTGATAGGTAATAGGGAGGTTGGCAAGCGGGTTTTGTATATTATGGAGTCAAAAAACTAGAATACAAGCAGGGATGGGTAGGACATAGAGGGTTGACAGTACACAATAATTGCTTGGGAAAACTAACATAGTTGAAATTACAGGAGACAAACAATACACAGTGAAAGTGCAATGTGGGGGAGAAAAACTAAACTAAGACAAATAATACAAGGGGAAAGTGCAATATAAGGGTGAAAAACATTTAAAAGACTAATACTACAAAGGGAAAGTGCAATACAAGGGTGAAAAAAAAGCTAAGATTATTTTATTGTAATGCTCGTAGTGTCAGAAATAAAATGGATGAGCTCAGGGGAATTGCACAAGCAGAGGATATAGATATCATTGGGATAACTGAAATTTGGGCAAGCAGTGAAGATGCACAAATTTTAGAATTTAGTGGATTAACAATGTTTAGGGAGGACAGAGTGAAAAGAAAAGGGGGTGGGGTTTTGATTTATGTGAGAGAATTCTTGAACTGTACGGACATAAAGTTAAATAGTAAAACTGAGAGTATAGAATCAGTCTGGGTGAAACTGAATACAGACAAAGGTGAAGGACTGATTCTGGGTGATATATATAGACCTCCTGTTTGTAGTGAAGAGCAGGAAAAGGGTATGTGCAATCTGATGAACGAAGCATGTCAAAAAGGAGAATCAATTTTAATGTGGGGCTATAATTATCCAAATATTGACTGGACAAACAATCTAGCTACAAATGGGAAAGGGGCAGAATTTTTGGAAATGATACAGGATTGTTTTTTGTACCAGATGGTGTATGAGGATACTAGGGACAATGCAATATTGGATTTGATTTTCAGCAATGATGAGGATAGGGTGCAGAATTTGGTTATAGGTGAGCAACTGGGAGAAAGTGATCATAGAAGTATCAGGTTAAGTATAAATTTTCAGTCACCATACACAATCAATAGTAGGATTATTCCAAATTTCAGAAAGGTAAATTTTCATAGGATAAGGGAATAGTTAAAAAAGACATTCAAAGGGGGATTAATAGCACCATATCATTCTGAACAGTGGGAGGAATTCAAGAATAAGTTAGACAGAGTGATAAAAAAACATGTAACGTTAAAAAAAAATGGAAAATCTAGAAACTTGCTCCCTATGTGGTTTTCAGGGGAAACACACAAAGCTTTAAAATTAAAATAAAGAACATACAGGGTATATAAAGGCACTGGTAACGACAGGAAGGAGGCATATGGGAAAACCAGAGGAGTTTAAAAATATTAGTCGGAAGCAAAAGGTGTCCTTGGAGGAAAAACAAGGGAAACAAATATAAACCCAAAAGAATTGTTTGCATATGCAAGTGGTAAAAAAAAAAATTTAGTACTACACTGGGCCCGTTGGAAGGGAGGGGAGGTGAATTCATTCAAGACGCGGTGGGAATGGCAAACGTGTTAAATGACTTTTTCCTGGGGGTTTTCAATGGTAACTATAAATTTAAAAAAAGGATCCCAAGGATGGAGCCTTTGCAGGGTGTACAATTAAAGAATGCAAATTTAACAGGGAAGAAATAGTAGAAAGAATAGAAGAAAATAATTAAGCCATCTAAAGCACCAGGTCCAGACGATATATATCCGAGAGTACTAGTGGAATGCGCGGTAGAATTGGGGGACGTTATTCACATCATATTTAATTCAACATATAGCACGGGTTGGGTACCAATGGATTGGAAGTTGGCCAACATAACTCCAATTTTCAAAAAGAGAAAAACAAAGTGATCCGGGCAGCTATAGACTAGTAAGTCTAACATCAGTAATTGTCAAAATATTTAAATCTCTGTTAAAAAAGCATATAATGTTATACTTGGAGGAAGGGGAACTGTTGTCAGATAATCAGTATGGGTTTAGGAAGGGCTGATCCTGCTCTACAAACCTTTTGAAGTTCTACGAAAAAAATACTGAGGAGCTGGATAATAAGAGCAGTATAGATATCATGTACATTGATTTTCAAAAGGCTTTTAATAAAGTACCTGATGAGGCATTACTGTTTAAATTAGAAAGGCAGGGGATTCAGGGGAAAACATTGATATGGATAAAGAATTGGTTATTGGGTAGAAAGCAGAGAGAGCAGGTAAAAGGAAATTATTCACAGTGGACAGACTTTATAAGTGGGGTGCCTCAGGGATCAGTTTTGGGACCAATTTTATTTATAATTTTCGTAGATGATATAGGTCAGGGGATTAAGAATATAATCAGTATATTGGCAGATGACTTAAAAATATGGGGGACAGTGGATACCAAGTTACAGATAGTAAATTTACAAGGGGATTTTGATAAGATATCCGAATGGGCTGTAAAATGGGGTACGTCATTTAATTTTGGGAAATGTCAAGTTCTGCTTATGGGTGACAGGAACAGTGCAGTCGAGTACTGTCTGCAAGGAGTAAAGGGAGAAACAATCAAGGATCTTGGAGTGATAATACACAGGGTTTATAAAATGTGTCACCAATGTTCATCTTCGGGTAAAAAAGGCTAATAGGTTATTGGGGTATATTAAAAAGACTGTAACTTCAAGGGATAAGAATATAATCTTGCCGTTATACAAGGGTTGAGTAAGACCACATCTAGAATATGCTGCACAATTCTGGGCTCCATATATGTAAAAGGATATAGAATTAATTGAAAGGGTTTAGAACAGAACTACAAAAATAATAAAGGGGATAGCAAATCTAGGCTATAATGAACGTGTAAGTAAGCTAAACATGTATACACTGGAAAGAAGAAGGAGGGGGGATTTGATTCAGCTTTTCAAGTTGGTAAAACAAGGGGACACAGAGGGCTTAAATTTCAAAACAGAACCAGGGATAACAGAACAAGGGGCCATGGTAATAAATTGAAAAATAATCATTTTTGTCGGGATTTAAGGAAAACCTACTACTTTAATAGGGTAATAGACAAATGGAACGCGTTGCCAGAAAATATAGTTAATTGAAAGGGAGTGTACGAATTTAAGATACAATTGGATAGTCGGTGGGAATTGGGGAACTCATAAACAAACGACCAGCCTTGTTGGGTTTGAGCCTGTAGCTGGTCGTCAATATTTGTATTTGTATAGTTGATTTATAACTGACCACATTTGTTTTAAATGCAATTTAACATGTTTAAAATTACGCCATTGTCAGATATCACCACTGAACACAATTCTTGTCGAAAAAAGAAGCGTCGGAAGGCAAAAAGAAAGGTATCAGTCGACAGACTAGTTCAAGATGTCCACTTCTTCTCAATGTACAAGTTATTAAGTGAATATACTGTTTTGCATCACTGTCTTTCACAAATAGCGCACCAGCATTATCAACACCAATAATCAAAAATTGGTGCTGATTGTTCCACTCGTTCAGCTGGTCGTTGGGCAACATTTTGGTCTCCTGGAGAAGAATTGAATCTTTAGCAAATGCAATTTTTTTTGTAACTGCTTTTATAGTTTGCCTGGCTTTTAAGATTCATTATTTTTCACTCACTTGAACTAGTGTGTGAGGTACATCTGAATGAAATACTGTTTCATGGGTTTCCCAAATCAATTTATCTGTTAATTGTGATTTAGAAGTCAGTATGATTGGATACTTTCCACACATTAAAAAATAGGTTTTCTGTAACCGTCCCTTTATTCGCAGGACATCTTTAAGATCCAGAAACGGGTTTAAACATAATAATTTTGAGTCTTTTGGAAGAGGTTTACCATTCAACCGGAATGTAATTTCGTTAAAGTAAGATTCAATTTCATCAGTTCTTACCCAAAACTGCTCAGCACCATTGAGTTATTCAGATGTAAGAGGACCCTTAAGACTCTTCTTTCTTTTAAGTACATCAACAAAACGTAGTACACAAGCAGTCACTCTTAATAGTCTGAAAACGTTGATAAATCTTCCCGGATCAATAACGCATGGTGCGTACAGTGAAAGTAGCTCTGCGAAAGATACTAGTAAAGATGTCAAGTTTCGTCATAAGTATACAAATATTCTCATATAAATCTTAAAACAGCATTACGTATAATCAATAAATCTAAGACATTTAACAAAATCATTATACATTTTTGTCATTTTTAAGTTATTTATTAACGCTTGTATTTTCTACATATTTTTTAAAAGAGGGGTTCAAAAAATAATTACAATTCTTTATGTATATTATAAGTTTTTAAAAATCAATGCGTGGGTCATTTAAAAACCCTGCGTGGATCAGTGTTGACCCGCGGGTTATAGGTTCGCCATCCCTGCTAAATATTAAGAAAAAAGTTACTGCCGCCGCCGCTGTAGCAGGAATGAAAACTATATTGTTCAGCTCGATTCTTAGGGGTTGACAAGCGTAAGCGAACATTGCGTGGAGCCCCCTGGTGTAGTAAAGTGGTATAACTTTTCATTGAATTTTTACCCTTAAAAACAGAACACAATACGGTTTGATTATCCGGAACTAGTGTAACTTGGGCTTTTTCTAGAGTCTGCACTTTAGATGCTTTTTTATTTTTAGTTTCGAGGCAAAATAATTATATGTTTACTGGCTAGACAACGATAACAACGTATTTCCTTTTTCAGTTGTAGCGTTTCTGTTCACTCATGAAAGATCTACATTTTGATTCGATATACGAGTTAGAGTTACAGAAAATACAAACATGCTAACAATTGTGTTTAATGCGACTGACGTTGGGTCATTAGTTTTAAATCTAGGTGGTTAATTATAACCTTTCGAGCGAGACGTTTCGTAATTTTTCAGTTGCAGTCCAGAAACCACATTAGTCCCTTCTCAAGATCCAATTTCAAATTTATTAAATTTATCAGTTTGTTAACATCACCGGTCTTTTCAGGATCCCTCTTTCGATGAAATTCTACTACTAGATTATGAGGTGACTGTTTTAACAAAATTGGAAATAAGAAATGACCGTACGTACCGGACGCAATTCCCACGGCATTCAAATTTCATATACAAACTTTGCTTTCGTCATGGAAGCTTCTAAGTCCTTAAAGTTTTGAAGAAACCTTAACTGGCTTCATTTCTAACAGTTTATTCATGAAACAACTGATTAAATGCTCTTGTTTACCATATCGATCCTTTAACAAATTTAAACAAGATTTGTAATTTTCTTCCATGAGAGAAATTCCGGCAACATGTTCGTGAACTTCACCCGATAGAAAATATTTTAAATATATAAATTTGTCAACACTACTTAATAACTCATTTGAGTCGACTGCACTTGCAAAGCTGTTGAAAAATCAGAGAAATGCGCTTGAGTCACCATTAAATTTGGGAATATTTAGCTTAGGAAAGCAGTTGATGACTTTCTAATATTCAAATTAGAAACGTTAGAACTTTGAGAAGACACAGAATGTTCAATTTTAAACTTCTGTAATACACTTTTTATTTTAAATTTAGCATCACTTATGTGTTTACCTTATTCAATTCAACTTTGAACGTTTGGTGAGTGGGGTGACAGCTCAGGTGTTGACCTCGTCAGATAAGTGTGGTACAGAACTACAAGATGTTATCCTTGGACTTTCCTTTCCGGATTGTTCACGGTCCATCATCAATAGTGTTGCTCCTAGCGCTACGTTAACTCAACTCTTATCTTCCTACCAACCAAGTCTAACGGCCATATTCACAAGTCTCGAGTTAACTCGAGGATCAGTTGATCCGCGAGTAAGAGTTAACTCGAGGATTATCAAAAACGGTATTCTCAAACGGCGTGTTAAGTGATCCGGGGATTAAAATGAGACGCTCGCTATGATTGGCTCCTCACGATCACATGATATTTGTTTACATTGGTTAGGACGCCCGAATCTGCATTCATACTGATCAAGCCCGTACTTCGCCGTAGAATTGATTCCAAATTGTGAATAAATAGGACTCGCACAGCATTTTAATATGGGTTTGGGAAAAGAAATGCAAATGTATTTAATCTCAAATTGGAATTTTATGGAAACCTAAATTTGGCAAGAAAGAATTGTACACAATGTCTTGACAGATGTATGTAATCTGATTATCTTTGTACTTGTCAGTATGGGTGTGTGTTGGTGTCGTGACAAGTAACTTGTATTATCAATTTTCTTTCATTCGTAGTAACTCAACAGAATAATTTTAATTCTACGACGAATTTGTATCTGCCATGGTCGTTTTCTACCGTTCGCTCTCTCCGGCTTAGAGGACAGAGGTGGCGCCATCTATCTTTTCGCTAAGCTGCTTGGTTAAGATTACGCAGCTATTTTTATTTTCATTTTTCTTTTGAATTTCAATAAAAATGTGTTTAAATTTTTCCATTTAAGCAATTTTATTATGAGGAGATTAGCTGCTATTTAGTAGGTGCTCCGTAATGACAGATCCAGTTCAGTCGTCGCAAGAATTCTGTAATTGAGCATAGAATGAAATGTGTCCTCCATTTTCTTTTTCCAAAAAGATGGTACTGCGCATGCGTTAAATGTAACTCGCGAGTTAACTCGCCGATTTCGGAGGATCAAAATGTAACACCGAAACGGCAGTTTAAACCACGGATCAGGACTTGTGAATAAGGTTTTTTCGATAACTCGCGGATTATCGTTGATCCTCGAGTTAACTCGGACTTGTGAATACGGCCGTAAAGGTATTTTTGAACCTGGGACTCTTTCTTTTTTTCTGAGTCTATGCTCTTATCATGTTGGCATAGTGTAGAAATTGGAGAGGGGGGGGGGGGTGAGTTTCAGCTCAGGTGCTGATCTCTTCAACTTACCATAGTTCAAAATTGCGTGGTGTTATCATCGGGCTTTGCCCTTTTGGATTGATCCCGAACCGTCGCCAACAGCCCATTGTGTTGCATTTGTGCGACGATAATTTTAATCGTGTCTATCCTATCTTTTAAAACTTTCTTCCCATAGGTGTCCATCAAACTTAGAATTATCTGTAGAGATATTTAGAGCTTTCTTTGTGGTCCATGTCCATTATTATCCATTTCAAGAATATCGGAAGACAGACGTCCCACCTTCTTGACTTCTGGAACGAGGTCTACCAAAGGGTTGAAGCGTTAAAACTAGAGTCGAATTACTGCTCATTATTGAAGTCCCGTTCTCGTTATTTAAATAGGAAAGAGGAGCCTGGAAAACTGCACCTGAACATGAAAGAAAATGCTTAAGGATATATTCGTGAAATTGTGTGATTTTCAAAGGGCGAGAGGTTTTTAGCTATAATGAATGAGAAGCGCGTGTATTCTCCGGTTTTAGACACCTAACAAGGAAAGATAAACATGTACAGGTGCGACCGTTAACAACCTCGTAGTATTACAGAAGAACGAATAATTTCATTGATTGCTTTGTTCTGTTTTCCTAAATCTTCTTAGATTTGACGTGATTATATATGAGTATATGGTTCAAATCGGATGTAATTTACTTTCTTTTCTACGGGTCTTTTAGACTGCAGAACAAACAGTGCTTTTGTTAGAAGTTTAGTACCGGCTGATATGAATAGATAAATTTATTGAAATAATTTTAAGAATTCTAGCTTATTTTTTAAATGTAAAATGTTTGGAATCGTGTGAATTTTCAAAATCTATTTTGCTAACGTCCAATCAAAATGTTTTAAGCTATACATGGATATTCGGAAATCTCTGGACAGGCCATTAAAGATGGTAGGGTGCCAAGCATTCAAGAATTAACAAACGTTGTAGAATAGTTTATAAATATTTGTAGTATAAGAGATACGATTGTTGCTATCAAATTGTATGATAGACTGTAATTCTGGTGAGTCAACATAGTGTTCTAAAGCTTGCAGAAAAAATTCAACCCAAAATACTCCTGTGTTATTTGAAAGAAATTAAATTAAGTGTATCATGTAAGACAAAAGTATCAGTATCAGGTGAATAATAGTCATATTTTTTGGAGTGAAGGTAGCGCAAGATTTTAATTTTCTACGATTTCAATTTCATGGATACAATTTTTTATGAAAATGGAATCAGATTAAAACTAGCCACATTCCAAAGTTCGTCTAACCAAAGAGTTAAGTAGAACAATAACCTTGGTGCTCATAGTTTATACAGCTGCCAAAAGTCGGTAAAACTGTCATTGACAAAAATGAAACAAATCTATTGAGGTTGATACAGTGAACCATCCGTTTATTGGATATGCCTGCTAAAACTCTTTAAAACATCCATCTGAGAGAAGTGGCGTAACGAACAGTGGCCTTTTAAACATAGAAAATAAATTGATTTTATATTTAGCAGCAAGAATGGGGACTGGTGTTGGTGACGTCACACCAGTAAACGCGAAGCAATTGTGGATCGTCGGAGAAAATAGAGCAAGCCGCTTAGATAAATTTAATTAATTTTCCTGCATTTCCATATTAATCTGCCCGTTCTCGCCGTTTGACGTAAGCCAGGCAACACCCCACAACCAATTAGCGTCATAAGAGAGCGCCGTCCAATGGCAGTTTTTTGCGTCTGTAAAATGGCAATGGGCATCAAAAGTTGGTGTTTCGCAACGCACCTAACAATTGGTATTTTGAGTTGTTCGCATTTGACTGCAAGTGGAATAATTTTTATTACGAACTAACGAAATATATTATTTTGTCATGCTTAGATTTGTTAATGACTTAAAATACATAATATCCAGTTTTGATGTAAGTAAGCAATTGTTCAATGATTATACTTTCAACATACAAAGTCTATTAAAAAACTTGTTTGAGTTTATATGCTGCAGCTCTAATCAGTTGCAGTTCAGGATTGTGTCGAATGCAACAAAAAATGTCAGACACAAACGCATTAATAGAAACACATAATTTTTCGACACGAATTATGTCTTTTAAATCGATAACATGCTGTGGTGAAATAGAGCGACGGCAGACGCAGCGGGCATCTTATTATATAAAACGCAAGGGTTCTGTGTTTCCGTGGCTATTAGAGATTTGATTGGTTGTGTGACGTCACGAGTAGGCGGTATTGCTAATTGATTGGTTGTTTGATGACACGAGAGACGAAATATGAAAAATTACTACATGCGAAATCGCCATGGAAATAACTTTGTGTGTAAAACAATTTCTGTACGCAGCTCATTGTTTTAAAAGTGTTGACCAAAAATTAAGTTTTGCAATAATATTAATTTTCCAATATTGCTAAAAAACAACACCATGCGAAAGCAAGGCAAGTTGACAGTGTATAGGGTTTATACATAGCCAGTGATCAACAAAAGTTGACACATATAGGTGAAAAAAGGTTTATTTACAGACAGTAAGATATTACTTACAACTAGGTTTTAAAAAATATGGAAATAAAGTTTGACCAGATTAAATAAATTTTGTTATGTACCCGTTGTATGACAGACCATTTACCCTAGTTTTATATAAAGGGTGAGTCAAAAGTTCTTGTACAAATTCCAAGGGATGTTAGGTAATACAAAACAAACTGTTTTTCACATAGGGATGCACGTCCTAAAGTGCTATATGGGTTTCCGAGCGAACAATTTTTAGCAACGCTACATTTGATTAGTTAAGGTCATCGTCAATTCACTCTAATTTCAATGTATCCCTTTATGATTGCGAAGGTGTTTGACGTGAAACATACGGGTTATCTAATTGTAGCGGAAAAACATGAACTTGAGTTAAAAGCGAGTGAAGTTGCATGGTGAACGGTTTTGGTGCGAGACATTTGAGGTATCATTGGTTTCGTCTCTGCATTTTATAAATAATAATAGAAATAAAACTTCACTATTTAATCTTTTGCGACTAGTGCTATAGATATAACAAGCGCGATTCTTATAATTTTCAAGGTGCAACTGCTATAACGGCTCTGATTTAAATTCTTTCTTGGCGCAATTCTTTAGACTTTCAAGGTACACCCGTCACAAAAAAAAAAACGACTCACCCGATCGCAAATGCACAATTTACATCACAGAACAAAACGGAAGGTAGCAATCAATGGAGATTAATGTTTTTTTTACAAATATCAATGTTTATATAACTGTCTGAGGGCCATCTTTATATTAAATTGCGTGCTTACTTCGATAAATTCAATACGAACTCCCATCTTTTATCACAAATTTGGATTCTACACACGATTTCAGACTGAATAAAAAAATTCCTCAAATTTTATGGATTTTCCACTAGTTTGTAAGTGTTTGTAAATTAGATCTCCTAAGGTTAATTCGTGTTTCTGTTTTGTTGTTACATTTGCTAAAAACATTAATTTTTATTGGAAATTGTTCTTATATCCTTTGCAACCTAAGAACTGAAACACAATCTATAAATATTTTAACCATCAAACAAAATTAAATTTTTTAAAATTAAATTATGAAATTAATATTCATAAAAATTATGAATAGAAACATGGACAAATTTTGACACCAATTGATTCAACTGTTACTAAAAAATTGGAATTCCATATTTCAGCTCATTTCATGCATAATTAGTAGCGTAGTGAGACCATTTACAAAATTCGATGATTATTATAGTTAGTGGGGATTGTTCACAAAGTGAAAACAGAAATTTCTGCCAACAGATCCTGGGATTCAATCAGAATGGATTCTGACTTTGTCACCATCTTAAAGGACTCCATAGCAAGGCGCCTTCAACAGGTCATTATCTGCAACAGTCACTACATGTCATTATTAATATTTATAATGTGGATGAACTCCAAACATTTGCACTCTCCCTCAACGGTTTTCATCAATTTTCTCGTTCAATTTTAAGCCGTTTTATATTATTTTTCATCAAATCAGCCTGAAATTGTATGTAGAATTCAAATAGAGGTTTTTCTCACAATGAAAGAACAAGACACTTCAAGGCTTCATTCTAAAAGAAGTATTATATGTTTTTCATGAAGTTGGTCCTTCGGATGTATTCACTAGACTACAAATACTTATGTTCACTCAACGAAACGAAATCACAGTGTAAAATTTCATGGCCAACGTAAATATTGAATATTTACACTCAAGCGTTCTAAATAAGATGGCGACTATTGAAGTGTATAATGATGTTCAAAGGTTAAAATCTTTCTTGAATGATTTCACTACAGCCGATAAAAAAGAAAGTTTTAACTTTAGTTATGTAGTTATTTTTTCTATCTTCTAGACCGTTAAAGATAGAGTAACAATTTCAACGGATTTGAAATCTGCTGAAAAAATCTCATTAAAACTGTGGTGACATCATGTGGCGCACTGAGGCAACAACCAGCAAACTCTTCGCGTTACGATTTCTCTTGGCTCGAGTGGCATCAAATTCCAGTTTCAAAATAGTACAAATTCCTATTCCGGATAGCAGTAAGAAAATTTACTGTGAAACCTCCACTAATTTTAACCGGCCATACATTCCTAAAGAGTTTCGCCAAAGAGTATTTCTCGCTATACATAACTTATCCCATCCGGGAATTCGTGCAACAATGAAGCTGGTGACAAAAAGATTCATTTGGCCCGGCATAAACAAAGACTGCTAACTGTGGACTAGAGCATACTTGGCATGTCAGCGAGCCAAAGTTCACAAACATACACATTCTCCAGCTGCGGAATTCAAAGTTCCGAATGAACGATTCAAGCACCTTAACATTGATATTGTTGGCCCTTTACCATCTTGCAAAGGTTTTAGGTATCTGCTTACTATCATCGATAGGTTCACCCGTTGGATTGAAGCTGTTCCTTTGGAAGACTTAACTGCAGATTCCGTCGCAAATGCCCTTATCGCGAGTTGGATTTCCAGATTTGGAATACCTGAAAGAATAACATCTGACCAAGGTCGCCAGTTTGAGAGTCAACTCTTCCAATCCTTGAGCAAATACCTAGGTTTCAAAGCTAACACCACCACAGCTTATCATCCACAATCTAATGGTCTAATCGAACGCCAACACCGAACTTTGAAAAACAGCCTTAAATCCCACCTACAAACGTCCAATTCTTGGACTGATATTCTACCTTTAATTCTCCTTGGCATTCGATCCGCCGTTAAAGAGGATTTGGGTTGTTCTTCCACTGAACTTGTGTACGGCACACCAGTCTGTTTGCCTGGAGAATTTTTCAGTAACTCCCCAGCTGCCACGCATTCAGATTTTATACAAAAATTGCAAAGTCACATCCAAAACCTAAAACCAACTCCAACAACCAGCCATGGAAAAAAACCAGTTTTCGTACACAAGGATTTAGCAAATTGTTCACACGTATTCATCTATAATAACATAATCTCATCTTCTCTTCAACCAACCTATCTCGGACCATATTTAGTTAAACAACGTTTTGAGAAATTCTTTGATGTTGTAGTTTGGGGTAAAATTAAGAGAATATCAATAGATCGACTGAAACCATGTTTCAAACTCAAAGATGAAGTAACATCAAACTTTCGGACATGTGAATCCGATAACTCCAAAACCTCACAACCACTTCCCAGTGACAATGATTCTTCCATCGAATTTGCTAGAACCACAAGAACTGGTCGAAGAGTGCGATTTCCTGCATACCTGAACGACTATGAGGTGTAACGCTATCACTGGAAAGGGGGTGTGTGGTGACATCATGTGGCGCACTGAGGCAACAACCAGCAAACTCTTCGAGTTACGATTTCTCTTGGCTCGAGTGGCATCAGAAAAAGTTTAGAACAAAATAAAAGAATAGTAAAACTAGTTTTTTAATCTTTTTAGCTTTGAAGTTTACCTATTGTCTTACGCATATATTTTTCGTTAATAAAAGTATTTTAAGAAGTTTGCTCTTTATAATTTATCCGACTTTATTCAACGAACTTCAAAAACTAATACATGATTTTCTTTAACTAAATAATTTTTAAATTAAATATATATTTTATATTTTCGCAAGAGAGATTGTGATGTCACGCCAACTTTCGCTTTCCAAATATAAATATATTGGTTTTTTTTTTAACGCGAAGGCAGAAAATGCAGATAACATTTCCTGCTCTTCTGCACTGGCATTGTTTAATCTTTTTTAGTAAAATCGGAATCATTACAGAGTTAAAAATTTCAACGAATTTGAAATTTGCGTTAAATTTTAAACCAGATTAATAAATTACATCAAAGCGTTGCGCGTGGTGTTGGTTTGCTTCGCAAACCAGTACCACGAGCACAGACAACACAGGGTTAGCCACGTAGCTAGTTCTTCATCTACAGAGGAACAAATCTCAGCAAGTTGAAAGAGCTTTACAGTAGGCAGATTAACTAAGTTGATGCGAGTGGTATTTTTACATAAAAGCACACCTAAAAGACGCAGGAATAAATTATATTAAAATTATACTATGTAACAAAACAATCGGCACTCTAAGGAGTTGTCCGATTGCGATTAAAATTCGTGGATGAGAAGAATAAACAAAGAAAAACAAACGATTACAATTTCAGAAAAAGTGAATGATTTAATTCAGAGTATAATCGTAACAAAGGGAGGAAGTCAATAAGTCCACTTTTGGCCTGGAAGCGTCACCTGGCGTGGCATAGGCAGAATGAATTCCCGGATGGTGTTCTGCGAAATTTCTTGCCGCCTCCAATTGTCGGGATATAGGGTCAACCTTCCGGGATGGTACAATCACCTTCCCCAAACGTCCCAAATTTGCTCTATGGGAGAGAGAACAGGAGACATAGCTTGGCTAAGGAAGTTTTGGGAAAGCTCGAAGTCAAATCATAGCAATACGTGCTCTGTGCGGCCGGGTAATATCTTGTTGGAAGTAAGTCCGGTGTGTCGCAAAGGGTAAGGTTACACAACTGGTCGTAGAATGACGTACCACTGTGTTGTAATTGTGCCAGAAATGAGTACCAAAGTGGTCCGGCAATCAAAGGAGATAAGAATCCAGACCATAAAGCCCTATTGTGTGCATGTGTGGCGTGAGATAGTAAGGGCATAATCCCCACGCTGCCCTGGACGTCTCCAGACACGTCTGAGGTCGTAGTCAGGACACAGTTGGAAGCGGAACTCGTCACTAAAGACTATACGTCCCCAGCCAGCGCCATTCCAAGTGGATTGAGCCCGGCACCACTGTAATTCTGCACCTTCTTAGTGCGTCAATTTATTCTGTTATAGAGTGTATTTTAAATGAACGCTATGTACAAAATTTTAATAATTATGGCAGATTTGGAGGCGAATTTAAAAGTAAATTATACAGAATATCAATCCAACGGTTCCACCAAAGCAAACGATAAGTTCTGCGTCCGTTCGCTTCCCGATTTAGTCGAGGGGTCGGAAATGAAGATCTCCGCCCCCCCCCTCTTGAACGAAGGGGGGCAGTTAAAAATGGAGGAGATTGCTGGGCATTTCTTTATACCAACCGTTCGGTTGTAAACTCTCGCTGCGCATGAGGATTCGTCATTGACGGTTCGGAATTTCATCTTCTCTGAAGACGAGAAACCATGACGCTACAGCAGTTTTTTGTTCAGTCTTATCCAGCAAAATCGACCAAGTATTGGAGGGGTAATATTCTATCATGTTTCCACCAAATATCTACTTCAAAGGGGACTAATTCAAGTATTGAGAAATAGTAACTACTATCGCTCCCTGGCCAGAAAAATGACAATTTAAAAAATTAAATTTGTGATGTTATGTCATTGAAAAATATGTATGATTTGGCCCAGCGTGTCATATTTCTATGCTATAGAATAAATTGGAAGTTACTACCATCCATGCTTACTAAAATTTAAGAGAAGCTTATACTATTTCAAAATAAGTTTTTTTGTCTTCTTTAAGTTAATGTTTTTCAAATTCTGCAATTTTGAGTTGTATCACTTTTCTTGCCGGGGTTGCGATATGACACTACTTTCAAACCAATATGGCATTTATTGCAGCTATCATTGCTTCATTTAAGTAGCCATTTCAAAGGGATCAAGCCTTTTAATGTTGATATTGCTTTTTTGAAGGATTAATTATTGTTAGGTCACAATATTAATAAAATGAGTAGACGAACATGGGTTAGTTCTATCTTTACTATTATAAAAGGAAGTGTGTCTCTGTGTTCTGTCGAAACTATGGCACTTACAATAAAGAAATTGGACACACAGGTAGTCCTAATATTTTGCGATTTTTGTGTCCAGTCCGAATTTCAAAATGCAATATAGACAATTTAAAAATTAATTAATTAGTTTTTCACCTTAATTTCTTTTTCCAGAATGTAACGGCCCCCTTACCTCCATTGAAGAATCGAGAGTATTTTGCGATTTTAGACCGCTGACGTCACAAGATGTTTTCGTCCTAATGCCTTTGGAACTATGACACGTTTTCTGATTCTAGCTTGTTTTGATTCACTTCGTTGATAATAGCCACTTCGAGGTGGCGTTGCCTGTGGAGTTAGTTTGCGAAGCCAACCAAATGGGAATACGTAGCAATCATTGAGGGTTGGCGAGCGTAAGCGAACAGTGGTCACACATATTACAACCCCACGAAAATAATTATCACGGGCAATGCCATGCTGAGCACTCAGTCGTTATTCTCTACTATTTTAAAATTAATTGTTTGCCTGTTTTTGTCGTGGCTGCAAAATCCTGACGAATCTACTGCACTTACAGCAATGAGATTTCGTACACAGGTAGTCCGAATTTTTCGCAATTTTTGGGTCGCGTCGAATTTTAAAATTCAATCTAGAAGATTTTTAAATGAATTTAATAGTTTTATTCTCCATCTGGTTCTTTAACGGGTTTCTGCCGGGTAACAAGAAACACTCGAATCTCCACTTTTCTACCCACATGACCTTTCTGTTAGCCTTGGAACTATGCCAAATTGTTTTCATAGCGGGGAACTCGGATAATTTTTTTTTCGTTTCCGCTTTGATTTTGCATTGAGGAATGATTTTCCTGCCAAAATATAAATATTTTAAATGGACTCAATTAGTTCTTTTTTTTTTCTCTTAGACCTTTAAAGATAGAGTAAAAATTTCCATTTCTTTGAAATTTGCTGAAAATTTCACTCTAGATCGATACCTAAAAATATCATTTTCTTTAAATAACTAATTTTTAAAATTGAATATTTATTTCATAATTTCGCAATAGATTGTGATGTCACGTGAAACAGATTACATCTTCTGCCCTTCGCGTTAAAAAAAGAAACATATTACATTTCCTGTACTATTACATTTCAGGGAATGAAAGCAAAAAATAAAAAACATTTTGACTGGGATTGTTCATTCTTTTTCGTAAAATCGGAATCTCTAAGAATAGATAGAAAATTTCAACGGATTTGAAACCTGCCGGAAATTTTACACCAGATTAACAACTGACACCACGGGCACGGGGAACGCAGGGCTAGCCACGCAGTGGCTTATATAAAAAATAGATAAAACTTTCAAATTCTCATGTTTGGATTTTGCCAATAATATTGAAGATCTGAAATTGGGCTTACTTGTAGATATGTACTTTAGAACAATGCACAGAAATATTTGTCAGAACTTCAATTAATTTTTATTTAAGACAGTTCCAAATTTTAGAAGCCTTACACAGTTGCTATTCCTTATCTATGTTTTAAATGCTTTATGATAACGGTATGAAAGCAGTAACTTCTCGTATCGTATGAGGCCTTTTTAGTTTTGGAGTGTAGTTAGTACTTCGATAAAAATATATACATAACGACCTCAGAAGGCGTCCAATATTTAGAATTCCACCAAAACAATCGAGACCTAAACTCAGGTTAATTTCTAATCTAGTAAATACTAGACCAACTGCAATAGACTTTGTCCCTCGAATAGACGGTATGCTGTCTCCTGTTAATTCCCAATTAACATTTCTAAAGAGACACGGATGCAGTTCCAGGTACGAGAAGGAGTGCAGTCATGACAGACCCAAGCAGAGTAGTAAAGCTCTAATCCTGGTCTGAAATTTCATACTCCTTGTGTGTCCAATCTTGACCCTGTTGTTGTTTCTTATGCCTACACTAGCAGACCGGATTAGTGCCAGGCCCGTCAAAGACGGCAAGAGGTGAGGGGGGTGCGCCTTACGTGTTATTGAGCCCCATTGGGAGAAAGTCCGTCTTTTCTCGACATACATGACACATCCGTTTTACAGGATGGTCCCTTTCATACATCCATTCACTCACACGTATCGTAATTTAGATCCCAATCAGAGGCCGATAACCCCCCGGATCAGGTACCCCCAGAGGTATTGATTTGGTATGGGAACATGGGGGACTTGGTTACCACGACCTATTGCGTGCCCCAATCACCATTAGAGAACACGACGGTCTTTAGCTAGGCCGAAGCGCCGATCTCGCAATCATCAGAATTGCAGGCTCATCCGAGGACAGAACCCACAACCCATCTGATGCGAGCCAGATGCTCTACTGACTGAGTTACCGCGGCTCAACTCTTGAGCATAGCCAAAGCGATCCGTAATAGTTTGTGACCTTTACAATGAAGGGTTAATCCCTGGAACCAGCCTGATACGATCGATACGTCCAAAGTCTAGAAAGTATTATCAGGTTTATGTTTACATTGAAATCGTATCATCATTGAGTAGAACCGACTTTAACTAACTTTACCAACTCTAAAAAAATATAATTATAATCAGTGAAAATATAAGAATCAAAATTGAAAAATCCAAAATATTTACTTTTTAGAGAACGTACTTCAAGTAGTTGTTTAGTAAACACAGCAAACACCTGTGGCGTGCCAATCTTTGTGATAAGGTTTTCTGGTGGTAAATGGTAAACTATAATGTGTTATTTTGCTACTTACTCAAAAGAACGCAACGCAATATATACTGTTTCAAAGTACAACTGTCATACAAATAGCAATTTTTATAAGATAAAAACATGTAAATCAAGAATAAAAATAAAATACAAATTAAATACTACTAAAAATAGTGCAGAGGCATAAATACTTTCACCTTAAAATTTAATATCTGAGTTAAACAATATTCCTAAAATTAGATAGTATTCAAATTTTAGCGCAATTCACATTAAAAAAATGTCTTGCTGGAGTTCCAAATTGTACAACAATTACATAGGACGTTTAATAACTGAAGGCTCAGTTTTTATTTTGCAAGTCCTCACCTTGCCTTCTCTCCCAGGAAATAAATCAAGAATTCTCACCAATTTCCAAAACTTTCTGGGTAAGTGATCATCTTTTACCAAAATTATATCAATAGCTTAAATTGGGGAATGTTGTTTTTAACCAAACTGGAATGAGCTGATCTTAAATGTAACAAATACTCATTTCTACACCTGGACCAAAAGGATCTCATAATCTTTCTCGATAATTATATGCCTTTATCAATATTGTCCTAGAATATATATTTTAATCAAGTGAAGTCTCACAGAGGGCAGCAAAGTTATTCTTTTTCCTAAAGGAAAATGTACTGGGGTTAAGGCATTTGGCTCATCCGTGTCACTTCGAACATAGGCAATAGGCCGAGAGGTAATCATTTCTTCAATTTCGGAAAGGAGAGTTTGTAACTGTTCAATGGTCAGAAAGGACTCCTTCGCAGAGCTACTTTCACTGTAATCATCATGCATTCATAAAATCCGCCCCACCATGCGGCTCTTTCCACTATATACTTTTATTTTATGCCGTTAGAAGCAAAACAATTTTTCACCTCCTTATGATTCATAACTGACCATATTTGTTTTAGCTCCAATTCAGCACGGTTAAATGTACTCGCATTGTCCGATATCACCACTGAACAAAAGCTTCGTCGGGAAATGAAGCGTCGGAAGGCAAGAAGAGAGGTATCAGTCGACAGACTATCGACTTGTTCAAGATGGACACTTCTTGTCACTGGACAAGTTATCAAGTGAATATACTGTTTTGTATCACTATCTTTCACAAATAGCGCACCAGCAAAATCATCACCGATAATCGAATATGGGGCTGATTGTTCCACTCGTTCATCTGGTAGTGGATCAACATGCTGGTCTCCTGGAAAAGAATTGAATCATTTGCAGAGAAAAATCTGAGTCGGCACGCCACCCTCCAAATTTCCAACACGTCAACTGGTGGGTAAGGAGTTAGCCTCTTAATGGGAAGTTTCCTGGTTCGAAACTTTTTTCAGTGCATGGATATTTGTAAGCATATGGTGTAGATTTGGCTGGTGCACCTTAAATATGTCGGGAGGAAAGTCCTCACGTTGGGTTGGTGTGAAAATTTAGAGAGTTGGGTGCCTGCTCAGGTTTTGCCTCATCATCTGACCATGGTTCAAAATTACGAAGCGTTGTCTTCGGATCCATGTGGTTTTGGATTGATCCCGGAAAGTCGTCAATAGTACGTTGTATTGCTCTATGACAACGTTAATTAAAAATTACAAAATTTTCAAAATCACAAAGTCAACATAAGGACATTTGAGGCCACTCCAGATTTAACGTGCACCTACCCTATTTGTACACGGTTGTCTTTCGTTGATTCGTACTCGCAATCCTTTGGTTGCTGAACCGTTGCTTTCCAACTGCGCTACCGTTGCAGGAAGCGCAGTGAGCAAACCCAATGAGCCTCCAAGCATAGATAAAGCTTGAATCCTGAAGTAAAAGTAATTGAGTTGTGATGAAACACACTTGGTTATGCTTCTATGGCCCAAGACGATTCGCTAACCCGTTTGACCTTTACTTCCGAGGTCTAACAACAGCGATTTTGCTCGCATGCTCAGTCAGCGCCAGGGGTATGCACACATGAGATCAATAAGAGCAACATTTCGGTTTTTCATATATGTACACTTCTGGCCACCCAAATTGCAACACCAAGAAAGACAAGAGATATCACAACAAAATTTATTTCGTAGATAACTTGTTGACCAAGTATCAAATGATTAAATTTATAGACTTCTGTGAAGTGTGGATCCTGCCAAAATCAGTAGCCAGAGCAGCCGCCATTGTTGGAGATCACCGCTGCCACACGCCTCGGCATTGATTCAAAAAGAGTTTGGATGTGTTCTTGGTGTATAGCAGACCAAGCAGCTCCACACGTTGTCAAAGTTGATCTGGTGTGGCAGATGGGGATGTAATCTGGGTCAATCGTTGAGCAACCATGGACCACATGTTTTCTATTGGCGAAAAATCCGGAGAGCGATCTGGCCAGGGAAGCAATTCAATCTGTCGATTGACGAAGAACCCTTGGACAATGCGTGCCACGTGTGGTCACGCATTATCCTGTTGAAATATGGCTGTGGGCAAGCCCTGAAGGTAAGGAAGGACAACTTGCTTCAACAAATCGGAGATGTAGCGCTGGCTGTTTAAAGTACCGGCAATGCGTACTAGAGGAGTGCGAGAGTGATATCCAATACCGCCCCATACCCTAATATCCGGTGCAGGACCAGTGTGACGGTGCATAACGCAGCTGTTCAGCATCCTCACACCACGGTGTCTCCAGACTCGAATCCGACGATCGTGGTGTTAAAGACATAAGCGTGACTCGTCAGCAAAGCAATTTCATTCCATTCTGCCGTCCACATCCTTCTTTCATCACACCATTGGCAGCGGAGACGTCTGTGGTTCTGCGTCAAGGGTAGACGAAGCAATGGACGTCTTGCGGACAGACCACTCTGCTGTAAACGGCGTCGAATGGTACGCGCAGACACTGGATGGTGCGTTACAGACTGAATGTGCTGTGCTATAGTTCGTGATGTGGCTGAGCGATCCGTCACTGCCATACGCACAATATGCCTGTCATCACGTGAAGTGGTGCACTGAGGTGGATACGATCAAACACGTCGGTCCGTCGTACCCTCCTGCATCCAACGATCACATATCCGCATTACAGTTATTTGGTTTCGTGATAAGATAAGAAATCCAATGAAAGATAATCCACAATGTCGGTAGGCCACTATCCTTCCTCTGTCGAACTCGGATACTTGATCAAAAGATGATTGCTGTTTTCTACGAGGTATAATTGATCGTTTTTTTTGAAAAAAAACTCAAGAAAAACACAATTGCCGTACTTGAAATCGTCGAAATCTCCAAGCCTTAAATAGTGCTTTGAAGTGGCGCCACATACGCGCGTGATATGCGTCTGCGCTGAAATTCTAATCATTTGCATATCTCACCTCCGCTAATGCAAGTTGTAAATTTCATATTATTTGCATGTTTCCTCCAGGGTGTTGCATTTACTGTGGCCATCAGTGTGTTATAAAGAGACACACCATAGTTACAATTATACAGTACGCCACTGCATGGTCATCACGTCGTTGCCCGTGAGTTTTTTTGTGGTTTCAGGTGTGACCACTGCTTACCCGAAAGAAGAAAGAACGGTGAAAAACCTATTAAATTCATTTTTAAATGTTCTACGTTGAATTTTAAAATTCACTTGACCCACAAATTGCAAAATATTCAGTTTACCTGTGTGCCAAATCCCATTACAGTAAGTGTCATAGATACGTAAGGACTGCGGGCAAGAAACAAACAAACACTTTCTTATGTAAAAGTAATGATTGAATAAACAAATTTAAATTTAATTAATATGTTTATAAATTTTAATAACCTTAAATGCTATGTTAAGTAAATAAAAAATATATAATTAAGAAAAATTACTTATTGTTTCTATTACAAACTATTTATTTCAAAATTTTAATAGTAAAAATAAAATATTATAAAAATGTATTAAGTATAACATTTCACAAAGACCTCCGGTCAAATATCAATTGAACTAGATTCGTGCAAAAAGTTCTGAAACAATTAAAAAAAACTGGGTTTAAATTTTCTATAGGAGTCGCACTTTACTGAAAGAAGAGCTGCATTTGCCCACCCCTGGCATAGAGGTTCCTCAATTACAACGAAAGGACGTTGGATGTAACGAACTTCAAAGCTACCGAGTCGAAGCTTTTTCTTGATTCTTTGAGGCACAAGTTTTAAAGAAAACCCTATTTGTTCAGAACTTTTTTAAATAAACATATGGTGAAAAACGATTATTTCTATTATTTAACATAAAGTTTTGCATCAAAACATTAAAATTGCTACATAAACAGGGTATTATTCCTTCGGGCCTATTAGGCATATACGTCCCAGAGATCAGATTTCATTCCCTTTTGGGTCAATAAATCTCACTTTTGAATGAGTTCTTGGGTTTTCAGTGTTCTTAAGGAATTAGACAATAAAAATAAGACTAAAGAAACCACTATTAAAATTCATGATCCCCTTTGCTGAGTAACTAATAAATGTTGGATGGGAGAAAGTAAACACAAAAAGAACGTGAAAGTACGGTCGTCCTTTAAAAAGAGCAAAAACTTCGTTCAATGTAGGAGACCATCTTCCTGTTCAACAGCTCTGAGGAAACGATATACCTACAATTCATCAAGAGAAAGATAGAAAAAATAACATTTACTATTTGTCAAATGTGTCAGTATACACTTTGTAAAGACTGCTATACGCCATATCACTTAACTTGTACTGTAATAATACAATATTCGATGTCTTTCATTTCATTTTACTCTTTATACACATGCTGTGTAAGGTTATTATCACACTATCCTAGACGATTGGGACAAATAGTTCCATTGACAATTCGATTGGGACAAATTGTCCCAGGATATTTCCAGGAAACGGAAAAAGTTAAAAACTCTAAATTCCTAGTACACTTCTTTTCGCATGTCGACATAAAATTAAACTACTTTTCATAGTTCAATTTTAATCATGCAAAAGTCGGGGCGAAAGGTTTAATAGGGATTTTGATACTACTATTTACAAAAGGTTCTATGGCAGATGCTACCTATTTCACAGGTGCTTTTTGTGTGGTAGCCACGTAAACTAAACAGCAGTTATTATGATTCGATAAACTTTGAAAATCTTCATTTCTCCCCGCTATTCTTAAGCAGCCTTTAAATCTTCGGTGAAATAACTTCATATGGAGTTTTCTAACTCGCGGTTTCAAAGTCAGATTTCCGTAAGCATTAAATTATGTTTTTTTGTTCCTCTATTTCAAGTTTCTATCTATGCTATCGTTAGAAAACGCTTCATGTGAACAGGTCCTAATATTCAGCTAGTTTTATTTATTTCATTCATGTTGTCCACTTTAAATAGACTGAGCGAAAAGGAATGTTATAGGTCTAAAAATGGAAAGTAAACAAATCATGTCACGTGTCGTAAAAGTAACAGTTTTATTATTTAGAAATAGAGTTTTAATGACTTATGAATCTTCAAAAATATGATAGATTAAAACAAATAATGAATTGAAATTATACATATTATATCATTAATTCTGTATTCAGCATAAATTTCAAACTCCCTACTTAGAATAATGACAATAAATACAATTGAACCCCCTCCTTTTTTCCTCTTAAACAATAACGTTGATTTGCGTATAATAATGGATGAGGCCATTGTTACGTAAGCATCGAAATTTCTATTTCATTGTTAACACAAACATTGTTGCGCATGTAAAAAGTATTGTTTTAAAAAGATTTCGTCATTCATGTTTTATCTTTCGAACTGCTAACTAGCGCATTTAAAGCTTTGATCAAGTGAGATAAATATACGTTTGATTAAAGATATTTTTTGTTGTTGAGGAATTTTCCGCTGCAATTTATTTATAAACAGTACTTTTCAGTACTATTTACGTCATTTTCATCGACGTTTCATATAAACAGTACTTTTCAGTGCTATTTTCGTCACTTCTAACGACGTTTTATTTACAAACAGTACTTTTCAGTGCTACTTACGTCAATTTTACCGACGTTTTAAACGAAAAGTACCTTTCAGTGCTATTTACGCCAATTTCGTAGTCGTCTTAATCAACTCTCAAGATGTTGCAATGGTTTGGAAAACAAATGTAAGTATGTTATCTATTCCTTATATTATCCTTAAATTTCTTATTTGTAGGCATTTTGGTGTATGTTAACATTACGTTTTACCAAAAACTGTTGGTTTCAAATATATATAATGTGTCCTTTGTGTTTTGGAAAATTAATAAATACCAACCTACTATTTCAGAAGGAAGTTTCAAGAAAAAAGAATTAAGAAGAAACAGGCCAAAAAGGAGGCCAAAGAAAAGAAACAGCAGCCCTATGAGGAACGCGACTACCTCGCAGAATGGAATGCAGAACATCCGGATGAATACATGGACTTGCGTCTCCGCACCATCGAAGACGAGATGGCAGAAAGGGCATTACTAGCTGCTACACAAGCTGTTGACACACCATCTGCAGAGGATGCCACAGATCTCAACGGAGAAGATGAGGTTGACCACAATTGCTCAGACAATTTTGTCCTGACGTCTCAGTGGTACTAAACATCACTGAGAGTCACTGGAAAGAAAGCCTTTCTTCTAAACAGAATGGACTGCGGAATCGTCGATTCTCACCAAAATAATGTCATCGTTACAAGACTGGAATGATTAATACTTCACACCTTTTTGGCATTACAAATCAAAACAAAGAAGAATCAGACAATCCATGCTAAGCTCATTTCCTTGGAAAGCAGAGGCATATTCATTATAGTTTTAGAAGCTCCATGAAGAAGAACCAACAAACCTACATTGAAATTTCGAAACTTTGCAGAAAAACTACATATAAAACGTTCCGACGAAAACTTTAGGAAGCTGATATTCAAATTTGATTCATCATTAATGTTATATATTGTAGCATCTGTATAATCACCTCTTTTACTTTCGTTATTAGAAAAACTAAAAAGCACATTTCATGATATTTCGAATTTAAAACTCAATAAAAAAAAACATTTCCCTCCATTGTGTTTGTATTCATTGCTTCATTTTCATGTATTTAAGATTATTCTTTTCTAGGGGGGCAGAACTCTACCATTTTGCCAAGTTATAACAAAAATCAAAACTGTTCAGGCAACTTCACATTTATTTCAGGACCATAAATGTTCCCTTACGAAACTTTTTTATAAAGTTTAATAACACTCAATTGAAAAACAAAATTTCGTTTCTAGGGAAAAAATTCTAGAATATTTGTATAGAGAAATAACGAGCTCCGATTCTATAGAAATTTATTAGTATAGAATTCTATAGAAAAGTAATACTGCGAAAAAAAACTAAAGTGGTTGTGGTTGAAGATTCAATGGTTAGGGTTTTGGGAGACATGGTAGGGCGTAAAAAGCGCAATTTTGCAAGGTGTTGCTTGCCAGGTGCCAGGGTCAAACATGTAGTTGAGGCAGTTAAGGCTGGTGTAGCTAAAGGGGAGAAAAAGGCAGTAGTGTGGGTGGGAACTAATGATGTAGAGAGGACCACTAATGTTGAGTTTAAGAGGGAAGCGGAAACACTCATGGGACAGAGGTTAATTAATAGGACTAATTTTAATACATTTGGTCAAATTGTTATTATCCGCAGCACATCCCCTCTGCTCTTTCAACTGTGGAAATTGACTGAAATCCTGATTTCTAACTGAGAGATGAACCGATTTAATGTCATTTTAAATTAATTAATGCTATTTACTAAGCTAGGAAATAATTTATTTTTGCCTTGTAGCGTCGAATTTAGTTAATTGAGACGGCTAGTACCTCAACTAAAAATGCCAATTCAAATAGTAAGTTGTTATCAAATAAAAGAGTTATTTCATCAGGAGAGTTCAATTTCCTGTTCTCAAAAATTAAAAATAGCATTTTTGAATTTCTAAAATCTACTTAGAACCTATCCTCTAGAAAGCCAGCGCAGCTCACAATAAAGAAAAGGTTCACCATATTATAAATCTAATAATTCAATATTCTCTGAATTCTCGGCTGTTTAACGCTCTTGTTCTAATTTTAATCTCACATTTAACAACCTGTAACAAAAATGCTACATTATTAAAAAATTTTACACACATTGTCTCTTGGTGTGTAATAATTCATTGATATTTTAGTGCAATATAATTTAAAAAATCTTTCAAGCAAAGGTGTAGTGCCATTTACGGCGTACCGTCAGTACAAATACTGATGTGTACAATAATCTAGTTTAGATTTTCTTGGCATGATTTTACATTTTAAATATATCTGATCCTCTTGTTTCATTATGCAATAACTCCAGACTGGCAAGTTCTTCAAAGACATTAAAATTATAATCCATTCCTCTTACAAAAATGCTTATAACTGGATTATATCAACTATGTACATTGATTCATCCAAAGCTAGAGAAAAGTCTTCCAGTTGTTGAAATACATACAGAGAGAGTTCCACGATACATCTCGCATTAGTTTGCCTTGGTATAGCAATTTCGTCTGATTTTTTTTCAATACCTTTATTACCAAGATGGCGTGCAAATATTTGGAAACAGACAGGTTTTTTTTTCGCCAGTGCTAAAGCAATTTCATAGGACGCTTCTGTTATCGCCTCGTCTACACAACTGACATTAGGAAAAATATTTTGTCTTCTGATTTCTTCCTTTTTTTTAGTCAAATATTCTAAACGTAACTCCGACACGAGAACAAGTTTAATTTTTCCTTCTATGTTAGCCTGATGCTGTGTTTTATGGTGTTTATTAAAATCGTGTCTTCTATTATGTGAAAGAGTAGTTTCACAAACAATGCAAAAAACGATTTTCCTGATGGACTTGCTGCAAATAACTCATTTTCTTACTGTTCGTTAAATTCATTTTTTCTCTCATACTTTTTGCGCTTCTTTTGCTCATTTTCTTTTGCACAGAGGTAAATAACAAGAAAATAAAAAAACCATTAAAAGGAAAAAAAAATCTTGAAAAAGAACAAACACATCAGAAGTATGTCATATCACGCATAATATAAAATGCACTCAAAAAATTGCGACGAAATGTTATTTTGAAATGCGAGTTTGGCGCATGCGCCACAGTTTGGCCACCCCTGTGTTAGATAATGGGTGGTTAAATCAAAGGGCCAATAAGGGATTGTTAAGGGATTTGTGTGAGAGAGAGGAGGTTAGATTTTTAGATGTCTGGAAGGAGTGTAGGAGGGATTGCATAAGCAGGGACAATTTGTATATAAGCCTGATAGGAAATAGGGAGGTTGGCAAGCTGGGTTTGAATATTCTGGAGTCAAAAAACTAGAATACAAGCAGGGATGGGTAGGATATAGAGGGTTGACAGTACAAAATAATTGCTTCTGAAAACTAACAGAGGGTCCAAATTACAGGAGACAAACAATACAAAGTGAAAGTGCAATGTGGGTGAGAAAAACTAAACTAAGACAAATAATACAAAGGGAAAGTGCAATATAAGGGTGAAAAACAATTCAAAGACTAATACTACAAAGGGAAAATGCAATAAAAGGGTGAAAAATAAGCTAAGAGTATTTTATTGAAATGCTCGTAGTGTGAGAAATAAAATATATGAGCTCAGGGGAATTGCACAAGCGGAGGATATAGATATCATCGGGATAACTAAAATTTGGGCAAGCAGTGAAGATGCACAAATTTTAGAATTGAGTGGATTCACAATGTTTAGGGAGGACAGAGTGAAAAGAAAAAGAGGGGGGGGGGTTTGATTTATGTGAGAGAATTCTTGAACTGTACGGAGATAAAGTTAAATAGTAAAACTGAGGGAATAGAATCAGTCTGGGTGAAACTGAATACAGACAAAGGCGAAGGACTAATTCTGGGTAATATATATAGACCTCCTGTTTGTAGTGAAGAGCAGGAAAAGGGTATGTGCAATCTGATGAACGAAGCATGTCAAAAATGAGAATCAATTTTAATGGGGGGCTATAATTATCCAAATATTGACTGGACAAACAATCTAGCTACAAATGGGAAAGGGGCAGAATTTTTGGAAGTGATACAGGATTGTTTTTTGTATCAGATGGTGTATGAGGATACTAGGGACAATGCAATATTGGATTTCATTTTCAGCAATGATGAGGATAGTGTGCAGGATTTGGTTATAGGTGAGCAACTGGGAGAAAGTGATCATAAAAGTATCAAATTAAGTATAAATTTTCAGTCAGCATACACAATCAATAGTAGGATTATTCCAAATTTCAGAAAGATAAATTTTCATAGGATAAGGGAAGAATAAAAAATACATTCAAAGGGGAATTAATAGCACCGCACCATTCTGAACAGTGGGAGGAATTCAAGAATAAATTAGACAGAGTGATAAAAAAACATGTAACGTTCAGAAAAAATGGAAAATCTAGAAACTTGCTCCCTATGTGGTTTTCAGGGGAAACACACAAAGCTTTGAAATTAAAACAAAGAACATACAGGGTATATAAAAGCACTGGTAACGACAGGAAGGAGGCATATCGGAAAAACAGAGGTGTTGAAAAATATTAGTCGGAAGCAAAAGGTGTCCTTGGAGGAAATACAAGGGAAACAAATATAAACCCAAAATTTTTTTTGCATATGCAAGTGGTAAAAATAAATTTAGTACTACAATGGACCCGTTGGAGGGGAGGGGAGGAGAATTAATTCGAGACGAGGTGGGAATGGCAAACGTGTTAAAGGACAGTTTTCTGGGGGGTTTCAATGGTAACTATAAATTAAAAAAGGATCCCAAGGATGGAGCCTTTGCAGGGTGTACAATTAAAGAATGCAAATTTAACAGGGAAGAAATACTAGAGAATTGGTTATTGGGTAGAAAGCAGAGAGTGCAGGTAAAAGGAAATTATTCACAGTGGACAGACGTTATAAGTGGGGTGCCTCAGGGATCAGTTTTGCGACCAATTTTATTTATAATTTTCATAGATAATATAGGTCAGGGGATTAAGAATAGAATTAGTATATTGGCAGATGACACAAATATGGGGGACAGTGGATACCAAGTTTCAGATAAAGAATTTACAAGGGGATTTTGATAAGATATCCGAATGGGCTGTAAAATGGGGTATGTCATTTAATGTAGGGAAATGTCAAGTTCTGCATATGGGTTACAGGAACAGTGGAGCCGAGTACTGTCTTGAAGGAATAAAGTTAATAATACTGTAAGGCTTATTGCTGTAAAGCTTATAATACTGTATAAAGGTAAAGGAGGGAGAAGCAATCAAGGATCTTGGAGTGGTAATTCACAGGGGTTATAAAATGTGTCACCAATGTTCATCTGCGGTAAAAAGGCTAATAGCTTATTGGGGTATATTAAAAAGACTGTAACTTCAAGGGATAAGAATATAATCTTGCCGTTATACAAGGGCTGAGTAAGACCACATCTAGAATATGCTCCACAATTCTGGGCTCCATATATGTAAAAGGATATAGAATTAATTGAAAGGGTTTGGCACAGAGCTACAAAAATAATAAAGGGGATAGCAAATCTAGGCTATAATGAACGTTTAAGTAAGCTAAACATGTATACACTGGAAAGAAGAAGGAGGAGGGATTTGATTCAGCTTTTCAAGTTGGTAAAACAAGGGGACACAGAGGGCTTAAATTTCAATAACAGAACAAGGGGCCATGGTAATAAATTGAAAAATAATCATTTTTGTCGGGATTTAAGGAAAACCTACTACTTTAATAGGGTTATAGATAAATGGAACGCGTTGCCAGAAAATATAGTTAATTAAAAGGGAGTGTACGAATTTAAGATACAATTGGATAGTCGGTGGGAATTGGGGAACTCATAAACAAACGACCAGCCTTGTTGGGTTTGAGTCTGTAGCTGGTCGTCAATATTTGTATTTGTATAGTTGATTTATAAATGATCACATTTGTTTTAAATGCAATTTAGCACGTTTAAATGTACCCGCATTGTCAGATATCACCACTGAACACAATTCTTGTCGAAAAATAAAGCGTCGGAAGGCAAAAAGAAAGGTATCAGTCGACAGACTAGTTCAAGAAGTCCACTTCTTGTCAATATACAAGTTATCAAGTTTTGCATCACTATCTTTCACAAATAGCGCACCAGCATTATTAACACCACTAATCAAAAATTGGTGCTGATTGTTCCACTCGTTCAGCTGGTCGTTGGGCAACATTCTGGTCTCCTGGAGAAGAATTGAATCTTTAGCAAATGTACTTTTTTTTATAACTGCTTTTATAGTTTGCCTGGCTTTTAAGATCCATTATTTTCTCTCACTTGAGCTAGTGTGTGATATACACCTGAATGAATTACTCTTTCATGGGATTCCCAAATCAATAATTCTGTTAATTGTGATTTAGAAGTGAGTATGATTGGATACTTTCCACACATTGAAAAATAGGTTTTCTGTTACCGTCCCTTTATTCGCAGGACATCTTTGAGATACAGAAACGGGTTTAAACATAATAATTTTGAGTCTTTTGGAAGAGGCTTACCATTCTTCCGGAGTTGAATTTCTTTAAAGTAATATTCAATTTGATCAGTTCTTACCCAAAACTGCTCAGCACCATTGAGTTATTCAGATGTAAGAGGACACTTAAGACTCTTCTTTCCTTTAAGTACATCAACAAAACGTAGTACACAAGCAGTCACTCTTAGTAGTCCGCAAAGGTTGCTAAATCTTCCCGGATCAATAATTTTTTCATGAACAACTGCTGAGCTAACTATAACTTTCGATTTATATTCAGATACGGATCTCTCTACCTATCGAGTCATATTGAAATCCCTTTACCTTGTGCCAAGTGTTTTCTGGTTCATTTAACCATTCAGGACCGTGCTACCACATTTTCGAGGTAATCAAATCTTTACTTAAACATCCACTAGTAAACAAGTCTGCAGGATTATGTTTACTTATACAGTGCCTCCAAGCACTGGGGTCCTTAACTTCCTGAATTTCTGCGACTCGGTTTGGCACAAATGACCTCCATCTGGACGCCGAGCATTTAATCCAATGGAGTACAATCGTCGAGTCACTCCACAAAAAAACCTTTCTATAGTTTTAAAGATGGCTTTAAGATATTTAACTATTATTGAGGCTTTTACAGCTCCGATCACCTAAAAACGAGGCAATTTTTAGCTTTTAATTAGAGAAACCCTAGATCTGGAGATTACAAAACTAGCTTGAAAAGTGTCTTGTGATGTTTTGTATTTTAAATATGCCACTGCTCGAAAAGCCTTTAAAGAGTAAACGCAGAACACGTGTGACTGTTAATCTTCACCACTTATACTCGTGGTGGAAAAATAATGTCGAGGTATAATTGAATTTTGCAATTATTGTATTTCGTTACACCAGGTTTGTCAACTTTCTTTAATTTCTCCTGAGATCAATTCATCCCAATCCACACCAAGCTGCCATAACTCTTGCAAAATGCACTTTATTTGAATCAGGAAATACGTTATAAATCCACAAGGATTTTGCAATGGTGTGGAGAACGTTTCTTTTAGTACATAACATTGTCAGCCAAAGTTGGTAACAATGATCTTAAGTCAAGCCCCAGAGTGTGTTCATTATTGTTCAAATGAGTCCTAACACTTTCGAGTGTTAATCTTAATGTTCACTTATTTCAATGAAAGAATTAGATTTCCTCCGTGAGTCTTTTAAATCTGTAGAATTTGTGTACAATTTTCTTATACTCATTTCCCTTCTACTTCGGAAATCAAGTTATCAAATTTATTTTTCCAAACTATGCTGCTTTAAGCTTTGATCTTCAACTAATTGCATTTCAAAATTTTGTATACCTAGCCACTTAAGTTCGTTCAACTCAATTGTTTCGAATTTCGTTTTGTGTGGGTATAAAATAAAGTGAAATATATTTTCCAAACTCTTAAATTGATTAAATCTCTCCTCAAAGGCTTGTTTTATTTCCTGTATGATGATTAAATATTTTTGATTGCATATTTTTGATTGTCAAGCGTATATTACATTGTTATTGTGTTTTGGAAATGTTTTTGTAGTTGAAGAAAATATTTCATGATTTTCATTTCCAAATTCCTAGTAAAGATGTCAAGTTTCGTAATAAATGTCCACATATTCTCATATAAATCTTAAAACAATATTATGCATAATCAATAAATCTAAAACATTTTACAAAATCATTATACATTTTTTGTCATTTTTAAGTTATTTATTAACGCTTGTATTTTCTTCATATTTTTTAAAAGAGGGGTTCAAAAAATAATTGAAATTCTTTATGTATATTATAAGTTTATAGAAATCAATGCGTGGGTCATTTAAAAAGCCTGCGTGGGTCAGTGTCTGACCAGCGGGTTATAGGTTCGCCATCCCTGCTCTATATTAAAAAAAAGTTACTGCCGACGCCGCTGTCGTAGGATTGAATACTATGCTGTTTAGCTCGATTCTTAGGGGTTGTCAAGCTTAAGCGAACATGAACCCCTGGTGTAGTAAAGTGGTATAACTCTTTATTAAATTTTCACCCTAAAAATCGGAAGATAATACGGTTTGATTATCCGGAACTTGTGTAACTTGGGCTTTTTCTAGCCTTTGCACTTGAGATGCGATTTTATTTGTAGTTTCGAGGCAAAATAATGAATTATGCTGTAAACTCCGAAACGCTTCACAGGGTTGGATTTTTACTTTACACTGGGAAATTAAAGGTTTACTAGCTAGAAAACGATAACTACGTCTTTCCTTTTTTAGCTTGTAGCCTTTATGTTTATTCGTGAAAGATCTACATTTTGATCCGATATGCGAGTTAGAGTTACAGAAAATACAAATATTTCTTACAATTGTGTTTAATGCGACTGATGTTGGGACATTAGTTTTAAATCTAAGTGGTTAATTATAACCTTTCGAGCTAGAAGTTTCGGTATCTTTCAGTGGCAGTCCATAAACCTCATTAACCGCTTCTCAAGATTCAATTTCAAATTTTTTAAATTTATCAGTTCGTTAACATCACCGGTCTTTTCAGAATCCCTCTTAGGATGAAATTATATTACTAGATTATGAAGTAAATGTTTTAACAAAATTGGTATCAATAAATGACCTCACGTAAAGGACGTAATTCCCATTGCATTCAAATTTCGTATATAAACTTTTCTTTCGTCAAGCAAGCTTCTAAGTCCTTAAAGATTTGAAGAAACCTTAACTGTCTTAATTTCTAACAGTTTATTCATGAAACAACTGATTTAATGTTCTTGTTTACCATATCGATCCATTAAAACATTTAAACAACATTTGTAATTTTATTCCGTGAGAGAAAATCCGGCAACATTTTTGTAAACTTCACACAATAGAAAATATTTGAAATACATAAATTTGTCAACACTCATTTGAGTCGATAGCACTTATGAAGCTGTTGAAAAATTCCAGAAATGCCATTGTGTCACCAATAAATGTGGAAATATTTGGCGTAGGCAAATTAATAGCAGCTGAAGACTTTCTAATACTCAAATTAGAAACGTAGAACTTTGAGACGACACAGAATGTTTAATCTTAAACTTCTGTAATTTACTTTTTATTTTAAATTTATTACCACTTATGTGTTCATCATATTCAATTAAACTTTGAATTTCGGCTTAGAACACCGCATTATTAGTTATATGACCTCAATTTTAGAAATTAGAGTTTTATGTTGACTTTGCTTTTATTCTAGATTTAGCAAAGATTCCGAAAGTTTATCTTGGTCACTTTCACTTTCGGTATCAAGACTTTTTAAGAAAGAATCCGCTTTAGTTATTAATTTAATACAAGAACTTCGTGGAAGCTTTCGTTTTGTTTTTAATTTATCAGGATTCTCCATCTTTAAATCTAGCGTATTTAAATGAAGGTTTACAGTAGCTCTCAAGTTGAAACTCACTGTTTGGATCATACCACGAATCCGGGTTCAGAGCCGTCAAAGTAATCCAAATAATTGACGTATATTCCAGTAGTTCATGAATCCGATAAATATCACAAGGAGTTGTAACAGAATATATTCCCTGTTTACGGAACCATTGAAAAGAATCCTCGAGTCCAAAAATGTCTTTTTGTAATTTATTTTGACACATGAAACGAACAGTACGAACGGTACAACTACACAACAAATAGTAATATTAGACTGAAGTACATAAGTTCGAGTTTCTAGAACAAGGAGGGACCACAGAAAGTTCACTCCGCGAAGCCGTGTCATTAGGAAGTCTAAAAAAATGTATTTTTAATCAATTTCTTTTTCGAACGATCACGTGGCCTCGACAGCAAGAAGCTCCCAAATGACCCCATTTCGACATGACATTGAGTTTGGAGAGTGAGGTGACAGCTCAGGTGTTGACCTCGTTACATGAGTGTGTTAAAGAACTACAAGATGTTATCCTTGGACTTTCCCTTTCGAATTGTTCCCGGTTTGTTCAATTGTTCAATTTGAACCTGGAACTCTTTCTTTTTTATTGATTGTATGCTCTTATCATGTTGGCATAGTGTAGAACATTGGAGAGGGGGGGGGGGGGAGTGTCAGCTCATGTGCTGATCTCGTCACCTGACTATAGTTCAAAATTGCGTGGTGTTATAATCCGGCTTTGCCTTTTTGGATTGATCCCGAACCGTCGCCAATAGCCCATTGTGTTGCATTTGTGCGACGATAATTTTAAACTCATCTATCCTATATTTTAAATCTTTCTTCCCAAAGGTGCCCATCAAATTTAGAATTGTATGTAGAGAAGACATTTGGGGGCTTCCTTTGTGGTCCATGTCCATTTTCTTATCCATTTCAAGAATATCGGAAGACAGACGTCCCACCTTCTTGACTTCTGGAACGAGGTCCACCGAAGGGTTGAAGTGTAAAAACTAGAATCGAATTACTGCTCATTATTGAAGTCCCGTTCTCGTTATTTAAATGGGAAAGATGAGCCTGGAAAAAGGCACCTGAACATGAAAGAAAATGCTTAAGGATATCTTCGTGAAATTGTGTGATTTTCAAAGGGCGAGAGGTTTTTAGCTATAATGAAGGATAAGCGCGAGTGTTGTCCGGTTCTAGATACCCAACAAGGAAAGATAAACCTGTACAGATGCGACCGTTAACAACCTCGTAGCAGGACAGAAGAACGAATAATTTCATTGATTGCTTTGTTCTGTTTCCTGAAAATTCTTAGATTTGGCGTGATTATAAATGAGCATATGGTTGAAATCGGAAGTATTTTAACACTTTCGTTTCTCCGGGTCTTTTAGACTGCAGAACAAACAGTGATTTTGTTCGAAATATATTACCTACTGATATGAACAGATAAATTTATTGAAATGGTTTAACAATTCTAGCTTATTTTTTAAAGGTAAAATGTTTGTAATAGTGTGAATTTTCAATATCTATTTTGCTTACGTCCAATCAAAATATTTTAAACTATGCTGGTATATTCGGAATTCCCTGGACAAGCCATTAAAAATGGTAGGGTGCCAAGAATTCAAGAATTAACTAACGTTATAGAATAGTTTATAAATCTTTGTATTATACGATACGACTGTTGGTATCAAATTGTATGATACATTTTAAATCTGGTGAGTCAACCTAGTGTCTTAAAGCTTTCAGAAAAAATGCAACCCAAAATACTCCTGTGTCTTTTGAAAGAAATTAAATTAAGTCAATCATGTAAGACAAAGGTTTAGGTATCAGGTGAACAATAATTATATTTTCTGGAGTAAACGTAACGCAGGATTTTTATTTTCTACGATTTCAATTTCATGGATGCAATTTTTTATGAAAAGGAATCGGATTAAAACTAGCCACATTCCAAAGTTCTCTAACCAAAGAAATAAATAGAACAATAGCCCTTTTGCTCATAGTTTATAAACCTGCCCAAAAGTCGCTAAAGCAGTCACTGACAAAAATGATACAAAACTGTTGAGTTGATACAGGCCATCTACAGTGAATCATCCGTTTATTGCATATGTCTGCTAAAACTCTTGCAAACATCCATCTGAGAGGTGACGTAACAAACAGTGGCCTTTTAAACATAAAAAATAAATTGATTTTATATTTAGCAGCAAGAAAGGGGACTAATGTTGGTGACGTCACACCAGATACCGCAACGCAATTGTGGATATTCGGAGAAAATAGAGCAGGCCGTTTAGATAAATTTAATTAATTTTCCTGCATTTCCATGGTAATCTGCCCTTTCTCGCCACTTGAAGTAAGCCAGGCAACACCCCACAACCAATTAGCGTCATAATAGAGCGCCGTCCAATGGCAGTTTTTTGCGTCTGTAAAATGGCGATGGGCATCAAAAGTTGGTGTTTCGGAACGCACCTAACAATTGGGATTTTGAGTTATTCCCATTTGACTGCAAGTGGAATAATTTTTGTTACGAACTAACGAAATATATTATTTTGTCATGCTTAGATTTGTTACTTACTTAAAAATACATAATTTCCAGTTTTGATGTAAGTAAGCAATTGTTCAATGATTATACTTTTATCATATAAAGTCTATTAAAAAACTTGTTTGAGTTAATATGCTGCAGCTCTAATCAGTTTCAGTTCAGGATTGTGTCGAATGCAACAAAATATGTCAGACACAAACGCATTAATAGAAACACATAATTTTTTGACACGAATTAGGTCTTTTAAATCGGTAACGTGCTTTGGGGAATTAGAGGGACGGCAGATGCAACGGGCATCTTATTATATAAAACGCAAGGGTTCTGAGTTTCCGTGGCTATTAGAGATTTGATTGGTTGTGTGATGTCACGAGTAGGCGGAGTTTCTAATTGATTGGTTGTGTGAAGACACGAGACACGAAATATAAAAAATTATTACATTCGAAATCGCCATGGAAATAACTTTGAGTGGAAAACGATTTTCGAACGAAGCTCATTGTTTTACCGTTGTTGATCAAAAATTTAATTTTGCAATAATATTGTTTTACCAATATTGCTCAAAAAACAACACCATGCGAAAGCAAGGCAAGTTGACAGTGTATAGGGTTTATACATAGCCAGTGATCAACAAAAGTTGACACATATAGGTGAAAAAAGGTTTATTTACAGACAGTAAGATATTACTTACAACTAGGTTTTAAAAAATATGGAAATAAAGTTTGACCAGATTAAATAAATTTTGTTATGTACCCATCATTTGACGGACCATTTACCCTAGTCTTATATAAAGGGCGAGTCAAAAGTTTTTGTACAAAATCCAAGAGATGTTTGGTAATACAAAACAAACTGTTTTTCCCATAGGGATGCACGTCCTAAAGTGCTATATGGGTTTCCGAGCGGACAATTTTTGGCAACCTACAGTTAATTAGTTAAGGTCATCACCATTTCATACCTTAATTTCATTGTATCCCTTTATGACTTACAAGATGGTTGACGTGTATTAAACATACGGGTTATCTAATTGTAGCAGAAAAACATGAACGTGAGTTAAAAGCGTGTGAAGTTGCATGGTAAACGGTTTTGCTGCGAGACATTTGAGGTATCATTAGTTTCGTCTCTGCATTTTATAAATAATAATAGAAATAAAACTTCACTATTTAATCTTTTGCGACTAGTTGTATAGATATAACAAGCGCGATTCTTATAACTTTCAAGGTACAGCTACTATAACGGCTCTGGTTTAAATTCTTTCTTGGCGCAATTCTTATGACTTTCAAGGTACACCCGTCACAAAAAAAAAAAAAAAAAAAAAAAAAAAAACGATTCCCCCGATCGCAATTGCACAATTTACATCACAGAAAAAAACGGAAGGAAGCAATCGATGGAGATGAATGTTTTCTACAATTATCAATATTTAAAAAACTGTCTGAGGGGCCATCTTCATATTAAATTGCGTACTTGCTCCGATAATTTCAATACGAACCCCATCTTTTATCACAAATTCGGATTCTACACACAATTTCAGACTGAATAAAAAAAAATCCTCAAATTTTATGGATTTTCCACTAGTTTGTAAATTAGATCTTCTAAGGTTAATTCGTGTTTCTGTTTTTTGTTACATTTGCTAAAAACATTAATTTTTCTTGGAAATTGTTCTTTTATCCTTTGCAACCTTAGAACTCAAACACAATCTATAAACATTTTAACCATCAAACAAAATTAAATTTTTTTTATTAAATGATGAAATTAATATTCATAAAAATTATGAATAGAAACATGGACAAATTTTGACACCAATTGATTCAACTGTTACTAAAAAATTGGAATTCCAAATTTCAATTTATTTCGTGCATAATTAGTAGCGCAGTTAGACCATTTGCAAAATTCGATGATTATTATAGTTAGTGGGGATTGTTCACAAAGTGAAAACAGAAATTTCTGCCAACAGATCCTGGGATTCAATCAGAATGGATTCTGACTTTGTCACCATCTTAATGGACTCCATAGCAAGGCGCCTTCAACAGGTCATTATCTGCAACAGTCACTACATGTAATTATTAATATTTATAATGTGAATGAACTCCGAACATTTACACGCTCCCTCAACGGTTTTCATCAATTTTCTCGGTCAATTTTAAGCCGTTTTATATTATTTTTCATCAAATCAGCCTAAAATTGTATGTAGAATTCAAATAGAGGTTTCTCTCACAATGAAAGAACAAGACACTTCAAGGCTTAATCCTAAAAGAAGTATTATATGTTTTTCACGAAGTTGGTCCTTCGGATGTATTCACTAGACTACAAATACTTATGTTCACTCAACGAAATGAAATCACAGTGTAAAATTTCATGGCCAACGGAAATATTTAAAATTTACACTCAAGCGTTCTAAATAAGATGGCGACTACTGATTTGTATAACGATGTTCAAAGGTTAAAATCTTTCTTGAATGATTTTACTGCAGACGATAAAAAAGAAAGTTTTAACTTTAGTTATGTAGTTATTTTTTCTATCTTCTAGACCGTTAAAGATAGAGTAAAAATTTCAACGGATTTGAAATCTGCTGAAAAAATCACATTAAAACTAATACATGATTTTCTTTAACTAAATAACTTTTAAATTGAATATATATTTTATATTTTCGCAAGAGAGATTGTGATGTCACGCCAACTTTCGCTTTCCAAATATAAATAGATTGTTTTTTTTTTAACGCGAAGGCAGGAAATGGAGATATCATTTCCTGCTCTTCGCCACTGGCATTGTTTAGTCTTTCTTAGTAAAATCGGAATCATTACAGATTTGAAAATTTCAACGAATTTGAAATCTGCGTTAAATTTTAAACCAGATTAATAAATTACATCAAGGCGTTGCGCGTGGTGTTGGTTTTCTTCGCAAACCAGTACCACGGGCACAGACAACACAGGGTTAGCCACGTAGCTAGTCCTTCATATACAGAGGAACAAATCTCAGCAAGTTGAAAAAGCTTTACAGTAGGCAGATTAACGAAGTTGATGCGAGTGGAATTTTACATAAAAGCACACCTAAAAGACGCAGCAAAAAATTATATTAAAATTATACTCTGTAATAAAAAAATCGGCGCTCCAAGGAGTTGTCCGATTGTGATTAAAATTCGTGGATGAGAAGAATAAACTAAGAAAAACAAACGATTACAATTTCAGAAAAAGTGAATGATTTACTTCAGAGTATGATCGTAACAACCCAGGTAGCACATATATGTCGGCCAATATCGAGAAAAAATATTGGCCAATATTGCCGTCGATATTGGCCAACGTAAAAATGTACCCCCCCTGGCGACGTCGCCCCAATATCGTTTTCCGACATTGGCCAACGTAAAAATGCCATCGCCCCAATGTCGTTTTCCGACATTGGTCAATATAGTTTACCGACATTGATAGATATTGTTTTCCGACATTTGCCAACGTAAAAATGACCCCCCCCCCTCTGGCGACATCGCCCCAATGTCGTTTTACGACATTGATAGATATTGTTTTCTTGACATTCAATGTTTGTTTTTTATCATTGCTCAATATTAGCTTTTAAGATACTTTTCGATGTTTTTTTCAACATTATTCAATATCTGTTACATAATATTGGGATTTTTTAATTAAATTTTCTTCTTATGGCATGTGATTGTTTATTTAGAGGGTACACAAGATTACAACCATCTTAAATTTTGTAAAATTTAAAAAATATTAATCATTAAAAAAATATTTATATAATACAATATTTTAGAACATTAAAGAGAACATATTCTTTTATATTGTTAAAAATATGTTTTTATTACAATTTGTGTAACTGTTGTATTGTATAGTACATAATAGAAAATTGTGGGCAACTTGGCTTTTTAAAACCTAAACAGGCATGCAATATCAAATCAGACATTCTAAAATCCATTTTCCCCTTTAAATTTACTCCTTGGTAGCTTGAAAAAAAATTGCAAACATAAAACACGTACAGGTACCATTTTTGTGATTTCAATTCAGAAAATAGTTTTAGAAAAATATTCCAGTCAGAAATGTTAGCTAAGCTGCTGATACCCAGGTGGCACAAGAATATCAGATGATATCGTAAAAAGATATTGTATAATATCTGCTCCGACAAAAAATGATATCATAATGACCCCCTCTTTTTATCGGATGATGTCGTTGCTCGACATAATTAAACACATTATGACATAATCCGATACAACTTTGATATATTTTCTTTGCCGTAGCTCTATAGCAGTTTATATAGTGTTCCGACATTTTTATATCGGCTTTCATTATCAATCATTTCATTTCAATTGACACTTTGTCGACATTCTTGTATCTGTTTCCTGACATAGCTCAATTCAGGAAACAGATACAAGAGAGCATTTTGTCCTTTTACTATTTCATAGCAGCCCATCTTCTGGTTTTTGTTGAGTTTTTCAAGTTGAAATTAGCTATAAAATCATCAAATTGTTTCTACACAAATTGCATTTGGCATAAAATGTTACATTAAAACAGTTGTATAATTTTAAACAAGAAAAACCGAGTAAAAAGGCTATAAAAACCAGAAGATTGGCAGTCATGCTATTTACTTACAATCAAACAAAGAAAAACACTTAGGGTGAATGGGTTAATATATAAAATTGGTAATGTTAAAATAATGGCAATCATTAAAGACTAAAATAATTTTTATTTTCAAAGATTTATGAATGATTCGTTATTGTCCTTGCCTTCGTGTCTTTCATCACTGTCTTTCTTTTGTTCACTGGACTTCTGTCCTTGGCAACTACAAGGCAGGAAGTGATGGTGGACTACTTCCAATGGCGGGCACTAAGGACTTGTCCTTTGGCCACTACGAGGCCGGAAGCAGCTATATTATATATAGCAGCTAATATTTTAATTTATTTTATTAAGTGCATATTTTAAATTGTTGTTCCATTTCTTTTGTAGAAATCTAATTCTATTAAAACTCATTATTGCCAATTGTATAATCTATATCTCAAACCAGTAAAATAAATACAAACATCAAGCTGATGCCTGTATTACAATACAGCTTGATAAACAGTTGCATGGTATGTAATTCTAAGAACTGATTCAGATTTATATAATTTTGATTTCATCTCAAAATGGATTACTTCCCGAAACTTCTGTTAAAAATTCAATATTGTTAGAAATGTTAAATAAGAAAAAAAAAAGGCCACATTGCATATTGGCAGAAAAATGAACAGTTCTTACAAATTTCATTTAAATAGAATTTTCCATAAGTTTTAAAAAAATTCACAAATCACAATTAAAATAATTTTTTTATTGTAAGACAGATTAAACCCTGGAACTGTCAAACATTCCAATCAGGTACACTCTTCGAAGTCACCCCTTCGACAAGTCAGATTATTCGATGGGTGAATTCTTCGGCCATCTCAAACTGCCGCACCAGCGAACGCTTTTCCAAACAACTCTGACAGATAAAGTCATGACAACAAGTCATGAATAAGAACACAAACAGCAACCTGTGACACAACAGAAGTAGACAATTAGAACAAGTGTTACCCGATTGCTAAGCAAAGATGAGTTACAGTTAGTAATTATTCTCAACACCCTCCCTTAATAACATTAACATACATTTTTGTCTTAGTTCAGTCTAGGTTTACGTTAAGATTTTGTAAACAAATCAGCAATTTGGTATTCAGTTGCAACATATACAATATAAATGTTTAATAATTTTACAATATCATGAGCATACTTCAATTTAATATCGAAGTGTTTTAATCTGGCACAATTATTTTCATTTAATATGGCCTTAAAGACTGACTGAAGCACAAAATTTTGTCGCATGCGTATCAATACAAAAAAAAGGCTCGTTTACAGAACAAAAATAGCTGTAGAAAAGAGAAGGTGCAGTTTTTCAGTGGTGGTTTATTTTAAAATAGTACTGATCCAATAAAATAATTTTTTTCAGGTCATTTAACAAGAAATGAATAATTTTCAGTGAATTATTACAAATCAGTCAGTTCTCATCAGAATTAAAACTGGCTTTAAAAAAATATATATATATATATCAGCTTACTGTAAAAACTCTTGTTTTCATAAATGTCTTAATGTAATAGAAATTACTAAAATCAAATAGCACTAGCAAAAAATAAGTTGTTAACTTTTGTTGTATTTTGTACTTAAAATACACTCAAAATCAGTTTTTTGCAATTTTGCCAAAGTTCAAAGTACTAAGGCTTTTTGATAAATGCACTTAGAGTTAAACTGTTTACATTTTTTAGGTCTTGAATAACTATTTGATAGACACAGAGAGAACTTTTTGTATGAATAGCTCAGAAAAATTTATAAAAATTAATAAACAAAAAATTTGATATTTTTATAGAAATTTAACACATAACGAGTAAAAAAATTTTTTTTTATGAAAACTCATAAATAAATTTTTTTTTAATCTCTCGCTAGGTCTTTTGCATATACTATAACCAATATTGTAAAAATTTATTTCACCAAAAATATTGAAAAATGACAGATTGAATTGCAAATAAAAACAATTTTTTTATTGATTATTGCTTTAAATATGTGCTTAATTAATGTTGTGTAGCACAAATACATCCTGCATAGCTTTAGCCAAAGCCAAAATTTCTTCCTCCAGGCAGCTCTATTGGCTGCTCTTGAATTTGGCTCAGACAGTAATATAAATTATCACAGAATATAAAATATCTGGATGTGTTGTTATGGATAGGTACAATAATGCACCTACAAATTCCTGATTGGGTCCATGGAAAGTTTCATCTTGCACGAAACACAATGGTGTCGCTTTAGGCACTAGAGGAGTGTCGGCTGGTTTACACTGAGTCATTTTGAATTTATTTAAAATTTTCTCAACATAGGCCTTTTCCTCTAAGCAAAGTTGTTGCTGAGAAAACTTAATACATATGCCCAGAAAATCTTTCACAACTTAAGCCTGGACATTTCGAACTCATCACTTAGAAGTTGTATTACCACCATGACCACTGATTCATAGGAACCAGCAATCAGTAGGTCATCAACATACAGCACTACTAGGGGGCTCCGCCCCTGCTCGTCAACCCCTGTGTACCACTGTCACTGTTTCAGTTTTTAAAGACTTTTTTAAATTTTGCATACACGACTATTGTTGTCGTTGTAGCCCATGGGTTGTACCCTAAATAAGATTTCATCGAGTTCACCATTCAAAACAGTCTTAACATCTAGTGCATAGATTCATTTCCCTATGGAGAACAATGACAAAAACCAGTCGTAGTGATGGCATACTGATGTTCTTTAAAAAGAAAGAAATAGCTAGTAAAATTATGTATAGCTTTGTTTTATCACTGAATATAAGCTGCAAATTTTTTGTAAAGTTATAAATCTTAAATGATAAAAAGTTAGGACAAAAAGTATATACTCAAAAAAAAATAAAAGTATATATACAAAGGTACACTCAAATTTATGATTTATTAATTTTTAAAAGAAAAATTTGGTGTAAACTAATTTTTTAGAATGAATAATATTCACAATACTTCACCTTTTGAAGTTAGTTTTTTTTTTAAATGAAATTAATCAAATCACACAAAACTTGAAAAGAACAAGCAGTTTTACCCATGGTCACAATTTTAAAGCTTCACACCTCAAATTTATTTATTGATATTTTTTTTTAATGTTAAAAACATTTGGTATAGTCTTTATATAAAACAAAAATCAGTTAAGTTTTTAAATGTTATGTTATGCTTGAACAATATATTTAAACCTACTTTGAAAATGTCCCACTAATATTAATAATTAATGCAAACAGAACTCTGCTGACATACTAATAACTTACTTTCCAAAACAAAATAATCTATAACAATAAAAGATGAAAATAGCATTGCACAAGATCGAATGTAACTTGGGAATTTGATACAGTAACCGATGAATATTTACACATTAAAAAATAGTACACTGACAATGTAACAAACTACAAACACGGGCTAAAACTTCATCAATGGAACAAGTGAATATGTTTAATTATTCGTATTTAAATATTATTAACATTACAAAATAATGTACTGAAATATCCTTTCCTCATAGGACTTGCACTTTTAGGGATGACTGCTCTTATTCACTGCAAGATTCGGCGAAAAATCGCCGCGGTCTCGGCGGCTGCATCTCACCCGTTACGTGCCATTATTTTTTTCCGAAGGAAAAAATAATTAGAAAAACTTTTATGCAGAGTAACATGCGTGTTCGCTTGTCAATTTTTGATAATATGATGGCGGTCGGCAACCCAAACAACGAACACGTGACCAAGCATAGCTTCAGTTCAAAATTAAATATCGGCCAACATCAGATTAACATCGTTTTTTGGATATTGTTTTCACAATGTCGCCAAATATCGGTACAATATCGGGAAAAATTGCGTAATATTTAAATTATAAAAAATATGGGTAAGACAACATGGGGTCATTATTTACAGTATTACTACATGATTATAATGTTATTAAAAGCGTTATTTACAGTCTTCCTCGTTTTATAAAACTAAACGATATCTGCCAATATCGACAGATATCGTAATTCCGACATTCGACATTCACAGACATTCAAAACATTGGCCAATATTGGTAGAATGTTGGCCAATGTTGTTGTGCTACCTGGGAAAGGGAGGAAGTCAATATGTCCACTTTTGGCCTGGAAGCGTCACCTGGCGTGGCATAGACAGAATAAATTCCCGGATGGTGTTCTGCGAAATTTCTTGCCGCATCCAATTGTCGGGATATAGGGTCAACATTCCGGGATGGTACACTCACCTTCCTCTAACGTCCCAAATTGTTCTCTATGGGTGAGAGAACAGGAGACAGAGCTGGCCAAGGAAGTGTTGGGAAAGCTCGAAGACAATTCATAGCACTACGTGCCGTGTGCGGCCGGGCATTATATTGTTGGAAGTAAGTCCGGGGTGTCGCAAAAGGTACGGTTACACAACCGGTCGTAGAAGGTAGACTATGTACCGCTGTACTACAAGTGTGCCAGAAATGATTTCGAAAGGGGTCCGCCTATCAAAGGCGATGAGACTCCAGACCATAACGCCCTATTGTGTGCATGTGTGGCGTGAGATTGTAAGGGCAGAATCCCCACGCTGCTCTGGACGTCTCCAGAAACGTCTGAGGTCGTAGTCAGGACACAGTTTGAAACGGGACTCGTCACTAAAGACTCTACATCCACAGTCAGCGCCGTTCCAAGTGGATTGAGCCCGGCACCACTGTAATTCTGCACCTTCTTAGTGCGTCGATTTGTTCTGTTATAGAGTGTATTTTAAATGAACGCTATGTACAAAAGTTAAAAAATTACGGCAGATTTCGAGGTTAATTTAAAATTAAATTATACAGAATACCAATCCAGTGGTTCCATCGAAACAGACGATAAGTTATGCGTCCGTTCGCTTCCCGATCGAGTCGAGGGGTCGGAAATGAAGATCCCCTTCCCCCTCTTGAACGAAGGTGGAAAGTTAAAATTTGAGGAGACTGCTGGACATTTATTTATCCCATTCGTTCGGTCGTAAACTCTCGCTGCGCATAAGGATTCGTCATTGACGGTCAGGAATTTCAGGTCAATGAATACAGGAAACCATGACGCTACAACAGTTTTGTCTTTAGCCTTGTCCAGCAAAATCGACCAGGTTGTGGAAGCTCAATATTCTATCATGTTTCCTTCAAATATCTACTTCTAAGAGGACTAATTCTAGTATTGAGAATTAGTAACTACTATAGCACCCCGGACAGAAAATTGACACAAGTCAAAAAATAAAATTTTTGATGTTATGTCATTGAAGAATATGTATGATGTGCCCCACTGTGTTATATTACTATTCTATAGAATAAAATAGAAGTTACAACCATAAATACTTACCTAAATTTAAAAGAAGCTTATACTATTTAAATATAAGTTTTATAGTATCTTTTAAGTTGAAGTGTTTTTCTCAAATTCTGCAATTTTGAGTTGTGTCACTTTTCTTGCCTGGGTGCGATATGACACTACTTTCAAATCAACATGGCATTTATTGTAACTATCAGTGCTTCATTTAAGTATCCATTTCAAAGGGGTCAAGCCTTTTAATGTTCAAATTGCTTTATTGAAGGATTAATTATTGTTAGGTTACAATATTAATAAAATGAGTAGACAAACACGGGTTTGTTCTATCTGTACTATTATAAAAGGAAGTGTATCTCTTTGTTCTGTGAGCAGTGTCCTGACAAATCTATGGTATTTACAATAATAAAATTTGGCACACAGGTAGTTCTAAAATTTTTTTGCGAGTTTTGTGTCCATCCAGAATTTTAAAATTTAATCTTGAACATTGTAACATTTATTTTTAGTTTTTTCACCTTACTTTATACTTTCCAGAATGTGACTCCAGAGAATGCCTTAGTGTCGGACGGTGCCAATGTAGAAGCTTTCCAGAATGTGACGTCTCCCCTACCTTGAATAAAAAAACGAGAGGATTTTGCGATTTTAGACCGCTGACGTCACAGGCGTTTTTCGTCTTAATGACTTTGGAACCATGACAAATTTTCTGATTCTAACATGTTTAGAATTGCTTTGTTTATCATAGCCACTTCGAGGCGGTGTTGCCTGTGGAGTTAGTAAGCGGAGCCAACCAAATGGGAATGCGTAGATATCACCGAGGGTTGGCTAGCGTCAACGAACAGTGTTCACGCCTAACCCCACGAAAAGAACTGTTACGGGCAATGCTGTACTGACCACGCAATAGCTAGTATAAAATATAGATAAAACTTTAAAATTTTCATATTTGGATTTTGCCATAAACAATCAAGATCTGAAATTGGGTTTACTTGTAGAGATATACTTTTTAAAGATGCACAGAAATATTTGTCAGAATTTTCAATTAAATTTTTTTAAAGACAATTCCAAATTTTAGAAGCCTCACACAGTTGCTATTCTTTATCAATGCTTTATAATGACGGTATGAAAGGCGTAACTTCTCGTATGGTATCTGTCTTTTTTAGGTTGGGAGTGTTTTTCTCAATGTCAAACCTCTATTATAATATTAACAGAAGGAGTAACCAAATATGGGTTAGTAGTTGGATAAAAATATATGCAAAAAGACCTAAGAAGGCGTCCAATTTTTAGAATTCCACCAAAACAATCGAGACCTAAACTCAGGCTAATTTCTGGTCTAGTAAATACTAGACCAACTGCTATAGACTTTGTCCCTCGAATAGACGGTATGCTGTCTCCTGTTAATTACCAATTAACATTTCTAAAGAGGCATGTATGCAGTTCCAGGTATGAGATTGAGTGCAGTCATGACAGACCCAAGCAGAGTACTAAAGCTCAAATCCTGTTCTGAAATTTCATACTCCTTGTGTGTCCGCTCTTGAGCCTAGCCAAAGCAATCCGAAATAGTTTGTGACCTTTACAATGAATTGTTAATCCCTGGGACCAGTCTGGAATGATCGATGTGTCCAAAGTCGTGCAAAAAGTTTTGAAACAATTAAAAATACTGGTTTAAATTTTCTATAGGAGCCGCACTTTACTGAAAGAAGAGCTGCATTTGCCCACCTCTGGCATAGAGGAACTTCAACTACAACAAAAGGACGTAGGATGTAACGAACTTCAAAGCTACCGAGTCGAACCTTTTTCTTGATTCTTTGAGGCACACGATTTTAAAGAAAACCCAAGTTTCACAGAACTTTTTTTAATAAACATATGTGGAAAAAAGCTTATTTCTATTATTTAACTTACAGTTTGGCATCAAAACATTAAAATTGCTACATAAACAGTGTATAACTCCTTCGTGCCTATTAGGCATATGCGTCACAGAGATCAGATTTCATACCCTATTAGGCCAATAAATCTCACTTTTGAATGAGTTCTTGGCTTTTCAGTGTTCTTAAGGAATTAGACAATAAAAATAAGATTAAAGAAACCACTATTAAAATTCATGATCCCCTTAGGTGAGTAAGTAATAAATGTTGGAAGGGAGAAAGCAAACACAAAAAGAACGCAAAAGTACGGTCGTCCTTTAAAAAGAGAAAAAACTTCGTTCAATGTAGGAGACCATCTTCCTGATCAACAAGCTCAGAGGAAACGATGTACCTACAGTTCATCAAGAGAAGATAGAAACAAGAACATTTACTATTTGTCAAATGTGTCAGTATACACTTTGTAAAGACTGCTATACGCCATATCATACTTAACTTGTTCTGTAAGAATAAGAATCAATATTCGCTGTTTTTAATTTCATTTTACTATTTATCCACATGCTGTTTAAGGTTATTATCACACTATCTTAGACGATTGGGACAAATAGTTCCATTGACAATACGATTGGGACATATTGTCCCAGGATGGGGAAAATTTAAAATTCTAAACTCATAGTACACTTTTTTTGGCATATCAACATAAAATTAAACTACTTTTCATAGTTCAATTTTAATCATGCAAAAGTCGGGGCGAAAAGTTTAAATGGGATTTTGATGCTACTATTTACAAACGGTTCTATGGCAGATGCTACCTATTTCACAAGTGCTTTTTGTGTGGTAGCCACGTAAACTAAACAGCAGTTATCATGACTACATAAACTTGGAAAAGTTTCATCTCTCCCAGCTATTCTTAAGCAGCCTTTAAATCTTCGGTGAAATAACTGGCTTATAGAGGAAAAATCCAACGAAATTCTAAACTGATGATTTAGTTCATCATGGTATTAAGGCCTTGTTCACATGTGGAGTTTTCTAACTCGCGGTTTCAAAGTCAGATTTCCGTAAGCATTAAATTATGTTTTTTTGTTCCTCTATTTCAAGTTTCTATCTATGCTATCGTTAGAAAACGCTTCATGTGAACAGGTCCTAATATTCAGCTAGTTTTATTTATTTCATTCATGTTGTCCACTTTAAATAGACTGAGCTAAAAGGAAATTTATAGGTCTAGAAATAGAAAGTAAATCAAATCATGTCATGTGTCGTAAAAGTATTAATAGTTACAACAGTTTTATTATTTAGAAATAGAGTTTTAACGACTTATGAATCATCAAAAACGTGATATATTAAATCAAATAATGAATTGAAATTATACATACTATATCATTAATTCTGAATTCAGCATAAATTTCAAACTCCCTACTTAGAACAATGGAACTAAATACAATTGAATCCTCTCCTTTTTCCCCCCTTAAACAATAACGTTGATTTGAGTATAATAATGGATGAGGCTATTGTTACGTAAGCATCGAAATTTCTATTTCATTGTTAACACAAACATTGTTGCGCATGTAAAAAGTATTGTTTTAAAAAGATTTCGTCATTCATGTTTTATCTTTCGAACTGCTAACTAGCGCATTTAAAGCTTTGATCAAGTGAGATAAATATACGTTTGATTAAAGATATTTTTTGTTGTAGAGGAATTTTCCGCTGCAATTTATTTATAAACAGTACTTTTCAGTACTATTTGCGTCATTTTTATCGACGTTTGATATAAACAGTACTTTTTAGTGCTATTTCCGTCACTTCTATCGACGTTTTACTTAAAAACAGTACTTTTCAGTGCTACTTACGTCAATTTTACCGACGTTTTAAACGAACAGTACCTTTCAGTGCTATTCACGCCAATTTCGCAGTCGTCTTAATCAACTTTCAAGATGTTGGATTGGCTTGGAAAACAAATGTAAGTATGAGATCTATTCCTTATATCATCCTTAAATTTCTTATTTGTAGGCATTTTGGTGTATGTTAACATTACGTTTTACCATAAACTGTTGGTTTCAAATACACATAATGTGTCTTTTGTGTTTTGGAAAATTAATAAATACCAACCTACTATTTCAGAAGGAAGTTTCAAGAAAAAAGAATTAAGAAGAAACAGGCCAAAAAGGAGGCCAAAGAAAAGAAATTGCAGCCCTACGTGGAACGCGACTACCTGGCAGAATGGAATGCAGAACATCCGGATGAATACATGGACTTGCGTCTCCGCACCATCGAAGACGAGATGGCAGAAAGGGCATTACTAGCTGCTACACAAGCTGTTGACACACCAGTTGCAGAGGAGGCCACAGATCTCGACGGAGAAGACGAAGTTGACAACAATTGCTCAGACAATTTTGTCCTGACGACTCAGTGGTATTAAGCATATCACTGAGAGTCACTGCAAAGAAAGCCTTCCTTCTAAACCGAACTGCGGACACGTCAATTTTGACCTAAATAATGTCATCGTTACAAGCTACCCAGAACTGGAATGCCTAATACTTCACACTTTTTTGGCATTACAAATCAAGACAAAGAAAGACTCAGACAATCCATAATAAGCTGATTTCCTTGGAAAGCAGAGGCATATTCAGCATAGTTTTATTACCTCCAGGAATAAGAACCAACAAACCTACATTGAAATTTCGAAACTTTGCCGAAAAACTACATACAAAACGTTCCGATGAAAACTTTTAAAAGCTGACATAAAAATTTGATTCATCATTCATGTTATATATTGGTATACCTGTATAATCACCTCTTATACTTTCGTTATTAGAAAAATTAAAAAGCACATTTCATGATATTTCGAATTTAAAACTCAATAAAAAAATATTTCCCTCCATTGTGTTTGTATTCATTGCTTCATTTTCATATATTTAAGATTATTCTTTTCTAGGGTAGCAGAACTCTTCCATTTTGCCAAGATGTAACAAAAATCAAAACTGTTCAGGCAAATTCACATTTATTTCAGGACCATAAATGTTCCCTTACGAAACTTTTTTATAAAGTTTAATAAAACTCAATTGAAAAACAAAATTTCTTTTCTAGGGAAAAAAATTCTAGAATAAAGAAATTCTTGTATAGAGAAATAACGAGCTCCGATTCTATAGAAATTTATTAGTATAGAATTCTATAGAAAAGTAATATTGCGAAACAAGAAATGAGCTTTTGTAGAAGTTTCTACGGGCATTCAATAGATATGTATAGACCTTACTTTATAAAGCTTATAGTAAAACGGATTACAATTTTATAGGATTATAGACCACAATCTATAGATAATTTCGTCGAATCCTATGGATCAGAGGTGAACACTCATGAGGTCAATGAGAACCGCATTCCAGTTTTTCATTTTTTTAAAGAGACAAACCTTAGTTACTTAGTATTAAATACATGCCATTCAAATTTAACTAAATTAAACGTGTCACTTCCAAAATAGGTAATAGGTTGAGAGTTAACCATTCCTTCTATTTCGGTAAGGAAAGTTTGTAACTGTTCAATGGTCAGATAAGACTTTCCAAGGGTCTTTCGCAGAGCTACTTTCACTGTACGCCCATGCGTTTTTATCCCCCCTCCCCAGGTGGCTCTTTACAGTATATAGGTACTTCCATTTTATGCTGTTTTATTTTTTTAAGACCCGTCCTGGGTCCGCTCTCTAGGGGCTTACAGCACCTTTAATGACCGGGGGTGGGAGGGCCTCCATTGAGGCATGTCACGTTTTTTAAAAATATCAATTATTTTAGTGTACAAGTGGCAACACGCCAGAATAAAAACGAACAATGGCACAACGCAGGAATTTGAGAACAAATTTCTGCTAAAAAATAAGAACCGAAAAATACCATCGGTCAGAAAAGTCATGTAAGAAACACTGAAAATACAAGAACACACAAAAGAAAAACACATACGGTCGATATTCGATGAAATAAAAAAGTAAAACGATGAGAGAGAGAGAGATTCCAAAAGGTTAAAAGGTTTTAAATAGTTAAAATAGATCTGAACATTGTTCCAGGCCCTTACATAAAATCCAGGCGGGTGAGGCACGAGAAGATCACAGGATCACCAGTCTCCATAGGCGTAGCGCGATTAGAGATTACACATCAGCAGATTGTAAATAAATATAAATAAATAAACAGACATGGCTCCTCAACTTCCGCAACCTAGAGATAGCCCACCAATACCGCGGCACAATAGTGAAACGAACATGGAAAGATAAACTATTAGAGGTAAAACACCAGACTGGTAAAAGGAGCAGCGAGAAATCAACCACAGTGAAGAGACGTGAACAAAAGATAAACAAGAAATGAACATTAAAATAGTTTAAAGATTAAAAAATCTAGGAGGTTAAAATTATTTTTAAAATTTAAGGCTTTAAAATGGTTCTGGACATAATCACTGGCTCCTACATTGCATAATCAGAGAGCAAGGGGTCCCCACTTTATTCCGTTGGAAGTATAAAAAATTTTCACTTTCAGATCAGGTTAGCATAGGTAAAGTTAGGATGTTAAATTAGATGAGGACAGAGGGAGCCAGTGGGGAGTTCTATGTGGAATGTGACTCGTGTGGGAATATAGTTGAGGCACGAAAGGTGAAGTGAGTGGGGTTAAAATGTCAGAGAAGGTTGAATTTAAATGAAGGAGTTGCTTAGGAGGTGGGTGATTTGAGGAAGCAGCTGGAGGCTTTGAAGGTGAGGTTTGCAGAGTGAGTGGAAAAGAGTGTTCAGTGTGTAGACTTGTGACATGTAGATAAGGGGGATGAGGTTGATAAGGTAACTAAAGTGGTTGTGGTTGGATATTCAATGGTTAGGGTTTTGGGAGACATGGTAGGACGTAAAATGCGCAATTTTGCAAGGTGTTGCTTGCCAGGTGCCAGGGTCAAACATCTAGTTGAGGCAGTTAAGGCAGGTGTAGTTAAAGGGGTGGATAAGGCAGTAGTGTGGGTGGGAACTAATGATGTAGAGGACCACTAATGTTGAGTTTAAGAGCCAAGCGGAAACACTTTTGAGAGGCATTAAGTCTCACGGGATCAAGGTTAATTAATAGGACTAATTTTAATACATTTGGTCAAATTGTTATTATCCGCAGCACATCCCCTCTGCTCTTTCAACTGTGGAAATTGACTGAAATCCTGATTTTCTAACTGAGAGATGAACAGATTTAATGTCCTTTTAAATTAATTAATGCTATTTACTAAGCTAGGAAATAATTTATTTTTGCCTTGTAGCGTAATTTAGTTAATTGAGACGGCTAGTACATCAACTAAAAATGCCAATTCAAATAGTAAGTTGTGATCAAATAATAGAGTTATTTCATCAGGAGAGTTCAATTTCCTGTTCTCAAAAATTAAAAATAGCATTTTTTAATTTCTAAAATCTACTCAGAACCTATCCTATAGAAAGCCAGCGCACCTCACAATAAAGAAAAGGTTCACCATATTATAAATCTAATAATTCAATATTCGCTTAATTCTCGGCTGTTTAACGCTCTTGTTTTAATTTTAATCTCACATTTCACAACCTGTAACAAAACATGCTACATTTTAAAACATTTTTACACACAGTGCCTCTTGGTGTATAGTAATTCATTGGTAATTTAGTGCTGTACGATTTAAAAAATCTTTCAAGCAAAGGTGTAGTGCCATTTACGGCGTACCGTCAGTACACATACTGATGAGTACAATAATCTAGTTTAAATTTTCTTGGCATAATTTTACATTTTAAATATATCTGATCCTCTTGTTCATTATGCAATAACTCCAGACAGGCAAGCTCTTCAAAGATATTAAAATTATATTCCATTCCTCTTACAAAAATGCTTACAACTGGACTACATCTACAATGTCCATTGATTCATCCAAAGCTAGAGAAAAGTCTTCCAGTTGTTGAAATACATACAGAGAGAGAGAGAGATCGAGAGAGAGAGGGAGAGAGAGAGAGAGCGAGAGAGAGAGAGAGAGCGAGAGAGAGAGAGAGCGAGAGAGAGAGAGACAAAGAGAGAGAGACAAAGAGAGAGAGAGGAGAGAAAGAGAGGGAGAGAGAGGAGAGAGAGAGATAGTTCCATGATACATCTCGCATTAGTTTACCTTGGTATAGCAATAGCGTCCGATTTTTTTTCAATACCTTTATTACCAAGATGGCGTGCAAATATTTGGAAACAGAACATGTTTTTTTTAGCCAATGCTAAAGCAATTTCATAGGACTCTTCTGTCATCGCCTCGTCTACACAACTGACATTAGCAAAAATATTTTGTCTTCTGAATTCTTCCTTTTTTTAGTCACATATTCTTTACGTAATTCCGACACGAGAACGTGTTTAATTTTTCCTTCGATGTTAGCCTGATGCTGTGTTTTATGGTGTTTATTAAAATCGTGTCTTCTATTATGTGAAAGAGTAGTTTCACATACAATGCAAAAAACGATTTTCCTGATGGACTTGCTGTAAATAACTCATTTTCTTACTGTTCGTTAAATTCACTTTTTACGCTTCTTTTGCTCATTTTCTTTTTCACAGAGATAAATAACAGAAAAATTTTAAAAAAACATTAAAAAGTACAAAAAATCTTGAAAAAGAACAAATAGATCACAAGTACGTCATATCACACATAATATAAAATGCAAACTCAAAAGATTGCGACGAAATGTTTGTTTGAAATACGAGTTTGACGCATGCGCCACAGGTTGGCCACCACTGTGTTAAATAATGGGTGGTTAAATCAAAGGGCCAATAAGATAAACGGATTGTTAAGGGATTTGTGTGAGAGGGAGGAGGTTAGTTTTTTAGATGTTTGGAAGGAGTGTAGGAGGGATTGGATAAGCAGGGACAATTTGCATTTATGCCTGATAGGTAATAGGGAGCTTGGCATGCGGGTTTTGAATATTTTGGAGTCAAAAAACTAGAATACAAGCAGGAATGAGTAGGACATAGAGGTTTGACAGTAAAATATAATTGCTTGGGAAAACTAACAGGTCTAAATTACAGGAGACAAACAATACAAAGTGAAAGTGCAATGTGGGGGTGAAAAACTAAACTAGGACAAATAATACAAGGGGAAAGTGCAATATAAGGGTGAAAAACAATTCAAAGACTAATACTACAAAGGGAAAGTGCAATATAAGGGTGAAAAATAAGCTAAGACTATTTTATTTTAATGCTCATAGTGTGAGAAATAAAATGTATGAGCTCAGGGGAATTGCAAAAGCAGAGGATATATATATCATTGGGATAACTGAAATTTGGCCAAGCAGTGAAGATGCACATATTTTAGAATTGAGTGGATTCACAATGTTAAGGGGGACAGAGTGAAAATGAAAGGGGTGGGGTTTTGATTTATGCGAGATAATTCTTGAACTGTACGGAGATAAAGTTAAATAGTAAAACTGAGGATATAGAATCAGTCTGGGTGAAATTGAACACAGACAAAGGCAAAGGACTAATTCTGGGTAATCTATATATAGACCTCCTGTTTGTAGTGAAGAGCAGGAAAAGGGTATGTGCAATCTGATGAACAAAGCATGTCAAAAAGGAGAATTAATTTTAATGGGGGACTGTAACTATCCAAATATTGACTGGACAAACAATCTAGCTACAAATGGGAAAAGGGCAGAATTTTTGGAAGTGATACAGGATTGTTTTTTGTACCAGATGGTGTATGAGGATACTAGGGACAATGCAATATTGGATTTGATTTTCTGCAATGATGACGATAGGGTGCAGGATTTGGTTATAGGTGAACAACTGGGAGAAAGTCATCATAGAAGTATCAGATTAAGTATAAATTTTCAGTCAGCACACACAATCAATAGTAGGATAATTCCAAATTTCAGAAAGGAAAATTTTCATAGGATAAGGGAATAGTTAAAAAAGACATTCAAAGGGGGATTAATAGCACCAGATCATTATGAACAAGGGGAGGAATTCAAGAATGAGTTAGACAGAGTGATAAACAAACATGTAACGTTCAGGAAAAAAGGAAAATCTAGAAACTTGCTTCCTATGTGGTTTTCAGGGGAAACACACAAAGCTTTAAAATTAAAACAAAGAACATACAGGGTATATAAAAGCACTAATAATGATAGGGACAAGGAGGCATATCTGAAAGCCAGAAAGGAGTTTAAAAATATTAGTCGGAAGCAAAATGTGTCCTTGGAGGAAAAACAAGGGAAATAAATATAAACCCAAAAGAATATTTTGCATATGCAAGTGTTAAAAATAAATTTAGTACTACACTGGGCCCGTTGGAGGGGAGGGGAGGAGAATTAATTCAAGATGAGGTGGGAATGGCAAACGTGTTAAATGACATTTTCTGGGGGTTTTCAATGGTAACTATAAATTAAAAAAGGATCCCAATGATGGAGCCTTTGCAGTCGACATAATTAAAGAATGCAAATTTAACTGGAAAGAAATAGTACATCAGTTGAAAAGAATTAAGCCATCTAAAGCACCAGGGCCAGACGATATATATCCGAGAGTACTAGTGGAATGCGCGGAAGAATTGGGTTACGTAATTCACATGATATTTAATTCAACATATAGCACGGGTTGGGTACCAATGGATTGGAAGTTGGCCAACATAACTCCAATTTTCAAAAAGGGAATACAAAGTAATCCGGGCAACAATAGACCAGTAAGTCTAACATCAGTAATTTTCAAAATATTTGAAACTCTGTTAAAAAAGCATATAATATTATACTTGGAGGAAGGGGGACTGTTATCAGATAATCAGTATGGGTTTAGGAAGGACTGATCCTGCTCTACAAACCTTTTGAAGTTCTACGAAAAAATTATTGAGGAGCTGGATACTAAGAGCATTGTCGATGTCATGTACATAGATTTTCAAAAGGCTTTTGATAAAGTACCTGACGAGGCATTACTGTTTAAATTAGAAAGGCAGGGGATTCAGGGGAAAACATTGATATGGATAAAGAATTGGTTATTGGGTAGAAAGCAGAGAGTGCAGGTAAAAGGAAATTATTCACAGTGGACAGACGTAATAAGTGGGAGGCCTCAGGGATCAGTTTTGGGACCAATTTTATTTATAAGTTTCATAGATGATATAGGTCAGGGGATTAAGAATAGAATCTGTATATTTGCAGATGATTTAAAAATATGGGGGATAGTGGATTCCAAGTTACATATAGAGAATTTACAAGAGGGATTTTGATAAGATATCCGAATGGGCTGTAAAAAGGGGTAAGTCATTTAATTTTTTGAAATGTCAAGTACTGCATATGGGTTACAGGAACAGTGGAGCCGAGTACTGTCTGCAAGGAGTAAAGGTAAAGGAGGGAGAAGCAATCAAGGATCTTGGGGTGGTAATTCACAGGGATTATAAAATGTGTCACCAATGTTCATCTGCGGTAAAAAGGCTAATAGGTTATTGGGGTTTATTAAAGAGACTGTAACTTCAAGGGATAAGAATATAATCTTGACGTTATACAAGGGTTGAGTAAGACCACATCTAGAATATGCTGCACAATTCTGGGCTCCATATATGTAAAAGGATATAGAATTAATTGAAATGGTTTAGCACAGAGCTACAAAAATAATAAAGGGGATAGCAAATCTAGGCTATAATGAACGTTTAAGTAAGCTAAACATATATACACTGGAAAGAAGAAGGAGGGGGGATTTGATTCAGCTTTTCAAGTTGGTAAAACAAGGGGACACAGAGGGCTTAAATTTCAAAACAGAACCAGGGATAACAGAACAAGGGGCCATGGTAATAAATTGAAAAACAATCATTTTAGTCGGGATTTAAGGAAAACCTACTACTTTAATAGGGTAATAGACAAATGGAACGCGTTGCCAGAAAATATAGTTAATTGAAAGGGAGTGTACGAATTTAGGTTCAATTGGATAGTCAGTGGGAATTGGGGAATTCATAAACAAACGACCAGCCTTGTTGGATTTAAGCCTGTAGGTGGTCGTCAATATTTGTATTTATATAGATGATTTATAACTGACCACATTTGTTTTAATTCTAATTTAGCACGTTTTCAATGTACAAGTTATCAAGTGAATATACTGTTTTGCTACACTATATTTCACAAATAGCGCACCCGCATAATTAACACCAATAATCGAAAATGAGGCTGATTGTTCCACTCGTTCAGCTGGTAGTTGGGCAATATTCTGGTATCCTGGAGAAGAATAGAATCTTTAGCAAATGCAATTTTTTTTATTAACTGCTTTTACAGTTTGCCTGGCTTTTAAGATCCATTATTTTTCTCTCACTTGAACTAGTGTGTGAGATACACCATAATGAAATACTCTTTCATGGGATTCTAAACTCAATAATTCTGTAATTGTGATTTAGAAGTGAGTATGATTGGATACTTTCCACACATTGAAAAATAGGTTTTCTGTAACCGTCCCTTTATTCGCAGGACATTCTTTGAGATCTAGAAACGGGTTTAAACATAATAATTTTGAGTCTTTTGGAAGAGGTTTACCATTCTTCCGGAATGTAATTTCGTTAAAGTAAGATACAATTTTATCAGTTCTTACCCCAAACTGCTCAGCACCTTTGAGTTCTTCAGATGTAAGAGGACCCTTAAGACTCTTCTTTCTTTTAAGTACATCAACAAAACGTAGTACACAAGCAGTCGCTCTTAATAGTCTGCAAAGGTTGCTAAATCTTCCCGGATCAATAATTTTTTTCAGATACTATCTCTCTGCCTATTGAGTCATATTGAAATCCCTTTACCTTGTGCCAAATGTTTTCTGGTTCATTTAACCATTCAGGGCCATGCTACCACATTTTCGAGGTAATCAAATCTTTACTTAAACATTCTCTCGTCAACAAGTTTGCAGGATTATGTTTACTTATTCAGTGCCTCCAAACACTGGGGTCCTTAACTTCCTGAATTTCTGCGACGGTTTGACACAAATGGCCTCCATCTGGACGCCGAGCCTTTTATCCAATGGAGTACAATCGTTGAGTCACTCCACAGAAAAACCATTTCTATAGTTTTAAAGATGGCTTCAAGATGTTTAACTATTATTGTGGCTATTACAGCACCGATCAACTCCAAACGCAGCAATGTTTACCTTTTAATAGGCGCCACCCTAGATCTGGAGATCACGAAAGTACTTTCAAAAGGGTCTTCTGATGTTTTGTATTTTAAATATGCCACTGCTCGAAAAGCCTTTAAAGAGGAATCGCAGAACACGTGTAACTGTAAATCTTCACCACTTATTATACTCGTGGTGGAAAAGTAATGTTGAGGTATAATTGAATTTTACAATTATTGTATTTTGTTACACCAGGTTGGTCAACTTTCTTTAATTTCTCCTGAGTTCAATTCATCCCAATCCACACCAAGCTGCCATTGACTCTTGCAAAATGCACTTTATTTGAATCAGGAAAGACGTTATAAATCCAAAGGGATCGTAAATTTTTGCAGCTGTGTGGAGAATGTTTCTTTTAGAGCATAACATTGTCATCCAAAGTTGACAACATTGATCTTAAGTCAAGCCCCAGAGTGTGTTCATTATTGTTCCAAATGAGTCCTAACACTTTAAAGTGTTAATCTTAATGTTAACTTATTTCAATAAAGAATTAGATTTCCTCCATAAGTCTTTTAAATCTTTAGAATTTGTGTACAATTTTCTCATACTCATTTCCCTTCAACTTCGAAAATCAAGTTAACAAATTTATTTTTCCAAACTATGCTGCTTTAAGCTTTGATATTCAACTAATTGCATTTTTAAATTTTGTATACCTAGCCACTTAAGTTCGTTCAACTCAATTGTTTCGAATTTCGTTTTGTGTGGGTATAAAAAAAAGTTAAATGTATTTTCTACAGTCTTAAATTTATTAAATCTCTCCTCAAAGGCTTGTTTTATTTCCTGTATGATGATTAAATATTTTTTGATTGCATATTCTTGAACGTGAAGCGTATTTCCATTGTTATTGTGTTTTGGAAATTTTTTTGTAGTTAAAGAAAATATTTCATGATTTTCATTTCCAAATTCCTAGTAAATATGTATTTCGTCATCAATATACAAATATTCTCATATAAATCTTAAAATAGCATTATATATAATCAACAAATCTAAAATATTTTACAAAATAATTATACATTTTTTGTCATTTTTAAGTTATTTATTAACGTTTGTAATTTCTTCATATTTTTTAAAAGAGGGGTTCAAATAATAAATTAAATTATTTATGTATAGGATAAGTTTATAGAAATCAATGCGTGGGTCATTTAAAAAGCCTGCGTGGGTCAAAGTCTGACCCGCGGGTTATAGGTTCGCCATTCCTGCTCTATATTAAAAAAAAAGTTACTGCCGCCGCCGGCGCTGTTGCAGGATTGAATACAATGCTGTTTAGCTCAATTCTTAGGGGTTGACGAGCGTAAGCGAACATCACGCAGCCTCCTGGTGTAGTAAAGTGGTATAACTCTTTATCGAATTTTCACCCTAAGAATCGGAAGACTAAACGGTTTGATTATCCGGAACTTGTGTAACTTAGGCTTTTTCTAGAGTTTGCACTTGAGATGCGTTTTTATTTTTAGTTTCGAGGCAAAATAATGAATTATGCTGTAAACTCCGAAACGCTTCACAGGGTTGGATTTTTACTTTACACTGGGAAATTAAAGGTTTACTAGCTAGAAAACGAAAACAACGTCTTTCCTTTTTTAGCTTGTAGCGTTTCTGTTCATTCGTGAAAGATCTACATTTGGATCCGATATGCGAGTTAGAGTTACAGAAAATACAAACATTTTTTACAATTGTGTTTAATGCGTCTGATGTTGGGACATTAGTTTTAAATCTAGGTGGTTGATTATAACCTTTCGAGCGAGAAGTTTCCTGATTTGTCAGTTGCAGTCCAGAAACCACATTAGCCCCTTCTCGATATTCAATTAAAAAATTTTTTAATTTATCAGTTCGTTATTATCACCAGTCTTTTCAGGATCCCTTTCATGATCTCTCTTAATTCTACACTAGATTATGAGGTAACTGTTTTAACAAAATTGGTATCAATAAATGACCGTACGTACCGGACGAAATTCCAATGGCGTTCTAATTTCGTATACAAACTTTGCTTTAATCATGCAAGCTTCTAAGTCCTTAAAGATTTGAAGTAACCTTAATTGGCTTATTTTTAACAGTTTATTCATTAAACAATTGATTAAATGAATGTTCTTGTTTACTATATCGATCCTTTAACAAATTGGAATAAGATTTGTAATTTTCTTCCGTGAGAGAAATTTCGGCAACAGTTTTGAAAACTTCACCCGATAGAAAAGATTTTAAATACATAAATTTGTCAACACTCATTTGAGTCAGCACTTGTTGATTGATAGCACTTGTGAAGCTGTTGAAAAATTCCAGAAATGCTCTTGAGTCACCATTAAAGGTGGAAACATTTAGCTTAGGCAAATTAATAGCAGCTGTAATCAATCGCACCCAATATTTCCTATTCTTAATCGTATCAAAATTCATGAATTGCCATGTATCGATGTTCATTTACTACACTCATGTCTATAAATTAAGAATAGTGCCAGCTCGGGAAATAAAGGTTCAGAAACAAAACAAACGTGACTTATTCATAAAGCCCATTCTTTATATTAAACAAAATATAAACCATTCATAAAAACTACGATTTTTACTCCCTGGAGTAATTACAAAAAATATCGACCTTACAAAAACTTGACATGGTTGGTATGATGGTTAATACATTGTACGTCTCCCAGACTTTGAAATACAGTAAGTACAACGCCTAGGGATGCTGAGGATCAAATTATCGAGCTGATCTTGGGGAAGACTCAGCAAACAATGCTCTCCGAAGTTCCGGTACACATGTAGGAGGTCGTTGACGGGCTGCAACTCATCGGCCAGGCATGTCCCACAGATGCTCTATCGGATTCAAGTCATGAGAGAATGCTGTACATTCCATACAGGTGAAATCCTCATATTCAAAGGATTCGTTTACAATGTTTGCACGGTTAGGACGGGTGTTGTCATCCATAAACACAAATTCTGCGCCCATGGCACCTCTAAACAAACGTACATGTTGTTCCAGAATGATGTCCCGTTAAATTTGGCCTTTCTTAGTATCGATTTGAACACGTAGATCTGTTCTGAAGCCCAGTATAATTCCTCCTCAAAGAGCAATCCTGCACCACCGTAACGATGCCGTTCAATGATGTTGTCTTGGTGGTAGCGGGTACCTGGCGTTCTCCATATCGTCCTGGCGTCCGCCGTGAAACAGACTGCAAGCTAAACCTGGACTCATAGGAAAACATCACACAATTCCACTGTGACGATGTCCACATTGCATGCTCTCCACTCCAGTCTAACCGCTGGTGACAGTGAGTTGCCGTGAGCAGAACACATGTGACACGCCTTCGAGCATATAGACCAGCAATTGTCAAACGTCTGTAAACGGTTTGTCTTGAAACTGTCGTACCCGTGGCTGAAGATAGCTGACGAGAAACGTCGCGTGATTTTCTCCGTCTAATTCTTTTTGCAGTTACTGCCAAATACCGGTCTTCATTCGGCGTTGTAACTCGGGGAGACCTGTACTATAACGGCTACTGGCATATCCATAATTTTGGAATCGTTGACAATGCCTAGAGGTTTGGCGCCCACTTTGTGCGATTCCAAGTTGCACTGAAACTTTCGCCTGACTGCTCTCACATTCCTGGTGGCCGATAATTCTACCACGTGAATAATCATCGACATGCGTCCTCTGCGCCATAACTATACGGTTGTGGCACTGAGTGGCTTACAGAACGCTTGTGAATAATTTTACCTCTATGCTACCATTCCTTATATACACCTCTCTTACACTCTCGTCATTGTTGCGTACTATGATGGCTTCCTGTAATTTGGACATTATTCTTGAAGATGTTTGCGATAAGGTTAAAATTTTGACTTTAGAGTTCAATTTCTGTGTGAATTATCCTTAATTTATGGACATGAGTGAGAATAAGTAGCAACTAGAATTTTAACCTATCGCACTCGCAGAGTGGATGTAGTCAGTGTAGTATCTCCCAGATCTCTTAACCAATATTATCACATAGCATTTAACACATAGCATTCATCACCATAAAAGTATATTATTAACACATTTCAGAAAAATAATGCAGACAATTTCATACTTGAACTCTTAATAAAAAAAATTAAATTGTTAGTGCAGAAAGACAGTCTTATTTATTCCAAATATAAATTAAAGAAAACGAGATGAAATGTTCTAAAAAAGTGTACTTAAAAAGCACCTGCGCCTTTGTACTGTTATAATAGATGGATGATTTGTTTCGTCTATGTGAATTTTATAAGATACCGTTGATAACGCATTACACTGTTCGTTTTTACTTTTGCGCAATTATAACCAAGTATCTAGAACATTTTTTTCGGTTTTTGCATAACCGTTCCCTGAATAAAACCATCATAGAAATGAGGGACTTTTAATAGACAATCAATTTATAAAGACGAAAATTAACCTTTGAAAGCGATGAGAAACAAACATATGTTAACAAATCGCTTCAACGAAATAAATATAAAAAAGTTTTTAATTAGATGCTGCATGAATATTTAGTTTCAAAAAAATATTTTGTCATTTAGTTGATTAGATATTGCGACGAAAAAGCATGTAAAAAACATTTTGAAAACAATATTATTAAATGGAACTTTATTGATGCATCCGAATTTAAGCACTACGTTCACTCTATAATAGAGTAATCTAAATGTAGGTGACGATTGTGTTTTTTGGAGGAAAGTGCGTTTAGTACGTATTCCTGAAGTAACTTCACTAGGGTTAGTTTTGGAATATTATTTTAATTTTCAGTTAATCTAAGTTCCGAACAATGAATTCAAAATTTATTTTTGATACTCAACGGATAAACATAATCTATATTAAATATATTATAATCAATTATATCATATATTTTTTACGTCCTTAAAACTGCACTAAACTGCATTTTAGGATCTCCCCACATGTATCAAAATCAAGGGCATTTGGGAACAAAGAAGAAAATCCCATTCAGTTTTGTTTGTTTTTACACTGAAAATTCGTTTAATCTTTTCCCACATAACTCAAATATCACTAAAGTAATCCATTTCAAACATGTCAATAAACGATTAAAAACCAATGAAACCAACATTACTCCAATGAGATGCCAGTGCTTTGGTAGAAAGACATGCTCAGTAAGAATTCGAAAGCAATGACACATACAGTTCTGGGCAAGAAACCAGGATACCAGCTTTATTACTCAACACAACATTCCAGTACACATACTTTGCAGATGGACGGTCTATTGGTCCTAAAGTACGAACGTATAGACCTTGTGACATTCGACCACGCACATTGGAGCAGGGACGCCGAAGTACCTGGGAATAGCCCTTCAGAACGGTTGAAACATTCATCCATCAACGCGTTCGATTGGAAATCTGATTTCTGGCATGCCCCCTTCTTCTTCTAGACCCACCCCAGACCCACTCACCGTTAGGTTTAGAGTGTTATATGGTCTAGGGGGGAAGGGGAGAGAACCTCCATCGCAGCACGGAGGAGGGCCAGAAGGCCCAACACCAGTCAGTCGCTCGAATTGAGTGCCGAATTAAAAATAATAATAATAATAATAATAATACATGGGGAAACAAGCCCAAAGAAGACATAACACTTCCGGTGTAACCGGGAATTTAAGTTATGGAGAGAAACAACTACACAAACCTCCGGGAGAAAAAACCGGGTAAAAATAAACTCTGGCAACACGCCAGGAAAACATCAATACAAATTAAAATAATAAACCAAATACATAAATACACAAAACGACAAAAGAACACAGCACAGTACAAACACATAAAACACATATAGTTAAAAGTTGGTTTTATCTTAAACAATTAACAACTCAGAAAAGAATAATGATTATGTTTAATGTTGAGGAATGAAATAAATATTATATGAGAGATTTAATGACTATTTTAATGTACAATGCAAAATGAACAATGGCATGCCCCCTTGTCTAGGCTCGACCCGGCCTTGATTATCATCCAACGTAGAATGTGCCAGCGTGTCCACGGACATGGTAGAGATATTAATTTGGATTTGTACAATATGTAAGGCAATTCCTCTTGTAAAAACTTGAACCGATGTATAAATACTTAAAACACTGTAAATTCAATAAAACATGTACATTGTACGATTACGCAATATCTGTAAAACATTATTTGGTTCATTTTTAACTTTAATAAAAGAACATTTAGATAGGATAACTCAATAGGGAAGAAGGGGGCTAGTATAGACTTGGAGCTAGTGTGGACAACTTGAATAATTCTGTTATTTGTCAGTCAAAATCTCTCTGCAAGTTTTTACAGAATAGCAACACTGATATAAACCTCCATGTGCACTTACATGACAACACACTTGATAGTTCAGTAGCAATTTATAAAACTAGGTTTTCATGGTGGAAAAGTAAGTTCTTGATTTGCTTTTCAATTACAAGATTTGTCTCTTTTAAGTTAATATTTTTTTTAAAGGCGACACACATTATGTTATAAATGAATATATTCAATAGCTATTTTGATAGTCACTTTTGCTCTACATGGTTTAAATTAACCAGGTGTAGGCCTAAATAAACAAATGCCTCCTTGGGGCTAGTATGGACACATGGTGGTGGGGCTACTGTAGACATGTCCACGCCAGCCCTATTTAGCTTTCAGTGGTAAAAACATGGGTTGAATATAACATTTTAGGCTATTTATTTAATAAATAAGATTGTTTATGAGAAAAATTCATTCACAAATAATTCTATTCTTTATTTTTTAGGCTTTTTTGTATTAAATTAAATTGATTATTGTGAAATGGTAAATTAATTTGCAAGGAATTGTATCGTTTTTTCACACAAAGCATCTTTTGTAATAAACCAAGGGAATATTTCTTTTCCCCAGATGTAAAGGACTTATCACAAATCTCAAGAAATTAAATTGTAGCTAAATTACCATCACCAGATGTTGCCTGTAGCATAATTCTCACTGCATCTCAGTTGACATTGATTGTTAATTAATCTAAATACATTACAAAATAGAAGCATAATTACATTTCTACATTTTGAAATCATTTTCCCACTAAATAAAACTTAAATATAGCTTTCTTATTGTGTTGATTTCTTTGAAGTACATCTATAATATAGTGTAGTACCTAATTATAAATATATTGGGTTTAACATTAATTAAATATGCTTTATTAAGATTAACATTTATAAGGAATTATACTATTTACGATAAAATTGATTTCATCATGGTTTTACACACTTTTATGGGTTGTATTACATTGTATAATGAGTATTCTAACTTGTCCACACTAGCCCCATGACATGGGGCTAGTGTGGACAAAAACAACTTTTTTTTTTAAACAAAATATTATTAAAAAACTATATTGCCAAATACTTTAATATATTAACCACAATAAAAGTAAAAGAGTACATTATTTTTTGGAAAATAGTTGATGTGTAAAAAAAGATATTTAGTATACTTTTTTGCCAAATTTATAACATTTGTCCACCTAGCCCCCTTCTCCCCAATATAGATACACAAATAAAAACATTCACTTGGTCATGCTAAATATACCTTAAATTGTCAACGACGGAAGTATACAGTAAAAGAGAGAGATGAAAAAAATTATTTTGTAGTCAAACTTGAGAGACAAACGTCATAAAACTTTCCCAGACACTCAAAAGCTAAACTGCATCAGTTAGAATTCGTTTACTTCAAAACATAACAGGGACCAGTCAAAGTCCCGTTAAAGATCTTTCATCAAACTTCGCATACTCCCTTTGGGTAGAGAATAAAGATAAAACCCAAGGTTAGTTGCTTTAAAAATAAAAAAAATGAGTGGGCGACGTTTAATTCCAAAGCCGTGTTGGTTGTGTGGCCGCATCATCTGTTCCTTTCCACATCATTATCGTCTACAACGGAATTTTCGTTATGTCCCCGACGCCTATTCCAGACCTTTGTCTATTGGCCTAGACTAGAATTGGATGCCCACGAGACGAGCCGGGAACGAAAAGGTTGTTTTGGCCGTTTTCTTTCTTGTTCAAGAAAAGGCCATTTCAGTTTTTACGAGTTCATCTTAAGGAAGATTTTTGTCTTTGTCCCACGAGGCATCTTAACCGATCGAAAAAAAAAAGGTTTCCGCATTCGATTGCAAAATATATTATTCTAGTGCCCTGTTTACTCTTTTTCGAGACTGTTTTGAGATAGGTTTCCCGAAAGAGATGTAGTTTTGAAATTCCGATGTGTAAAATAGTTTATTCCGCCGGTGAAAACGCATAGATTCAGATATGATTAAAAAACCTTCTCAATCCTAGAAGTGGTCTTGACGAGATATATCTTCCGTCATGATCTGATCAACGCTACTATTGACGAGATATTTCGGCTTCAAGATATCGCACGTTTTCTTTTATAATGACTATATCGTTTCAGCTTTTGATGATTTAGCAAGTCGAAATGAAACAGTGCAACTTTGTCTAAGAAAGGAATTCATGCTAGAGTTGGGTTACATTATTATATATACTACTGCATCGTAAGTTAAATTTTGTAGTGGTGGCTAAGCTTGCTTCAACACTCCAATTCCAAAATTTAGCGGTAGCTGAAATTCTATAGATGGCTTCACTAGTAAAATGATTACCATTTGCATGAGACTGTGAGAAGAGTATGAAGATCAAATTGTAATTCTCTCGAGTGTAAGTGCCGTTGTGCAGCAATGAATGGAGGCTGAGCAGCAATGAATGGAGTGAAACCGTGTTAGTAAATAAGCATTCTCTGCTATACTAGAGCCTCAGGTGGTAGTCGGAAGTGATTAGCATCGCATTGGCGATTCAATTATCCATCGTGAACCAACCATCGAAGTTGTAAATTTTTGCGTGTTCATATCACGTCCGTCAGTCACTAATTTAGCAAGCCGGAATGAAACAGTGTACTGTCTACCAAAAAGTACTTCATGGTAGAGTTGAGTTACACTGTTATATATACTACCGCGTCGTAAGTTAATATTTGTAGTTGTGGCTAAGCTGCAGTTGTGAAAACGAGATCAGGAATCTGTTTAATTTGTTTGGCGAGATAACTGGCCCATCAAGATTTGATCAATTTTGCTAACTACAAAGCTACTCCAACCACTAGGAGGTATTATATTTGAAGTAGTTCTTTCCAGCACTTGGGACGGTTGAATCACCACAAATAGGAATACCTTTTAATAGTCACCGCTTTTTCATCTGAATCTTTGTTCCGTTTGGTAAATTTGTTGACTGCAATTTAATGTATCGGTGACCAATGAGACTAGGGTGGTTAATGGGCATCGAAAAATGTATAGTTGAATTCCAAAGGTCATCTATATATCCATAATTTGTGCATCCTAAATGAATGTGTGGTCTCTCTATAAACAAATTGTGCCTTGAATATGTAATAGGTACGTGAGGAACACCATGATAACGCAAAGCAATTCCCAAATCTACACTTGTATTGCCATAATAAATAATATTCTATTGACCTAGCATTAAGAAAAAAATTTGGTATTAGGTATTATACGAGGGTCGTTCGGAAAGTAATGCCCGTTTGAGCATGCGCACAACTATGACAGCGGCAGATACACTGGTTAAGGTCAACCAGTATTACGGACTCGTATGCCAGCTGTCTACTGAATTACATCGTATTATTACGGTTATTTTTTATTACGGTTAGTTGTTTTGGTAAGCGAACAAAATGTCCAAGAAAATCGAGCATGTCGCTCAATGTGAAGTGAGATCTGCGATCCGATTTCTAAACGCAAACAAGCGAAATTTATAGTGAAATGAAACCAGTGTATGGTGATGTGATGATTGAATCATGTCTGCGTCTTTGGTGTCGAAAGTTTACTGAGGGAAGAGAGAACGTCGGTGATGAGGATCGATGTGGCAGCCCGAGTGTCATTACGTATGAGCTTGTCAAGACTGTTGACAAATTCATCAAAGAAGATCGGCGCGTGAATTTGGATGAAATTCATGATAAATTTTCACATGTGTCTCATACTATCATTTACGAATTGATAACAGATTACCTCAAATTCAGAAAAATGTGTGGAAAATGGGTGCTTCGCATGCTCAATTACGCCTGCTTATCTCAATGGACTGTAGACGGAGAAGTACGACGATGGTATTCAAAAACTCGTCACAAGGTACGACAAATGTTTAAATTTGCAAGGGGACAGTGCAGAAAAGTAATATAAGGTATAAAAATGTAATATCAAAAGTGAGTTGAAAAATTTAATAGGTCTGTATTTTAGGTAGTCGGCTCCATAAGACCTTTTTTTTTTCTCTTTGGCGTCTTTATTTACAATTTCTGTGCTATCTCATGCAATAGCATTTGAAGTAAAATTTAATTTAAAAAAATGTTTTTCAAAATATTATTTTGACAGTTTAAATTTTTAAAAAATCGGCAATTTTTTTAAATGCATCTTCTTTTTTAAAAATGGACTTACAGTCTCAAATTTTTTTTTCTGATTAAGTACCTATAGAGGAAAACTTTTGTGCATTGAATTTTATATAAGTCAAATAGTTTCTGAGAAAAAAAAAGGAAATCATGCAAAAAAGAACACGGAAATGACTGTTTCTACATGTATTTAAATTAAAAAAAAGTATTTATCACAAAAGTAATGTATAAATGTGTTACATATGGTTGCAGGAATATCTGGAAAAACAATCAGCATTATCGATACAAATTATTTAAAAAGCCTTTGCATTTCGAATCAGATGGAATGCAAAAAAAAACAAAGTGGGAGAAAACATCATATAAAGTTTTAAGTTAACAATATCTTTATTAAAATTTCAGTTGAGGAGCTATACATTTTTTTCATAAATACATTAAGCATCCTAAAGCAATTTAAAACATTCCTGTACCATATGTCACACCTTCTTTTTTTTTCTTAGGGCCTTTTCTCTTCTCCTTATTGCATCGTTGACAAATTTTACGGTTGGAATTTTTTCTCAGGCTAATTATATTTTCAATTTTTAGCAGTTTCTAGGCCAAGCTCTAGTACAGCAGCTTTTTGAATACTTTGAATTGTTTTCATGATGCCAAAATTGTATTCACAAACAGCTTCAGTAGTGGCCTATTCAACTCGTGTTTTCGAAACGAATGTTGCACTTAGCCCATATCATGATATAAAGACACTCGTTTGCATTTTGAGTAGCACATCGTAAACATCTTTTAAGCAAGTCATCAGATGTTAATTTCTGATGTATTGGAAGAATTTTTGGTAGGTGTTTTTCATTTACAGGTGTTCGCACATCAAGCTTATTTGGTCTAGGCTGAATATTTTTACTTATAGCAGACTGGTAAAAACACCAAGAATCAACTCTAGTAGGGCGTAAGTGTTGTGGTTTGGAATATGTGGACATACTATGATACAATGTAGCATAAATAGCAGTTTTCATTGCTTGCAGGTTTTATTTGTTACGCAATATAGTATTCTGGTAGTATCGTTGAAGTTTTGTCAATGTCAGGTATGATAAACTGCCATGAGATTTACCACCCAAAGTGACACCTCGTTTTCTCAAAGTAGTAACACAATCCCGCAGGTGTTTCCCCAATCTTTTACTAACATGATTCACACATTATTCTTTCTCAATGACAAAATCAGGGCTATAAACACCAGAGATGTTATGAAATAATTTAGAATCGACATCTGAAAGTAAAGTTGTACATCGCATTCCTATCTTCTCAAATCTTTCACGCAACTTACAAGCAGCCTTCATTTCCATGTAGCTTTACGAACCAGCATGATTTATTTGACATGAACTTTTATGACCATCGTACCAAATAGCAAAATCAGCAAAATTCTCCCCCAACATATTTTTAGCCACCATGCAATCATGGCAAAATTTTGACATTACTTCATAATCAATAATATAGCTTGTCAAAATGTCAATAACACAGCCAACTCCAAGAAGTGAAGTTTAATCACGAGTTAGCTATGTCCCATCGAATGATACTGCAATGTCAGTTACATCAGATTCATCCCCATTTGCCTTTGTTACTTTTTTCCTCACTTCTTGCAAATTGTCATTACTTGCAGCCAAATATGCAAAAGTTAATATTTGTAAACATTTTTTAAATGTTGTAGATAAAAATATAGGCATATTCATCACCATACAAAAATTTTCAATTCCAGTATAACCTCTACCCACGTGAAGAAAAGCTTGGGAACCAAACTTATTCCAAGGATCCCTGTGGTCCGTAGGAACCACTGTTTTAAATACCATTTTTTCTATACCTAATTTGTAGAACAGTACCTTTCTGCTAGCAAGGGCATGAGAACCTATTCTGAAAATAGTCTGGAACTCAATTCCACAAAGGGATTGAAATTGAGAAGAAGAGATTACTGTTTTGATTGTTTTCCTTTTGTAAACCTTCTTTCATAAAATTGAGATCTTCCTTTTTGAAAAAAGCTTTTAGCTAACTTCCTCCAGTTGGCCATTTAGGATGCTCTTAACTGAATCTGATTTACTCTTCTTCGAGACACTGTAAATCATTTCAATGAAATTTAAAGCAATTTATTTTACTATTGTGTTCTAAAGAAAACATGGCCCTTCTTTTACGGTGGAACTTTTGAGTTAGTGAACAAGTAGTTATTTCCCCAAATTGTGTTCTTCGTTCCATTGTTTTGATTCTTCCTCCCCAGATTATTTCCTGTTATCGAAATCTATTTATCACTATTGTTTTGCTCTTCCCGAAATAGAAATTTTAGCCAGAAAGGAAAATAATGGTTCTTCACCAAAGGATAACTGTTAAAATAGCCTCTGTTAGGAGCTATTTAGATTTCACATTTCTTTTAGCTATTTTGAGATTGATATCTTTTATTTAGGAATATTGTACTGTTTGTATTTTTCCAGTCTCAAAATATAGTAGTCAAATTAAAATGGATCTATTTACTCAATTACACTCGACCGATTGTGTTTACTTTACCTCGCTTCTTGAGGTTTTTATTCTTTTAAGATATAGATATCCTTTTCCCTTTAACAATCACTGTGTTGTTAATGGCATTTTCAAAAATATCTATAGAAAAACTATCAATGAAAAATGTATACAAGCAATTCAGAAGTCTATTTACTGTTCTTAATCCTATTTAAAGAAGCTCACATATAGCTGTTAAACAAGATCTCGAATATAATTTTTTTTAATTTCAAAATTGGCACATTTTGTTTTGGAATTCTGAGTGTGGTGCTATTATGGTTCCATAATTTGAAATAATAACGAGTGTTGTCCTCTGTTCCCAAGTGTTACACTCAAGGGCGATCTATTTTGTTTATCTAATATTAACTGTCATAATACTTTCACCTGCCGGTAAGTGAGGATGTGTTGACAGCTCTTGCCCCGCCGTGGTCTTGAAAGAGCTAAGTTTAGTGATAGCTTGAGAAGCTTGTAAGCAGTGAGTACAAGAATTCTGGCAAAATCTGTGACTTATGAGCAGATTAACCTAAAAAAGATCCTGGGTGAACAGGGTCAGCGCCGGCTGGTAAGAATTGTTTTACATGATAGCAGTGGCTACTTCAATAATACAGAGATTTGGAGCTGGTCCTCCATCAAATATCCTTATGAGGACTGTGCAACATTTTCTAAAGGGACTCGGGCTTTAGAAGCCGACGCCCAACTCAAGCACATTTGATGAATACTCCACACACAGACATGCGCCTCTCCTGGGCTTACGAACACATCATCGGCGATGACTGAAAACTGGTACGAAGAGTGCCGTTTACAACTGTTTTCTAAAGATGGAAGGTTTCGAGTGTAGAGAATAATCGTGTGTGGATTTTGTTGTTTGTGTGTGCTCCGTAATAGTATGGCGTTTGTTGATATGGCCTTCAATGCGATATCTGATATGTCTACAAACGTCATATTTACATCTGTTCAAGCAATACGTTTGTCATGTTGTCCTCTTCCAACAGGAAAACGCGTCTCCACAAGTCTAGATTTGTCAAATTATGGTTAGAGAAACACACTAATTTGCGTGTGAAATCTTTCCCTATTCCTACCATATTCACCAGATCTAAAGCATTAATCTAAAGTGTATCAAGCATTGGACAGATGTTACACTTTTTCTGTCACTTCAGGGTACATTTCAGAACTATTTTCTTTAGATTCAAGCTTCCGAAGTGTGTATAGGAGAGAAAATTAGACAAGCTTGAAAGGATAAATCTGTGTAATCAGGACACCATAGATTTCATGAATTTTACTTGTGGATTCAAACTTCTTGGTGGTTGAGACAGAGTATCAGGATAGATCCAACCAAGAAAACCTCAATAACCAATTCTAAAATATGTTAACAACTATTGACCAACAATATAATTCACGAATATTTCGATCGTACTCGAAATAACCTCAGGTGTTATCTAGAAGAGAATACCAGTTAGAAATTTAAGTAACGTTTGTTTTTTCTACTAAAATATGCACTCATCTCTCAAGAATAAGGCTTTTACTTTTTAAAGAACAGGAACTCATTTCCTCGGAAGTAACTTCACTCTCAAGGAAACTGACGAGAAATTGCATTTTAAATTCGTATAAAGTCCTTTCTCGCTCAGTCTGTCAAAGGCGAGACAGAAAAATCGGAAAGTAATTACGAGTTCAAAACTGGTTGCCTCTTGCGCTTTCCGTAATTTTGAATGAAAAGAGCTGGGAGTACTATTTTTCGTCTGATGAAATGCTTGGCTCACGAAAACTTTTCTCGGAACTTACAATTTGCTGATTGTCATTCATGCAAATCAACATTTTGAAAACTTTTTAATGTGCTTTTCCAAGGCTCAAAAACAAACTCATGAATTTGATATAACTTGAAGATGAATGCATCTTGCTGATAGGTAGATGTATATTTAAACACGAATACAGTGCGTATTAAAGAACATAGGTGGATGTGTTCCTTCATGCTAAATAATACAGCGCCCATGAACTATTCATTTGCTTATAAAACTGCATTTTGTTATAAGTTTCCTAGCTTCAGTATACCAGTTTAAAATATTGTCTTATCTTTTCACTGGTTTTGACGAGATATCTCTTCCATCAAGATCGGTTTAACTTCTAATGACGATATATCTCGTCACCAAGATATTATTCTTGATGTTTTGATGATTACGTGATCAAGATCTGGTCAGCTTATCGTCAGCAAGATATTATTATTGATGTTTTGATGATTACGTGATCAATATCTGGTCAGCTTTATTCTAATGACGAGAGATATCGTCAGCAATATATTATTTTTGATGTTTTGATGATTACGTGATCAATATCTGGTCAGCTTTATTCTAATGACGAGAGATGTCGTCAGCAATATATTATTATTAATGTTTTGATGATTACGTGATCAAGATCTGGTCAGCTTTATTCTAATGACGAGAGATATCGTCAGCAATATATTATTTTTGATGTTTTGATGATTACGTGATCAATATCTGGTCAGCTTTATTCTAATGACGAGAGATATCGTCAGCAATATATTATTTTTGATGTTTTGATGATTACGTGATCAATATCTGGTCAGCTTTATTCTAATGACGAGAGATGTCGTCAGCAATATATTATTATTAATGTTTTGATGATTACGTGATCAAGATCTGGTCAGCTTTATTCTAATGACGAGAGATATCGTCAGCAATATATTATTTTTGATGTTTTGGTGATTACGTGATCAAGATCTGGTCAGCTTTCTTCTAATGACGAGATATATCGTCAGCAAGATATTATTCTTATTGATGTTTTAATGATTACGTGATCAATATCTGGTCAGATTGCTCGTTATGACGAGATATCTCGTCGAGACACCCACCAAAAAGGTTAGTTACTTTGGAATCTAACCATAATTGCATTATGAGTGCTTTATGATCTTTGGAATATTTATAATTGATAGATGTGCATGTATGATCCTTTTCTAAAACTCAGAGGTAAGCATATGAGTATATTCGTTTTGTAACTTGGAGTCTTCCATACATGACACTACCTCTCTATATTAAAAAAATGTTACCTCCGCCGCCGCAGGATTGAAAACTGTGTTGTTTAGCTCGATTCTTAGACGATTTCCCGAGAAAGTACTGATCGGAAAAAAACAAAATTAACATGGTTTGTTCTTCATCGTATTCCCTGGACAATTATTAAGATTTTTTTTCCGATGCGGCTATTAGTTTAGGGTTTATTAAATGTCAAAATTGAAGAAGTGAAATTTCTTCCGCGAGTGAGCAAAACACATTCAATTTTTCAGTCTTCAGCCGTGAGTTTTTTTTAAGAGTACCTCTCAACGCAAATTTTTGCAGCTCGTCGAGGTTTTTTTTTGAAATTTCAATTTGGTTCTTGATAATATTTTAAATTCGGGAAAAATCGGGACATTTTTGTTATTTTTTTAAACTGCCGTATCTATATCTTATTACTATTAGTTTTTAATTTTTAAAACATCGCAGTATACCTCAGAATGTACTCTTTCTTACGGTACTATTATTTTTTAAATCGGTTAATAATTAAATTGGATGCGATCAAAAGTTGGTGATACAAAATTCGGAATCTTTGGATATTTTCGCTACTTTTTGTCACAACGATATATCTACAGAAAAAAACCATTATTTTTTTAATTTGAGAACATCACTGAATACATTACATTACACTCTTTCTTATGGTACAATTATTTTTCAAATTGGTTAATAAATAAAATCGATGCAATTAAAAGTTGGTCATACAATTTTCGGAACTTTAAAGATCATAATTTCCGATACAAAACTAAAACTGTCATATCTATATCGTATTACTATTAGTTTTTAATTTTGAAAATATCGCAGTATACCTCAAATTTTTACTCTTTTTTACGGTACAATTATTTTTAAAATTGGTTCGTAAAAATTCGATTCAATCAAAAGTGGATCACACAAATTTCGTATTTTTTATTTCGCGGAGCAGGTTTCGCGAAGCAGGCACGCATATGAGGGTTGTATGTTTCACTATCGGGTTTGCCAGATATCAAATTTATCGTAGCAACAATTGCCATAAAACGATTTCTTTTTATTTGGCGAGGAAAATGGCTCGCTCTTTTCCCTCTGTTCTCAGACGGTTTACCGAGAAAGTACAAAGTACAGATCGTAAAGTTTGGAGATTAAAACGGTTTACTTAAAATTGTACAGGGAACAAGATGCAAAAGATTTTTTACTCATGTGGCTATTAGTTTAGGGTGCATTAAGTGTTAAAGTAAAAAAAAAAGTGAAAGAACTTGCGAAAGAAGTATTGGTCTGCGAAGCAAACCAAACGGGATTGCGTAGCAATCCCCGTGAGTCGGCGAGCGTAAGCGAGCAGGTGGTGAAGTCCTCGATGTGACGTCATGGACTGGAAAATGAAATCAGGATAATACGAATTATTCAGATAGTTTCACTCTGCGAAAGGAATGTTGGTTTGCGAAGCAAACCAAATGGCATCTGTGAAAGGAGTATGGGATTGCGTAGCAATCCCCGGGGGTTGGCGAGCGTAAGCGAGCAGTGGGCGGAGCCCCCTAGTTTACTAACAAAATGCTTCTTAGGATTCTTTTAACTAAATGATGCGGTCAATGACAGACTACATCGAATTACTAATGAGTGGTTTCGAAGGCTTTGAAAAGGATGGTTATTAGGCGGTGTGAGATCATGAATATAAGCATCGACCTTCTAACGAAACAGACAACGCACGTGCGTAGCTCCCTGCTAATTGTTCCAGTCGCTTGGTTTAAAGATCTGCCACGGCTGAGGGATAGAACTTAAAGAATCCTAATGTGAGACCAATTATTGATTTGTTACGGTATCCAAACACGTTAAAAATGTAATTTTTGACCAAAATCTCTAAAGGAATTTCTGACTTCATTTGATAGAATATTTTTTCTTTGTACCAAAAAGTATTTGATTTTTTCTCATAGCTAATTAGCTGCAGAGATCTGCTTTTTATCACCACGGTAAAACTGGAAGTAGGTATGGAAAACAGCGGAAATGGCAGTTAGAAGACTAAAAACCTGTCAAAATTTAAATTTAAAATGTACTGTTCTTGCAAATATGATTTTAGAAAGGTTTCTCAAATGTTTAAATGGTTTATCTTTTGAAAATATTGTGAACATTTTTAAAGAGAAGTGAAGAACAAAATTGTTTACACAAACAGTAGAAGCAAGGGAGCCAACGATACACTTGAAACTATTTTTTATTCTAAATTAATATTTATGCATTATTTCCTCACTTCAAATGTTATGATACAAAAAGTTATTGATGAACTCTTTTAAAACTTTGAGAACTTGTTCTTTATAATATTGTCTACTAAATGAACTAGAATAATTATGCTGAGTTGAAAAGATTTTAAATTCTGGCAATTTATTTAAGAAATAGGACCGTAAAACTATCAAAAATCGTCCATTCATTTTTCGATTACTTGTAGATTTTGTATTTATTTAAATATTCTTTTGATTTTAGTTCATTCTCTAGAAAAATACAGGTGATTTATTTTGGCAGCAACATTTTTTCAAATGGGCTGAATAGATTTTCATGTAGCACAGTAGCAGTTATTTACAAATTTCTTTAAAATTTCATGCATAATTATCATTTTTACAAAATTATTAATATATATTTTAAATATTTATAGCCCAATGTTACTGTTTAAAGAATTTTTTAGCTCATTTTGAAGAAAATTTATTGTTTAAGTTTTTATATGTAATTCTCTGGCATCAGAAACTGCAAAAAGTTTGTCTGAAACTGTTTTCAGTAAAAAAATAATTTTTAAGGTACCGGGTCCCCTTAACGCAACAATATGCATTTTAAATTTACATGTAATCACGAAAATCTTGCTCTAAAAAAATTCAGGTCATCCATTCTATAACTTCCGTGTCCAAATAATTAACATAACAGTCTCATACGGTTCTCATTTCTACAAAAAATTTTATATGCATAATTCTTATCATTAGTTTTTTTTAATAACGAAACGAAATTTTAAAATTTATTTCAAATCATTAGCTTTTTTCAACTTAATATAAATTCAGATTTAGTCATAGGCATGTTTTATACTCATACAATTAGTGTTTAAAGTCTCTTATGTACTCTCAACAGTAAGATATTCACGCCAATCTGACACTTAACAGTGTAAGAAATGACTGTATTAGAGGCTAGTGTATAGGATTGTAGCAACTTTAGGTATATCCAATACTTACTGCAGTTCCAAATCCACTCGAATCTTGTTTTGAATTCTCAACAACAGGATTCATCTCTGAAAATAAAAACCTATTACACAATTAGACATTTCTAGTTTTCAACTTTTAAACAAAAATGTATTGAAATATTTCTATCATAGCTTTATATTTAATCATTGATCATATATATTTGTTATTTTGCTGTATAAAACAAAACCTTCAAATGACTAGAAGTAATCCGATGTAAGAATTTCATGATGAAAAATAAAGTAAAAAACGTAATAGTGAAAATGTATGGGATTGCTAATAAATTAATGCCTATTTTTTCACACCGTCCAAGCTAGACCTTAGGATGTAAAACAAAGAACTTGAATGCCCACCCATCAGTCGGCATATTGAAACTCTAAGTAGCTATATCCCCAAACGTAATAAAAAAAATTCAGAACTGCCAGAACAACAAAACTATTCGTGTAATTGTGAACGCTCCATTTGTAACAGAAACAAGCACATCCAAAGACCTAAATATTGGTACCATTACATCACAATAAAAGAAAACAGGATTTTTATACAAAATAATACAAAAGGACACTGTTAGTTTCTTTCGAACACTACACTATAAAATTATGAATGGATGCTAATATAAGAGATATTTTGCCTTTTTTTATCCTGAGTTACACAGACATTCACTAGGCTCTTGTATACTTTTTTGAACTCGGAGTATAATCATTTTAGGAATAACGCATACCGTTGTCATGGCATTATTTTAGTGGTGAATGAGGGGCTTCTAAGATTAAAATTACCTATAAAGAATCATTGATAAATATGCATCTTATGCTTTTCCGAATGACTAAGATAATTTTCGGAAGGGGTGATCATATTTTTCTAAAAAGTTACAAGACTTCGCATTGGCTCATTAGGAAAAGTTTAAGATTGTTTAAGGAGTTTATCCTGCAGTTTTCGCCCTTTTTACATATTGCATACGATGATTGCAGGGCCTGATCATGTTGCTTATGGCTATTCCAAATAATATGCGCATTGCTCAATTTTTAAAGAAATAAATTGTGTAATACACAATCTTTATACTCGCTAAAGTTTGTTTTTATGAATTTAATCTTTAAATAAATCATAGCATTGACACACTAAATCTGACATAAAATAACATAAAAGAACTATAATGTAGAACTATAGAAGTGCAGAATTTTTCTCGTTATTTTAAACTCCGCATCATAAAACGCTTTTCACAAACTTAACAAATACTTGTTAAAAATCTTCAATCATGTACAACACAAAACGGTATTACAAACAGACTTTTTAAAAGATAGTATATTGAAATAATTAAAGCTTACCTTTGTGAAAATAAATTTCGTGCATGCAATGAAATCGGCATTCACCGTTATAAAAAAGCAACTTTGCGAAATAAGAAAGAAAACCGATGTCTCTCAATGTCGCAACAAACTGATACTGATGTATTGTAAAGAACACGCGCGCGGCAAGAGGCTTATATAACCCCAGTTTCTGTCTAGGGACGACAATCGGGAGTGCTTCAGGAGTTTTCATTGTATCCTACAAGTAGCTGAATTCATCTCTATGTAATCAATCCCGTAATCTCAATACATTACTTAATGGATGAGTTCAAATGAATTGGTACAGATTAAGAAGAAAATGTTGTCAATGGAAAACGAATTCGTAAAACCTAATTGAAAATTTAACACGCCTTAGGGCAAGAACCTTGGAAGTGCTCAAATACTAATGGCCTGGGTTCAGTCGCGGATTTTGGCCCCTTGTTTAGGTTGGAAGTTCATAGTTCTTTCTTGCTTATGTGTAGGTCTAGGTCATCATTTTTTGTGACCAAAGCAAAGCAATGAAGATTGGAAAAAGCAAACTCTATAAGGAAACAAACTTTTGTTGAAGTCGAGACTAGTGCAAAAATAAATTCTAAATTGCAGAATGAATAAATTAGAGTTTTGCTTTTGGTGCTGAATTCGGCTCGTGTCTCCAGTTGATATCTCCTCTAACGCATCCGCAATCTTAATGAGATCTGTTTTGAATTTAATAACGCAATCGTGTCTTTCAACTCATCGAGTTTCGCAAAGTCCAGAAAGTTGTCCTCCAGTATGATTTTCGCTGAACCAGTGAAAAAATTCACCTTTTCTGATGATGTCAACAGAATTAACCATGCTTGAAATGGACGAAGATTTGGATAGAGTCGAATTCAGTCGATGGCTAAAACATGGATAGGTGATTGCATTTACAGTAATTTTTTTAACTTCCTTAATAGCACCACAATGATTAGATGTATCACACTACACGTGTCTGTACCAATACGAACCATTCTGGAAGAATCCACTCCCAAATTCTCAGGAGGGTTGCGAGTTGCAATCCATCCAATGATCTTCGTGTACAGTGGGAGCTGGTGCACGTTAAATCTGTTGTGGCCTCGAATATCCTCACGTTGACGTGGTGTGGAAGTTTGGAGAGTGGGGTGCCAGTTCAGGTGTTGCCTCGTCATCTGACTGTTGTTCTCGGATCTTTCCCGTTGGGATTGATCCCGGACCGCCTTCAATAGCCCGTTGTCTTGCTCCAGTACGAAGTTAATTAAAATTCCTACCCACCCAAATACTCAACTATCTTAACAATTACGTGACCAATCGCAATTCCAGTCGCTCTTGATTCAGCCGAAGTTGATATGGTAGTGGTTTCTTTGGGAGTGCTACTACTTGAATTTGCTATAGCAGCAAACATCTAGAAAAATCAAGAAATTTTCACGAACTTCCATTCTTCCTGCTTCACCAGTCACGTATCAGTACAACTGTCAATTCAGAAAAATGCGAAACATCTGTAGTTTCATCAAACACTATGCTATGGACACCTGTTTCACGAACTTGTTCAACGATATAAGACTGGATATATATATTTCCATGGCAAAACACTGAAATGTCATTTTACCAATTAAGTAACCTCTCACAGGTTTTGCTTATGAACTGAGTTTTAGACTCGAAATATTTTCGTAGAACTTCCGTTTCCAGCGGACATTCTGAACAACAACTGGGTACGAAAATTTCCTTCATTTGCATTGATGCCAATGAAAGTCCAATGTTGCCATCATCTCGGTGACCACACAAAGCTAGGTTTTGCCTGCCACACAACTGAACATTTCAACAACCTTAAGATTTATGTAGGTGAGGTTACATGATTTCTAGATTTACTTCAATCGTTTGCATTATGAAGATTATAAGATGTAATGAGATCAAGATTGTTGGATTAAATTGTCCAAGAAATTTTTCTCATAAATAACAAATAAATACGAATGATCCTAAAGTAACCTTTCACAATTTCATAAGACTAACTACTTCTAAGACTAAGTAAGGAGAAATTAGAGATACAGCCATTTAAGATATGCTCTTCAGATTTCTGTAGGTGAAAAGCATGACTACTTGAGGGTAAATCAGAGTATACAAAGAAACAATTCTTGCTTTTAGGGTTTTGCATGAGAAGTTTGGATTATTGTATTTTTATTATAAGAGGGGGGAAACAATTAATTTTTCTTTTTCAGGATGCAACTCCAAAGCTGTATAGTTTTATGTAAGAGGAAACAAAATTAATTTTTCCTTTTCAGGATGCAACTCCAGAGCTTTGTGTCATTGTATTTTTGAATAATAAATTTCCTTTTTAGTAAAAATCGCTAGTAAAAGATTATGCGAATTCAGAAACAATTCACCTGAGCCTGTAAAGAATATTCATGCACCCATTTGGTTTGCGAAACAAAATGAAAACATACAAATCCGATTAAAAAATTTTTAAATCTGATTTAAATCGAATAAATCTGATATTTTGGAACCATTTTTTTTTTCATTCACTGCTTTATACATAGAATATTTTTGTAAAGTTTTTTTACCCTGCAAACGTTATATAAAATGTATATACTATTTCAAATCTTTTTACTAATTAAAGTTAGAAAATTTTCCCGTTTCCATTGGTAAAGAAGGCTTTGGCGCAGACGTTTTCTCACCGAGGTCATTAGTGAGTCATCTTTCCCCCATCTTTGGCTGGACATTAGAAGAAACATCTGCTGTACATTCCGCTTCTACAAACCTGAGGGATAACAGAATAGAACAGGAATCTTTCCCATTAAGACGGGGGGAGAGACGAGGGATCATGGACAGTATAAATAGCTAAGGACTTTTTTTAAGTATAACATTAATGACATTATTTTCCTATTCTTCCTATACTTGAATGAATTAATGCTTTATTATTCGTAACATCTTCTAAAATTATGCATGAGCACTGTCAAAACTTTTGAAATAGATGTCACTTTGTTTTTTACATTACTGTTTGGTAGAATCCCTGACTCAACAGATTACTTAGTCCATAGACACCGGAATATTTGCAAGTGTCTAGTGCCAAACATTTTGTCAAAAGCTGATCGGTACTTGTGCTGATCTGTACCATTAGTGCTGAAATCACCATGAGTGCAGAAAGTTTAAAGCATTTGATGAGTTCTGTGATTTTCCTAGGGTGTATTTACTTAGTTACAAAAAAAATGTAAGATTGGTTGTGCTTTAAATCAATGATTTAAAAAATAAATCGTTTAATTAAAATCATGATTTGAAATCGTTGATTTAAATCTTGACACCCTGCTACTGGATGAGTGAAAATTACTCCAACTCATAAAATATAGGATTTTCTTATAAAAAATATAGGACAATAGGTAATTATTATAATATATCTAACATATTGACGGCAACATGTTTCTTCAGGCTCAATTTCATTCAACATGCCCGGATCCCATTTTCAACTTGATATGCTCCATATTGAGAATACATCCATGATTCCATGTAAATAATAGAAGGTCTCTCGCAAAACTGTACTGTAATTACCACTAATCATTCAACATTTTAAATAAATGTCTTTTTTCTTGATGCCAGTGAATTTTTTTTGCAAAGTAAGAAAATTTTTAATTTATAAAACACACCATAACAGCAGCTAATCTTCACAAACCAAAAATAAAAAAACATTCAAATAGCATATAGTACATTACTTTACCACAATTCACACTCTGAAATATACATAACATAAAATAGAGTAGAAATATTGATTTTTCTTAGTCCTAAATATTATCTACCCTTTTAAAAAAATTATTTTTCCCATGGTTGTAAACTTAATATATTATATTGATAATTATTACTCAAATCTTCTATAAATGAAGTCTAATATTTGTTTGAAAAAATCTAAGTTAAAAACTAGTTTAGTTAGTCGAAGACAAGTTTTAACAAAACGTTACTTATTTTTAAAGCAATTGTTGCAGTCTTTGCTTTAAAAACTGAAATGTATTATTACATAATTTCTGTTCATAGCATTCATAAAAAAAATTGCCGACCAACCGGTCTAGTGGTTAAGGTGTCGGTATCTGGATCGGAAGGTTCCTGGTTCGAATCCGGGGTCAGGGCATGGACGTAAATGAGATGTCCTCAGTTAGTGATAGTTCCATTTAAGTTGCTACCAACATTGATGAATTATTTCATGTCTTAATCTCATCATTAATATTACAGTTGCATGTACTTATTCACAAGTATATAGTTAATACACTTTTTAAAAGATTGTGAGCACTCATAGACGACGGAATCAAGTTTAAATCTAAAAAGTTCAGAAAAATTCGAAGCGTGTGCGAAAAAATCGACGTTTTAATTTCTAATTTAAATGTAAGTTTTAAAATTCTCCACAAAGTCATCTGGTAAATATTGTATAAATAAAAAAAATTGTGATTTAAAAAAATTAAGTGTTAATTAATGAAGTTTTATTAGTATATTTAATTATTTTAATAATTAATATATATTAACCATATTAATATATATTACTTATAATATTATATACTATTTTATCTTTTTCTTTTCGTGACAAATTCAATCTACCCACTTCACAAGAATGTCCCAAGTGTGTGGACATAAATTTTACAGTAATCAGATTGTTTACTGTATTCTTCACAATTTTAGCTGGACAGTAATATCCACATTTATTTGAGCCCAATAATTTTAAGTGACGTTTTCCATTACCCCTACTTACAAACTTCCCACTCCTATGGCAGGTGTAATATTCCGTTTTTAATGTAGAAGTGGTATTTTCGTTCTGTTTCAAAAAGAAGGATGCAGTGGCTTTTTCTTCATTAGATTTCCATATTTTAAACTCTTCATCAGATTGGAAAAAAAATGTTTCTTCTTGTAAAACAATGTTGTTATGATCAGTATTGATATGATCTATGAATTCAGATCTCTTTCTAAATGATAACAAACATTCTGAACAATTTTTGTTTTTCACCGGATCAGGAACGCATATTTTCATATGCCTTTTGCAAGAGAAGGCATTTGAAAATATCTTCTTGCACAATGCACATACATTTTTTGTCAATTCGCATATTTCTGCAGACTGTGAAGATTCACGTACCACATCCAAGACTGGTTCTACCTACAAAAAATAAAAATGTCGGATATAAATATGCAGCTCTTTTATTATTTTGTGGAAAGATCAAAACTATATTAAAGGGGACCTAGTACCTTAAAAATGACCAAAATACAGAAAAAAATTATTTTGTTTGCTTAAAAAGTTGCTTTATACTGTTTAAAATGTTGTCCTAGAAAATCAGACTGATTCTTGTATTTTTTTTAAGTCATAAGAATTTTCGTGAGTGTACCCGTGCGATCACAGTGTTTCGAAACCAAAACTAACCGCATTTGTGCGTCTGCAAAGCCTCGATACTTATTTTCGATTATACAAATGAAATAGCTTAGAAGCTGAAACGTTCTTTCAGTTCTTTCAACTAAAATGGATGCTACAATGTGTTGTTTAACATTATTTCTGGAATGCTAGGTAGCTTTAGAATTGAAACTGTATAAAAAAAATTTATTTGTAATATGAATGAACTTTCTTTGAGCAGTTGAAAATAAAAGTTTTCTTTGCACCACTTGGTTATATTTTTACAGAATATCTTGTATTCACCAGGATTTTTTTTTTTAATCCAAGAAACTCATTACATTATCTGCTATAATTCAATTTTGGCCATATAATTTTTAATTAAGTTTTCTTAAACCATGAAATATAAAGTAAATATTGACTATCTACTATTTTTAGTTTTGTTTACTTGAAGCATGTAACCTATTATAAATCTCATCTGCTTTTCCCTAAAGCACGAAACAAACTGTAACTTTAACATTTTAGCTTGTTTTTGTTATTTATAAAGAAACAAGTATCTCTGTCATACTGTTTTGTAAGTAATATTTTAAGAGTGTTTTTTATCTTTTCTATATTTTCTTGTTTTAAAAAAAAGCCAAAGTTTTGTATAATATTTAGCTGGTTTTTTTATTCGTATACTAAAATTAAAATGGTTAGTTCAAATAACATTCATTAAATGAAAATTGTAACTTGTAGAAGTTAATTTCATAACATTTTTGTTACAAGCAAATTGCAGCATGTTTATATATGTAAACAATTGCCATTCACAATTTAATGTCAATATTTTTACATTCGAATACATTTCTTGCCAAGTAGAATTAGCAAGTTTTCTCACATGTTGGCTTTATGCCTCCCATCCTAAGTGCAATACAATAAAATATTGCTGTTACATTTGCACTTAAAAGTATACAAACCTTGGTGTTTTTAGTGAGTAGCTAGAAATAAGTCCCACATAAACTGTCACTAAATAAATAAAATTAGCATTTCAGGATCGTAATTCAATTTCGGAGCCATTATTATAGATGCTTTGAGGTGAAGCTCAGCTACAGCACTTAAACATTCTCGAGAATATTAGTTTTAAGCTTATTTTATTTCAACAAAATACATGTAATAAAAATGTATTAAAATAAATTGCATTCAAAATGGAAAAAACTCTTCATGAACAAAATATGTTTTACAAGATGTTATTCATTTTCTGACAATAAATAGTGCATATGTTCGTGTACATCTAGAATATCACTCAAAGATTATTTTTAGACAGGATGAAACAACTTCTATTTCGCATGGATTAGCAATGTTTGTTCTTAAATCGCAAGTCAAAGAGCACGCAACGCATTCTGGTCTCAGTATTTTAGTTTCAACACAGGATCATGTAAACCTCTTTATTTATACAATCTGACATTTCTCTTCGAGGTCTAAAATAAAAATTAATGGGCTGAAACAATGATAAAGATGTGCACCAAATCCAATAAAAATGATTCATAGATACCTAGAGATACACATTAGAAAACCAAAGCATGCGTTTCCAAATGAACATTAGCTGTTATGCAATCTATTCATGCATATACCACAAATAAAAAAAAATTCTTAGAATCTAAGCAAACTAGAAATTGGCTCGGCCCGCTCGTGTTAAATCAAATTAGAGTAAAGAAGGTTTGTGCAAAAACAGAACTAGCCATACTTGTAGTAGTCTAAATGTTAATATGATTGTTTCTGCAGAAGCTAGAGGGAAATATCTGAATGTTACTCTCTTTTGACAATGAAACAAAGCATATTTTGTACCTCAACCCTTTGTGCCATTTTTTAAATTCGGAAAATGATCATTTGAGTGAGAACTATCTCTAGTCTGTTTTAACTTATGACAAATATTAATTTTGTAAATCCTAAAAATGGAACCAGTATATTCCATATAACTGAATACAAGAATTTGAAAGCCCTCACAATTGTATTCTGCAACTTATAACATGTCCTAAAATGGACAATTCCATTTCCACATTCCAACTAGATATTGGATGAATGAAAAAGTCAATTCCGAAACCCCGCCAAATAAGTTCACTGAGGATCCCAATAACAAGTTTCAGGAAATGTACGGCAATCTGATTTTAAGGATTCCAATAAACTTCTAAAACCCGTATATACAATAAAATTGCCAAAAGTAGACTTAAAATATATTTCAATGCCCTGTAATACAGTGAAAACTGAAACTATAGATAGATGGAAGCGAATAAATAACTAAACGAAATAGTATCACAAAGACACAGCTAGCATTATTTGTCCGAGCCATCAATGTGATATCATGATCAAAATGATAACGATGGGTTGTTATGGTACAAGAACCACAAATGGCCAAGCTAGACTAGACAAAATTAAGACTGACAATAAACTAATTAAAAAGTTGTTTAGAAATGATGAGTTGGACTACTCAATATGCAGTAATTAAGTCGAAGCGACAACAAAAGACACATAGAAGCTAAAGATGGCTCTTGACAAACAACGTATAAATTTTAGACTGGTGAGGTCCTGAAGGCACTTGAACAGATTTTAAATGGGTTATGATGCACTGTATCGAGCTTTCGCAAGTCTGATAGATGGAACCATAGGTAGTGTAATGGCTCACAATAGATGGCACCATGAGCGAACGACAAACGTTGTTGGGAACGCCAGGGGGCCCCGAGGAGAAAGAACCAGACCCTTTCGACCAACGGAGCGAGACGTTCGCCTCGACGCTTTCTTCCCCGTTCTCTCTCGACATCGAGAAAAGCGACTTCATCGAGAAATCCTTGTACCAGTATTAATAGATTTAGTCGACAAATAAAGTTATATTTAGTTAGGATTGTGTGTTCCTATAAGTATCCCGACCATCGGATCAGTGGTGACCTTTGTGAAAATTCGATGGAATCCGATAGAAGTCTTGGACTTACGACATTATCGTGAAAGAAACATGACCGAGGTTCAGAAACAAGTGCTCTAGCTTCAACCAGACGTCGGCAAGCAATTCAGGGAATGAAGGTTAGTGCCAAAATTTTGAGGCTTTAATTCGCGGAGAGAGACTTTAATTTTCCTCTATAGTGTGTATTTTTTTCTTCCATTGTGTAAAGTGCTTTTAAAATGACCGATACGGGAGAAAATACCGGCTCAGGCCAAGTTAACAAAATCGGTTTAAAGCTTCCACCTTTTTGGAGGCACAATATTCAACTTTGGTTCTTTCAGGTGGAAGCCGCGTTTAAACTTTCGAACATCACTGTAGATGATACGAAGTACACTAATTTGTTAGCTTCGGTCGATTCAGAGACGCTTAATCACGTTAGCGACTTAATTTTCAAACCTCCAAAAGAAAATAAATACGAGGCCGTAAAAAATCGACTGATTGCGGAATTTGAGGACTCGGAAGCAAAGAAAACAAAAAAAACTGTTAGGAGAATGGCAGCTTGGAGATAGCAAACCTTCTTTTCTCCTTCGACAAATGCAGGAACTGGCAGGGGAGAGAATGTAACTGATGAATTCCTTAAAAACTTATGGTTACAAAAGCTACCTGCAAATATTCAAGCAGTTTTGTCTGCGTCTAAAGACGATCTTCCTCAATTAGCCGTACTGGCAGACAGGATTTCTGATATCGCGGACGACTCCAACGTATATTCCGCATCTTCCGTCAGTCAGCTAACACTGTCTGAGTTGCAAAATCAAATAGCTCAGCTATCGCTTAAGTTTGACAGAAAGTCGCGTGATCAGCAGCGGTCCGTCGCGCGAGGCAGATATGGAGATAATTCTCGTAATCGCGCACGCCAAAATGGACACCCTACTGCAAATTCTAGTTCAAATGAGAACTACTGTTACTATCATAACCGTTTTGGAGATTCTGCGCGTAAGTGTAGACAACCATATGCCTTTAATCAGCCGGGAAACGCGTAAGCGCTACCACTCAAAATTTGGGTGGTAGCGAAGCTGAAATCGCAGGAATTAGTTATAGACCAGGGCTCGAAATACCCAGGTGCACTGTGCACATGAAAATAAAATTGTGCACCTAATTTTTTTTCCGCTAGGTGCACGCAGTGACAAGAGTCTTACCGCAACTCTATCCCGTGGAACCATTTTTAAACTGCGCATGCGCGAACTGTTAAGCATATGCAAGGCGTGGCTTATCTGACATGAGTGAGTAGAGTTTCACCCTGGCTTCGAGAGTATGAGTATAAAAATATTGCGGGGGTGGGGGGGATTTCTGTGTTTTGTTTTGTTAGGACTTTGGGCTAAAATGTATTTCCGATTTAGAAGAACGGAAAAATACCAGATCCTGAAAAAGATTATTTGAAGTGAACAGTAGGGACCTATCTTAATTAATTAGAAATGTTTTTTGAATTAATTGTGTTGTCCGCACGAATGCAGTTATAAATTTTTTGTATTATGTAGAACCTCAACTCTTATGTTAGAACGTTTTTTACAAATCATAATGGTAACTAGCACTTTATGTACACGCATATCTAATCAGCCTATGCGGAGAAAAAAAATGATCTTTAAAGGGTGGTTTTTAAGAGGATTTCAGTTGCTCTATACTGTGAAATTATTCACTTCCGAGTAAGTTACTATTTAATATGACCTACAGGCATTTGGTATCTGCTGCATGTAATTGTTAAATTGTGGCTACCCAATCATTTTTCTATTTTATTTTAATGTGATACCATGGTTGTTGTTAAGAGTGTATTGATTGATAAACAGCATCACAGTTTGCATAGTGATAGCAGAATTGTTATACAACTGTACTTTTTTGATAATGCTAGGAATTGGGAAGTTTTTTCATTGGATAATTGTTCCAGTAGCATCTATTACTAACTAGCAAGAGTTCTGCTTTCCTGTGTTAGTCTATCATCTAAGTAATAGATTATAAAATCCAACAAAAATATTTATGATATTGCAAAATCTAGGTCATGAATACAAAGTATATATACACTACATAGAGCATCATGTCTGAATTTAGGAATTTTATATACGACAATGTACACATTGTCCTATATACAAGGTTTGCTGCTGTACAAGGTTCACTGATGTACACTATAGTGATACATCAATATATTGTAGATCAATAAACCTTAATTCAGTTGATTTGTGAAATTTTTTTAAAAGATTGATAGGAAAAGGCTGCTATATGTAAAGCAAGAATGGTTTTCCTTTGCCAACGTTATTGCTGTCGCTTTTGTCACTGAACCATAAACTTAACACCAGGATCCTTGCTATAGACATCAACAAAAGACATGGTTTGTTTACATTACTGCCAGTATTCTAATTTAATTAATGACTTGTTCAAGACCATGTGACTCGACTGCCAACTGGAGGAAGTTAGACTATACTCCAATTTTGAATTCATAAATCTGTGGATGAGTTTTCCAGTAAGGCTTGTAATAAGTACAAATTAAGCTGTGGATCAAAATATGCTGTAAAGTATTGGACATGGCATTTTTATTTTATATTTCTGCTTATTTCAGAAGTTACCAAATGCTTGTTTTTAAAATTCAGAATCTAGTAGTCTGGCTATGGAAAGTTGTCGTTTGAGTTGATTTTGTAAGAATAAATGGAGATGCTTAAGGGCTGGTTAGAGATATTATAAGCTTATTTCTGAAAATAGACCTGGTCTGTTATCATAAGCAATTCATAATTTAATTTGTATTAATCATGCAAGTTTAGCATCAGGGCAGAAACACGCACACATATTTTTTGGTGAATTATGTGTATGTAGTTGATCAGTTGTATTGTTTAGATTAGGTATTGATTTTGGGATTTGTTGCATGTGTTTGGACCAAAAAGTTACTTAAATATGTTTACAAAATTCATGCCACATTTGCTTGGGTAAATGTTGCAGAAGGTTGCTTAAGTAAATTCTGTCATTTTATGGGTTCATTATATTAGTTGAAGAATACTATACGCATACCTAAACTACTTCAAAGATCCAAGTAGTTAAATTGCAGATGACTGACAAGAGTTGACTGCATTTTTGTTCAAAAAGAGTAAAGCACCTGTTTCAGGAAGTGGCTCCAATTGTCAGTAATGTGATGTAGATGACATCTTCTATTATCCTATTTATTTTGATATTTCATAAAGTTATTTTATACCCAATAGTTTAAAAACTGCAATGGCATAAAAATATTTGTATTTATCAGTTGGTCACGTTACCAATTAGCTGGCATAAAGCACATCTTCAATAGAATATCTGGTGATGTAATGGAATCATTGATATCATAGAGGTATAATCAATGAGCATGAACAACCTATTACTAATTTGGATTTTTGGTCATTCCATAACGAATAAATTTGTGACATATTTTGTATAGTTTATTGTTGCCATTTTATGATTTCTAAATATAATGTTAGTTTTTTACTTCAATTAAGTGTTTATTTCTTTTTTATCAGGCCATAGTGTAAGTGTACTGTGATGTAATTTCTGCTTTGTTGATCTAAATGCACTAATTTCCAGTTCTTTCAACTAAAATGGATGCTACAATGTGTTGTGTAACATTATTTCTGGAATGGTAGCTTTAGAATTGAAATTGTATGAAAAAATATTATTTGTAATATGAATGAACTTTCTTTGAGTTCTGTTGAAAATAAAAGTTTTCTTTTCACCACTTGGTTGTATTTTTACAGAATATCTTGTATTCACCAGGATTATTTTTATCCAAGAAACTCGTTACATTATGTGCTATAATTCAATTTTGTCCATATAACTTTTAGATAAGTTTTCTTAAACCATGAAATATAAAGTAAATATTGACTGTATCTACTATTTTTAGTTTTGTTTACTTGAAACATGTAACCTATTATAAATTACATCTGCTTTTCCCTAAAGCACGAAACAAACTGTAACTTTAACATTTTAGCTTGTTTTTGTTATTTATAAAGAAACAAGTATCTCTGGCATACTGCTTTGTAAGTAATATTTTAAAGCAGTTTTTTCTTTTCTTAATTTTCTTGTTTACAAAAAAAGTCAAAGTTGTTAGTGTAGCTGTTTTTTTTGTTTTTTTTTGTATACTAAAATTGAAATGGTTAGTTTAAGTAACATTCATTAACTGAAAATTGTAACTTGTGGAAGTTAATTTCATAACATTTTTGTTACAAGCAAATTGCAGCATGTTTATATATGTAAACAATTGCCATTCACAATTTAATGTCAATTTTTTTACCTTCGAATGCATTTCTTACCAAGTAGAATTAGCAAGTTTTCTCGCATGTTGCCATTATGCCTCCCATCCCAAGTGCATTACAATAAAATATTGCTGTTACATTTGCACTTAAAAGCATACAAACCTTAGTGTTTTTAGGAAAAGACATTGAGTAGCTAGAAATAAGTCCCACATAAACTATCACTAAATAAATAATAAAATTAGCATTTCAGGATCGTAATTCAATTTCGGAGCCATTATTATAAATGTTTTGAGGTGAAGCTCAGCTACAGCACTTATATCATACTGTTTTAGAAGTAAGGAGTAACAGTCCTGAAGAATACATGTAAAAAAAGACATTGTATCTATGGTAGGAAAGATTGATTAGGATCTAAAAATCGGTAAAAATAATTTTTAAAACATTCTCGAGAATATTAGTTTTAAGCTTATTTTATTTCAACAAAATACATGTAATAAAAATGTATTAAAATAAATTGCATTCAAAATGGAAAAAACTCTTCATGAACAAAATCTGTTTTACAAGATGTTATTCATTTTCTGACAATAAATAGTGCATATGTTCGTGTACATCTAGAATATCACTAAGATTTTTTTAGACAGGATGAAACAACTTCTATTTCGCATGGATTAGCAATGTTTGTTCTTAAATCGCAAGTCAAAGAGCACGCAACGCATTCTGGTCTCGGTATTTTAGTTTCAACACAGGATCATGTAAACCTCTTTATTTATACAATCTGACATTTTTCTTCGAGGTCTAAAATAAAAATTAATGGGCTGAAACAATGATAAAGATGTGCACCAAATCCATTAAAAATGATACATAGATACCTAGAGATACACATTAGCAAACCAAAGCATGCGTTTCTAAATGCACATTAGCTGTTATGCAATCTATTCATGCATATACCACAAAAAAAAAATTCTTGGAATCTAGGCAAACTAGAAATTGGCTCTGCCCGCTCGTGTTAAATCAAATTAGAGTAAAGAAGGTTTGTGCAAAAACAGAATTAGCCATACTTGTAGTAGTCTAAATGTTAATATGATTGTTTCTGCAGAAGCTAGAGGGAAATATCTGAATGTTACTCTCTTTTGACAATGAAACAAAGCATATTTTCTACCTCAACACCATTTTTTTAATTCGGAAAATGATCATTCGAGTTATAAGTTGAAACAGACTAGAGATAATTCTGACAAATATTACTTTTGTAAATCCTAAAAATGGAACCAGTACATTCCATATTACTGAATACAAGAATTTGATAGCCATCACAATTGTATTCTGTAACTTATAACGTCCTAAAATGAACAATTCCATTTCCACATCACCCATGGGGTAGGAATCATGATGCGCTTTTTTTATAGAGGTATCGCCAAGAGCCCTAATCCTCTTAAGCAGCAGTTCTCATCTTTGTTTACCTGGTAAACTGGTTTGATTTGTCAAAGGATTGCTAGATATTGGATGAATGAAAAAGTCGATTCCGAAATCCCGCCAAATAAGTTCACTGAGGATCCCAAAACAAGTTTCAGGAAATGTTTACGACAATCTGATTTTAAGGATTCCAATAAACTTCTAAAACCCGTATATACAATAAAATTGCCAAAAGCAGACATAAATATATTTCAATGCCCTGTAATACAGTGAAAACTGAAACTACAGATGGAAGTGAATAACGAAACGAAATAGGATCACAAAGGCGAGCTAGCATAATTTGTCCGAGTCATCAATGTAAATGGCCGAGTGATGATAAAATTATAACAATGGGTTGTTATGGTACAAGAGCCACAAATGGCCAAGCTACACTAGACAAAATTAAGACCAACAACAAACTAATTAAAAAGTTGTTTAGAAATGACGAGTTGGACTACTCAATATGCAGTAATTAAGTCGAAACGACAACAAAAGACACATAGAAGCTAAAGATGGTTCTTGATAAACTACATATAAATTTTTGACTGGTGAGGTCCTGAAGGCACTGAAACAGATTCTAAATGTGGGGTGATGTACTGTATCGAGCTTTCGTAAGTCTGACAGATGGAACCATAAGTATTATACACAGAGTGAAGTCTGAAACGAATTATAGATCAATAGATCTTGACCATGGAGGATCTGCCCCCCAAGATGTTTTTTAGGATACTTTTAGAGTATTTACACAATACATCTGTAGCTGAACAACATGCAAGAGGAAGCAAATTTCTGGTCAAAAATGATACCTAGAAATACCACTCAGAAAGATCTCTGGATCAGGATGCTGGTTCCAACATCTGCAGAAATTAACACAGGATGTCTTTTGAGATATACGACATGTCACTTCCCTGGCACATACTTACCAACTTTTACGGATTATAGTGGATGTGTCCAGTTTGGTATTAAAACACTACTTCTTTGCAAAGTTTCTGCAGTTAATAAAAATGGGAATTTTTACGTATGTATTTTAAACACAAATAATACTAGTTATTGTGATGTACGGATATTTCTAATACACATGAATTCATGTATTAATGTTGTGTTTATGGTAAGGGGCATTCGGGGGCGCCAAAGTTTCAATGATGCAATTTTTAAGTTGGCAAGTATACAATGAGAGGTCTCTTGAGATTTGATCAATTCCCACAGACCAGGGAAATATTTTGAAAACAATATACACTAGATAGGCCACTTGGAACTATTTCAAATGTTTTACAGAATTATACTAAATATTTGAATCCATTTAATATTTAAAATAAAATATAATAAACAAGAAATTAGAGAAACACAAAAGTTCATAATGACAACAACTGAAATGCAATAAAATGCGCACCATACAAATGATAAAGCACTTGAATAAGTTGTAGAGAATTTCCTAGATTTTAGAAACACTTAAATTTTTAAACACTTTTTAACATGAAATAAACAAGAAATGAAAGAAACAGCCGAATTATAATCATAAAGAAACTTTGTAAGAGAAGACTAATAAGAGTAATAGAAATATACATACTTATAAGAGTAATAGAAGTAACATTACAAGCCCACTGCAACACTGCTCTTGTAGAAAACTTTCGCTGAGACGCAACAAATCCGCTCGCTGTTCTTCAGATTACAAAATTTATTTCAGTTCTAGCTAATAACCCCAAAAAGCTTTCGGAAAAGAAAATACAACTGTCCTATCCCACTTCAAAAATAAACTTTAAAAAAAAATGTTTTCCTTCTCAAGCTTTTATACTCATATACTCTCGAAATCAGGGTACTTAAAATCTAGTTCTAGTCCCTCCCATCAGATAAGCCACACCTTCCATATACTTAAACAGTTCGCGCATGCGTAGTTTCAAAATGGTTCCATGGGATAGAGTTGCGGTAAGACTCTTGTCACGCAGTGCAACTAACGTTAAAAGAAGGGGAGGAAAAACGTGTTTTATTTTATTTTGATGTTTGAACAAAATATTAGTATCAACCTCTCTCGCTCTAAAGGAACGTAATTAAAATTCCTAAACACACACTATGCGAAAACAAAATAGCTGGGCCGTAACGGGCTTATACAGGAGGAGGGTTTCCTTGTACCACTGCTACCAGAACTTTCCTATGATCAAAACATTTTCCAGATGGCTCTGTTGAAGCGACTGTCGCGACAGCCGTGCGCCGGATACCTTGAAAAAAACGAAAGTTTTGAAAGAAACACGACATATAATCCAACTATGCAGTTCGACGATTGAAGACAGATTTAAATCCATTGTAAAGAATTTACTTTTGTCTGCTTTTGCTGTCTTCGAGCCATGTTGTTGGCCAAATAATGAAGAAATTGAGAGCTATGGAAACGAAGAAATTGAGAATTTATGGTTGCATTTTCAAATTCCATTATAAGTAATAATTTTGCAAATAAAAAAAATTGTTTAAATATTTGTATTTACTCTCTACTACTAACCTATCTAAACATACCCAACTAATAAAGTGGTTTACATTGCATTAATGCTCTAAAATTCCTTTTTTTTTTAATATGCACCGGTTTTAATAATCTATGCACCTAATTTAAAAACTTTGGTGCACAAGGTGCACCTGCATTAAAAAATCTATTTCGAGGCCTGTTATAGACTAAGTGTTTTTGACAGAGCTACTAATTGCCAATTCCTCATCGACACAGGTAGCGATGTCTGTTGCATTCCTGCTAAAGGAAACCACCTTACATGTACCCCCCGAGTCCCTAGAATTATGCGCAGCAAACAAATCCAAAATTAAAACATACGGTACTAAATTGTTAACTTTGAACCTTGGTCTAAAACGTTGTTTTAAGTGGAGATTTATAATAGCCGAAGTGTCCTTGCCAATTATAGGGGCTGACTTTTTACAACACTTTGGCCTTTTGGTAGACCTCAAGCGACGGAAACTTATTGACTCAGTTACACAAGCGAGTGCCTTAGGGAGTACGAGTTCAAGTCAGCAGGCGGCTATTAAAGTAATTGATGGTAGCTCGCGATTTCATGCCCTGCTACGAAATTACCCTGAACTTATTAGTCCGGCACCTAAATTCAAAGAAACCAAACATGAAACGGTTCATCATATTCAAACGGCGCCCCGCGGTTTTAGAGCAGGTTAAAAAAGAATTTGAGTTTATGGTTGAAAACGGCATATGTCGTCCCTCTAAAAGTTGTTGGTCATCACCATTACACGTAGTGTCCAAGGCCTCCGGCGGCATTAGCCCTTTAATTATTTACATGAAATTAAATTCTAAGACCATACCCGATAGATACTCAATTCCACACGTTCAGGATTTTTCGTCCCCCCCCCCTACCGAAAAAACATTTTCTCAAAGCTCGACATTTTCCGCGCATATCATGCCATACCAGTAAATGCAGAGGACATACCGAAAACGGCTATAACCACCCCATTCGGTCTATTTGAATTTCCATTTTTAAATTTTGGACTGTGCAACGCAGCACAAACATTTCAGAGATTTATAAACGAAATTTTGGGAGATTTGACATTTTGTTTTTCATACATCGACGATATTCTAGTGTTTTCTGAAAATGCAAACGAACACGAAGAACATTTAAAAATGGTATTTGACAGGCTAAATGCATACGGCATTGCTCTTAACGGATCAAAATGCGAGTTAGGGGTAGAAGAATTGACCTTTCTGGGCCACGTTGTTTCGAAAGATGGCATAAGGCCGTTACCCGAGAAGGTACAGGTAATACTTGCTTACCCAGAACCCGAGACAATTAAAGACTTACGTCGCTTTTTAGGCCTAATAAATTTTTACCGTCGTTTTATCCTCCGCGCAGCCGACAAACAAGCGGTCCTGAACGATTTTTTGAGGGACTCAAAGAAAAACGATTTACGCCGAATAGCATGGGATGAAAGAAGTAGGCAGGCATTACGCGATTGCAAACAACAATTGGCGGAAGCTGCCTTTCTTTCTCACCCTTCGCCTGCGGTACAGTTAGTCCTTTCTGTCGACGCATCTGATTTCGCTATAGGAGGGGCACTAAATCAGGTACGAGAAACCCAAGTCGAACCGCTCGGTTTCTTTTCGCGAAAATTGTCAGCGGCAGAACAGCGTTACAGCGCGTACGATCGAGAATTGTTAGCCATATTTGCCTCAATAAAACATTTTCAATTTATGGTGGAAGGTCGCCAATTTCGGGTATTAACGGACCACAAACCTCTGATTTTTGCCTTTCACCAGAAGTCTGAAAAGGCTTCACCGCGTCAAAATCGTCAACTCGACTACATTTCCCAATTTACGACCGACATACGATATATTAAGGGTACCGACAATGTAGTAGCCGACTCTCTCTCTCGAATTGTAACTATTGGTATTCCTTCTTCCATTGAATACACAGAAATTGCGATATCCCAGGAAGCTGATGAGGAATTACGCTCCCTACTCGACAGCAACTCATCATTAATATTAAAAAAATAGCCTTACCAAACTGTGATACAGACATTTATTGTGACTTCTCTACCGGTAAAGTCCGGCCTTACATACCAAAATCCCACCGGTTCTCGACATTCCAAGCAGTGCATAACCTGTCTCATCCGGGAATTAACGCAACAAAAAGACTCTTGAGCGATCGCTTTGTGTGGCCCTCCATGCAAAAGGATTGTAGCACATGGAGTCGGGCCTGCATTCCGTGTCAAAGATCGAAAGTCTACCGGTACACATCAAGTCCGCTAGGGTCCTTTTCAATGGCCAACGAGAGATTTGAGCATATACATCTAGACGAGAGATTTGAGCATATACATCTGACTTGGTCGGCCCACTCCCGCTGTCACAGGGATTTACCTACGCATTGACGATGATAGATAGGTACACTCGTTGGCCCGAAATAGTCCCTGTGGCAGACATAACGGCAGAGACGGTGGCCCGTGCTTTTGTCTTCGGTTGATTTCGCGTTTTGGCATACCCCGAAGAGTAACCACCGATCGTGGACGACAGTTCGAGGCAACACTTTTCCAGGAACTAGTGAAACTTCTGGGAATAGTAAAGCTACGAACCACCTCATATAATCCCAAAGCAAATGGGATGGTTGAGAGGTTACATCGTCCTTTGAAAGTTGCACTCAGGTGCCAGTTAAACGACCGCTGGGTAGATGCTCTTCCAACCATCCTCTTAGGTTTACGCTCAGTATTCAAAGAGGAACTCAACGCTACTTGCGCGGAAATGGTTTATGGAACACCTCTTCGGCTGCCAGGCGAATTTCTCTCTCCCTCTAGAGCACCTGCTGTGGAGCAAGCGGTTTTTGTGAGGACTCTACAAGAAGAGATGCACCGTTTCTCACCTGTAGAAACGGCAAAGCGGCCGCAAAAGAAAATTTTTGTTCATCCCGACTTGAGCAAGTGCTCTCATGTTTTCGTGCGATGCGATGCAGTACGGAAACCGTTGCAGCCAGTATATGACGGTCCGTACAAAGTCATTGCTCGGCAGCAAAATTATCTTACCCTCTCCATTAAAGGGAAAGACAATGTGGTGTCAATCGACAGATTGAAGCCTGCGTTTCTTCTGAACGAGGAAATTCCCTCCCAGGGGGACACGCCCTACGAGCAGCCTCCCCGTATTACCCGCTACGGACGGAGAGTACATTGCCCTAAAAGACTATCGTGTGTTGCCCCACTGGAGGGGGAGTTCTGGCTCGCAATAGATGGCACCATGAGCGAACGACAAACGTTGTTGGGAACGCCAGGGGGCCCCGAGGAGAAAGAACCAGACCCTTTCGACCAACGGAGCGAGACGTTCGCCTCGACGCTTTCTTCCCCGTTCTCTCTCGACATCGAGAAAAGCGACTTCATCGAGAAATCCTTGTACCAGTATTAATAGATTTAGTCAACAAATAAAGTTATATTTAGTTAGGATTGTATGTTCCTATAAGTATCCCGACCATCGGATCAGTAGTATACACAGAGTGAAGTCTGAAACGAATTATAGATCTTGACCATGGAGAATCTGCTCCCCGAGATGTTTTTGAGGATACTTTTAGAGTATTTACACAATACATCCGTAGCTGAACAACATGCAAGAGGAAGCAAATTTCTGGTCAAAAATGATACCTAGAAATCTTACTCTGCCCTACCTTGTAATACCACTCATAAAGATCTCTGGATCAAGATGCAGGTTCCAACATCTGCAGAAATTAACACAGGATGTCTTTTGAGATATACGACACGTCACTTCCTTGGCACATACTTACCAACTTTCACGGATTATAGTGGATGTGTCCAGTTTGGTATTAAAACACTACTGCTTTGCTAAGTTTCTGCAGTTGATAAAAATGTGAAATTTTACATATGCATTTTTAAACACAAATAATACTAGTTATTGTGACATGCGGATATTTCTAATACACATTAATTCATGTATTAATGTTGTGTTTATGGCAAGGGGCAATTGGGAGTGCAAAAGTTTCACTGATGCAATTTTTAAATTTGGCAACTATGCAATGAGAGGTCTCTTGAGATTTGATGAATTCCCACAGACCAGGGAAATATTTTGAAAACAATATACACAAGATAGGCCACTTGTAACTATTTCAAAAGTTTTACAGAATTATACTAAATATTAGAATCCATTTAATTTTAGAAGAGTTAATTTTTATAATAAATTATAATAAACAAGAAATTAGAGAAACACAAAAGTTCATAATGACAACAACTGAAACGCAAGAAAATACGCACCATACAAATGATAAAGCACTTGAATAAGTTTTAAAGAATTTCCTAGATTTTAGAATCATTTAAATTTTTGAAATACTTTTTAACATGAAATAAACAAGAAATGAAAGAAACAACCGTTATAATAATCAAAAAGAAACTTTGTAAGAGTATCTTTCACTTTGTAAGAGAATTCTATCACTTATAAGAATAGTAGAAGTAATTCAGAAACGTAATACTTAAGTAACATTACAAGAAAACTGCAACACTGCTCTTGTAGAAAACTTTCGCTGATACGCAATTATAAGAAACAAATCCGCTCGCTATTCTTCAGTTTACAATATTTATTTCAGTTCTAGCTGATCTAACCTTGAAAAATTCTCGGAAAAGAAAATACTACTGAACAACAACAGAACTAAACCTAAAAAAGTAAACACCGCTGGGAATTTTTTTTTTCCCGCTCATGCTTTTATACTCACATACTCTCGAAATCAGAGTAATTAAAATCTAGTTCTAGTCCCTCCCGTCAGATAAGCCACACCTTCCATATACTTAAACAGTTTGCGCATGCGTAGTTTAAAAATGGTTCCACGGGATAGAGTTGCGGTAAGACTCTTGTCAGGGAACAAGATGCAGTTGTTATTTTAATGATGCGGCTATTAGTTTAGGATGCATTAAGTTTTAAATTTAAAAAAAAAAGTGAAATCATTGCGAAAGGGGTATTGGTTTGCTTCCCAAACCCAACGGGACTACGTAGCAATCCACGGGGGGTCGTCGAGCGTAAGCAAATAGGGGGCGAAGCCCTCGCTGTTACGCCATGGACCGGAAAGTCAACTCAGGATTATACGAATTATTAAGGTAGTTTCGCTGTTCAGGAGATTCACTCTGCGAAAGGAATGTTGGTTGGCGAGCAGGGAGCGGAGCCTCCTAGTATTTAAAATTTTTTTTTTAGCAATTCACTTATCTAATACGTTAGTAGAAAGATCGTTTTCTGTTTTAAAATGTGTAAAAAATTATTTAAGGAGTATTATGGGAGAAGAAAGATTAATTAATATGGCCATTCTGTATATAAAGCAAGAAATTTTAAACCGAATTGACACTGCCAAAATAATTGACGAATTTTAAGAAATAAGCAAGACGGAAATTACTTTGTATTTGTAAATAACTTAATCAGTGGAGTATCAAGTCAAGGGGGGCCCCAAGCGGTAAAAATTTCGGGCCCTCAAACTCAAGTTAGAAAAAAATTTTCAAGAAAACTCTCATAAAGCTATTAACATGAAAGAAAAGTAATCAAAATGTCATACCATAAATAAATTCATTAAATAAACATTAGAAAACATTTTACATTATTTTCCGTCTTGCTTTATTTCTTGCAAATTCGTCAATTATTTTGGCAGTTTCAATTCGGTTTAAAATTTCTTACACTATATATAGAATGGCCGCATTATTTAATCTTCTCCCATAGTACTAAAATATCTATAACACAAAACGATATTTTTTCTTGACGCATTATGTTATCGTTAAAAGGAATCGCATTAAGGAATCGTTAAAAAAAATTTTCGATAGTATTTGAACATTCGGGAAACATTTCTTTGGCGGCTCGATAGATGTCTAGTGTGGCTTTTATGGTGTGCTCGTTTTCTTATAGAAAGATTAAAAAATCGTCAAATTCATCTTCAAAAGAAAAAACATCAATGTCATTTTTGAAAATATCCTTCAACTTTTTTTATCGTGTTCTTTTTTCAATTGATAAATCTCAATAAAAAGATATTCGAAAAGGATCCACAACTTCATACGTCTGAGTTCTTTGAGATAATCTGCCTTGGTGTTATCATATACTAGCCACTGCTTGGCTAGCCAGGCAACACCACAGGGAACGCCGTGATGTAAGGTATTAATCTGGTGTAAAATTTTCCGCAGATTTGAAATCCGGGTGATGATATATTCAATTTAAAAATTATTTATTTAAAGAAAATCATTTGTAGGTATTAATCTAAAGTGAAAGTTTTCGCAGATTTCAAATCCGCTGAAATTTTTACTCTATCTTTAACGGTCTAGGAGATAAGAAAAAAACTAATTGACTGTAGTTAAGAGATTGTTTGGTTTTATTCATTTGGCGGAAAAATTATTCCTCCGATAAAAATCAAAACGGAAATGAATGCCATAAATTAAGAATATGTGATCTCTTCTATGCTGTAGCATTCAATAATGATTAAATTTCATTAAATTCTTTTAATAATCTTCTAGATTGAATTTTAAAATTCGCCGTGACCCAAAAATTGCAAAAAATTCGGACTACCTGTGTGCCAAATATCATTCTTGTAAGTGCCATAGAATCGTCAGGATTTTGCGACAAACAGACAGACAAAACACTTCATTTTATAATAGTAGAGATGACATAAAATGAATTGACAATGAAATTTTCTCTTATGTAAATTAATGTCCGACTTCTTTTTTTTCATCAACAAACATTTTTCTTTTGTTGTCTGAGAGTTTGTCCACATTCCACATTAAATGATAGGCCTGATAAATCAGTCGCCTCTTCAACTTTTTCAAATTCTCTGAAATTATTGATAAAATTTTTAATGTCTTCAGTGGAATAGATCCTTTTAATAGTTCTCATTCCACTGATTGCAGTGATTTTCTAGTAACACTTAGTTTTTGTAAAATAGTATTCCAAAAATAACTGTTTCATATTTGTTCATTTTCTTCAGATGTGAAGTCGCCTTCACTATGGCAACTTTTTTCTTCTTCTGAATAATAAATTTCAGTTAAAGCCTCTTTTATATGGGTGAAACCAAGTTTCATAGCTAATACAGTATCTACTCTTGCTGACCTTCTTGCATCAAAAACTCTTTTCACCGAGACGGAATGTTTAAACATTTCTAGATTTCTGGTTAAAATTTTCCAGCGATGGGTTGACGTAGAAAAAAATTTGAATATGTTCTGCACAAACATAAAATACTGAATTGCAGCGCTACAACTTTATGCAGTGAAATTTCCAATTAAATTTAAGGAATGATTAGCACATGGAATAAAAAACGCACTTGGGCATGTTCTTTACTGACACGCATGTTCTTTAATGACATTCTTGCAAACCCGAGTACCTCCCTGACATATTGGAAGCATTATTAAATGATTGTCCTCGCCGGTTTTCAATATCCACTCTTAATTTTATTAAAATTTGCAAAACTTCTTGTTCCAAATATGTTTATTGATGGGAATAAATTCCACAAATCTTTCCTTTATATAACCACAGAATGAAACATCTTATCACAAAAGTTAGACATCATCGACATGCGAAACATCGGGAGTGTAGTCAACAATTATACTATAATATAAGTCGTAGATTTGATTTTCTTCAATTATTTCCTATCTTACTTTATTACAAGGAAGACCTACAAATTCGACACAAATATGAGATAAAATTGTTTACATTTCCTCGTACTTTATTGGAATTTCTTTTGTAGATGTAACTTCAAGAACTCGTCGTATTCGCTTAGGTATTCAAAGCAGGTTATAATTTCCATTCCTAGTGGAATCTTTGCCTTCATCGTGAACCTTTAAATCATAATTTTATTGTTGATGCAATTATTTTCAACACATCTCCACAGTAGCATACTTATTTTTCCTGTAATAGTTGAGTATCAAGTTGATAGTACACATACACACATGGCTGACACGTGTTCTTTTGAAACTTCGTGGTACGATAAAATAACAGCAACTGATCTTCCATTTTGCATACCAGTTAATAATTTAGACTTTGATGTTGAAAAGAGTTTGGAAGGGTAGCAGTAAACACTTTTACTTGTTTCTGAAAATATAAGCCGATTTCTCTTTTCCAAAATTCCATTTGATTTCTTTCTGTAAAAATGAGCACATAAGAAAAACCGACCAACCGGTATAGTGGTTAAGGTGTTAGCCTCTAGATCGGAAGTTTCCTGGTTCGAATCCGGGTTCGTGAATGGATGTTTGTAAGCGTATGGTGTAGAGGCGGCTTTTGCACCTTAAATCTGTCGTGGCCGAAAGTCCTCACGTTGGATTGGCGTGGAAGTTTGGAGAGTGGGGGTGCCAGCTCAGGTGTTGCTTCGTCATCTGACCGTGGTTCAAAATTACGAGGTGTTGTCCTCGGATCTTTCCCTTAAGGGATTGATCCCGGACCGTCGTCAATAGCCCGTTGTGTTGCTCTAGTACGACGTTAACTAAAAATTACCATTACCTTAACCACTGTACCGGTTGGCCGGCGCGTTAAATTATAGAGCAATTTTTAATTTTTTTTTACTATCCGCAAAGAGAGCATGAATGAAATGAAGGATACGGAAGGAAAATGATATTGGTCAAGGTGGATACTTGAATTGAGGTCGAACTGGATAAACGCTACTGGCAATTGTCGACGTTCCGGGTAATTGGTAATTTTTAGTTAACGTCGTACTAGAGCTACACAACGGGCTATTGACGACGGTCCGGGTAATGGTAATGGTAATTTTAGTTAACGTCGTACTAGAGCAACACAACGGGCTATTGACGACGGTCCGGAATCAGTCCCTTAAGGGAAAGATTCGAGGACAACACCTCGTAATTTTGAACCACGGTCAGATGACGAAGCGTCGACGTTCCGGGATCAATCTTGAAAGTAAAGATCCGAAGACAACACCTCGTAATGGAACTCCTTGGAACAACACAATGGGTTATTAAAAATTTTTTTGTAGAGTAATATTTTAATTAACATACTAGAGCAACAGGTCCGGGATCACCCCTAAGGGAAAGATAATGCCATAGACTTCTCTATGGATAACGCTACATAATTTTGAAGCACTGTCAGTTGACGAGGTAACATCAAAGCTGAATATGGGCATTGATCAATCCGAATTCTATTCTGTAACTGTGATCGAGTTTCACGGTTACCGTTGTTTTCGTTTTGTTATTTACGCCGTGGTGGTTAGACATTTCTTGAATCAAAAGACACGTCATATCGTTGAATTATAAAAGCTTAATTTTGGTCATGGTTTTCAAATAAAAATATTTGTTGGTATGATTGTGCCTGCTTCACCTTTTACTTTATTTTCTTTTATGTAGGAAATTTGTTTTCTTCCGGTTCAATTTGAGTTTTTAATTTCCATTTTTATGATTGTGAAATCCAATTATCCATATAGTTGGTTTTATAACCCGTTTAAATTCCCTATTTCTGTACTCGTTCCTCACCATCAGCAATAGTATAGATATAGGTGTTGTCAGTTGAAGATTTTAGCTTGTAGAAGTATCGCTTCTCAGTTTCGTTTCCAAATAGATACATCTAGATGTATCATTTTGAGAAAAAAACATGAATCAATTTGGTCTAAAAGCAAGTTTAGAACTGCATTTTTAGTTGTCAAAATGTATGCAAATCACCGTATTTCACAAAATGGGTAGTATAGTACGAATTTTGCTATCTTGTGTTAGACACTCATGGCACATAAATATTTATTTCAGCAAAAATGTTGGTAAAGTTTTGTAGTCGAAAGATATGACTTTCTATTTGTGTAAATTGGCTTTCTATCTGCTCACGATCCACATCTAGAGGCTGCAGTAGCCTGGTTAGAAAAGCAGTGCATTAGCTACCGGATGGTTCCCGATTTCGTATCTAACCAAAGGCAGTCCTGAATAAAGATGACTAGTACATGTTAAATCTGTTGTGGCCTCAAATGCACTTGTGGTGAGGAAGTTTGGAGAGTAAGGTGCCAGCTTAGGCGTGACCTCGTCATCTCACCATGGTGTTGTCCTCGATCTTTACCTTCAGGCGTTGACTGTCACCAATAGCTTGTCCTCTGCGACGTTAAGTAATACAGGTACAAATCCACACCATATTTTTACACTTATTGTGTGTATTATTCAGACTTTGTGGACTCATGTACTCAATTGATCTTTTCTTTAGGGTTTATTGTCTTGAGTATACACGGTGATTACACTCCCAGGGTACCTTGGGGATCTCTATGCTTTCGTCCGATTGCTCTATTCTAAAAAGCTCTTTTTTTCCTTTTCGCAGCATTTTTACTTGAAGCTGTATGGCCCAACTTGGTCAAATACGGCCCTCTCACTATAAAACCTGAAAACAACCAAGAATCCCCCAGGCTCGATCCTTGTAATTTAACTGGATTCTTAGCCAAATGTAACACTACTGCCATAAAACCCAATCAACTGCGGAGCATTTGTCATGTTGGAGTCCTTGAAATCATGCCAATCTGTGCTTTTTTCAGTTTTCTTAAAAATTACTGGAAATAATTTAGCATGTATTAATTTGTGTAACTGACTTTTAATAATTTCAGGAATCTGCATTTTGTATCAAAATGTTGAATAAAGCCTTGGGCTTCGCCAATGAGTTGCTCATCTCATTCACCGTATTGGTATGATTTTATTTTGTCCTCTTATTAGAACAATGGTTTCTAAGCTCATTGAAAATTGTAATAAAGGTTTTGTGAAATTTCTTGATATCATTTAAAGATTGCAATCAAGCTGAAAATATGATGCTTATGTATAATAAAGCAGTATGCATTTAATATTTATCTCCAGTGGCACCAACTTGGGGGAAATATAGCACACCTGGGTCATTCGATATCAAATCAAGCAATAAAAAAATTATTTTAAACCTTGACGTTTTCAAAATGTATTATATTTAGTGATTGTGTTCTACTCATCACAGTATGACCAAAAATACAAAGTTTTAATTTTTTTGGACCTTTTGTTTTTGAGTAATAAATTTTTGAAAAACACCAGTTTTTAGAAACATTGATTATTTAAAAGCACGTAACTCAAAAATCGTTTGTCCTAGAAAGCTCAAATTTGTACCATTCTCTTAAGAATTACAAGGGCTTTAATTTGACATGTAGCTGGTTATATATATATATATATATATATATATATATATATATAATGTACAAAAATATATTTTTTTAAACTAAACAAAAGTCTTTGTAAAAAAAAAAAAATCAGAATTTTTAATTTTGATGAAAAAAATATATTTTACACAAAACTTCATTCACATACCCTAGGAGAGCAGATAGCATGGACACTTAGCTCTGCCAATGAGCTATGTTTTCAAATTACATCCAACCAAGCAACAGGTAGAACCTACCAAGTTCTAGCAGATGAGATGGCCAAAGCAGCACAAGTTTTGGCAAAGAGAACTCACCTTTACTTATTTCAAGTGCTAAAAGAAGAACAAAACTGTTTCTTGAGTGTAAAGCAAGTTGAATTTGTTGTTTAAATAAAACAGGGTAAATGTAATTTAAATAAAATAGAGTGTTGGTTAAGAGATAAATTTTTATCTAGGGTAACAAATCAACAGAATTTTCATGTCTCAATTTAGAAAAAAATTATTTTAATAAAAAAAATGACACCATTGGAATACTATCATAAAACTATGTACACAACTTTCTTTAAAGTTCAGTGTAAAATATATTTTTTTCATTTTAATTAAAAATTCCAATTTTTTTTTATAAAGAAAAAAACTTTTTTTTTTTTAGTTTAAAAAAAATTATAAAGTGATGTGGTACACTCTAGCTACATGTCAAAGCCCTTGTGATTCTAAAGAGAATGGTACAAATTTGAGCTTTCTAGGACGAACAGTTTTTGAGTTTCGTGCTTTGAAATATATCAAAATGTTTCTCATAAACCAATTGTGGGAAAAAGTTAAAACTTTTTATTTTTATCTACTAAGCTAATACTATTTCATATATAAAGATCTGAAGACATCATGTTTTGACCATTGGTTGATTTGGTGTGGAATAACTCACCTGCCTCTTTTTCCATGACCTTCTGAATGGAAAAATATTTTCTGGATTTTTCTTTTGGAAACCAAATTTCAGGTGATACGAATTTTGAAGTTTTGATATCACGTGAAAGTATGTTTTGAAGTTTTGGTGTCAATTCAATATGCATAATTAGAAACATTAAAAAAAATCAATATATTAATATCATTTAAAGGAAATTATGTTAGCAAGTAAAAGATTGCCAGCCAGCAAAAAGGAAAAAATTATATTTCATTGACAAGTAATTTTCTTGGATATCTCTAAAAATTTGACCATTTATTGCCAAAACATCAGCCTGTCTAACATCAGAAAGTAAAGTTATTGATGTAGTTAACAGTTGGTTTAATGCTTTAAAGCATTTATTTGCCAAAAAAGTGCTGTTAGCACAGCAAGTTTGTCATAAGGATATATCAAAAGGGGATATTCTATAAAATAATTCTAAATAAACTCAAAAATCACTACATATACTAGTGTTGATGAAAATTGCAACCCTATGAAAGTATCATCAGAAATAAATTAAATATGTTCCACATATTACTTATAGTGATTTAAACAGACAATTAAATTTACAGAGCAATAAAACAAACAGAATGCCAAAATCAATATCTAGTGCAACAGCCCTGCACAGGGATAAGGGCCAGCACACATTGTGGCATCGAATCACAGATTCTGAATGTCATGCTGAGGAATGGCATGTAAGCTGCCATTCATCAGCCTAAAGTTCAGCCGAACTCTGCCTAACGAACGAGGCGCCAACCGATGTAATCCCAGGCATGCTCAATGGGCTACATATCTGGGGAACTTGCAGGCCATAGAAGAAGGGGAATCTGTCGTGCAATGAAGAAAGCTTGTACATTCCAAGCAACATGTGGAAAGGCATTGTCTTGCAGAAATACAGCTCCGGGAATGCTTTGCAGGAGGGGTGGGATCTTGGGCTCCACAACTTCCCTGATGTAGTGCCCGCTGTTCAGGATCCCCACAATTTGGAATAGGCAGGATTGCCCGTGATATCGAATAGCACCTCAGACCATAACCCGAGCCGTTCGTCCAGTATGACGATGAATAAGTCACTCCTGGAGAAGGCGTTCTCCTCTGTAAGTCTGACGAGTACATGTCCATCGTTACGGACTAGATTGTAGCGGGACTCATCTGAGAAGACGACTTCTTGCCAATTAAGATGCCGTTGGTGAGTCCATTGTTGTCGGAGGCATCAGTGGTTCAGCGTCAAGGGAATCCTGCGCAGAGGATTTCTTGCACGTTGCACATGACACAGCAGAACCAAAAGGGACAGACAATGACACATCTGTAGACATACTAAAATGTTGTGTCAATGCACAAGAGAACTTTGATCCATCACCTCAATGCGAATATGGTGTCTTGTTCCGTGGTGACGTCATTGCCAGGGTGTTGACTTGTCTGGTTCTCCACGGTCCATCTCTTCCACACACGCATCACTGTTCTGGCATTATGCCCCGTGCAAATGGCGATTTTACGATGCAAAAGTCCACTCACAGAGGCCGATCATACGACCCATTCGAACTTTGTTAGCTACTCATATGGCATTCTGCATTTTTTGGAGGCATGTTGACTTCTAATCAAATATTTACAGCAATCAAACAATGATACACACATTTCAACCTACTTTTACAATGCTTTTTATACACAGCTCACTTGGAAGTTTAAAGAATGTTTTTCAAATAACACGCATGATTGCTTTGTAATTCTAATCATTTGCATATCTTAACCTGTTTTGTATTTTCTTCAAGTTTTGTTCAATTTGCATGACTCCTTCATGGTGTTGCAATTTTCACAAACAGTAGTGTATTGTCAAATAGGTAAATAATTTGAGCAAAATTGTTGAAAAGAGCAGAGTATGTAATTAGCAGAAGTGTTTTATTTTTCTTGATTTTTAATGTTAGCCTAGAACAGTTTCTCAAACTCGGAGCACACTTGAAGTCCTAAGAAAAATCGTATTGCACCACGCACAAAATGCTCAATAGATAATTTATGTATTTATCCAGGATCCACAAATATGTCACGGAAAAACATTGCAAGTTGGCAGCCACACTGCAGTCGCACAGCGTGACTAAGCATTTACAAACCCCGTTTGAACTATGTGTATAAAACCTACTTGCTACTGTTCTTTGCTGCACAACCTATTTCCCCAACTCTTAACAGAATAATAATTTTCTGCTGCAAAGAACATTTTAATGCTGAAATGGAAGATATAATGTACTCTAGTTAACTATATAACTGTGAATTCATATTTATATCTCCACACATCTATCTGAGATTTCATAGGGCACACCTAGGCCTATCAACACACAGGCACACCCTTTGAGAAGCACTGGCCTAGAAGGACCAACTCTCCTCCCAGGAAACTCATTTTACAGCTTATTTTTGGATTATCCCATTTCCTCCTAATCACCTTCTATTTCTCGTGTATTCCATTGCAATTCAAGTTTGAAAATTTGTAATTACAGTGATCTCTCACTTATGCGCGGGCGTTGGGGACAGCGAAAAAAACGCGTATAAGTGAAAAACGCGCATAAGTGAAAAACCACAAAAGGGAGCTTAAAAGTGAAAAATCAATACAGTGTATTGTTAATACTATGTATATACTTCCGGAATTGAACTGAAAATAGTCACACAGAGTTTCCAAAGCTTCAAACGCTACTGAGTGAGTTGGGAGAACTTTTGCAACATCTTCATCATCGTCGTCCTCTTCATCTTCGTCACCACCATTTATTTCGGCTGCAATGTCTCCTATTTCCCGCAATTGAGCTATGATTAAATTTTCATCTGCATCAACGAAATCGTTGAAAGTAGTGCACGTAGCGAGTCCACCAGATACAATATGCCAATCTTCTTCGTTTATGTCATTTTCACAGTTTTCACTTTCATTTTCTAGCTCCTCACATTCACATTTTCGGCTGGAAACAAAATCCTGCTTTCTTAAAGCAGCTTTTAATGCACTTGTCAGTAACGTTTTTCCATGATGAACACAACGTATGAATTGCATCAAGGACGGTAATTTGCTTCAATTCGTCTTTTAATGCACGTTTTGTTTCTGATGTAGCCAGAAGTCGAAGGATTAAAGTTTTTCTGTAGTGCACTTTCACACAACGGATGACACTCAGATCCAAAGGTTGAATCTTGCACGTGCAATTTGCAGGAAAAACACAACTTTCGTGTTATTGAAAGTTGGAAGATCTTGTGGGTGAGCAGGACACTGATCCATGAATAACAGAAATTTCCGTTTTTCTTTTTGCCTTTTCCTGTTGAATTTTTGAAGGAAATCCAAGAAAATATGCGATGTCGTCCACGCTGTTTTGTTGCTAGTGCAGTCGCAAGGACGCTTCTTCACGTTCTTAAAACAGCGAGTTTTTTTTATCTGCCAATGACCAATGGCGGGAATTTTTCTGAACCATCAACGTTGCGACACAGCAAGGCAGTTAGTCTTTCTTTACTTTTTTTTCCACTATGGCATGGTTCTCCCTTGAATGTTAAGGTTCTGTCGGGCATCAGTTTATAAAAAAGTCCAGTTTCGTCAGAATTGTAGATGTTTTTCGGTTCTTATCTGTTTAATAAAGTAGCCAAGTCTTCTTTCCATTGTTCTACAGTGTTTTCATTGACACTCGCACTTTCCCCAGAAAGGACACGAGTTGCCAAGCCATGCCTATTTTTGAATTTTTCAAACCATCCATGTGATGCAGAAAAGTTTTCCATTTCAAAACTCTTTGACAATTGTACGGCCTTCTCCCTTAGAAGCTCAACGTTAACAGGAATGTTCGATTGACGAGCTTCTTTAAACCATAGCTACAAAACCTTCTCAAATTCTTCGAACTTTCCACCTTGAATTCTGCTTCTTTTCTTCGACTGAATTCCACATTCTCGATAAGCGACTATAATCGCCTCTTGATTTTTTAAAATCCCTCTCAATGTCGTCTCTGGAACATTAAAATGCTTCGCTAAAGCTTTTATCGAGTTGCAAAGATTTTCTTCGAATTTTTTTATAACAGCCATTTTAAACGAAAGCTACAATTTTGTCCGTTTTGCCGTTTTAAAACGATACCATCTAACCCGAACTCCAAAGAAGGTTCTTTCGTTAGCGATCAATGCCACGTGGTACGTACCGTACTAACCACTCTAATTGGCTGCTGTATAAGTGCGACTTTTACTGCCGTCAGTCACAAGACCCCTCCGGTACACCCGTGTATATGGTAGAGAAATATGTTCCGGGAATCCAAACGATAGGGGAAGGGCGAGGGAATACATTCCTAGTAGCAGAACAAAAAAGGAAAAGTTTTTGCGATAAGCAACACATGACTTGAGGAAACTACTTTTGAACAGAAAATTTTTTTGCGACGCGCATAAGTGAGAGCTGTTTTTTTATTGTGGCGTATAAATGAATAAGAGTTATCATTGTTTTCCTATATTCATGGCCGGGACCGCGAAAAAAACGCGTATAACTGAAAAACGCGCATAAAAGAGAGCGTGTATAAGTGAGAGATCACTGTATATATCAGGGGGGGGGGTGCTACACTACCTTTGGAAGCCACATTTCAGGAAAGAATATTTGAAAGCTATTTATTTATGTTTGCTAACAAAACAAACAATGAGAAACTGAAAATTAGTTGAATTTTTTAGTTCATACACATCGATCCTCTTGTCAGCCTGATTGATAGCTGAAACACAAAACAGTGTTGCTTTCTTAGCTGAGACAAGTTTGACTCAAAGCTAAAGATTGAGTATGTGTGAAAAATATGAGTAAATTGCTTTGTCGACAGCGCTGGTTTGATGTAAGTCGCATTATGATTCTCGCACTTAACAAAGCTCACAAGCAATTGTTTTGTAATATCTTTCGCTTGCTTTAATATGAGTAAAAGTGAAGGGTAACTTTGATTTCAAAAGTTTTGTTTTTTATTTCCTCCTTGAAACAGAATAGCCAACGAAAAACACTGAAGTTGATGTGCACTCAAAGTGATTTCCTAACAAGTCATCAACCAAACTTTCAGCAGCTAGCTGCTTAGATGGACAGCATTCGTAAAGTATCCACAAGCAAATCTAATTTGTAAAGATTTTCTTTACAAAATTGTTTGCTAGAATCGGAACAATTTTTTTAAAATTACATTATATATATTTTGTTTTTGAATAACCAAGAAATGAAGTAAAATAATTATCTTTGGAGGTTAGTCAGTTTGAGTTTACCGTATTTGATACATGCATTGTATTTGCATAAGAGCAGAACCACTCATCTGAGAGAGCAGCAATATGGCCTCCCCTGTTATATATAATTCCTGCCAAATAGTTTTCAGTATAAACTACCATTATTACTGAACTATCCTGTTGTGTTGATCCAGTGTGACATTAATTTTAAAAAATACCTGCCATTATTGACAGTTTAGACTTCTATATAAGCATCCATAGATATCGAAAAATTACCTATACTAATCAGTGGAGGAATATCTGTTACCAGATCATAAACGTTAAATGTAGAAAAGAACAAAGTCGGTTTAATGTTTTCTGTGATTTTTAGAAACCGATGTGACCAACCTTCATGTTAATAAGACCTTAGGTTTTATTCTAAGCATCCTAGACTCAAATGCTCATGCTGAAAGCTTTTCACTCGCAATTCAGTTGAGCTGATGCCATTTTTACCTGTAAGTTAAATTCAGTAAATTTGATAGGTAGCAGTTTCCATGCGAACCTTGCCTATGTTTTTAAAATTTCTACAAGTAAGTAAAACATTCCTTAGTTCTACAGCACATTAGTAGACAAATACATGTGTTAAGACTAAGAAGCATCCAAATTTGTATTCTGTATTGTGGCCCACATATTATATAAGAATGTAAGTTAATTGTTTTGTTTATTGTTATCCTTTCCATGAATTTACGTTGAAGTGGCAGAGTACCTCTAATAAACAAAATCTGTCCAGTCTGATTTTCCTTAAATTCATGTCTGAAAGGACGTGTAAGAAACATCCAAATTTTTATTCTATATTGTGGCCTAAATACTATATAAGAATGTAAGTTAATTGTTTTGTTTAATGTTATCCTTTCCATGAATTAATGTAGAAGTGACAGTGCCTCTAATAAATAAATTTTGTAAAGTCTGAAAGTCTGTCCCCCTATCTTTAGAAGTATAATTTAATTTTTTTCATTCCTGTATTTAAAAAATTTCAGCATGGCATTTTTTTTATTTTGATGCTTTTTAAAAAATATTCTCAATATTTCTTCAAACTTTCAAAGTCTCTTGAAAGATTATTGACTCAAATGACTATTACTTATAAATTTAAATCTCTATGTTTGGATTTATTTGATTTGTGGATTTAATTTATTTTAAGATCACAACTGCAGCTTGCAGTTTGAGCAATGAAGCCTGCTTTGATCTGGGGTTGAGGAGGACTGATCTGCAGTGCACCTGGTGTGACAAATTAGTGCAGTTCAATTTGGAGGATATCTTAAAGGACAGTTGCCTCAGCTGTTGCGGAGTAAAAGCAGAAAAGGAAGCTGTGAAGGTATGAACTCTCTTTTCCTTGAATTAAATACAGGAATTCAAGCAGTTTTGTTGAATTTGAAAAACATGTATTTTTGAAGCATAAGGCCATAGTTAGAGGATGAGGTAATCCTCTTCTATACAACCTTCTATACCTCCCTAGGACAAAGGTCTGGAGACTCTGTCTCCAGGTTAAATTAGGAACTTAAGCTTTATGCTGCGGTGCTTATATTTTTTCAACAGTCTCCAGGATTAGCTTTCTCCTGATTCTCTCCCAGCCCCCATAACTAACTTGAGCGATTGGGCCATATGTGGGATTTATGACACACTTTCCTTTCACAGTATCGTTTGGCGTAATAAGAGATAACATCTGATGACTTTCTGCTTTCCCCCAAAGCTTTCATACGTCATGGTCGGCAGGGTAGGGGGCCAACGAACAAAAGAAGGGATCCTCTAGAACAGTGTTTCCCAAACTTAGTATGTCCATGCACCCCTTCCTATTGCAAAAACCTGACCATGAACCCCCATAAGTAAAATAACTCTACATAACTGCATAGAAGAAAAATTACAAATTTAACTTTCATCTATTAAATGGTATTTATTTGTTAAAACATGAATTTTGTATAGTTATTGTAGTATTAATTAAAATGAGTATTTTTTTTTATAGTAGTAGTATTTACTGAAATACTACTACTATAATATATAGTAGTATTTACTGAAATACTACTACTATAATATATAGTAGTATTTTAGAGAGTAAATCAGAGTTCCCACGGTCCTTGAAAAGCTCTTGAATTTTTTTCCCTTAACTAGGGGTCCTTGAAAATTACAGAACTTGGTGAAAAGTCCTTGAAAGTACTTGATTTTTTTAAAAACGTACATAGTTGTGTAATTTCGTCTTGCATTAGAACTTGTCCAGACTAGTTTTCCTCCACAGTAGGTACGTCATTCTGAATGAAACTGCTGTTTCGGCTTTGACACTATGTGATATACTAATAATGCTACGTCTAGATCGTCCATTTTCCACAGTATTCTGTACGTCTAAGTTGACGCCTCTGGTCTCCGTTAAGACAGCTGCCTTGTTATGCCTTATCTTTGGCCGCTACATAACTGCACCGCTTTCTTAGGAAACCTTAACTTTTGTAGTCAGGACGTCATTGGTAACCTGGCACGCATCCAAAGAAATGAAGCCAAATTCTCATTGCAAAAATATAAAAGTTGCAAGTGAAAAATAAATTTTTTAAGAAAATCACATTTAAGATATCCTTCTGTTGTGAAATTTTCTGCAGATTTCATATCCTTTGAAATGTTCACTCTATCTTTAACGATCTCAAAGATGGAAACTTAGACTCGAGAATAAAAAAGCCCTAATACCAGTCAAAACTTTTGTTTTGTTTCTCAAACAAAATAAACAATGACAGCCGTCTGTTGTAGGCAGTGGACGACAGCAAAATAGAGACTGTCGTGTAGATTGAACCATGTGCAAGCTTCTACACTCTTCTTAGTGCCACTAAAAGAATTTATTGTACGATATTTTATTGCATGACCTAAACCGATATGTGTGCAAGTAACCTGGTAGTTGTGTGTGTGGCATTGAGACGAGAAATCCACTTTACAACAACAACAAAAAATCACTGGTTCTGGGAAGAAAGAAAATCCAAATTATAACCAAAATTGATGATAACCTTCCTTTTTTAGAGTGTCAGTAGTTTTTAAAAAATTGTCTTTTTTTTTTATAATTTTTACATTTTTCTTTTTAATTGACAATTGTTGTGTATGCCTTGTTTTATGTCGTTATAAAAAATTTTAGGTCCTTGAAAAATATTTTTTTTTGGTTTTGAAAAGTCCTTGAAATTTTTTTGGATAAAGGTGTGGGAACCATGTAAATACTACTATATATTTACTAAAATACTAATGAGTAGTATTTATTCAAATTATAACTTTTGTTTTAAAATACAAAAACAAATTTTTTTTAATGAGATTGGTGAACCTGATGGAATGATATGAGATTTTTTATGTTATTCTCTTTGTGAGAAAAATTTGAGTCTCCACGAGCACTAATTTCCTGTCAGTTTCTTTTTTCGTGATGAAGCTCATAGCTGCACTAAACTCCATGACTAACATAGCTCCATGTTCTACTAAATAGGAAGACAGGAAAACAATTAACAGCTTCTGTACATTAACTCATAATGCAGGTTATAAAATTGGTATTTGTTTTTGTAACCAGAATTTGTGGTCTCCTTGTTCAAACATTGGTTTCGGCTCCTCATTTGTGAATAATTCAATATACTGCTCCTGTATTAGTATGGATTCATCTGAGTTTGTGGGTCTATTTGCAAAAGGATCCAACACACAATCAGGGATAACCATGTGAAAAATGTCTTAAAAACTTTGGTTGAGGCCAGAATAAAGAACCGTTAAGTGTTGACATCTGGTTTTTGCAACTTTGAAAGATTTGGAAACTGAGAGCATTCTTCTCTCCCCGAGTTCTATAGAAAAAGTTTTGTAAGTTACTTTTAATTTTGATTAAATTTAATTGATCTCCTTGTAGCTTCAAATTGGTTTCGTTAAATTTGGCAAATTAGTGAGTAATAAGCTATGTGAATTTTTGAATTAATTAAATTGAACGCAAATCATTGTGTTAACTTTTCAGGAATTCCAACACTGAATCAAAGAGTACATAAAATCGATTCAAACATGCACTTTTAGATAATCAACGAACTTCCATGCTAAGTAGTAAAGGATTATAATCTTCATCATTTTCCAAGCAAAGTTGAGAAAATTATTTCTCCATTTAAGTCATTCCTTTTGATTTTATTAACTCCTCTATTGACATAATCTAGTGAGCCATGAAAGCTTGACTCGGATTTTTGGTGATTAAATGTTGATGAATGACACAATGTACAGATAATACATTCAGTATAGCTGGTTTTAAGTATGCTGAAAGCCTCAGTATTGTCCTACCATTGCCAGAGCACCGTCAGTAGCAACAAAGAGCATATTACTCAAGGGTATAGTTTTTAAATCAAAAAATCTTTTTAATTCGTTAAATATTGCTTCATCTTTTGTATCAGTTTCCAAACATTTGATAAATAACAATAATTCTAGGAAAAAATTTTTCTTTTACAAATCTCACAAAAGCTAAAAGTAAAGCTTCCTACCCTGGCAAAGTTGCTGCATCAACCTGTATAGAGAATTTAGATGTTTTTAAGTACTCGCATAAAGAATTTTCTATGCACTGAGCCATTTTGTCAATCCTTCTTTGTACTGTATTATTACTCAATTAAATTCTAGCAATATCAAAAGCTGGTTTATGCAGCACGGCACGTATTACCTCAATTACAGCTGGTATAATACTGGTTCTTCACCAATAGTGGGCGGCATTTTGGACTTTGCAAATCACTTAAGAAATGTTATAGGGAAACGTGCAGTCCATCATCGTCTCGCTCAGATGTTGTCGCTAGGAGTTTGTCGCAAAGACGGTGTTTTCACATATTTTTATTTGACTGTTTAAAAAAAATTAAATCTTCATATTTATTGTTGCTATGGGCTTTTGTCAAATATTCATTAAGCTTAGAAAGTTTCATTTATTCGTTTGACAAAATTTTATCACATAGAAGGCACATAGGTAAAGTACTATTTCCTTCAAACAGAATAAAGCCGTATTTTAAATATTCAACACTATATTATCTTTTTTTCTTCATCTTCCATCATACTGTTATTAGTAGAAAAAGGCACAAATTTAAGATGCAAGAAAATTAAAAAATATATTTATTTTCTGAGGTTGTAAAAATCACTATTAATTTATTTTTTATTTATTTTAACTTTTATAATAATGAAAATGGGTCACAATTATTTTACTTTATATTAATCCTTTTGTGGACCCCCCATCATTGCCAGTGCACCCCCAAATTAATTTTAATTTGCCACAGACCCCGGGGGTCCGTTGGGTCTACTATGAGAACCACTGCACTAGAAGGTCAGTCGCTGACAGTTCGTAAATGGTGATTGATGCCAGCTGTCACTTAAAAGAGGAATAACATCTGTCGCTGGTGTTAGCCATATTTTAGTGGTAAATAAAGTTAATCTGCCGTATCGTAAAGGTTTAAAAAAAAAAAAACAGGTGTTGCCTGCACCTTAAAATTTTTACTTGGTTTCCAAAATATAGTGCAGCTTTTATGAGAATTCAGCCAACCTTCTGTCAGTTCAGGGTTCCCACGGTCCTTGAAAAGTCCTTGAATTTTTTTTCTGAACTAGGGGCCCTTGAAAGTCCTTGAAAATTACGGAACTTGGTGAAAAGTTCTTGAAAGTACTTGATTTAATTTTAAATTAGTACATAATTGTGTAATTTGGTCTTGCATTGGAACTTGCCCAGGCTAGTTTTCCTCCACAGCAGGTGCGCCATTTGAGAGTCATTCTGAATGAAACTGGTGTTTTGCGCTTTTACACCACGTGATATACTAATAATGCTACACCTAAGATCGTCCATTCTCCACCGCATTCTATCCGTCTAAGTTAGCACCTCTGGTCTCCGTTAAGACAGCTGCCTTGCTATGCCCGCCGCATCATGACATATCACGACCGCTAGATAACAGCACCGCTTTTTTAGGAAACCGTAGCTTTAGCAGTCAGAACGTCATTGGAAACCTGGCACGATTTTTAAGAAATGAAGCCAAATTCGTATTGCAAAAATACAAAAGTTACTAATGGGAAAAAACTTTTTTTACGAAAATCGCATTTAAGATATCCTTTAAGTGTAAAATGTTCTGCAGCTTTCAAATCCGTTGAACTTTTCACTCTATCTTTAATAACGATCGTAAAGATAGAAACATAGAGTGGAGAATAAAAAAGCCAGTCAAAACTTTTGATTTGTTTTGTTTCTCAAACGAAACAAACCACGACAGCCGTCTGTTATAGTGGCAGTGGACGACAGCAAATTGGAGATTGTGTCGCGTAGATTGAACCATGTGTGCACACTTCCATACTCTTCTACGTGCCACCAAAATAATTTATCGTGCGATATTTTCTCGCACGACCGAAATCGATGTGTGCAAGTAGCCTGATAGTCGTTATTGAGACGAGAAGCCCACTTTGCAAAAAAAAAAAACTGGGTTCTGTGAGAAAAGAAAATCCAAATCATAACCAAAATTGATAACCTTTCTTTTTTTGACTCAGTAGTTTAAAAAAATTGGGTAAAAAAATAATGTATTTTTTTTTTATACTCTCATTTTTATTTTTAATTGACAACTTTTGCGTAGGCCTTGTTTTAGGTCGTTATAAAAAAAATTTAGGTCCTTGAAAAATAGTTTTTGGGTTTTGAAAAGTCCTTGAATTTTATTTGGATAAAGGTGTGGGAACCATGCAGTTGTTTTCTGATTAGGTGTGTCCGAGCATTAGAAGAGTGTCTATACAAAAGCATGAAGGGCAATCACAGTTCCTCGTGCTAATTCTTTGTTTCTTTCCCCACCAAACCATCAACTTAATCAGAATCTGCTTAAGATGCCAATCATGGAAGTAATTTATTTAAGTTACCAACAGTCTTCTGATTTAACTAATAAACTAGTTCAAACCCATGTGGCTCGAGTGTCTTCTGGGAGATGTACTGTACTTTACTTGCACATGTACATCTACAGTGTAGTTAATTTAGACTGTTTGAATTCGGGTACCTTTTTCTTGATTTTGATTTTTCTGTTTACGATCATTGCCTATTGTTTGTAGTGCAGTTTGTTGGAGAGGATAATGTTTGGATGATTGGTTAACAAATTTGTGCTAAAGGGGCAAAATACAACTAGCAACTACAAATTTAAAATCCTTCTTGCAATATTACAATGAGTCAGCTTTTCAAACCAGTTTTTCCCAAATGATCTGTCTAAATAGCTTGCAACCAAACAATGACCACAAAGCAACAAACCAGAACTGTGATAGCTCAAATACCAGCTTTAGCTTTCTGCAAAATTATAATGGTGTTGTGTGTCTAAGAAATCGGAAGAAAATTTATAATTAAATTTCTCAAAATTTTTATCAATTATAATGTATTATTATTATTTTATTATTTTTTTTTAACACAGCTACCTATACTTAGAACAAATGTCAATCATGGTCAAGCATAGAAAAGAGCTGCAGTTCCCCATTCATAACATAAAAAGTAAAATATTTCTGAAAGGTCTTTATTTTGCCCAATACTGCCTAACATTTTTTTGGATGCTTACTTTTTCTTCTGATGTCTTTTTCATTGTCGAGTTGAAGAAAATTCGGTTTAAAAAAGCTTTGTTTTAATGGAAAGAGGTTCATTAACTCATTTTTAAATGCTATTTATGTTTGATTTCCAATATTCTCTTATTTAATAAAACTTCACAACTTGATTCTTAAAACTAACGAGAGCAATTGTTTTGTTTTCTGTTTCTTTAGAAATATCCTCAGGCTCGTCTTGAAGTGTGTGGATGAAAATTGGGTCACTACCCACAAATCCAAGGTATGGTTACTTTACCAATTCTACACAAATGGTATGAATAAATAATGTGTGAGAAATTTACATGTAAATTACAAAGGTAGCTTTCCAGCAAACCACTTTTTCTTCCTGTCTACCGAACAGAAAAAAAGTCTTCCGGATTTTTCTTTTTAATGCGAGAATATTTCAAATGGTGCCACATTTTGCGCCATGTCCTGGCAATCCCTATTCACCCAAAAAGCACCCACCCGTTTCATGAGAAAATTTCAGAGTCGCCAGTTTTGAAGTTTTAGAACCAAGCCTTGGCAACTATAAAAGAAAACATTGGAATTTAGACAGTATAACCTTTTTTTAGGTTGTCATAACAACCTTGTTTGGCGCTAATTTGAGAAACTGTTTGATTTGACAGCACTTTATGTAAACTATCACAGTCGGTTTTGTCAAGGATATAACAGTAGTAAAGAGAATGGTTTTCTGTTTTGCTTTCTTAAAGTCAACTTTAATGCAATTATCACCTAATTTGGCACTGCTTGGCTTCAGGCAATTATTTCCGGCTGCGGTATGTTAGTTTTTATGTTGTAAAAAGTCTTCTGTATTTTGTGTCCTGCAGGTTGAGAGGTAATTAAGAATCCTGAAGTGTTACTAGGCAGGTATGTGCTATGAAGTGTTACTAGACAGTAGGGATGCGATATCGACGGCAAAACATCGATGTTCAAAATTAATACATCGCCCAAAAACCGTCCATGTTTTTTTATAACACTAATTATTGTTAGTTATTATTAATTATTTATCAACCTATAGGGAGGGAACACAATAAACTTATTTTTTATTTACAGTAAATAAAAAATATTAGGGCCTATAATTATTATGTGCCCCAATATTTGTTATTTACAGTTTAAAAAAAAAGAAGTTTGTTAACATTCTCCACTTTAAGCAGACTTCTTTTTTCAGTCACTATCCCACCAGTTAGGGAAAAAACTCTTTGCGATAGGACAGATGTCGCCATCACTGACAAATACTTAGTTGCACAGTTATTTTTCTTAATTTTTTCATTCAAAAATAAAACATCGATGTTAAACAAATATCGGCTCCGATAAATCGATGGTAAATACATCAATGTTTTTTATAAGACATTGATGTCGCATCCTTACTTTTCAGACCCTTTACCCTTGGTCACTTTGGTCTAAAAGTAGCTTCAATTGACTGATTATGAAAATTATGCTACTTGGTTATTTTTTTTAATTTTTATTGTGGTACTTTTTTCATTTAAAAATAAAACATTGACAGCGTAAAAGCATCGATGTTCAAAAAACATCCCTAGTATGTAGGTACAAGACCCATAAGGAAGGAATCTTGAAATGGAACTGCCAAAAGTGGCAACTATGTTTTGTAATTAAAAAGTTGAATTTGGGCCATTTTAAATTGCTAGAAACCCATTTAGGCTGGTTTGTCTTATGCATGTCAACTCTGTTCAGAGACTGCAGGAGCATCCTGGAACACATGTGCAGCACTTGGAAAGGATGTTTCTGATTATGAAACACTTGAAGATAAACCACTTTCAAAAAGTTCTTCCATTAACTACGAAGAATTATGCGTGTCAGTTGAAAATAAGTCTAGATCAATGTGTCAGAAACTTTCACAACACTTACAGTGAATTTACAATTACAACAATGTACAATTGTTACTAGAATCTGCAGTGAAGTTTTATAATTGTTTAAGGCTATTCTTAATTAATGACAGTTACTTACTTTTCATGCATCCAAATGAAATACAATTAGTCAAAATTAGTGAATGGCTTTTTATGGAAAAGAATCAGACTGAATTAATGGGAGGGAAGCTAGAAAGATAAACTATAAAATTTTATAAATGCTGGCTAACTATGGAGAGTTGTGAGTCGAGTCTTATTCTCAACCTAGAGATTACAGTAAAAAGTTATTGCAATTGCAGGGACAAAAAAATTAAGTGGAATTGAAGTCATAAACTTCAGGGCCCAAATGAAACTCAGTCACGGACATCTTTTATTAAGAGAAAGTACCACTGTGTGTAACACATGTGAGATCCCTTGTACCATAGCTTTATTGACGGGCCTGTTTTTAAACATCACCATCGGTATTGTTTAGTAACACAATTTTAACTATGCAGGATTTGGTAGGGGAAAATCCTCACCCAAACCCTATTTAAAATTGTACATTTTTAAATTCCATCTGATGCTTTTATCTTTCATGTTTTTTAAACTACATCTCCTCATCGAAACTGTTTTATTTCTATGTTCATGGCGAAGTGGATTATACTTTTGTGTTTATATTCATATTATTATGCTATAAACACAAAAGTATAATACTAAAGTATAATAATAATTATATAAGTATAATTATTATGCTGTATTTAAATGCTATTATTTTTAATGTTATAAATATTTTAAGTAACGAACCTACTTATTTTTAATATATTTTTATTGCTGGAGAGACTGTTTGAATATTTTATATATTTTACTGGGTCAAACTTTGTCTTGCATTTGTTGCAACTTGTCTGCTACTGCACCTTGTGGCATTAAACACAAATCAACCAAATGACTCATGTTGGGTTGGTGTGGAAGTTTGGAGAGTGGGGTGCCAGCTCAGGTGTTGCTTCGGCATCTGACCGTGGTTCAAAATGACGAGGTGTTGTCCTCGGATCTTTAACTTAAGTTATTGATCCCGGACCGTCGTCAATAGCCTGTTGTGTTGCTCTAGTATGACATTAAGTGAAATTACCATTACCAACCAAATGACGTTTGAATAATGCATCTTTTTTCCCTTGCAGCATTTGTGAGGAGTGAACACCCAAGTGATTTCCCTGGTCTATCGGTGAAATATGTCCGTGGAGCAGATCCTGTTATAAAACTTCTTGATGCTGATGGCAACACTCAGGAAGAGCTCAGCATTCAGAAATGGGACACAGACACTGTCGTTGAATTCTTGAAAGAACATCTAGAATAGATTTGCACTATGCATCGATGCAGTTTTTTTTACATCAAGAACTGGACACGTGAAATGTTTTACTCAAAGCTAAGTTTGAGGCAATGCTGGGATCGAAATTGAAAAGACCTTCCATAGATTAAGCAGCTTATGATCACTGTTCAAGAAACTATTCAAGTAGTTTGAACAGTAGGATGGCTGTTGCTTGATTGAAAAGCTGTAATTTTCAAAGGCGATTTTAGCTTAGCTTTTGACTTTGCTTTATTTATTATGAATGTGTGCTTTTTGTAATTTCACTACTGTTGATGTTAAAGCTGGTCATTTGATAAATTTTTCATATATAACCTCTTTTCTTGTCTTCTGTTGAGAATCATGTTCATCTGGGAAGTAATGAATGTGGTACTGAAGCCATGCGAGGTTTGTCCTGACCATATCCAGCCATGTTTTTTGAAACCTTGTGACCTCACGCACTTCACTCATCACCTTTTCAAAACACTACTAGATCCATCGTTGGAATCGCTACTGATTGCCTGAATTAAGATCTGAAATCGCTTACCTTAGAGGTTATTTTGGGTTTGGGAAAAGTTGGATGTTGTAGGGTGCCAAATCTGGGCTGTAGGGGGCAGAACCGTCTGAGTGATTTGATATTTTGCAAAAAAACCTGTTCCAGATGGAATGAATAGTTAGATCGTTGTCCTTAAAAACTACCAAACCTTCCAAGCGATCGCCCGTTTGGAAGAATAGCGAGTTTGAAACTTGATCCAAGCAGACTCGTGTACGTGAGGGTGCTTGTAAAAATTGTGGCCTAAAATGTCTTCACATTGGCAGCTCATCTGACCTTGGTTAGAAATTACAACGAGTTGTCTTCATTATCAATAGCCCTTTGCGTTGCTCCAGTGCAATGCTAATTAAAATGCCTAATTGGTAATTGTTTGACCTGGAGGAGAGTACTTGTAATGGATATTACGAAAACGCTCAAAATGTTTTTGACGTTGTTGCGCCTTTGGCAGGAAGACTGAGCATCTTCTATCAAGACTAACTTTTCACGTTATCTACATCAATGTTCCCTATCCTTGGCTGCCAAGTTACACCAATGCCTTGCAAATCATGCTCATTTTTCAGCAATGGCTGGATTCTTTCCAGACAGAGCTTGTTAAGTTTTAAAAAATGTACACCCTACTGTTTACACGAATCGACACGACAGATTTAAGGTGCACCATACGTTTACAAATATCCATACCCGGATTCGAACCAGGAACCATCCGATCTAGAGGCTAATACCTTAACCACTATACCGGTTGGTCGGCTCAGCAACTGGGGAGATCGTGCTGATTTTGTTCAAGATATCCCAAAGAAATTCGCCGACCAACCGGTATAGTGATTAAGGTGTTAGCCTCTAGATCTGAAGGTTCCTGGTTCGAATCCGGGTCCGGGCATGGATGTTTGTAAGCGTATGGTGTAAAGGCGGCTGGTGCACCTTAAATCTGTCGTGGCCGAAAGTCCTCATGTTGGGTTGGCGTGGAAATTTGGAGAGTGGGGTGCCAGCTCAGGTGTTGCTTCGTCATCTGACCGTGGTTCAAAATGACGAGGTGTTGTCCTCGGATCTTTCCCTTAAGGGACTCATCACGGATCGTCGTCAATACCCATTTGTTGCTCTAGTACAGGGGTGGCCAACCTGTGGCGCATGCGCCAAAGTAGGCGCATTGCATACTTGCACTTACATATTTTTTTGAAAAGTTGTATAAAAAAAGTTATTTCAGTTGAAAAGTGATAGGTCGTTTTGTAACGACGTACAGATGGGAACAAGCACTATCATCCATGGAATTTATTCAAAGGAAAATGAGGCTTGCGAATGACTGATTCAAATCTATAGAATTATCTGTAATAGACATTGTGAGATCGTAGTCCACAAGGGAGCCGACAGCCACATGTGTGGAAACAACTCAGGGTCGGCCTCTGTTTCTTGTTCACCCCGATTTCCACCGGACAGCGGGGCTTTTTGAAGAACCGCCGGTTGTCGGTTTTTTTCGCACATGTGGGGGATCTGAGACCCTTTGAGTGGGAGGTGAATTGGAAACGGAGGCGACGCGGAGAAAAAAAAGGTTGTTGCCCCGAGAGGAAAGAAAGGGGACTCGAGCTAGGGAAGCCACAGAGGAAGGTGGCGAAGGAGGTAGCTCTCTGCAAAATTACACGGGGAAATCAAACCCCGTTGAAAACGAGACAAACTGTGAGAGTTTGAAACTTACTGTTTGAACAGGAACAATCGGGTTGTTTGTCATCGATTGTAAAATTCATTGTACATAGTAGTTGATGTAAAATTTCTCTTGACATAATTAAATTGTATCAAACGAAAACCGTTGAGTCTCACTCCATTGGTAGTAGTGTGGTGTACCAAAAACGCCACAACATACAGTATAGTTAAATCATATAAAACTGTTTCGTCATCTGACCGTGGTTCAAAATGACGAGGTGTTGTCCTCGGATCTTTCCCTTAAGGGACTGATCCCGGACCGTCGTCAATAGCCCGTTGTGTTGCTCTAGTACGACGTTAACTAAAAATTATCATTATCATATAAAACTGTTAATTATGCCGATAAACATACTTTTTCAAAAAGTTATTAAGGTAATGGTAATTTTAGTTAACGTCGTACTAGAGCAACACAACGGGCTATTGACGACGGTCCGGGATCAGTCCCTTAAGGGAAAGATCCGAGGACAACACCTCGTCATTTTGAACCACGGTCAGATGCCGAAGCAACACCTGAGCTGGCACCCCACTCTCCAAACTTCCACGCCAACCCAACGTGAGGACTTTCGGCCACGACAGATTTAAGGTGCACCAGCCGCCTCTACACCAAACGCTTACAAACATCCATGCCCGGATTCGAACCAGGAACCTTCCGATAAGGATATGGCAGGACCATGAACGTAAAATAGAAAAGGTGCTTGAATTGCATGGCGCATCTGAACTCGCATGTGAAAAAAATTGACGCATGGTATGTAAAAGGTTGGTCACCTCTGCTCTAGTACGACCAGTGCTGTAGTCGTAAAAAAACAGGTTATACTATGGGCGCCTGCATAAATTCTTTCCAGCTGCCAGAAAGAAGGCAAAATGGAGCTGATGTGATTCAATAAAACTTTGATTTTTTGTACTGCTTCGTTGGTACTTATCTTCAAAAAACGCGCACAACTTTCCGGATGAGCCCCTATTTATGCGAAGCAAAATATGCAGACTAGCATCGAGTGATATTCATATTTGAAAAATATCACTCTATTAATATTTAACTATGATGTAAAATAATTACAGGAAATGTTGAGAGAAAAATATTTAAACGCATATAAAGTAGGATGTAATTAAAAAAAGAAACACATTTTTAGGCCTACTTCTATCATTTTCATTATAATATTTTCCAAACTGCTTGTGCCGACCAATCGGTATGGTGGTTAAGGTGTTAGCCTCTAGATCGGAATGTTCCTGGTTCGAATCCGGGTCCGGATGTTTGTAAGCGTATGGTGTAGAGGCGGCTGGTGCACCTTAAATCTGTCGTGGCCGAAAGTCCTCACGTTGGGTTGGCGTGGAAGTTTGGAGAGTGGGGTGCCAGCTCAGGTGTTGCTTCATAATCTGACCGTGGTTCGAAATGACGAAGTGTTGTCCCCGGATCTTTCCCTTAAGGGACTGATCCCGGACCGTCGTCAATAGCCCGTTGTGTTGCTGTAGTACGACGTTAACTAAATTTACCAATTACCAAACTGCTTGTCTCTTTTTAAAACGCATACTCATGATCTATTGTCTACTGAAGAGCGATGGTTGGCCAACCAAAAATGTACATATTTTTTTCCGGTTGTTATTTGCATTAATAAACATTTGAAATCAATAAAAATTATCTCAAATCTGTTACACTATGTTAATCATTATACTTAACCTGCGCTCGCATCGGCCGTGGAACATGGTAATAAATATGTATTTCAAGTATGCTTAAAAGAGGCTTTATTTTTTCTGGAACGACTTGGGCATTTTCATGGGTCTCTCAAAACGTGAATAGTGCACATTTCATCTATACCAAAACGTCGACAGATCCTTTTTACCAACTTTTCTCTATGGCGAATATCTCCTGTATTTATATTTTCTGGATCAAATATGGATATATCCTTCAAAAGTTGACAATTTTTTTTCTAATTTTATCGACACTACTTTGAATGAATTGCTTTTGATTAACAGGTACGATTTTTGAATTATGTACAAAGGTGATATCTTGAAATAGAAACTTTTCTTTTGCTTCTACAGCTATCTGCGTTTCACGTGATGTTTCGCGCGTTGCTTTCTAGGAAAAGCAAAGCATGTACTTAGTTTTTAAGAAAAAGCAGAGGGTATACGGCGTATACCCTCCACTACAGCCCTGAGTACGACGTTAATTAAAAATCACCAAACTATCGTGAAAAGCATGAGATGTATTAAATTATCTAAACCTAAAGCTGGAAACTACAAAAATGGTATGCACATGACTTTATAGTGAATTTAATTTTTTTCTTCTGTATAGCTATTATTAAAATTTCTAACTATGCATGTAAAGTAACAAGCTATATTGAAGTATTTTTTGCACTATCCATAACCGGCGCAGAAGTAGCGAATCTTTTTCATAGCATTCAACTAAGAGAACCTCTTGTACCGTGATAGCAAGGCAAGTACATGATCGCCACAACTGGCGAGTTTTGAGATTTCTTGGTATTTATAACAACTGCAAATGTTGATAGTTTAACTGCCGTTTTAAAATCGTTTATAATCCTCGTAAAAAAGCCGACCAACCGGTATAGTGGATAAGGTGTTAGCCTCTAGATCGAAAGGTTCCTGGTTCAAATCCGGGCATGGATGTAAGCGTACGGTGTAGAAGCGGCTGGTGCACCTTAAATCTGTCGTGGCCGAAAGTCCTCACGTTGGGTTGGTGTGGAAGTTTGGACCGTATTTCAAAATTACGAGGTGTTGTCCTCGGATCTTTCCCTTAAGGGACTGATCCCGGACCGTCGTCAATAGCCCGTTGTGTTGCTCTAGTACGATGTTAACAGAAATTACCTCGTAGAAAGTGTCAATTTTCTTTCTGTGTCAAAAGATAAGGTCGCTCAGGTGTGGCCTCGTCACCTGACCGTGGTTCGATATCACGTTGTGTTGTCCTTGATGAGTCCCTTCGGATGGGATTTACCAATAGTCCGCTGTGTTGCTCCAGTGGGACGTTAGTTAACTACATACCTACTCTCGTCCGAAGCAGAGCCGTCGACCACCCGGTCTGGGGGTTAAGCTGTTAGCCTCTAGATCGGAAGGTTCCTGGTTCGAATCCGGGTACGGGCATGGATGTTTGTAAGTGTATGGTGTAGAGGCGGCTGGTGCACCTTAAATCTGTCGTGGTCGAAAGTCTTCACGTTGGGTTGGCGTGGAAGTTTGGAGAGTGGGGTGCCAGCTCAGGTGTTACTTCGTCATCTGACCGTGGTTCAAAATTACGAGGTGTTGTCCTCGGATCTTTCCCTTAAGGGACTGATCCCGGACCGTCGTCAATAGCCCGTTGTGTTGCTCTAGTACGACGTTAACTAAAAATTACCAATTACCACTACTATTAAAAATTATGTAATTTTATTAAGTAGTACTATTTTTTCCGGCACAAACGCCTAATGTTGGACTTGTGTTAAATTAAAAACAACTACAAATATACCCTTTCTCACTCGTACTATAATTGGCAGTTGGATTTCATAAGGGGAAAAAACACATAGAAATTTTACGCCAGAAAGTCGCCGTCAAATTTAAGGGGTCCATAGTTGTTTTAAAAATGAGTTCTGCAAAAAAACTGATCACATATTCTGAATCAGCATTAAAAACTATACGAAATACGCCTAATGTCCATTCCAAATGCGAAGATAAGGTAAGGTAATTTTAGTTAACGTCATACTAGAGCAACACAACGGGCTATTGACGACGGTCCGGGATCAGTCCATTAAGGGAAAGATTCGAGGACAACACCTCGTCATTTTGAACCACGGTCAGATGACAAAGCAACACCTGAGCTGGCACCCCACTCTCCAAACTTCCACACCAACCCAACGTGGACTTTCGGCCACGTCAGATTTAAGGTGCACCAGCCGCCTTTACACCATACGCTTACAAACACCCATGCCCGGAACCTTCCGATCTAGAGGCTAACACCTTAACCACTATACCGGTTGGTCGGCCCAAATGCGAAGAACATGTGAAACCTTGTAGGTACTAATTTACCGAAATATTGTAATATTTTCTAAGATGTAGATATTTTTAAAGCGCACGAACACTTTTGCGAGGAAACATTTTTGTTACTTTTTGTTTGTTGATAAACCCCGAAAAAGTTTTTACTGTTTTAAAAATATTTTATGTAGTTATGTTAAGAACAAAATATAGAAATTATTAAAAGATTCCCGTTATAAAAATATTAATTTTTATTAATGGATAGATGGTAATTTTTAGTTAACGTCGTACTAGAGTAACACAACGGACTATTGATGACGGTCCGGGATCATTCCCACAAGGGAAAGATTCGAGGACAACACCTCGTCATTTTGAACCACGGTCAGATGACGAAGCAACACCTGAGCTGGCACCCCACTCTCCAAACTTCCACGCCAACCCAACGCAAAGACTTTCGACCACGACAGATTTAAGGTGCACCAGCCGCCTCTACACCATACGTTTACAAACATCTATGCTCGAACCCGGAACCTTCCGTAGGCTAACACCTTAACCACTATATCGGTTGGTCGGCATTAATGGATAGAAAACAGTATTTCATTGAAATTCGTTACTGCACCGAACACTTTTGGCTGAGGTAATTTTATTTAACGTTGTACTGGTCGTTGTAATTATCGATCCCCTAACGGTCAGATGACGAATCAACACCTGAACATATTTGGGAGTCACTGATTAATTTAACCGACCAACTGGTCTGGTGGTTAAGGTGTTAGCTTCTAGATCGAAAGGTTCCTGGTTCGAATCCGGCTGGTGCACCTTAAATCTGTCATGACGGAAAATCCTCAAGTTTGGAGAGTAGGGTCCCAGCTCAGGTGTTGCCACGTCATCTTACCGTGGTTTTAAACCACGTGGTGGTGTTCCCAGAGCGTCGTCAATAGCCCGTTGTGTTGCTCTAGTCCGACGTTAATCACACAAAATTACCAAATTACTGTATAATTCAATTCTTATATTGTTTTCACTTGCATAGTAAATATAATTCTCAGATTGCTAAAAAATACGTTTGTAATTCAGGTAGATAGCTACAATCTCGATCTACGAATGTGGAGATGATCCCTCAAACTGATACAAACTTTAGAATTCAATAGGTCTAAATAGTCATATATCGACTATTTAACGACGCAGAATTTAATTTGGCATCAAAATATGGTTTCTATTATAAATTTCGTTGTTTGTACAAAACTTGATATGAAGACGTCCCTTTATTTAATTTTTTGAGTTTGAATTTGTAGAGAACGTTACTCTTTATTAAATTTGCTTTAGTGCGAATAGTGTAAAATAAAGGTGGTTCATTTTTCCCCCCCAAGACTTAACATTATTGTCGGTCTCGGATTAATTAAGAAATTTTAGATTAGTCCAGATCGAACAATTCATATTTTCAATAATATAAACGTACAACCAATGAAATTTTGTATCAATATTTACTCTAAATATTTGCAAAAACAATATTAGATTATCTTAAACACTTTAGGAGATATCTGATTTATAAGTAGGTATAGCTTAGAAAAATAAATTTAATTTTGGCTTCACTTTCTGACCTGCATCTCGAATATTTTATTCAGATTATAAAAAATATATTCATTCACGGTGTCCCTAAATGTGCAATGTGAAAAAAAAATTCAATTCGAAGTTCAATTGAAAAACCTTGTCTGGATTTTAACCCTATCCCAAAAAAATTCAGCAGTCAAATAATTCCAGTCAGTCAGCAGTCAAATAATTCCCCAAAAAAATTCAATTTTTATGGGAATTATTTGACACGAGAAGGCAATTTAAATTGCACCGAAACAGAGTAAGTTTTATGAAATTTTAATCGTGTCCCTTAAAGTAATAGATTACGACTTTAACAGAAATCGAAAAAAATGATATGATAATTAGGATATAGTGAGTTGTGCGTCGTGGGTGTCAAAATCAGATTTCTCTACCTAGTTTCAAATGCTTTTATCCAGTAAGAGACAATTGACTCGTCCTTAAATTATAAGTGAATCAACCTTTGATTTACACTAAATACTTAAAACGCAAATTGAAGGCGATTGTTTTCTGTGATACAAATACAAATATTGACGACCAGCTACAGGCTCAAGCCCAACAAGGTTGGTCCTTTGTTTATGAATTTTCCAATTCCCACTGACTATCCAATTGTGTCTTAAATTCGTACACTCCCTTTGAATTAACTATATTTTCTAGCAACGCGTTCCAACTGTCTATTACCCTATTAAAGTAGTAGTTTTTCCTTAAATCCCGATTAAAATGAGTCTTATTCAATTTAAACCCATGGCCCCTTGTTCTGTTATCCCTATTGAAATTTAAGCCCTCTGTGTCCCCTTGTTTTACAAACTTGAAAAGCTGAATCAAATCCCCCCTCCTTCTTCTTTCCAGTCAAGTTTGTAAGGGTAAAAAGCTTTAAATCTCTACTATTATAAAAGGAAGTGTTTGTTTGGGGCCGCAAAATCCTGACGATTCTGTAGCACACAGGTAGTCCAAATGTTTTGTAATTTTTGGGTCCCGGCGAATTTTAAAATTCAATCTAGGAACAATTACAATGAAATTAATTATTTTTGTTTTCTTTGGAATGGCAACCGCATAAAGAAACGACAGATTCTAAATTTATTTTTCCCGTTTCCGTGTTGCTCAGATTAAGGATATTCCAGCAGAGCATAAAAAAAAGTTTTAACTTTAGTTATGTAGTTCTTTTTTCTATCTCCGAGACCGTTAAAGACAGAGTAAAAATTTCAACGGATTTGAAACCTGCGGAAAATTTTACTTTAATACGCTACCGAAAAATGATTTTCTTTAAATAAATAATTTTTAAATTGAATACATCTTTTATATTTTCTTTCCAAAAAACAAATTGCATCAAAAGAAATAAACAGTACATTTCCTGTCCCATTTCCGCGAATGAGAGCAAGAAATGAAAATCACTTTGACTGGGGTTGTTAAAGTTTTTTTCGTAAAATCGGAATCTTAAAGATTCCGAAAGAGGTTGATTGAAAATTTCAACGGATTTGACACCAGATTAATACCTTACACTACAGGCAACGCAGGGATAGTACATTGATATTTGTGAAATCGTAAAGTAATTAAACACGTGCATTAAAATTTTTAATTACCTAGAAAGTATATAATCCATGAGAAAAGGAAACTAAAAAGGATACAGTCCGTTTACCGTGTGAAAATGAATGTTTGTTCTTAAAAAACCTATCAAATATATTTTAACTTATTTTTTTTCGCTTAACTTTAAATTCTTTCAAAGTAACTTGATTAAAAAAATTTAAATCCAACACCAAATCATGTTGTTTGTACATCTTTCAAGAATAATTAAGATTTCATTTTCAATCTAACCCTTTGTTGCGAAACTAATTTTGAAAATTGATGTTATTTGGTGCTGCCATCTAGTTGATAATTCTAAAAGCTATTGCGATTTTCCTTGTCATAAAATACATAACTTTGTTGTCTAGTAACATGGCAAAAAAATGTCATCACATCAAATAAATTTAAACATGAATCAAATACTTAACTTAAATGTTCCACGAAAATTTTATTCTTTAAAGCTGCCATCTAGTGGTTTACTATTAATATCAGCTAAACGTACTTTTTTTTATCAATAGTTCTATAGCCGTTTTAAAAATTGAGTTCCAAAAAATTCTTTATTAGTCCTTTTAATTATATGCAAGTGGTATACAGTTTGACCGAGCTTTTTGATTTCATGGGATCTCATAATAAAAATCCCTTTCACAGCCTTTATCATAATTGAGGCTATCGGAGCAAAATTGGCCTAACACACAAAAATCCGAAAATTTTATTACCTTTTTCAACAAGCAAGTTTAAGTGGTCTATAATGATAAATAACTTAGTATCGACCACTGAAAAACAAATTTTCAGAATCTCAAATAAAAATGGTGGGAAGAAAATCACATATCTGTATTACGGATGCAACATCGTTGTTTAAAAAAAAAAGAAAACATCGATGTATTTGGGTCGATGTTTATACCTGTCGATGTTTTATTTAAAATGAAAAAAAGTACATTTATAAAAAAAACAAGTAGCATAATTTTCATAATCAGCAAATTGAACATGCTTTTAGACCAAAGTAACCAAGGGTGAAGGGTCTGAAAAGTAGTAATGCGACACCGATGTCTTCAAAACATCGATGTATGGAGCCGTTGTCGCATCACTAGTTGCAAAACCAATTTTATGAAATGGGGAAAAAAGTTTAAGTACACTGAATTTTAAAAAACATCAATAGTTTTGGGGCGATGCATTATCAACATCGCTGTTTTAAATTTGAATATTGTTATTTTGCTGTTGATGTCGCATCAATAGTTCCTAAATGGGGAAAAAGTTTAAATACACTGAATTTTAAAAACATCGATGTTATCATTTTGCACATCACTGGGTGCTAAACCAGTTTTAAGAAAAGAGGGGAAAAAGTTTAAATACACTGAATTTTAAAAACATCGATGTATTATCAACAACGATGTTTTGCTGTCGATATCTTTAATCTCTATCGGGTATGTTCGTGGATTAGGCCCTATTGCTATGATAGCCTCAACTATTCATGTACATATAAAGTAATTATAATCGCGTGCGTGTGCAATATATATTTTTTTTCTTCATCATATAGGTTAAATAAAAAATATAACGTACTAGTATTGATCTGAGGAATGACACTGAAATTTTCTTCCATTATTTAAACGGGTTTGGGGTTTATGTGCAATAAGTATTTAGTTTTTATTGTGCCTCATGATCATGTCATGTTCAGAAAAAGATTCATAAATCGAATGAAATATTAATAAAAGAAAATATAAAAAATATATTATCTTACTTCAAAAACTATTTTAATCCTTTAAAAAAAAAAGGGTTGTTCAAGTTTCGTCTTAATTTGTGAAGCGAAATCTTTCAGCGTTTATGTAGGTTTTAGCTATGAAGATAGCGCTGTGAACAATTGTATAACAGTTCGAAGTATATCTACTTAGCTATACAGTGTATTGGATTGACTAGCGAGTGTAATGATTTTTAGTGCAAAAATGGAGTCACTAAACCATTTTAGAAAACAATTCTAAAATTGCAAAATTAAAAGTAAGTATATTTTCCAGAGGGGGGGGGGTATGTTAATTACTTGAAGCATTTCAATGAAATAAAAGAACTGACTCCAACTATTTATAGAACTTGAAATTCAAGAATCGAACTAAAATTTGGAAAATTTAACGAGTCGCCTAAAATTTAATTTTCTTGTCACAGTTATACATACTTCAAGTGGTGAGGTAATACATTTTTTTTTCACAGTATTTCAAAACTACCTATCTTTCAATGTTTCTATAAGCCGTAAAAAAAATTGTTTGTATTTACATAACCGGATTTTTCTAGCTTACAGGTGTTTTCATACAGGTATTTTTCTCTATCAAATAAGTTTCACAAAATATATTGACTTTAAAATTTTTAAGAAATAAAACAGAAATTTTGAGTTTTGTGCAGTTTATAATTAAGTGTATAAAGTATTTATAAAGTGCTGATATTAAAGTAGCACTCGTATTCAAAATGTATTAATTACCAAGTCCTTATAGGTGAAAAATAATTGATCACTTTGAAAGTTGAGTAAGAAATTTAGAAATATTTGTAAAAAAACGTTGAATGTACAAGGGATAGCCTGTAGAGTGAAAACTCTTTTACGAGTCTGTCGTGTGTTGATAGAAAAAACGCATGTAATTTGTGATTAACTAAAGTCGTCTTTTAAAAAAATAGCTATGGGTTATACTTCAAGGATATTTTCCGAGGAAATTTTCAAAAACTTTCCAATATCATGGAATAATAAAATAAAATTTAAGAGCTGGTTTTTTTCGGGGAACCCTAAACTAAACTCAGATGCGTAAATGAGTGCCTGCGTTTCTTCTGTAAAATGATCGTCTGGAGTACCTTCTGTTGAAGGCCACCCCTCGAGAAAAAGAGAACTCACTGCCGGGGATAACCCCCGGCTTCACAACAAAGCTTTATTCATGAAACAGGTGTTTTCGAAATGGAAAATGGTTTTTAGGGACCATCAAAATAGATTGGTTTGCTCAAACGAATGAAAGTGTAGTTCTTGGAGGATTCTCCAAGTAGTTTCAGTTTATGGTTCAAGTCCAAAGTGAACCCGGGCCTAGATGAGGACTTAAATGTCAGATGACACAACATGCAAGTGACCTAATACCAAGCTACATACGTACATAGGTAACATCGTAATTCCCAAATGAACAGTAAAAAAATATTCATCGCCGTTTTGCATTTGGAGCTACATAACAGAGACTGAAAACAAGTTTGTAATGTTAAAGAAAGCAAATAAAGTCAGTCCAAGCAACTGAAGTCGGCAAAGATATCTTCTTAGCTCTGCATCTTTCAGAATGAATAAAAGACGTCTTCCCTCAAATGCGTTTCTCTCGGTATCGGACGTTTTAAAGTACTGTCCCTTGAAGCATTGGCTGTGCAGTGTGAGATTTCTGTAGTCAACTGTTGACAACCGTAGAAACTATGGACGCTTCTTGGTAGTTGGGAACAGGAAACTTGGAAGATCAGTCGTGGAGAATCCAAACCCGTCACCGACAGAAGATCGTGCGGGGATTGAACCGGAGAAGACCGCAGCAGTCTGTTGCAGGTAGCACACCACGTGACGGACTGCGTTGAGGATAGGTGCAACTGAATGACACTAGTTCAAAGACAAAATGGACACAATTAGAAAAATCAACGCAGTGGTACACACTATTGAGCTTCATGCTTTTACTGAAATCAGTTCATAGGAATGTCACGGCAATTGAAGTTTCTTTCCGTCTTCGACCCCATGCATTCATTCCCCTCTGGGAAGGCACTCTTATATTTCGGGTTGGTTTTGGAGGGGATTTAGGACGCATTGAGACATGCTGCGCCAAACACCAGACATACGCAATCAAATAATAGACACACGTAATGAAAGTTTTTACTGACACACAGCAGAGAGAGAAATACATTCGGGGAGGAATACACTTGACAGGAATCGACTGTCTACAACTCGAAGGTTGCTAGCGCAGTGGGCATACCCACTGAGCCACGAAGGACACGCACAAAATAGATATTTTTAATTAACGTCACACTGTAACAACACACCGGGCTATTGGTGACGGTCCAGGATCCTCCTAAGGCAAAGATCGAGGACTAGACGTAATTTAGAACCACGGTCAGATGACGAGGTCAAACTAGAAAAGCCAGTACAAGGTCACATAGAAGGAAAACAGAGCAAGTCGATTATTTATATTTTCAGTTTCAATTAGGACTCCGAAACCAAAATTTAAAAAATTCGAGCGATCAGAAAAGTGTAACTGAATGATAGTGATGTTCCATCTCATGATCTTTATTTTGGAATTGAAGAAAAAAAAACTGTGCAACAAATTTTAACTGCCAGAAAGACTTGATCTTTTCAGAGTTCTTATTCTTTCCATTTTTTCTCGGGCCGCGGTGGAACCGTTGGTAGAGTAAAGCCCTGTGTCCACGAGCGAGAAAAATTGCGCGAGTCTCGCGCGAGATACTTGCTTGACTGTGTCCACGACGCGCCGATAATGCTGCAACTTTTCTCGCCAAAAGGAGGCGCGAGTTTTCTCGCGCGGAAATCTCGCTTAGCTGTGTCCACGGAAGCCAACGGCAACCGCGCGAGAAATTTGTTACTTGCGCGCCCAAACTAGGAAATCACTTATCACTATCAAACATGGATTCTCGCAAACAAAAGGCTACGGCCAATTTCTGCTATCTTTCGTATTTATTTACAGTAGGGATGAATGGGGATAGTGTAGACAATTTTTATGAATTTGGCAAAAAGTATACTAAATAACGTTTTTGACATAGATGAACTATTTTTTTTTTACAATAATGTGCTTTTATTTTGGTTCATATTGAAAGCATTTAGCAATATAGTTGTTTAATAATCTTTTTTTATTTAAAAAATAGTGTTTTTGGACAATTTAAAATTCTGATTATACAATGTAAATACAACTCTTGAAAGTATGTGTAAAACCATAATGAAATTAATTTTAACCAAACAGTATAGTTCACTATAAGTGTTTATCTTAAAGCATATTTAATGAATGTTAAGCCCAGTATATTCTTAATTAGGAACTGCATTATATTATAGAATATACTTCAAAGACAAATCAACATTAGCTATTTTTAAGTTTTATTTAGTGGGAAAATGATTTTAATATAGAAATGGAATTGTCGTATTTTGCAATGTAGTTAGATAAATCCAAATTAAATGTCAACTGAGATGCAGTGCGAATTATGCTACCAGCAACATCTGGTAATGGTAATAATTACAATTTCATTTCTTGAGATTTGTGATATGTCCTTTACATCTGGGAAAAGAAAGATTCACTCTGCCTCAAGGAGTTGCTATGTGTGTAAAAACAATAAATTTCCTTGGAAATTAATTTAACATTTTCACGAAAATTAATTTAATTTTATACACAAAAGCCTCAGAGTAAAAAATAGAATTATTTGTGACCAAATTTTTTTCACACAAACAATCTTATTTAATAATTAAGTAGCCTAAAATGTAATATTTAACCCATGGTTTTACCACTGAAAGCTAAATGGAGCTAGTGTGGACATGTCCACAGTAGCCCCATGGAGCTATTTGTTTATTTAGGCTTACTCCTTTTAATAATCATGTAGAACAAAAGCGAATATCAAAATAGAGCTATTGAATAAGTATTCATTTCTTTCTTAATTGGAGGAACACCCCATTGGTCTCACCACTCTTTTGGGATGTAATATATATACATTTAAACATACTATCACCTTTTTAAAAAAAATTGAATTAAAATAGTCTAAACTAGTAATTAAAAAATGAATCAGGAACTTACTTTTCCACCATGAAAACCTTGTTTTATATATTGTTACTCGACTATCAAGTGAGTTGTCATGCAACTGCATATGGGAGTTTATATCAATGTTGCTATTTTGCAAAAACTTGCAGAAATTTGGACTCGTAAATAGCAGAATTATTCAAGTTGTCCACAGTAGCCCTTTCTCCCCTATTGTTATAAAAATTGACACGACTTTAAATAAAAATGTTTTTTTTTAAAGCTTATTTTTTATAGATTTCACGAGATTGAATCGCGCGCGCGGATTCTTATTGACACATTTTGAGTTCTGCAGTTATTCGTGACAATATAAAAATTATACTTTGAGTTGCTGCGTGTTTTCTGATTTATGTTGCTTTTCTTGATAACATTCTGGTTGATTCTATGAATTAGATAACTTTTAACTAATCTGTAGATAAAATGTTTTTGTTTTTTTTGCCAAATATTAATCCTTGAACCCATACACTCACTATGTATCCAATTAATTAGTTATTCATTTTTTAAAGTTCTCTTTAGGAAAACCAAATACTAAATAATGAATTAAACTGTTATACTTAACAAGTATGGTTATTATTGTTTTCATGTATTTTGAGCTGAAGTAAAGGGTTATGCGCCTTCTTAAGAACAACCAAACTTGGCAGTACAACAGCACTAATTGAAAAAAAAAATGCATGATTGATGTTTACTCAGCATTTTTCTAGAACTTGCAACTTTGTATAAGAGACTAGATAAATTTTATACAAATTTATGTTAATTTTCCTTGTAATATAATTATAACTAACTTGTAAATACAATTATCACATTTCTTATAAATATACAGAGTACCAAACTTAGCTAACTCCATAAAGCTCAGTACTCATTTGAGGTGTCAAATTATGATTAATTTATAAATATTCAGTCATTGGAAATATGCATGTAAAATTTTATGAAAAAGCAAACTTTATTAGCAAAAAGATTTAAGCCACATATTTTTATACTAAAGTTGTGTCAAAACAGAATTTTTGCAAAATTGATTTACATAAAAAAAATTTAAAAAAACCTTTGTTCAAAAAATTCAAATTAATACTTGAAAAAATTAAACTTGTCGAATAACACTTTTATTTTTCATCTACCGTTATCCAAGATAAATAAAGCACACACAACTATAGCTATTGCTTACAAATATTAGTCTCCTTTAAAAGTAACAATTACTCTGATTGCACAACATATTTATACCGAAAACTAGAATTATAACACTGAAATTACAATTAATTTAACCATCAATAGTTGAGGAATATGCATGATGTAATTGATAATCTGAATGAAATTTTTAAGAATAACGTATAATTTTTTTGACTTCATTTTGGCCAGAAACTCGTTAAGGGATATCTATATACTATTATACCTACTACATGCAAAATAAAAGTAGGTAACAGAATATTAGTAGAGAAACACCAATATCCTTATACAGAATTTATTTTATATGTTCTATTATAGTACAATTTTCATCATTTTCACTGGCTTCCAGCAGCAGTCTCTAAAAATTGCGCTTGTTGCACTCCACAGCATTGGAGATTGTATCTGTCGCAACTCTGAAGCAACAAAATGTCTGAAAATTTCCCAGTTATCTGCAGTTGCAGCTTTTCGGTGCATCTTGTCTATCAACGTTTGTAAGGCGGTCCTCGTCTTCTTTCTGGGGGGAAGGCATTTTCTCTTGTGGTTTCTGGAGAAAAGAATAATGTACTTTCAGAAATTTTAATGAACACGATTAAGCATACAGTCATTGTTCATATTTCGACCATTTTAAACTATATCTCAAACCAGGTATTCTAGCTAATTTAATTTTATAGACAAATTATTACTTTTGAGGCATGAATTTGATCAAAAGAATAATTGGTTTTGCTGCCAAGACAGATGTACCAAAAAGTTTAAAGATTCTTTCTGTTAAATTAATTTTTTTTATCTTTCATTTCTTCGTCTCGTCAAATTTTGCTTTTACGAATAAGTGAAATTGAGACAGCCCTGAATGTATAACCTACATCAATTTTTGTATACGATTCTTCTGGTATTCTATTATTTGACATAAGTCCTCCTTTGTGATTTTCAGTTTATTTACTTAAGTAATTATTTAGTGTAACAATTCAGGTATTGACATGAAAAATGTTGTAAATAGCACAACAAATTGATTCCATTAAAAAGATAGCAAACACGAGCTGTGATAAATATATTAGTGAATGAAAAAAAATTGAACAAACTTATTTCAATGGATCATTTAAAAAATTTTGTCATAAATTTCTTTACTTAAAAAAACTTTTTTCTATAAAATTTGATAAGACTGATGGGGTGATGAAAATAACTTTGAAAAGAGAACAATGTCCAAAACATTTGACAAAACAATTATAACCTAGTTTACAAAAAATAAAACACAAAACTTACCACTCTGTCATCTGTATTTATCGCTTCTTTGGGCATCATGAATGGCACAAGAAACATCATTGCTGCATAATAGGCCCATCGTGGACGGAATCCGCACCAACACAGTTTTTCTTGGATTCGGATTACATAATTCAGGTTGGCCCTCGTTTCCAACAAGATCCCCACACGAACAATTCATTGAAAACGGATATGGAAGTCATTTTAGCGGCCGAAAACTCGCAGCAACAAGAGGAAATATTTCCAACTGACTGGAACTCGGCGAGAAAAGTCGCACAGCTTGTGTACACGGGAAATTTTATGTCTCGCGCGAGCGTTGCTGCGAGATCCGAGAATTTCTCGCCAGGGGACTTGCAAGGCTGTGTACACGTGCGAGATTGGATCTCGCAGGAAACTCGCGCAAGTTTTCTCGCTCGTGGACACAGGCCTTAACTGATTAGCAACCGGACGGTTGCGATTTCAAATCTCATCCCGTCGTATACAAAGGGTGCTGGTGCACGTTCAGTGGGTCGTGGCCTCATATGTCCCGAATTGAGTGTGGCGTGGAAGTTTGGAGTGCCAGCTGAGGTGTGGCCTCGTCAGCTGATCGTGGTTCAAAATGACGTGGTGTCATCCTAGTTCTTTCTCTAATGATGGAAGGTATGTTCGGCTTTTTCCGAATGAATCCAGCTGTGTTTGACGAACTTTTAAGTTGGGTCGGACCCACTATTCGAAAATTCGATACTAATTATCGAAAAGCAATTACGACTTCAGAGATATTTTCGATGACTGATTCTGATGGGCTGTCGGCATGGCGACAGAGACAAAAGTTGATCTTCCTCCAACACTTGAAAGCGAAGCGAAAGCGACAAACCGGGAGAAACAAATGTGTTTGTAATACGCATGCGCGATAACGAGATACATGTTTGTTGTCTTTGTCGACGTTGGTGTGAAGTCATCATTAGGGGTTGATCCCGGATCGTCGTCAATAGCTCGTTGTTTTGCTCCAGTGCGATGTTAAATAAAATACCCATTGATTTTCGCTGTTATCAGAATGTATCGGCACAAATCGGTTTTGGGGTCAAAGTCGTCCCTATTTTCTCTGATGATCCCCACAGAAGTCCTAACGTTACTAATCATACGTTCTTTTGTTCCCAACTCTCTGAGTGTCGTGAGCTTCTCGAGTAGTGTCATGGTACTGCCAACGTACAACACATCTTATGAGTCGAGTTGAATAGTGGAAGTCCAAGTGGTGTAAGTACACTTTCTGAAAAATCTGAGTGAATGCTGGTAACAAATTCTGAATATGGAAAACTATTATGGGAAAGGTGGCTTATTTCCTAATTCCCCAAATAACCACACAGATGGCAGCACAAGATTAGGCAGTCCATTTTCTACCTATCTACTATTCTAAAGAAAGTCTCTATATCTGGCAACAATGTTTAATGGAACTACACCACTTTGGCTTTAAACGGTTCATATAATTGTTGAAACAATCCCACACAACACCATTCTATTGGCCAAGAAGGCTTAAACTATTTAGAAGTCATGCGGGTCAATCTGCTAGTTGCAAAAATAATACATGCGGGTGAACCTCCCTCGTGGGCTAATGGAATAGTTTAAAATATTCCTTATTCCTCGCTTCTTTTTTTGTTCAAAAGTCCGTTGGACAGGTCTACCTATCTCAAGAGGGGTTAGTAAACATCATTGGGGTTGATGCAAAGGTTCGTTCCGTTTAGTGGGCTGTGTGGCGTTGCATCGCAAACCCGAGGGTTACCTACTTCCGTCACGTTTTAATGGAAAATTGTGTCATTGGGTTGTGTGTTTTAATTGTGTTAAGTATTCGAAATGGCAGAAAATAAATAAAAAACACTAGGTCAAAAATGCTCCTTATTTCCGAAAAGGCAAGGGCGGTATCCTGGTTGGAAGGGCATCGGATTAGCAAACGGAGAGTTGCGAGTTCGAATCCAGTCAAGGACCGTCGCATATAATAGGGAACTGGAGCACGTTTAATCCGTCGTGGCCTCCACTGTCCTCACGTTGGCGTGATGTGGAAGTTTGGAGAGTGTGGTTCTAGATCGGGTTGCCACCTACCGTGGTGTCCTCGTATCATTCCCGTTGGGATTGATCTCGGACCTTGGTCGACGGCCCGTTGCGTTGCTCCAGTTAGACGTTAACCTTTTCGCTGAGGCAGATAGACAATTGTTACCATTACACCAGCGGCATGGTATAGATCTGTGTACTGTGGATGTGATCCCCCTTTTAAGTGATCGCTGACATCAATCACCATACGAGCTGTCAGCGACTGACCTTCTAGAGGATCCCTCCTTTTGTTCGGTACCCTATCCTGTCGACCGCTTTGGGGGAAAGGCAGAAGGTCGCTCTTGTGATATCTATCTCACGCCAAACGATACGCCAAACAGTGCTATGAAAGGAAAGCGTCAGTCGTAAATGCCATTCAAGGCTCTATCGCTCAAGTAGGTAAGAGGGTTCGAACATGCTGGCGAAAGAGCCGTTCTGTGTGAAGATTGAAAAATCTAAGCGTAAAGTTTAATTAAAATACCTACTACCATACGTTAGGTAGGAATTAAGTCAAAGACCGTCGTGTACGAGGGTAGTTTGTGCACGTTAAATGAGTCGTAGCCTCAAATGTTCTCAAGTGGGATTGGTGGGGAAGTTTGGAGAGTGGAGTTAAAAACATTAATTGGTTTTTGGTAGAATCTTCGATTTTACGTTTTTTTCTTAAATTCCGAGGACTGTAAGAAAATTTTTTTTGAAAGAAAAAAAAAGGATGGACAAGGGTTCAAAATTACGAGGTGTTGTTCAAGGAGGGATTGATCCCGACCGTCGTCAATAGTCCGTTGTGTTGCTCCAGTACGATGTTATTAAAAATACCAGTAACGAAAAGACAAGAATACTTCGTAAACGCGAAGGAAAATAAGTGTCGTTTAGGGTGGGTGTGCCGTTGACGATTCTCCAAGTGCTGTAAGGGGTTGGGAAGTTTGACCACCTGTTTCCGTTCTTTCGCCAGAAAACCCGGAACTTCCGAGAACGTGGGATGTTGCAGTTGCCAGAGCGATGGATAATAATTGGTCATTTTTAATTAACGTCGTACTAGAGCAACACAATGAGCTACTGACGACGGTCCGGGATCAATCCCTTAAGGGAAAGATCCAAGGACAACATCACGTCATTTTGAACCACTACAGCGATGGAAGAAGGTCATCGAACAGAACGCCACATACAACACTGCTTCAGTGTAACTTTTAAGCCAATAAAATAATTTTCTTCCAATTCTCGGCAAACAAAAACGGATCGAACTTTTGCATCCATCCAAATAAATTGCTAACGTAATCAAGCACGGAAACAGATAGGGAGGGAACGAAAAGATTAAGCATCACTGCCTTTCAAGAATTGCTATTCTCCTGTGTTCCGTGAGACATCATTCATCTAACTTCCTAATAGAACAACTCAAATGAAACTACGCGACCGCTATCAGCGAACGCCGAGTGGAGAGATAACCTCACATCCTTCAAGAAGCTTCACAACTGATCCAAGTACAACATCGCATCAACCACGGTCAGGAAACAAGTTCACACGTGAGGTGGCACCTCACTGTCCCATACTTTTACACCATGCCAACGTGAGGACAGTGTAGGCCATGATAGATTGAATGTGCACAAGCCATCTTTGAATGCAACGTTCTTTGGTTGGATACGAATTCGCATACATCCGGTTGCTAATCCGTTGTTCTTGCAACATGTGTGTGCAGAGGGATTGGATTGGATATGGTTTTATGGCATTGAGTCCTCTTGGGACATATTATGCCAAACTCAAGATAAAAAATGATCAGAAATATAATGTGATAATAAAATAAAATGAGTCAAGTCATAGTGAATGAATACTACATGAAATTATATGTGATGGATAAAACCAATGTCATGTAAAAAGCTAAAAATATTTGGATGAGGATTCTCTCCAATCATGTCTTCTAAAGCCAAGATATAAGAATTAAAATATTTAAGTCTTTGATAATTAAAATGAAAACATTCTATTAAAATGTGTTTTACGGTTAGTGGGCAAATGCAGTAGTTGCAAATGGGATGATCGTCTCCGAGGAGGAGGAGGTGTCTATGGGTGATCCGAGTATGTCCAATACGGAGACTTTTTAGTATTACCTGCTGTCGTCTTAGAGCTGGTGACTGCCATTGCGTTATATTTGTTTTTAAAGCGTGGAGTTTGTTCTCAGTTTGTTCATTCCATTCGTTCTGCCGTTTCTCTTCTAAAAAATTGTAAATGATAGATTTTGGGTCACGATAAGAGATGGTATGGTTAATATAATTTACCGCCGATTTGGCGGCTTTGTAAACTTTTTTCATTTCCAGATATCCCAACATGGGAAGGGATCCAACAAAATACCAAGTTGAAGTTTTTTGAAGAAAGATGATAAATTCTTTTTAATGACTCTAAAACAATGGGATGACTGTCATGATCGGGATGTTTCAATGATTGTAAAACGCTTAATAAATCTGTGAAAATGATACATTTTTTGTGACAATGATCAGTTATATTTTCTAATGCTTTATAGATGCCCATTATTTCAGCGGTAAAAACAGAACATGATGAATGGAGTTTAAAACTGTGAAGAGAATCATTAATAGTGAACGCAGCTCCAACGTATTTTGCCTTTTTAGACTTGTCAGTATAAATATGTATAAAATTAGAGTATTTTTATATATGCTTTTGAAAGAGTTGTTTGTAGATAATATCAGAGATATCTGCTTTATTGAAAGTTTGGAAGGGGTTTTGAAATTCAAAATAATGATTAAACCAAGGAGAGAAAGAATACAGTTTTTTTCTGAGCGACGTCAAGTAAAGAAATTTCGGATCCATTCATTAAATCCAGCATTCTCAAGTGGAATGTAGGGATGAAGGATGTTTTAGCTTGTTAGAGGCGTTTAAAATATGGACTGTGATGAATGGTATGCAATGGAAGATGAGGTATTGAGGAAATTCTAAAATATAATATTCTAATGACAACAACTGTCGCCTGAAGTCCAGAGAAGGTTCAAGAGTGTCCACATATAAGCTGCTTACGGGTGATGTTCTAAATGCACCAGTACATAAGCGCAAAGCTGTGTGGTGGATAGTGTTCAGAGTTATAAGTGCAGATTTTCTTGCTGAGCCATACACCACGCAGCCGTAATCTAATTTTGATCGTATTAAAGATCTATAAATCTTTAAAAGGCAAGTACGATCCGATCCCCATGATAATTTTGATAAAACTCGTAATATATTAAGAGCCTTTTCGCAGCGTTTGCGTAGATTTAAAATATGCGGTTGAAAAGTCAATTTCTTGTCAAATATAATACCTAAAAATTTCACATTGTCAACAACATTAATTAAAATATCTTTGAAAAATATTTCAGGGTCAACGTGAAGATTTCGTTTTTTACAAAAATAAACACACGCGGTTTTTGTAGGTGAAAAACTGAAACCATTTTCTTTAGTCCAATGAGTGATTTTGTTAACTGCCTGTTGAAGTTGTCTCTCTATTAAACGAATGTCTTTAGCTGCGCATGAAATTTGCAGATCGTCAACGTAAATAAGACCCTTAACTGATGGAGGCAATTGAGAAACAATATTGTTAATTTTTAAAATAAATAAAGTTACACTTAAAACAGTGCCTTGTGGTACTCTCTGTTTTCTTGTATAAAAACATCCGAAAAAATAGATCCAATCCTTACCTTAAAATATCTTTTTTCTAAAAAAATTTGAATAAAAATCGGCAGATTTCTTCTTATATCATTATTAAAAATATCCTTTAAAATTCCATGTCGCCATGTTCGATCATAGGCCTTTTCTATATTGAAAAAAATTGAGACGAGATGCTTATTTTGCACAAAAGCGTTTCTTATTTCGGTCTCGAGAGCGACTTAGTTGTCAATAGTGGATCGACATTTTCTAAAACCATTTTGAAGTGGAGAGAGACATTTTGCTTTTTCTAAAATATAAATTAACCTCGCGTTGACCATCTTTTCTAAAATTTTGCATAAGCAGCTTGTCAGGGCTATTGGACGGTAGTTCGAAGGATTCCTGGAGTCTTTATTTGGTTTCAATATGGGTATTATATTAGCATACCTCCATGACTGCGGAAAAAGAGTGTTCGGTCCAAATTATGTTGTAAAATTTCAAGAGGTTATTTAGATAACTATTTGATAGATGTTTGAGCATGATGTAACTAATATTATCTGGGTGGGCCAGGAGTTGATTTGTAAACTAAGGATAAAGCCTTTGTCAATTCAGAAAAAGTAAATTAACAATTATAAGATAATATACGGTTTGAAGTCAAATTGACTTTATTCTTTTCAGATGAAATTTTAATTTTTTTAAACTTTCAGAGTAGTTATTGGAGCTGGATATTTCGGAAAGACATGAAGAAATTGTGTTTGCTATGTCTTTGGGTGCCGATAGTATTTTATTATTATGTTCTATAATAGAAATTTGCCTATTGGGGTAAACGCCTGAAATTCTTTTAATCCTGTTCCATAGTTGTTTACTAGTGGTCTTACTATTTATACCGTTTACATAATTCATCCAAGAATCCCTCTTACTACGTCGTTGTATTTTTCGAAATGCCGCTTTTGTTCTTTTATAAATTATATAGTTTTCAATTGTTGGATATCTATTAAAGATATTCCAAGCTTTCCTCTGTTTCCGATAAGCATCGCTACAATCCTCATTCCACCAAGGTTTCTTCTGTTTTTTAGGAGCATTAATGACTTTTTAATGGAAACGTCAGCACTTGTTATAATTATATCTGTTATTTTTGAAGTGACTTCATCGATGTCACCAGTTTCTACTGTGTTAGAAATATCTGCGAGGCTAGTAAAGAGTGGCCAGTTGGCAGTTTCAAATATATAGTTCATTTGGCTGACAGAGGGAGGTTGGTATTGGCCTGCATATTTTAGTTTTATAGGACAATGGTCACTATTGTAAAGGTAAGGATCCACAGAAAAAGTCCAAAATGCTAAAATTGAAGGAGTGCAAATTGCCAGATTTATTGAATGGTAAGTAAGTGAAGGTGAGTGAAAGTAAGTAGGTTGGCCGTTATTCATGATGCATAAATCATTGTCCGTTATTAATTTTTCGATCTGTTTGCCTCTACGATTAATGTCTGAACTGCCCCAGAGAATATGATGGCCATTCAGGTCACCAAGTATAATGAATGGTTGTGGAAGTTGATCTATCAAATTATTTAAGTCAAATGTGGCGATATGGGTATTATGTGGCGTAGTGAGACAAGGACCTCTTGTTTCACCAGTCGCCTGGCTGGCTGAAATCGTTCCTTGTGGGACAATGGCCAGCCCCTCTGTGGGGATAGAACTGAAAAGGCAGGGGAGCTCCTATCTTGGAGTTGAGTTTTGAGGCGGTGGAAAACTGCCCAAGGGTTTTTCCCACGGACCGGAGCTTCGAGGATTGGAGCAGGGATTCTCTGACCGACTCGAGAAGAGTTTGGTCGTTGTTTCGAGGGCGTACTAGCGACGCCCTAGATTTTGGAAGTAAGTCTCCGGTGGAGACTCTGGTTATGTTCTGAAATTGTCTGTTTAACAGAACGGCACTGTATATAATCAAATAACCAAGAAATAAAGAATATTTGTCTTTTATACGATATTCAGATTTCTTAAAATATCCTTCCTGCCAAAACTTATACACCCCAGTTGTTCAACATTGTTACAATTAGGAGGTAGATATAAATTGCATATTGTTATTAAAGTATTGACATGAAGTCACAGCAACAGCTTGGAGATTTGTTTTGAGGTTAATTTGAGTTACTGGTAAGTCATGGGAGGTAAGCAAAGCAACACCTTCACATGCTCTTTGGCCATCATTGTAATCTTTTCTAAATATAGTGAAATGACGAATGTTGGTGGTATCATTGTTTTTTAGATAGGTCTCCTGGAGGGCGATTGCAGCTGGCTTATGTTTGGTTATGATGTCTTTTACATCACATCTGTTATGAAAACCCCGGCAGTTCCAGGAAAGAAAGGAAGCCATAAAAATAAAGTATAAAAAAAAAGAAAAAATTATTTGTGATTTCTCGTCCTAGGACGATGTTTGTCTTGCCGCGAATCCTTTTTGGGCTTGATTGGCGAAGTGTCCAATTCCTCATCTTCTACAGTGTAAATATCGCTTTCAGTGTTGTAAACATTAATAAGGTCACTCGTAGAAGGATTAGTTATCATATTTCTGGATGAAACGTCAGGTTGAAGAGAGGTTTGAGAAGAACTTTTTGATATTTTAATATTATTTTGTTCAGATGATATGGCTCTTTTTAAAGAAGTATTTGTAGATCGTTTTGGTTTGTTTATGATTTTTGTATTCGATGAGGTTGTAGCTGATGCTTTAGAAAAAGAAGGCGTGATAGGTTGGTTCGTTGAAGTTTTATGTTGGTCATATGACTTAAACATAGTTACATCGGTTTGAGTTCCGTTGGTCTTGAAGGTTTTTTTAACTATTGAAGAGTAAGATATTACAGGTTTCGGGGTGCGATCAATTACAATTTTTCGGGCCTCCGGAAATGAAATGTTTTGTTGAACTTTAATTGTTTGAATTTCTTTTTCAGTTTGAAATTTAAGGCAAGACTTGGCAAAAGCTGGATGGTCGCCTTTGCAGTTCACACAGCAAAGGGATGACGACGTACAGACATCGGTCTTGTGCTCTGCACTAGAGCATTTTGCGCAAGTCTCTTTGCCACGGCAAGCGATGAAAGAGTGGCCGAATCTTTGACATTTAAAACAACGGACTGGGTTAGGTATGAAAAGTCTAACTGGGCAATTCATATAGGCTATTTTTACGTGTTTTGGTATGCTTGGGGTATTGAAAGTTATTATTAAGTGTTTGGTGGGTATTCTTTGGCCATTTCTTGATATAGTTATTCTTTTTACATTATTTACAGATTGATTGGACAGGGATTCTAGGATATCTTGTTCGGTGTCATGAACTAAATCTGATTCAGAAATTACGCCTCGAGACGAATTTAAACTTTTATGGGGTGTTACAGTTACTTCTTTTGGACCAACGAATTTGTTTTTTTTTGTATGTTTAAAGATTGTGTTTTATTTGAAACTTCTATGAGTACATCTCCAGCTAGTGTTTTTTTTATATTAGGGGACTCCGCCCCCTGCTCGCTTACGCTCGCCAACCCCCGGGGATTGCTAAGCAATCCCATTTGGTTTGCTTCGCAAACCAACACTCCTTTTACATATGGTATTTGGTTTGCTTCGCAAACCAACATTCCTTTCGCAGAGTGAAACTATCTGAATAATTTGTATCATCCTGATTTCACTTTAGGGTCCATGACGTCACAGCGAGGGCTTCACCCCCTGCTCGCTTACGCTCGTCGACCCCCGGGGATTGCTACGCAATCCCGTTTGGTTTGCTTCGCAAACCAACACCTCTTACGCAAGTGATTTCACTCTTTTTGACTTTTAACACTTAATGCACCCTAAACTAATAGCCGCATGAGTAAAAAATCTTCTGCATCTCGTTCCCTGTACAATTTTAAGTAAACTCTGTTAATCTCCAAACTTTACAATGTGTACTTTGTACTTTCTCGGTAAACCGTCTGAGAACAGAGGGAAAAAAGCGATCCTTTTTCCTCGCCAAATAAAAAGAAATCGTTTTTATGGCAATTGTTGCTACGATAAATTTGATATCTGGTAAACCCGATAGTCAAAAATACAACCCTCCGCGAATACAATGCTCCGCGAAATAAAAAATACGAAATTTGTGTCACCAACTTTTGATTGCATCGAATTTATTTATGAACCAATTTTTAAAAAAATGGTACCCGTAAGAAAGAGTATAGTCTGAGGTATACTGCGCTATTTTCGAAATAAAAAAACTAATAGTAATACGATATAGATATGACAGTTTTAGTTAACGGTTGTAACAAAAGGTAGCGAAAATATCCAAAGATTCTTAATTTTGTGTGACCAACTTTTGATCGCATCCAATTTAATTATTAACCGATTTCAAAAATAATAGTACCGTAAGAAAGAATACATTCTGAGGTATACTGCGATATTTAAAAAAATAAAAACTAATAGTAATAAAATATAAAAAGGTAGTTTTAAAAAAAAATAACAAAAATGTCCTGATTTTTCTCGAATTTCAAAAAAATATTATCAAGAACCAAATAGAAATTAAAAAAAAAAAAAAACTCGACGAGCTGCAAAAATTTACGTTGAGAGGTACTCTTTGAAAAAAAACTCACGGCTGAAGACTGAAAATTTGCATGTGTTTTGCTCACTCGCGGAAGAAATTTCGCTTCTTCAATTTTGACACTTAATAAACCCTAAACTAATAGCCGCATCGGAAAAAAATCTTAATAATTGTCCAGGGAATACGATGAAGAACAAACCATGTTAATTTCGGTTTTTTTTTTCCGATCAGTACTTTCTCGGGAAATCGTCTAAGAATCGAGCTAAACAACACAGTTTTCAATCGGCGTCGGCGGTAACTTTTTTTTAATATACAGGGTGGTCCCGAATTCATGGTACAAACTTTAATGGTAGGTACAGGACATTGTAACAATGATTTATTGTATAGGAATGTATAGTCGCAAGTGACGCGGTGAGGCGTAAACAGGGGAAATAAAAGGAAAGAGAAATGGAGTGATCGGTTGGTATCATTGCCGGTAGAGGGCAGTAGATGTCTAGCCGCTGTTGAACATGATGCATCGCAGTAGGGAAAAGCGCCATTCACAATTGTGCTGCCGTAGACGATGGGTGACTTTACGTATGCAGAAAAAGCAGACATGCATTACATGTACGGCCGTGCAAATGGTAACGGCAGAGCTGCGTTACGAATGTATCGCGCGGAGTATCCTGAACGACGAATGCCGGATCATAGAATTTTTCAACGGTTACATCGTCAACTTTGTGAAACGGGTGCGTTCGACGTCAACAGACATGGCGCTGGTCGAGTAAGAGCTGTACGCACTCCAAGGCTGGAAGAAAGCATCTTGAACATTGTGGCTGATAGACCCGAGTCAAGCACAAGAACTGTTGCGCGTGACGTAGGTGTGAGTCATCAGACTGTATGCAGAGTGTTAAACGAAAATCGCTTACACCCCTTCCATTTTCAGAAAGTACAAGCATTGAATCCGGCAGATTATCCTCGCCGCGTGAACTTCTGCCTGTGGGTGATGCAGCAATGTGCGTTGCAGCCGGATTTCGTAGATTATGTGCTATTTACAGATGAAGCGACATTTTCACGCGAGGGTGTCTTTAATGCGCACAATTCCCATGTGTGGGCAACCGATAATCCACATGCAACGCGTCGACATGCGTTTCAACAACGTTTCAGTATTAATGTGTGGGCTGGTATTGTGAACGACTTTTTGATTGGCCCATACTTACTACCCACGCGGCTCACTGGCGGAAGCTATCTTATTTTTCTGAAAGAAGTGTTACCACAACTGCTGCATGATGTTCCGATCGCCATTCGTAACCGCATGTGGTTTCAGCACGATGGGGCGCCAGCACACTTCAGCATTGATGTACGGAATTACCTGAATGCCACGTTTGGTACTCGATGGATTGGGCGTGGTAGACCAGTCCCTTGGCCACCCCGATTTATCGAGCCTCGATTACTTTTTATGGGGACATCTAAAGCATCTTGTTTATGAGACTCCAGTTGACTCAGATGAGGATCTCGTCGCTCGCTTATCTGTAGCTGCTGCAGGTGTGCGTGAAATACCAGGCATCTTTGAACGTGTACGCCAATCGCTCCACCGACGCTGTCAAGCATGTATCGATACTGGTGGACGCAATTTTGAACAATTACTGTAAACATGACACTTGTCAACAACGCTTTCAATAAAATCTTTGTTTTTCCTTTTGGCCGTTATTTCCCCTGTTTTCGCCTCACCGCGTCACTTGCGACTATACATTCCTATACAATAAATCATTGTTACAATGTCCTGTACCTACCATTAAAGTTTGTACCATGAATTCGGGACCACCCTGTAGAGAGATTCTTCATCTCTCCAACCATGCCTAATATTGTTTTGTGGAGTAATATAGCAGATATATTTTTTTTAATTTCCTTCGTTACTCTTCATTATAAAAAATTTCTGTTCACACATATTGTTTACATTAGTTTTATTTAATATTTGCTCCACTGAAGGAGAAGTTGGGTTTTGGTTTTCCATATTTGAATAATAAATTTTTCAGTCCTCGGCGGCACCACCCACCACGGAGTTCAACGAGGGGATACAGGTTCCAGTACCGGTGCTAGCCAGGGACTATACGAACCCAACTCACCTCTATGACTGCCCTGAGGAACTAGTTGGTGAACGGGTCCTTAGCCCAAGCAGGGTATTCCCACCAGCCGATTAATGTACTGGGACCAAAGTACACCACCTGTTTATCCGAAGCAGGAGACGAAGCAATGTATTGGGGAGTTATGTTGTCCCTCAATCACCAGGATCACCTTTTGCGAAGACACAGGTTTCCACGCACGGCAAACACGTGGGTGATATAATCCCCAAGAGGAGCTGAAAGCAACAGAGTGGCGAAAAGCTTCTCAAGGGGAGCCCTCACCTCCGAAGAGGCAACCACAATGAGGGAGGAATATAAAGCAAAGGGTAGAGGAGGAGAAGAGCGAAAGTGAGGGAAGATCACTCAGGTATCCCGGGGTTGTGAAGCCCGTACAAACCTAAAGAAGGAATGCCCCTGGGGGGCGTGAGTGCAGAGGGATGTAAAGACAACTCGAAATTCCCATAGGAATAACAATGAAAATAATTTCGATTGCTGATGAAACTCAGATAATGTTGCCAGTATAACTAAAAAAGCAATTTTCCAAAATTTAAATTTTAATTCTTTGTATTAACTTATTTTTTATTTCTCTCGAAAATATAAATAAAGTTTACACAAAGAATACTATATATAAGAATATTTTAAATATATAATCTTGCAATTTACATTTTGTTTGGAAATAAGCAAAGCGAAAAGCACATCCAAAAACCCAGATGGTAAAAGCATAATTTGATTCTTGGTATGTAAGTATTTAATTTAAGGTCGTACTCTGGAGCAACACAATGGATTATTGGCGACGGTCTAGGATCAGAAAGGAAAGATCCAAAGACAACATCACAGAATTTTGAACCACGTTTGCTTCTTGGAATCTGGTAAAACCTGAATTAATATTTAATTTCTTAATTCGATTGGGAGTTCATGTATCTTAGTTACGAAATGTTGCGGACCCATTTTAGCTTTTCTAAGAATTATAAGCATGTGTTGTTTTTGTTAATAAATCGTTGTTGTCTCCTTCCATAGTGTTCACGAGTCTTTTTACGTTACAAGGGGCGTATTTGGCCAGACTGCACCCAGCACAAGGCAGTACGACGTACACACACAGAACAAATACACACAGTGAGGAAACAAACCCAACAGGCTTCGAACCTGCGACACCTAAATCTAACCTGGTCAAGCTTCGCTGAAGAGACGTCAAGTAAAAAAATGCGAACTGGGTGGAAAGAGGTATCGGAAAACAGAGATGGAAGTAGAAAACTGTCGCTTGAGTACCGCAGGACCCTCCTGTTTACAAAATACAGTCAACTCCACGGGGTGGTTTTGGATTTCATGTCGCAAGGCTCAAGACTGGGCCACGCTGAGCCGAACGAGACAAAGGTGAAAGGAAAAAGAGAGTAGGTAAGTGGGTACTTTAATTAAAGTCACACTAGAGCAACAATGGGCTATAGGTGACGGTTCCGGGATCCCTCCCGAAGGAAAAGATTCGAGGACAATATTACGTCGTGTGTAACCTCGGTCAGATACACGAGGCAATATATGATCTGTCACCCCACTCTCCAAACTCCCACACCACGCCATGAGGACATTGGAGTTCATGATAGATTTCAGCACGCACCATCTCTATTTGTCCGCGAAGGTCTTAGGTTGGATTCGAACTCGCGACCCTCCGGTTGCGAATCCGTTACTCTACCAACCGGACTACCGCGCTCTCGTAGTCACTTGGAAGGTGGATGTGGGGGGGGGGGTTTCTTTCGATTTCGTTTCATGGCACTCCCAAAAAAATATATTTTTTGCCGGAATCTTAAAAAAATAGATATAAATGTTCCTCTACGAAAAAAATCTTGTAAAGAAGAACCCTTTTTGTTCCAAAGTGTGTGTGTGTGTCTTTCTATTCGTTATGAAACAACTTATTTATGATTACTTATTATACTTCAATAATTTCAAGTATGAATGGTTGTATGTGTTATATAATGTAATCGCCCATAGAACTTTGTACTTTTCTTTGTGCTGCTGGGGCTGAGTCATTCATTCCAGGCAGCATGTGTGAAGATTCTATAGCTTTCTTGTACGTCCGTTTCAATATACAAGAATCCTAATGGTTAGTAATGCAATTCCCTCAAATCTGTATAGATACGTGTCGTGCCTTCAATAAATAATTTTTCCCTTTTGCTATCCACATGGCCTGTATCATTTCTTTCCTCGGAAGGAATCTTATTTAACAGTATGAAAAAACTTCTCGGAGGTCAAAACTAAGCCATCGAAATGAAACGAGACCTACACAATTGAAACCGTTTCAATATTCGTAAGGTACAACCGTGTTGTGGTTGAAAATCTCTGCTAGTGAATGGGACGAGAAAACTTTCAGACCTATTCGCCTAGACTCGTGAGACCGAAGACGCGTCTAGAAAGGAGAACCACTGACTCGAGCCTGTTTTAACTATCAACAAACACTTACTAACATTCACTGAACCTAATTGAGAGTCAGATTCAATCGAAGTTACGCCATGATCTTCGATGGTCCTCGCTTCATCTTATGTGTGAGCAGAACTTAGGGGACTGGTGAGAGTCGAGGTGAAAAGGGGGTACTTGTCTAAACGAACAGGTGTTATTTGCCCGCTTTCCGTTTTACTCAATCGAGAGGAGACAGGGAGAGGAGGACCGAACAGTAACCGGAGGGTTGCGAGCTCAAATCCAACCGAAGAACGTCGTGTACAAAGGGAGGTGGGGCACGTTTAATCAGCCATGGTCTCTAATGTCCTCACGTTTGCTTGGTGTGGAAGTTTGGAGAGTGGGGTGCCAGCTCAGGTTCATCTGACAGTGGTTCAAAACGACGAAGGTGTTGTCCTTTTGGGTTAGATCCCGTACCGTCGCCCAAATTCCGTAGTGTTGCATCAGTGCGACGTTAATTGAAATTTCTACAGGTGGTGGACAAAATAATAGGAACACCCCTATCTCAATGCGTAGCAATTCTACCTTCTAATACAGCCATTTCACGGATCACAGTAGTTTTCCATCTAATGGCCGCGAAAGCGAAGGTATCAGTCGAGCATTGACCGGAGTGAAAGTTGTATGAAAAAAAAATTATGTTTCCAGCTAAGAGCCGTTATCTCCGATCTCTTTGACGTGCAAAGAGGTATGATCTTTGGAGCTCGCCTCGCTGGAGCGTCTGTGACGAGAGCAGCCAACCTTGTGGGTGTTGCACCACTGGGTCAACAATTATGACAGCCTTCACAAAACTTGGAAAGATTTTATCTGCGAAGCAGAACAGTGGGCGTAAGTCGAAATTGACAGACAGGGATAGACGAGTGTTGAAGAGGATAGTCGGCCGAAACGCTACACTGCCGCAGATGACCTCCGAGATGAACACCCATCTCCAGAATCCCGTATCAACCCAAACTATTCAACTTGAGCTGCATGCTGAGAATATTCACGGCAGAGTCTCTATCCCAAAGCCGTTCGTGTCGTCGCGTAATGCTATTAAGCGACCACAGTGGGGCCGAGACCACCCAAACTGGATACAACAGCAATGGGAACAGGTCATCTGGTGTGACGAATTATCATTTACATTATTTCAGACCATAGCACGTGTGTACGTCGGACGAACACCGGCAGAAGCATTTCATGTCAACTGTCTGGTTCGGAGCGTTAAGCATAGAGGTGGCTCTTTGATTTTGTGTGGGGCACGACATCTAGGCGTGGCTTGGGGACATTCGTAGTGGGAAGATCAAAGCCAAGCATTATCGCAGTATTCTCACAGATCATTTTCACCCTACGCTTCAGACTGTTTCCTAGAGAAAGACCTGTGTTCCAAGATGACCTGTTCACACGGCTCGTTGTGTTCAAACATGGTTTGATGAGCATGATGAAGTGGTCGCGTGGCGTCTTCAGTCCCCTGATCTCAACATCATTGAGCACTTGTGGGGGGGGGAGAACAAAGTCCATTCTCGGTTTCCATTTCCATGCACACTATCTGATCTCGAGTGAACCTTTCCTTTGAAAATAGGTGTGAATTCCTTTGAACATTGCATAAGACCTTTATTTGTCAATCTCACGTCGGATGAAAGCTGTAATTCCGGCCAAGGGTGGTCCAACTTCCTAATAAACAGTTTGCGTTCTTTCACAGGTGTTCCTATTTTTTTGTCCATCGCCTGTACCTACCTAAGAGGCACGAGTGACCGCTAGCCAGCGTCCATATGAAGATCCATCCCCTGGTGAGAATAATGCAACAGGTTCCTGACGAATCTATCACCTCCTAATCGAAGTCTGAGCCCCAGCCTCTTGCCATAGTTTGGCGGATCCGCAGGTAACGCTGATTTCCCTAGAAACTGGACACCATCCATAAATAAAGAGTATTGCGAAAATCTGTATTGACAAACGAATCGCGACATCACGAAATTTCATTTATTTATCATTCAAGAACAGTGTGAAAACAGTCAAAAAAATCACGAAGGGAATGAGACTTGAAAAGCTTTTTACTTACTTGCTTGAAGTCAAACTGTCCTGAAGCTCAAGAGCAGAGTCGTCTCCCAGTTGCCTTCAGGTAGAGCCGCTCGCTCTCCGAAGTCTCCGGCGGCAATTGCGGGATCCCCATCCAATGGGACCGTAACAAGAAAAAAAACATTAGTAGGGCTTAAGAGTTGCTTTTCATCTTACTACAGGATGTTTTTAATGAGAGCACTAATACGTTTTGAAATATATTTTACATACTGAAACATTTTTACTGGTCTTGATTTAGCACACTTTTTACTTAGGTAAGTAGTCAATGAACGTCCCACTGGAGCAACACGACGGACTACCGACGGCTGACGGTCGTAAGATTGGATTCGAACTCGCAATCCTACCGTTGCTAGTCCGTTACTCTTCCAACCGAGCTACTAAGGCCGGCAGGAAACACAAAATCGGGGCATGGAAGTCACACATTTTCTAAGCGAGAGGAATATCGAGTTTTTTTGACGCTCTGAACGTCACCAGTAGGATTCTACTCGGATATCGAGTGTTGCCTTTTTCTCACATAATGACCAAACATACATCGGTTGAAGGATTGTATTGGTCAAGAAGATAGAAACGGGTCAGGAATTCAAGTTGTAGGACGAATAATTGCGAGAGGGACACTCTGAGGGTTAAATCGTTATCGTCCTGGAAGTAACATTCGTCCATTCCGTAAAACTGCCAGATCGTAGGAAGAACCTGACTGTCTAAAATGTTCCTGTAGGCGTCGGCGTTCAATTGACCAGGAACATGCAAAGGTCCCAGGTCATACCACGAAAAACACCCCCAAACAAGTAGTCGGATTTTATGCAAATCCGCTGGCGTCCGGTCCATTATTGTAGGGTAGTGTATGTAGAAAACGTAGGACGTTTTTAGAAGTTGAAGTGAATTGTTTTGTGGTTCTGAAATCGATAAAACAAATTAGAGATCTATTTCGAATTATGATTTCTTTACGATACGTTTTTATTCAAAGCGTAGTTTTGAACGAGAAAGGTGTCGTTTCAATAAATTACAAGCTGAATATTTTAAACATTGACTTGAATTTCTAGCTCTTCTCAGTCTGCAGAGAATATGTCGTTTGTAAATGTCATTAAAACTTTTGAATATTATGTGATTCATCTACAAAAAAAAATTGTGATAAAATTATACTTAAAAAAATAAAAATATAATTTTATCATAATTTTAAAACTTTTACCGACCAACCGGTCTAGTGGTTAAGGTGTTGGCCTCTGAACCGGAAGGTTCCTAGTTTGAATACGGGTTCAGGGCTGTCGGTGCTGTCCTTTGTTAGGGCAATGATGGTCCTGCCACTGGGTGCTCCTTCACAAGTGGCCATCACTTCCGGCCTTGTAGTGGCGAATGATTAAGTTCATATATGTCCACCATTGGAAAAAAAATATTTTAACAACTACTTCTAATTTTTTCACACTTCATCCACAACGTAACACCTCACAGAAGTTTTCAAAATTCAGTTTAATCCTCCCCCCAACAGCATTTTCCATTCTCAAACTACCAAAATTACAAAAGACACAGGAAATTGCAGTTATGGTGTTCTTTTATATTTCAATGAATATCAAATTTTTATTTAATTACTTATAAAACGTTCATTTGGGAAACAAATGTTTTACTTAATTATGTCTATGATATTAGGTAACTAAAATCATTTTTTTACAGAGAAAGTCTGTTTCGAGACTGACAAACCAGCTCAATAATCCTTTAAGAGAAAATTTCATCCTAGTAATTTCAAAATATTATAACTCCATTGGTTATTACCTTCTGATTATAAAATTTCTATAGATGCAGCATGCGATTATGGAGTTTAATTCATAAAAAGGCAAATGTTTTAAATACGAAAAACCTTCAAATATTAATATTGTTTCAAAGCATCAATGATTTGCAATCTTTAAATATTTGCCTTTGAATACTAACTATTTGTCTTGCTGCATTCTTAAGAAAAGAACTTATTCAGGATCAATGAGCCATTTGAATCATTCTAGTCATACATTATTTAAGTGCACAGTTAATTTTAAAATCTTTAAATGACATTAATTAAAATAAATTTTACATCAGAGGCTATCACAGCAAGTGTGGGCACACCCACCAACACACACAATGGAGATAAATGCGATTTTCTCGCCACCATTTTTGAATATAATTTTATTTATCCGCACTGATTTGAGATTTGTTTATCAGTGATCAACAAAAAGTTGTTTTGTTATTTCAGAAGACTTGAATCTGGACATTAGAAAGGTCTCAATAAAAGGTTAATGATAAAATGTTCTGGTTTTTGTGGGTTAGGCCACTTTTTCTCTGATAGCCTCATATGTATCCATACCACAACACACATATTCACTGTGGGCGAAAATTAATTTACATAATTTTTAAATCCTAAACACAGAAGGCTCGACACAAATATATTATACATGCTGATGGAACAATTTAAATGCATTTATTAAAGAAAAAAATGGTTCTTGACCGATAATGGAAAGAAATATTATGCTATTTATTATTTTGCGCAATTTTTAAGCACTAATAATATTTAAACAAAATCCTTACTAGAAAAATAATACTTAAAAAAAAAACAGTTAAAAAAGAAAATCACTTTTAATATTGATATAAAAATTAATCAACTTAGTAAAATAATGCATTTTTGGAAGCAAATTCTGACCACACTTCTATAAGTATCATAAACAATGCATCGGAAAAAATAAGCATCCTTTTTTCCAAAATAAATAAAATTTTAAATACTTATTCATTTTGGCATATACGCTCGCAAAATTGAGTATTCCATTGCATATAGACAACAAATTGTAAAATTTGAAAGCTAAATAGGTAAAAATGGGATTAGTATACTACCAAAAGCATATCTTCAAAATACTGACAATATTTTGGGACTGACTGTAATACTGACATTAAAGAGCTCTTCATAAAATATTTCTAATACACGTACACTTTTTTAATGTGATATGTATCACATGTTTACACCATATGAAATAAAGTAACCAAGTTATAAACATTTATGAAAATGCTCTATACAAAAGGTCATCTATAACAATAACCCAGTGGAACAGCTACATTTTTTCATTCTATCCATTTGTAGATTCACATGCATGTTCATTCTATCCATTCGTAGCCATTCCACAAGGTTCAGAATAGGTATACAATTTCCTCTGAAACATTAGACAGAACATCAAAACTACCCAGAAAATATATTAATCTTAATCATGGTTATCTCAACCTGGAATCTCGTCATTAAAAAGATAACCTATGTTGGACGAAATATATCTCCATTACAAAACCGACAAGATTTGTATCTTGTCATCATCGAATTCCCGTGACATCTTGCTGGCGAGATATCTCCTCATTACTAAAATTACCAAACTTCGACGGACGAGATATCTCGTCGAAAAAACTTCTCTTCTTACAATAGGTTAATAATTTTGAAGTGCCAAAAAAATATTGCAAATAGATTTTATTACTGCCAGAAAAGTATTCTGAAACTAATAGTTTCAGTAAAAAAAGATTTCAATACGATATATTGACCTCTTTAAAATTTGAAACACCAAGATTAATCAACTTTCCGCCATTCCCAAATGAAGACACACTTGTGGAATTTGGTATGTGCGTTCATTAAATCGTGAATTATACAAAAGTTAGAAATATTGTTATATGTAGGCCATGCAACATTAGGTGGAATACACATCCAACTGTACATTCAAATTCCATGGTTTCACTTATACTACAAACACAGTACATATTAAAATTTGTAAATAAATCAAGAAAGGCAGTATTGGTGTTATAATTATTTCTCATTAATTTTTTAAAATTTGGAATACGTAGTTACTGTGCATCAATTGCACAAATGATTAAAAATAGATTTTATTTCTGACTGAAAAGTATTCTGAAACTAATAGTTTCAGTAAAATAAGATTTAAATACAATATATTGAACTCTTTTAAATTTGAAACACCAAGATTAATCAACTTTCCGCCATTCCCAAATGAAGACCCACTTGGGGAATTTGGTATGTGTGTTCATTAAATCGTGAATTATACAAAAGTTAGAAATATTGTTATATGTAGGCCATGGAACATTAGGTGGAATACACATCCAACTGTACATTCAAATTCCATGGTTTCACTTATACTACAAACACAGTACATATTAAAATTTGTAAATAACTCAAGAAAGGCAGTATTGGTAATATTATAATTTCTCATTAATTTTTTAAATTTTGGAATATGTAGTTACTGTCCATGAATTGCGCAAATTATTAAAAACAATTTTTATAACTGACTGAAAAGTAATTAGAAAATAATAGTTTCAGTAAAAAAAGATTTTAATACGATATATTGAACTCTTTTTAATTTGAAACACCTAGATTAATCAACTTTCCGCCATTCCCAAATGAAGACACACTTGTGGAATTTGGTATGTGCGTTCATTAAATCGTGAATTATACAAAAGTTAGAAATATTGTTATATGTAGGCCATGCAACATTAGGTGGAATACACATCCAACTGTACATTCAAATTCCATGGTTTCACTTATACTACAAACACAGTACATATTAAAATTTGTAAATAAATCAAGAAAGGCAGTATTGGTGTTATAATTATTTCTCATTAATTTTTTAAAATTTGGAATACGTAGTTACTGTGCATCAATTGCACAAATGATTAAAAATAGATTTTATTTCTGACTGAAAAGTATTCTGAAACTAATAGTTTCAGTAAAATAAGATTTAAATACAATATATTGAACTCTTTTAAATTTGAAACACCAAGATTAATCAACTTTCCGCCATTCCCAAATGAAGACCCACTTGGGGAATTTGGTATGTGTGTTCATTAAATCGTGAATTATACAAAAGTTAGAAATATTGTTATATGTAGGCCATGGAACATTAGGTGGAATACACATCCAACTGTACATTCAAATTCCATGGTTTCACTTATACTACAAACACAGTACATATTAAAATTTGTAAATAACTCAAGAAAGGCAGTATTGGTAATATTATAATTTCTCATTAATTTTTTAAATTTTGGAATATGTAGTTACTGTCCATGAATTGCGCAAATTATTAAAAACAATTTTTATAACTGACTGAAAAGTAATTAGAAAATAATAGTTTCAGTAAAAAAAGATTTTAATACGATATATTGAACTCTTTTTAATTTGAAACACCTAGATTAATCAACTTTCCGCCACTCCCAAATGAACACACTTGTGGAATTTCGTATGTGCGTTCATTATATCTTGAATTATACAAAAGTTGGAAATATTTATATAAAAAAAGGCCATGGAACATTAGGTGGAATACACATCCAACTGTACATTCACATTCTATGGTTTCACTTATACTACACAGTACATATTAAAATTCGTAAATAACTCAAGAAAGGCAGATATTGGTGTTATAATTATTTCTCATTATTTTTTTTAAATTTGGAATACGTAGTTGCTGTGCATCAATTGCACAAATCATTAAAAATAGGTTTTATTTCTGACTGAAACGTATTCTGAAACTAATAGTTTCAGTAAAATAAGATTTCAATACGATACATTGAACTCTTTTTAATTTGAAACACCAAGATTAATCAACTTTCCGCCACTCCCAAATGAACACACTTGTGGAATTTCGTATGTCCGTTCATTATATCTTGAATTATACAAAAGTTGGAAATATTTTTAAATGTAGGCCATGGAACATTAGGTGGAATACACATCCAACTGTACATTCAAATTCCATGGTTTCACTTATACTACAAACACAGTACATATTAAAATTTGTAAATAACTCAAGAAAGGCAGGTATTGGTGTTATAATTATTTCTGATTATTTTTTTTTTTAATTTGGACTACGTAGTTGCTTTGCATCAATTGCACAAATCATTTAAAATAGATTTTATTTCTGACTGAAACGTATTCTGAAACTAATAGTTTCAGTAAAACAAGATTTCAATACGATACATTGAACTCTTTTTAATTTGAACACCAAGATAAATCAACTTTCCGCCACTCCCAAATGAACACACTTGTGGAATTTCGTATGTCCGTTCATTATATCTTGAATTATACAAAAGTTGGAAATATTTTTAAATGTAGGCCATGGAACATTAGGTGGAATACACATCCAACTGTACATTCAAATTCCATGGTTTCACTTATACTACAAACACAGTTCATATTAAAATTTGTAAATAACTCAAGAAAGGGAGATATTGGTGTTATAATTATTTCTCATTATTTTTTTTTAATTTGGAATACGTAGTTGCTGTGCATCAATTGCGCAAATCAATAAAAATAGATTTTATTTCTGACTGAAAAGTATTATGAAACTAATAGTTTCTGTAAAATAAGATTTCAATACGATATCTTGAACTCTTTTTAATTTGAAACACCAAGATGAATCAACTTTCCGCCACTCCCAAATGAACACACTTGTGGAATTTCGTATGTGCGTTCATTATATCTTGAATTATACAAAAGTTGGAAATATTTTTATATATAGGCCATGGAACATTAGGTGGAATACACATCCAACTGTACATTCAAATTCCATGGTTTCACTTATGCTACAAACACAGTAGATATTAAAATTTGTATATAACTCAAGAAAGGCAGGTATTGGTGTTATAATTATTTCTCATTATTTTTTTTAAATTTGGAATACGTAGTTGCTGTGCATCAATTGCACAAATCATTTAAAATAGATTTTATTTCTGACTGAAACGTATTCTGAAACTAATAGTTTCAGTAAAACAAGATTTCAATACGATACATTGAACTCTTTTTAATTTGAAACACCAAGATGAATCAACTTTCCGCCACTCCCAAATGAACACACTTGTGGAATTTCGTATGTGCGTTCATTATATCTTGAATTATACAAAAGTTGGAAATATTTTTAAATGTAGGCCATGGAACATTAGGTGGAATACACATCCAACTGTACATTCAAATTCCATGGTTTCACTTATGCTACAAACACAGTAGATATTAAAATTTGTATATAACTCAAGAAAGGCAGGTATTGGTGTTATAATTATTTCTCATTATTTTTTTTAAATTTGGAATACGTAGTTGCTGTGCATCAATTGCACAAATCATTTAAAATAGATTTTATTTCTGACTGAAACGTATTCTGAAACTAATAGTTTCAGTAAAACAAGATTTCAATACGATACATTGAACTCTTTTTAATTTGAAACACCAAGATGAATCAACTTTCCGCCACTCCCAAATGAACACACTTGTGGAATTTCGTATGTGCGTTCATTATATCTTGAATTATACAAAAGTTGGAAATATTTTTAAATGTAGGCCATGGAACATTAGGTGGAATACACATCCAACTGTACATTCAAATTCCATGGTTTCACTTATACTACAAACACAGTTCATATTAAAATTTGTAAATAACTCAAGAAAGGGAGATATTGGTGTTATAATTATTTCTCATTATTTTTTTTAAATTTGGAATACGTAGTTGCTGTGCATCAATTGCGCAAATCAATAAAAATAGATTTTATTTCTGACTGAAAAGTATTCTGAAACTAATAGCTTCTGTAAAATAAGATTTCAATACGATATATTGAACTCTTTTTAATTTGAAACACCAAGATTAATCAACTTTCCGCCACTCCCAAATGAACACACTTGTGGAATTTCGTATGTGCGTTCATTATATCTTGAATTATACAAAAGTTGGAAATATTTTTATATATAGGCCATGGAACATTAGGTGGAATACACATCCAACTGTACATTCAAATTCCATGGTTTCACTTATACTACAAACACTGTTCATACTAAAATTTGTAAATAACTCAAGAAAGGGAGATATTGGTGTTATAATTATTTCTCATTATTTTTTTTAAATTTGGAATACGTAGTTGCTGTGCATCAATTGCGCAAATCATTAAAAATAGATTTTACTTCTGACTGAAAAGTATTCTGAAACTAATAGTTTCTGTAAAATAAGATTTCAATACGATATATTGAACTCTTTTTAATTTGAAACACTAAGATTAATCAACTTTCCGCCACTCCCAAATGAACACACTTGTGGAATTTCGTATGTGCGTTCATTATATCTTGAATTATACAAAAGTTGGAAATATTTTTATATATAGGCCATGGAACATTAGGTGGAATACACATCCAACTGTACATTCAAATTTCATGGTTTCACTTATACTACAAACACAGTACATATTAAAATTTGTAAATAACTCAAGAAAGGCAGGTATTGGTGTTATAATTATTTCTCATTATTTTTTTTTTAATTTGGACTACGTAGTTGCTGTGCATCAATTGCACAAATCATTTAAAATAGATTTTATTTCTGACTGAAACGTATTCTGAAACTAATAGTTTCAGTAAAATAAGATTTCAATACGATACATTGAACTCTTTTTAATTTGAAACACCAAGATTAATCAACTTTCCGCCACTCCCAAATGAACACACTAGGGGAATTTCGTATGTGCGTTCATTATATCTTGAATTAGACAAAAGTTGGAAATATTTTTAAATGTAGGCCATGGAACATTAGGTGGAATACACATCCAACTGTACATTCAAATTCCATGGTTTCACTTATGCTACAAACACAGTAGATATTAAAATTTGTATATAACTCAAGAAAGGCAGGTATTGGTGTTATAATTATTTCTCATTATTTTTTTTAAATTTGGAATACGAAGTTGCTGTGCATCAATTGCACAAATCATTAAAAATAGATTTTATTTCTGACTGAAAAGTATTCTGAAGCTAATAGTTTCTGTAAAATAAGATTTCAATACGATATCTTGAACTCTTTTTAATTTGAAACACCAAGATTAATCAACTTTCCGCCACTCCCAAATGAACACACTTGTGGAATTTCGTATGTGCGGTCATTATATCTTGAATTATACAAAAGTTGGAAATATTTTTATATATAGGCCATGGAACATTAGGTGGAATACACATCCAACTGTACATTCAAATTCCATGGTTTCACTTATACTACAAACACAGTACATATTAAAATTTGCATATAACTCAAGAAAGGCAGGTATTTGTGTTATAATTATTTCTCATTATTTTTTTTAAATTTGGAATACGTAGTTGCTGTGCATCAATTGCACAAATCATTTAAAATAGATTTTATTTCTGACTGAAACGTATTCTGAAACTAATAGTTTCAGTAAAATAAGATTTCAATACGATATATTGAACTCTTTTTAATTTGAAACACCAAGATTAATCAACTTTCTGCCACTCCCAAATGAACACACTTGTGGAATTTCGTATGTCCGTTCATTATATCTTGAATTATACAAAAGTTGGAAATATTTTTAAATGTAGGCCATGGAACATTAGGTGGAATACACATCCAACTGTACATTCAAATTCCATGGTTTCACTTATACTACAAACACTGTTCATATTAAAATTTGTAAATAACTCAAGAAAGGGAGATATTGGTGTTATAATTATTTCTCATTATTTTTTTTAATTTGGAATACGTAGTTGCTGTGCATCAATTGCGCAAATCATTAAAAATAGATTTTACTTCTGACTGAAAAGTATTCTGAAACTAATAGTTTCTGTAAAATAAGATTTCAATACGATATATTGAACTCTTTTTAATTTGAAACACTAAGATTAATCAACTTTCCGCCACTCCCAAATGAACACACTTGTGGAATTTCGTATGTGCGTTCATTATATCTTGAATTATACAAAAGTTGGAAATATTTTTATATATAGGCCATGGAACATTAGGTGGAATACACATCCAACTGTACATTCAAATTTCATGGTTTCACTTATACTACAAACACAGTACATATTAAAATTTGTAAATAACTCAAGAAAGGCAGGTATTGGTGTTATAATTATTTCTCATTATTTTTTTTTAATTTGGACTACGTAGTTGCTGTGCATCAATTGCACAAATCATTTAAAATAGATTTTATTTCTGACTGAAACGTATTCTGAAACTAATAGTTTCAGTAAAATAAGATTTCAATACGATACATTGAACTCTTTTTAATTTGAAACACCAAGATTAATCAACTTTCCGCCACTCCCAAATGAACACACTAGGGGAATTTCGTATGTCCGTTCATTATATCTTGAATTAGACAAAAGTTGGAAATATTTTTAAATGTAGGCCATGGAACATTAGGTGGAATACACATCCAACTGTACATTCAAATTCCATGGTTTCACTTATGCTACAAACACAGTAGATATTAAAATTTGTATATAACTCAAGAAAGGCAGGTATTGGTGTTATAATTATTTCTCATTATTTTTTTTTAATTTGGAATACGAAGTTGCTGTGCATCAATTGCACAAATCATTAAAAATAGATTTGATTTCTGACTGAAAAGTATTCTGAAGCTAATAGTTTCTGTAAAATAAGATTTCAATACGATATCTTGAACTCTTTTTAATTTGAAACACCAAGATTAATCAACTTTCCGCCACTCCCAAATGAACACACTTGTGGAATTTCGTATGTGCGGTCATTATATCTTGAATTATACAAAAGTTGGAAATATTTTTATATATAGGCCATGGAACATTAGGTGGAATACACATCCAACTGTACATTCAAATTCCATGGTTTCACTTATACTACAAACACAGTATATATTAAAATTTGCATATAACTCAAGAAAGGCAGGTATTTGTGTTATAGTTATTTCTCATTATTTTTTTTAAATTTGGAATACGTAGTTGCTGTGCATCAATTGCACAAATCATTTAAAATAGATTTTATTTCTGACTGAAACGTATTCTGAAACTAATAGTTTCAGTAAAATAAGATTTCAATACGATATATTGAACTCTTTTTAATTTGAAACACCAAGATTAATCAACTTTCTGCCACTCCCAAATGAACACACTTGTGGAATTTCGTATGTCCGTTTATTATATCTTGAATTATACAAAAGTTGGAAATATTTTTAAATGTAGGCCATGGAACATTAGGTGGAATACACATCCAACTGTACATTCAAATTCCATGGTTTCACTTATACTACAAACACTGTTCATATTAAAATTTGTAAATAACTCAAGAAAGGGAGATATTGGTTTTATAATTATATCTCATTATTTTTTTTAAATTTGGAATACGTAGTTGCTGTGCATCAATTGCGCAAATCATTAAAAATAGATTTTATTTCTGACTGAAAAGTATTCTGAAACTAATAGTTTCTGTAAAATAAGATTTCAATACGATATATTGAACTCTTTTTAATTTGAAACACTAAGATTAATCAACTTTCCGCCACTCCCAAATGAACACACTTGTGGAATTTCGTATGTGCGTTCATTATATCTTGAATTATACAAAAGTTGGAAATATTTTTATATATAGGCCATGGAACATTAGGTGGAATACACATCCAACTGTGTATTCAAATTCCATGGTTTCACTTATGCTACAAACACAGTAGATATTAAAATTTGTATATAACTCAAGAAAGGCAGGTATTGGTGTTATAATTATTTCTCATTATTTTTTTTTTAATTTGGACTACGTAGTTGCTGTGCATCAATTGCACAAATCATTTAAAATAGATTTTATTTCTGACTGAAACGTATTCTGAAACTAATAGTTTCAGTAAAATAAGATTTCAATACGATACATTGAACTCTTTTTAATTTGAAACACCAAGATTAATCAACTTTCCGCCACTCCCAAATGAACACACTAGGGGAATTTCGTATGTCCGTTCATTATATCTTGAATTATACAAAAGTTGGAAATATTTTTAAATGTAGGCCATGGAACATTAGGTGGAATACACATCCAACTGTACATTCAAATTCCATGGTTTCACTTATACTACAAACACAGTTCATATTAAAATTTGTAAATAACTCAAGAAAGGGAGATATTGGTGTTATAATTATTTCTCATTATTTTTTTTAAATTTGGAATACGTAGTTGCTGTGCATCAATTGCGCAAATCAATAAAAATAGATTTTATTTCTGACTGAAAAGTATTATGAAACTAATAGTTTCTGTAAAATAAGATTTCAATACGATATATTGAACTCTTTTTAATTTGAAACACCAAGATTAATCAACTTTCCGCCACTCCCAAATGAACACACTTGTGGAATTTCGTATGTGCGTTCATTATATCTTGAATTATACAAAAGTTGGAAATATTTTTATATATAGGCCATGGAACATTAGGTGGAATACACATCCAACTGTACATTCAAATTCCATGGTTTCACTTATGCTACAAACACAGTAGATATTAAAATTTGTATATAACTCAAGAAAGGCAGGTATTGGTGTTATAATTATTTCTCATTATTTTTTTTTAATTTGGAATACGTAGTTGCTGTGCATCAATTGCACAAATCATTTAAAATAGATTTTATTTCTGACTGAAACGAATTCTGAAACTAATAGTTTCAGTAAAATAAGATTTCAATACGATATATTGAACTCTTTTTAATTTGAAACACCAAGATGAATCAACTTTCCGCCACTCCCAAATGAACACACTTGTGGAATTTCGTATGTGCGTTCATTATATCTTGAATTATACAAAAGTTGGAAATATTTTTATATATAGGCCATGGAACATTAGGTGGAATACACATCCAACTGTACATTCAAATTCCATGGTTTCACTTATACTACAAACACAGTACATATTAAAATTTGTAAATAACTCAAGAAAGGCAGGTATTGGTGTTATAATTATTTCTGATTATTTTTTTTTTAATTTGGACTACGTAGTTGCTGTGCATCAATTGCACAAATCATTTAAAATAGATTTTATTTCTGACTGAAACGTATTCTGAAACTAATAGTTTCAGTAAAATAAGATTTCAATACGATACATTGAACTCTTTTTAATTTGAACACCAAGATTAATCAACTTTCCGCCACTCCCAAATGAACACACTTGTGGAATTTCGTATGTCCGTTCATTATATCTTGAATTATACAAAAGTTGGAAATATTTTTAAATGTAGGCCATGGAACATTAGGTGGAATACACATCCAACTGTACATTCAAATTCCATGGTTTCACTTATACTACAAACACAGTACATATTAAAATTTGTAAATAACTCAAGAAAGGCAGGTATTGGTGTTATAATTATTTCTGATTATTTTTTTTTTAATTTGGACTACGTAGTTGCTTTGCATCAATTGCACAAATCATTTAAAAAAGATTTTATTTCTGACTGAAACGTATTCTGAAACTAATAGTTTCAGTAAAATAAGATTTCAATACGATACATTGAACTCTTTTTAATTTGAACACCAAGATTAATCAACTTTCCGCCACTCCCAAATGAACACACTTGTGGAATTTCGTATGTCCGTTCATTATATCTTGAATTATACAAAAGTTGGAAATATTTTTAAATGTAGGCCATGGAACATTAGGTGGAATACACATCCAACTGTACATTCAAATTCCATGGTTTCACTTATACTACAAACACAGTTCATATTAAAATTTGTAAATAACTCAAGAAAGGGAGATATTGGTGTTATAATTATTTCTCATTATTTTTTTTAAATTTGGAATACGTAGTTGCTGTGCATCAATTGCGCAAATCAATAAAAATAGATTTTATTTCTGACTGAAAAGTATTATGAAACTAATAGTTTCTGTAAAATAAGATTTCAATACGATATATTGAACTCTTTTTAATTTGAAACACCAAGATTAATCAACTTTCCGCCACTCCCAAATGAACACACTAGGGGAATTTCGTATGTCCGTTCATTATATCTTGAATTAGACAAAAGTTGGAAATATTTTTAAATGTAGGCCATGGAACATTAGGTGGAATACACATCCAACTGTACATTCAAATTCCATGGTTTCACTTATGCTACAAACACAGTAGATATTAAAATTTGTATATAACTCAAGAAAGGCAGGTATTGGTGTTATAATTATTTCTCATTATTTTTTTTTAATTTGGAATACGAAGTTGCTGTGCATCAATTGCACAAATCATTAAAAATAGATTTTATTTCTGACTGAAAAGTATTCTGAAGCTAATAGTTTCTGTAAAATAAGATTTCAATACGATATCTTGAACTCTTTTTAATTTGAAACACCAAGATTAATCAACTTTCCGCCACTCCCAAATGAACACACTTGTGGAATTTCGTATGTGCGGTCATTATATCTTGAATTATACAAAAGTTGGAAATATTTTTATATATAGGCCATGGAACATTAGGTGGAATACACATCCAACTGTGTATTCAAATTCCATGGTTTCACTTATGCTACAAACACAGTAGATATTAAAATTTGTATATAACTCAAGAAAGGCAGGTATTGGTGTTATAATTATTTCTCATTATTATTTTTTTAATTTGGACTACGTAGTTGCTGTGCATCAATTGCACAAATCATTTAAAATAGATTTTATTTCTGACTGAAACGTATTCTGAAACTAATAGTTTCAGTAAAATAAGATTTCAATACGATACATTGAACTCTTTTTAATTTGAAACACCAAGATTAATCAACTTTCCGCCACTCCCAAATGAACACACTAGGGGAATTTCGTATGTCCGTTCATTATATCTTGAATTATACAAAAGTTGGAAATATTTTTAAATGTAGGCCATGGAACATTAGGTGGAATACACATCCAACTGTACATTCAAATTCCATGGTTTCACTTATACTACAAACACAGTTCATATTAAAATTTGTAAATAACTCAAGAAAGGGAGATATTGGTGTTATAATTATTTCTCATTATTTTTTTTAAATTTGGAATACGTAGTTGCTGTGCATCAATTGCGCAAATCAATAAAAATAGATTTTATTTCTGACTGAAAAGTATTATGAAACTAATAGTTTCTGTAAAATAAGATTTCAATACGATATATTGAACTCTTTTTAATTTGAAACACCAAGATTAATCAACTTTCCGCCACTCCCAAATGAACACACTTGTGGAATTTCGTATGTGCGTTCATTATATCTTGAATTATACAAAAGTTGGAAATATTTTTATATATAGGCCATGGAACATTAGGTGGAATACACATCCAACTGTACATTCAAATTCCATGGTTTCACTTATGCTACAAACACAGTAGATATTAAAATTTGTATATAACTCAAGAAAGGCAGGTATTGGTGTTATAATTATTTCTCATTATTTTTTTTAAATTTGGAATACGTAGTTGCTGTGCATCAATTGCACAAATCATTTAAAATAGATTTTATTTCTGACTGAAACGAATTCTGAAACTAATAGTTTCAGTAAAATAAGATTTCAATACGATATATTGAACTCTTTTTAATTTGAAACACCAAGATGAATCAACTTTCCGCCACTCCCAAATGAACACACTTGTGGAATTTCGTATGTGCGTTCATTATATCTTGAATTATACAAAAGTTGGAAATATTTTTATATATAGGCCATGGAACATTAGGTGGAATACACATCCAACTGTACATTCAAATTCCATGGTTTCACTTATACTACAAACACAGTACATATTAAAATTTGTAAATAACTCAAGAAAGGCAGGTATTGGTGTTATAATTATTTCTGATTATTTTTTTTTTAATTTGGACTACGTAGTTGCTGTGCATCAATTGCACAAATCATTTAAAATAGATTTTATTTCTGACTGAAACGTATTCTGAAACTAATAGTTTCAGTAAAATAAGATTTCAATACGATACATTGAACTCTTTTTAATTTGAACACCAAGATTAATCAACTTTCCGCCACTCCCAAATGAACACACTTGTGGAATTTCGTATGTCCGTTCATTATATCTTGAATTATACAAAAGTTGGAAATATTTTTAAATGTAGGCCATGGAACATTAGGTGGAATACACATCCAACTGTACATTCAAATTCCATGGTTTCACTTATACTACAAACACAGTACATATTAAAATTTGTAAATAACTCAAGAAAGGCAGGTATTGGTGTTATAATTATTTCTGATTATTTTTTTTTAATTTGGACTACGTAGTTGCTTTGCATCAATTGCACAAATCATTTTAAAAAGATTTTATTTCTGACTGAAACGTATTCTGAAACTAATAGTTTCAGTAAAATAAGATTTCAATACGATACATTGAACTCTTTTTAATTTGAACACCAAGATTAATCAACTTTCCGCCACTCCCAAATGAACACACTTGTGGAATTTCGTATGTCCGTTCATTATATCTTGAATTATACAAAAGTTGGAAATATTTTTAAATGTAGGCCATGGAACATTAGGTGGAATACACATCCAACTGTACATTCAAATTCCATGGTTTCACTTATACTACAAACACAGTTCATATTAAAATTTGTAAATAACTCAAGAAAGGGAGATATTGGTGTTATAATTATTTCTCATTATTTTTTTTAAATTTGGAATACGTAGTTGCTGTGCATCAATTGCGCAAATCAATAAAAATAGATTTTATTTCTGACTGAAAAGTATTATGAAACTAATAGTTTCTGTAAAATAAGATTTCAATACGATATATTGAACTCTTTTTAATTTGAAACACCAAGATTAATCAACTTTCCGCCACTCCCAAATGAACACACTTGTGGAATTTCGTATGTGCGTTCATTATATCTTGAATTATACAAAAGTTGGAAATATTTTTATATATAGGCCATGGAACATTAGGTGGAATACACATCCAACTGTACATTCAAATTCCATGGTTTCACTTATGCTACAAACACAGTAGATATTAAAATTTGTATATAACTCAAGAAAGGCAGGTATTGGTGTTATAATTATTTCTCATTATTTTTTTTAAATTTGGAATACGTAGTTGCTGTGCATCAATTGCACAAATCATTTAAAATAGATTTTATTTCTGACTGAAACGAATTCTGAAACTAATAGTTTCAGAAAAATAAGATTTCAATACGATATATTGAACTCTTTTTAATTTGAAACACCAAGATGAATCAACTTTCCGCCACTCCCAAATGAACACACTTGTGGAATTTCGTATGTGCGTTCATTATATCTTGAATTATACAAAAGTTGGAAATATTTTTATATATAGGCCATGGAACATTAGGTGGAATACACATCCAACTGTACATTCAAATTCCATGGTTTCACTTATACTACAAACACAGTACATATTAAAATTTGTAAATAACTCAAGAAAGGCAGGTATTGGTGTTATAATTATTTCTCATTATTTTTTTTTAATTTGGACTACGTAGTTGCTGTGCATCAATTGCACAAATCATATAAAATAGATTTTATTTCTGACTGAAACGTATTCTGAAACTAATAGTTTCAGTAAAATAAGATTTCAATACGATACATTGAACTCTTTTTAATTTGAAACACCAAGATCAATCAACTTTCCGCCACTCCCAAATGAACACACTAGGGGAATTTCGTATGTCCGTTCATTATATCTTGAATTATACAAAAGTTGGAAATATTTTTATATATAGGCCATGGAACATTAGGTGGAATACACATCCAACTGTACATTCAAATTCCATGGTTTCACTTATGCTACAAACACAGTAGATATTAAAATTTGTATATAACTCAAGAAATTCAAATATTGGTGATATTATAATTTCTCATTATTTTTTTTTAATTTTGGAATACGTAGTTACTGTGGATGAATTGCGCAAATTATTAAAAATAGTTTTTATAACTGACTGAAAAGTATTATGAAACTTACAGGGTGTAAAAAAATCATGATTTAAAAAAAAATCAATTAATCGGATTTATTTGATTTAAATCGGAATATTTTGATTTAAATCGGATTATTTTGATTTAAATAAGATTTTTGTATTTAAATTTATTCAGGCCCTAAAAATTGTTAAAAAGTAAATATAAATAAATTTTTTAAATAAAAAATTGAGTTTGTGACATGATATGTAAACTAATATTTATTTTTGTAAAAAGTCAGAATTTGTGACATGGTAAATCAATATTTACTTAACATTTTTTTAACTTTGAAACACAAGTTGGCATACCACTTAGTTTTTCTTGATAAAATTACATCATCATGTTAACAAATTTATCAGCAAGTGTAAGTGACAGACCTAAACTATAGTCTGAGAAGTAGAATAGAGGACAGAAAAATAATCAGACTATTGTAAATTCTGATAAAAAAAAATGCTGAGCAGCAATAATAATTGGATTTTCACTTAGTTTTAATTCATATTGGATCTTTCTTTTTTCCTGCTGACATTTTAATGGCTGTGTGTGAAAATGTATATTTCTACTCTTTTAATCTCTATTGCTAACTACAAGAATAAGCAATTACAGAGGTTCCCAAACTTATCCAAGTGGTGGCACCCTTAAGAGAATTATAATTTTCTCACAGCACCCTCGTCATCATGTAATATTTATCTGTGGTATATTATTACAAAAAAAAAACACATTTCATATTTGTTGCACTTTGAAAAAGAAATTAGAGAATTAAGAACATAAACATAATTAATACAACTAGTATTTAAAATTCACACACAAACACTAATTTTACTTAATAATAAAACATAGGTCGGTGAAAATATAAACAAAACAAATAAAATTACCTTCATCATGCTCTTGGTGGGGGAGTGAACTGTTTTTGATAAGTGACCTTAACCCTTTTTTTTCTTTTGCTTAGAAATAGCTTAGATTGGAGGTTACGGGCGCTTCGCAGCACCTATCATCTCTCTACGCACACACTTTGGGAGCTAACTAACAAATGCCTCAAAAACTTTACTTCCCACTTGTGTTTTTTTTGGCTAATAAAATCAGTCACCTCTTTCGTTTATAATTTTGAATCAAATTGTTGTATACTTCCTTTAAGTGTTTATATTATGAGTGCTGTTAATCAGACATGTTTATACATTACTCTTCCTGGCATTTAGATTTATGTCATGTGTGTTTACATTACTGTTTCCAGTATGTAGTATATTCTAATAATTTACAACTGGCTGTTGGAATCTTTTATCATATGCAGTAATTGACCCAGTTCCCTCTGAGCTGGGTGTAAACATTTGTGCTGAAATCCCCATGAGTGCAGAAAAATTAAAGCATTTGACCACTTCTGTCATATTTCTATGGTGTATTTACTTAGTTATAAAAATGTAAGATTAGTTGTGATTTAAATCAGTGATTTTATAAAAAAAATTATTTGATAAATCATGATTTCAATTGTTGATTTAAATCTTGACACCCTAGAAACTAATAGTTTCAGTAAAATAAGATTTCAATACGATATATTGAACTCTTTTTAATTTGAAACACCAAGATTAATCAACTTTCCGCCACTCCCAAATGAACACACTCGTGGATTTTCGTACGAGCGTTCATTGAAACGTACTTGAGTCATTGAAGTTTGAAGTATTAGTAAATGTCATGGAATAGATTTAACATTAGATGGAATACACATCCACCTTTACATTAAAATTCAAGGGTTTCATTGGTGCTACAAACAGTTTCTTCTTACAGTATGTTAATAACTTGAGAGTAGCAGAAACATGGTTTCCGAATTTTTTTCGCCCATAGTATATCTTCATTTTTATTTGTTTTAAATTTTGAATAGTGTCGGTGCGTCCAATGTACACTGTTTAAATATAAATTGTACTTAATAAAATAGTCTGGGAAATCTAAAGCAATTCCGAAATAACGAATTGAATAATATTTTCAGGGAATTAGATTTTAATATAAGATATTGATCTCATTTCTATCCCAAAGTCCGTGATTGTTTTTGCATTCCCATCTGCACACATTTGTTCATTTCCTTGTGTGTGGTTTAGAAAGTCTTTTTTCATAGCCAAGTGTTAAACAAAAAAGGATATTCATTGAAACATAAATTGAAATACATGATACCAAGTAGTGCATTATTTCGTTAGATTAATTAGACCGACACACAGGGTGGCTTTAGGCAGTGGTGT